>CM029516.1:37757346-38957346 GCA_017140615.1 Eucalyptus cladocalyx
TATATAATGTATGATTAATTTTTATAATGAATATACCAAGTAATGAATTAGCATGATATTTTGGTGATACCTCCCCTATCACTAAAGTTAAAATCACATGTATATGGTGTATGAGGAGTAGAATTTATATCCCTAGTATGAGAGAATTTCAATGATTCAATTAAGTTGTGACTCGCCAAAGTAGCACACTTGATTGGGTTTTGAGAAATTTCGATCTCGTATATTGATTGGGATGTCTCATGGTCTAATACATAGTTATACTCCCAAAGGAGGTGATTGTGTATTAGTTCATGGAGGGATACATGATAGTTTGGTGGAGGAATGACCGATCCTAATGGTTCATATGCTCAAAGGTGATGAATTCACAAAGATTGGAATATATTCTCATAACCCTTATCATGTGGGGAGTGTACAATTGCATGTCATGTATTCTGCCCAAAGGTGATTATGTGATTTTGCATGTAACTTTCTGGATGTGTACTTGTACGTCAAATTACACAGTGCTCACATGATGCTAATTATATATATTGCTTGGTTTTCAGTCACATTTTATGTAATTAATAACTTCATTATTATTGAAGTTTTTACTACTTTAAATTTTGAGTTGTGGACATATGATTTGTTGCTTAAAAAAAGAGCAATTGAATTTTGCTTATCTTATCCCATAGGCGTTCCATTCTGGAACTCTTGAAAAGAGGTTTGCATGCGGACTTACTTTTTATAAGATGATAAAGCCTTAGTTGCTTGAAATTATGTCTTGTACGATATTGAAATTAGGACACATCTGCAAAAATTGTGTTTAAATTCTAATGACATATACATCTCGTATATGGTTAAAATGTTGTTTGGTTAAAAGGTTGTTTCGAAAATTTTCTATTTAAGGAAAATGACCGAATAAAGGTCTTAAAGGTTGTTAGGCTTAAATGTCGTGAGTATTTTAGCAAGTATGACAATGCAAAATAGCTTAAAGGGTCATTTGTCAAATACTTGGTAGATTCGAGATGGTAACTTAATTACTATGCACGAAAATCCTGACAAAATATTCACTCGAAATTATTTTGTATCTTACCTAGATTATTCAAAATGGTATTGATTTTAAGACCCCAAAGAAGATATAAGGAATTATGGAATCACATATCTAAAGCTTCTAAAATTTCGAAAAAGATTGACTATTAAAGATAATAGTATGATGAAAGTTACTATATTTTTGTCTTTACCTATACAAACAATTGTGGAATCTCCTGTATCATAGACTAAACTTAATGAGGTTCAAGATACTATTCTTGATATAGTTTATGATGAAATTTTTTCAAACCTCTCAAATCTAGAATGAAGTGGTTATAGCTTTACTCAAGAGATTTGTTAGGGAAATGCGATCAGTTATTCCATTAGACTATATAGTATATTCGTGAGAGCATGACCACAATATCCACTACATGGTTGATTTATCGACATAAATAAATGTTGTTTCTTATCCTCAATTAAGTATGTGATTAGATGCCATAAAAGGCGATATAACAATCTATGAAACATGTTTGGAAATTTACTGACTTGTCTAAAGATCATAAGTTCATTAGTTGCAAATTGGTGTACAAAACTAAAAGATTTCAAAAGATTGTGGAATTTAAAGCCAAATTGATAACTAAAGTTTTAACTCGAAAGATGGGTGGATTGTTTATAGTGAAGAAATAATTATTTCTTTAAATATTGTTTCAGAATAAGCGTGGCATTAATAATTTATTTTGATATAAAGTTAAGCCAAATAGATATAAAATCTATATTGTGCAACTGGATGATTTTGCAGCAAATTCAAGTAAACTTGTGTATAAACTGAAAAGTTATAATTCATGGTCTTAAGCAAGTTTCGAGACAATATTATTAAAGTTTTATAGTGTTGTTATTTTGTTCAATTGAGAACAAAGTAATTCAATATATTGCAAGGTTATTGGGAGGAAATTTATTTTTTCTCATACTTTATGTTCATAATATTTTGCTTACAAGTTGTGATCTTGAGACATCTTATATCCTTTATAATTGAGGTCTCGTAAGGATTTTTTTGCCATATTATATTAGATTTTCTCGGAGGACATCTGCTGATTGTATATTGAAATATTCAATATACATCATTGCAAATTAGGAATTACTCCGTTGTTAAGGGTGATGGACTAAATCTATCACATTGTCCTTATTTAGATATTGAGAAAATCTAATTAAATGGTGTACCTTTTAAAGTCGGGCACTTAAAAGTATAATGTATGCTCGAATTTGCATTTTACTAAATGTTGTCTTTGTGACGAGACTTAAAGGCGTATATCGGTCAAATCCGGACATGATCACTAGGTGCTGTTAAGAAAGGTTTTAAGGTACTTAAAGAAGACAATAGATTATATGCTAATTTATAGATATGTTCAATTATTGTAGTTAGTAGATAGTATTTTAGATGTAAACTTTGCTGGTCGTTACGATTGACATGCAATCAATAACGGAATACGCATTTATGTTAGTAGAAGTGCAGTAAATAAAGTTCTTTATTATCTTCTACTATGTATGCAGTGTTAGTAATATTCTTTTAGGTTGTTACTTGGGCTATTAGACTCCAAAACCTCATGACGGAATTGATCGTTTTAACTTGATGGATAGACCCATACGGTTGTATTGAGATAACAAATTTGTAGTATTATTTATTTACTACAGAGATCTCAAGGGGTCTAAATATATGGTGGTCAGATATTTTTTACCATAAAGAAACAGTACAGAAATGTGACTTATAATATAACATATTTTCACAGATGATGTGGTTGCAGATCCACTAACTAAAGGCCTACGCCCATGTGTATTTGAGTGACATGTCATTAGCATGGGCCTATAAGTATCTTCGGATACTGTTGTTTAGTGAAGTTATTTTGGCTTTACTCGATAAAGTACACATCGTGGTTCGTTACACTTAGTAACGGTTTGATATGTATCAACTTTTTGCATTCAATAAAATATTTTGAATGTGTTGTTATTTATGTTGAATACATATTGATAAAGTATCAAGGGATTGTATAGACCTTGAGTGAAGGCTAAGGGCATTCGGGCATCCGGTTATTAGCCTTGTGCATATGTCTTGTGATACATAAAAGAAAGGTTAACCATAAGGATAAGACATATGTGGGTTCATTGGAACCATAAAGCATTCTCTTTTGTGGCACAAGTTTTTGTTACACCTAAGGTAAGAGAATGGTGACTGATAAATGGGATCTCTCTATGAAGATGTTATCCACACTACCATATTGAATCTATATCAATAAAGTTGAGATCATTCGTGACCATGGAAGGCTCTGTGTGTATACATGCAATTACCGCCATGATTCGGTGTTTAAAACTTTATGGGATAGGATTGACTATTAAGAATTATCTCTAGACCAAATGTGCGCACATACAGTACGATTTCAATTAATATAGTCCAAGTGGGAGAATGTAAGAGTTTTCTAATGTGGACTAAATTAATTGATATTGTAATGTTACTATTTTACGGTTACCGTAAAAGCAAGGTTAGGAGTACAGGTGAGATAGAAGGTTTAATTAGTCTAATATGGGCTGGCTAATGTGGGCAGGTTAGTGCGACGCGTAATGAGAGGGAGTGTTAGAAATTAAATAAATAGTGCTCAAGTCTCTCCACTCACAACCCTAGTGCAATGTATCATGCCATGCAAATGGTTACCTAGCGGCCCAACGTGAGGGCCGCCTCATTGGCAGCTTGATGTGATACGGAGGGCAATAGAGGAGAAGGACTTGATGCGTGGATCACGCTTGATATATGTGGGTAATCCTTTTTCTTTTTTAGAAACATGTTAAGTGGATCCCATGATGTGCGTTAATCTTTCTACTCAATTATGCATGTTCTTGTTACGGATTTAAGGAGATCTTGGGGTTGCGCGATTTCTTCCGACTCCAGAACTTGTAAGCCCTCTCTCTTCATCTTCCCTTCTCCATTTTTTCGATCTTCTTCTTCTTCATCGCCGTCGCCGTCGCTTATAGATGAAATGTTTAAAAGAAAAATAAAAATAAAAAATCCCTCCCGTAATCTTTACCATTATGGTCACTTGATCATTCACCTAGAAGCAAGCTTGACGGACCGGTGCAATTTACATACCTGGATCCTATTGAAAGGTAATCCTTCTCTCAGTTTAGCAATTTCTTCATATCTTTCATTCATAATGCTAATCGAAAATTTATGTCATAGGTTTTTAATGGAGTTCGTGTGCAGTTTTCGCAACAAATATCATGCGGAGGAACGAGGGTTACATTGTGAGAGTGTTAGACCTTTTGCTCAAGATATATTAATCACATAGACACATTGGTTGATCGACTTCATCGAATAACACAATAAATTCACGTGTTCATCTAAACGTCCCATACACACGTCCCAAACAGGCTCGAAAATTGTCCCCATCTGCACGATGTTATGAATGTTATGGATATGTTCATTTTGTGAAAAATGAGTGATTTGGAAAACATTTTTGAAAAATGATCTTAGATTATTTAGAAAAATAAATGAATGGAAATTTTTTCATTGCCTATGAAAATAATTAAGCATAGATTGTAAAAATAATTAAGCATAGATTGTTATCAATTATGAAAATATTTTTTGTTAACTAATTTTTGCGAGCGATATAACCGATCATTTTTCAGAAAATATTTTAGAATCACTTATTTTCTATCATCAAACGAACGCGCCTTACATACTTAGAATTCTTGGAATGTTCAAAACATGGAATTTTCAAGGCTCTCCTAAAAGGTTTTGAATATAATTGTGTTGGTTGACAATATTAAAACAACCCTCAGCGACTTGATGTTAATCTGACTAGACATGCATACAAGATGACGTCTTGCTGAAGGCTATATCTTACAAAACTGTATGCACAAAAAATATTTTCATTGTTCATAAACATATTTACATATAAATTATTGTTAATAAAGAATTTTTTTTCATTGACTAATTATTTCAAGATATCGACAATTACTTTTAGAAACATAATTTTTTCATTGACTAATTATTCTTTGTGAAAGAAACATAACTTAGAAGTCTAAATTTTAAATCACGTGTTGTGGTTTTTCTGCGGGTCGTGGCTACAACTTCTAACGTGGAACGGAGACAAAAGAGGCCATGTTAGGCCGAATCAAAGATTAGTGGGCTCTGCCGTCAAATTCGACCAAGTCTTGATCGACGGACTCGTACTCTGATTGGAAAATCTCAGCCTTATTCTACCATGACTATGCAAAAAGTCAAGGTTTTTTCAAAGCTTTAGCGATGGCTTCCAGATGATTTGGCTCTTTTTGAAAAAAGAAATTACAAGCACTTGAAACTTTTCATTTGCCACGACAGTTCTCATATGATCTTTCTATGATTTTTCAATGAGTGAGTTTTAGTTTGAATTTGGTGGGAAAGGTCAAAAAATTAATTGTACTTTCGAGAAGCCAAACAAAGAAAGTCGTGCATGGACACATGCATCTCCACACGTTCGTGATCTGCATAAACATTTTTTGATTAATATTATAAAAAAATCTCAAATTAATATAGTTATGATAAATCTATTTTTTAAACTAATTTTTTTATCATAAAAAATTTCGCAATAATACATTTGTGATAAATTTATACTTCATTAATACCATAAAAAGTCACAAATCCGTATATTAAAAGAAAAACAAATGATAAAACTCCGTAGATATATCAGTTCATATTTTTTCTGATAAAAAATTAATTTAGGATATTAATTTGAGATTTTCCGTTGTCTTAACTCAAAATTTTCTAGTATTTCTTTCATGAGCACCTCAAGAAAGAGAGTTGCGTTGTCAACTCGGATTAATCTATTTCGAGAGTGAGTGGGTGAAAGTGAAGCTCGTCAGCATCCATGGAGACTTTAGATATGCCGAAGTACAAGCAATATCATCGAATGAATTACAGTCAGGGACAAACTGTTTTTTCTTATCCTACAACTGTACAACTCGATTATTGTTTGAAGATCCAGAGATACTATCGTACTGTCAAGACAATCTATCCATCATTCATATCCGAGGTAATTCAATCTTGCCAATTACATGCACACTATTCTGAATCGAAACCATTTGTGCATATCAAAATACTAGATTTGACGGTTCACAAGGTTTGTGAGATGTCTCATCAGCCTACAAATAATCGGGTATCCATCCCCATTGCTTTTGAATTATTAAGAAATTAATAATTGTTATGATTGAATTAACAAAAGGAAAAAAAAGTTATCCAAAAGGTGAATCTAATCCTTTTACAGGACAACTTAATCAATTAATGAAGTTTTCTGACAATCGTGGAATTTGGACTCTATCCATGAAGGGTCTACTAAACCCAAATCCGAGATGTGTTCATAGAAAAATGAAAACGGTCAAAAAGACCGTTGTCGTTAGGAGAACAAAATGGAGAGAGAAAATGAAAAGAAAGAAAAGACTTTTATTAGGTATATTGATGTTATAAAAAATGTTATTACTTGGACAAAAGCTTGCTATTCCATTTTAGATAAAAGAATAATGATACAAAATAGTTCATGAACTTTTGCTTAATGTATAATGTAGTCTTTGAACTTTACCATAATGTTCGATATAGTCTATGAATTTATAGTTTGTTTAATGTGATTTCTGAATTTTTTTATACTTATTCAATTTATTCTCTAAATTATATCGTCATACCTAATTTTTCATGCTGTAAAAACACCTAAAAAGCCGTACAATTGATTGTAAACTAATTAGTAAAATGACCATATCTTACGGCCAAATTAATAATTACAATAATTCTTAGTGATAATTCCCCAGTAACGCCTACAATATCCATAACCTATAAGTCACCTCACAATATTCAAACTTAAACAATAATAAAACTAACTAAAAGTAAAATAAAATAATAAAAATAAAAGTAAAATAATAAAAATAAAAGAAAAATAAACAACCTAAACAACCTAAGGAAAATGGAGGGGCAGCAAGTTCGTCGGCGCCAGCTGGAGGATGACTGGCGTCGGAGCTCCGGCAAGGGCGGACCGGCACGCAGCGATGGAAGAGTAGTAGGAGGCAGGGGTTGGTGCAGTGGCGTGCAATGGCGTTGCTGGGTCGGAGGACTGCTGCCGAAACGAGCAGAGAGCTGCTGTGGGAGCGTCGCTTGGAGGAGAGGCGTCAGACACCGGGCAATCGCGGACAGAGGCGCTGCAGGGACGGCAGAGAACTCCGGGGCGTGCGTCGCGGGCGTAGGGCTCCAGATCCGGTTCGGGTGGTCACTCGGAGGGCCGCGAGGTGATCGATCGGCAGATCTCGGACCGGCGAGTAGAACCCAGACGGCTGCAGGAGTGTGTACGCGTTGGTATGGACAGCAGAGGTGTCGAGTGAGCTCGGGGTCAACCGGGGCGAGGCGAGGGCTCGGACTTTGGAGGCTGGGCGACGGGCGACGCACAGGTCTTCGTCTCCGAAGAGCAGGTGGGTCGCGGGTCTTTGGGTCGCAGCGGCGGCGAAGACGGTCTCCGGCGGCAACGAACAGCAGGATCTTGGGTTAGCGCGGCACGGGGAGGCGTTGGGCGGCAACGGGTCACCGAAATCGTGGGTCGGCGCGGCACGAACGGGAGAGCTCGGGCGGACACCGGCGGGGCTTCGAGTGAGGCGGTCGCGGCTGGCCTCGGCCTCTAGGCGGCGTCGGCGTGGCGAGACGGCGGAGTCCGGCGGGCAACGTCGGTGGCCGGTCGGGATACTGGCGTAGCGGTGATGGGCGCTGGGGTCTTCGCGGATGGAAGTTGCAGAGGGGGGCGAGCGGCGAGGGAGACGATGAACAGTCGTCCCTCTGCCGCTTGTACGTTTCTCCTCTGCCCCCTTTTTCTTTTTTTATGTTTTTTTGTTGTTTTTGCTTTCTCTCCTTTTCTTTTTTCTTCCCAAAGAACCGAAATCCCTCCGAAAGCAAGAACCGAACCCCCTTTTTCGACCTCCGTACGCACTCTTTTATAGGCCAAAACAAAATGTGATCTTTTATCAATATTTCCTCTAACAAATAGATTGCCGATAACCTCTTGATCACAAAAATCTCTATCTCATGAATATTCATCCCGTTTTTTCATCATCTATTGATAAAAATAAGATTACAATACGATTTTCTTAACTTTCAAAATCATCATAATATCGCATCAAATCTTAATTTTTCACAAGATAATCAATTAAAAATAACAACGGGCTTAGATTATTTTTCTCCTTTTATGGGCCTAACCCGGCCTGCCGAACTAGAGCTCAGAAATATTAATTCGAACCCATCCACCACCATATATGAAAATATTCAATATTGTTTTTGCATTTGAATTGATAGAAGAACAATATTGAACATTTCCATATAGTTTATAGGCTAAATTGAACGGTATTGCATATTGAACTAAATTTCAGTGATTATGTTGAACAAATCAAGAGTAAATAGACCACATTACATATTAAGTTAAGATTTAGGAATCATTTATAACATTTTTCCCTAGATAAATATCTATAAGGGGAAGACTTGGGATCATCTCCATATAGTTCATGGGCTAAACTAAACGGCATTGAACACTAGACTAAATTTTAGGGACTATGTTGAACAAATTAAAAAGAAAGAGACTGCAATACTTATCCAATTAAAGTTTGAGATCATTTATGACATTTCTCCCATGTATATATCTAGAAGGCTACGTTTAGTCGTCGGGATAATTATCAGGATATGATAGGATAAAGTAGGATATTAAATCCTCTGGATAATAAAGGCGGACATATCTAATCCTATCAAGTGTTTGGCGTACTTCATGATAAGATTAAAAAATAAATATGATATTTAATTATAAAATTAAAAAATAGAAAATTCAATTAATTAAAGCCCATGGAAAAGCCCTAGATCTAGGAATTGTGGCCACCATTGAAAACGGCGAGATGCAAAGATGGGAGAAGAAGTGGAAGATCGGAGAGGCGGAGGCATCCATTTGACGTAGATGCTTATGATATCTTCTCTTTTTGTTAAGTTCTTTCTTTCCTTAAAAAAAAAATTCTTATCCAATCCGGGCTTATCCCACCCCCTCCCCTAGATTTTTTATCCGGCGTTTTATCCGGATGTATCCGGGTTTGTCCGATCCGATGGACATTCCCAAACATTGGATAGGATAACAAATTATCCTATCTAGACTCAAATCCGGACTACCAAACGCAGCCTAACGGGAAGACTTGGGGTTGTCTCTCTTGCTTTCACACATCACTCGTGCTTTGGGAGAATTACCAAAAAAATCTTAAATCTATTACAATTGTGCCATTTTTTTTTTTGGCCAATTTAGTCCTAAATCTTTTATAATTATGCTAATTTAGTCCATCCAACCAAATTTGGCCGGCGGGCACTAACGTGGACATCGGTGGGGACAGCCAACCGGCGAATGCGACGTGGCAATTTTTAAATATAATTTTTTTTAAAAATAATTCTTTAATTCTTTTTCTTTTTTCTCACCTTCTCCTTCCTCTGACCAACCGACGCCGGCCAAAGGCAGGGGTCAACCTCGCAAGTGGCCAACGAGGCTCCTCGTCGGGATGTTGGGTTTCTCTGGTAGGTGATTGCGACAATGGTGGCGATCAGCACGGAGAAGCAGACACTTGATGAGGTTCTAGGTGACGGCTTCGCTCCCGCATCTGGATTGTTCATTGTTGGGGGGGGGCGGCTTTGTTTCTTGCCTTTTTGAGGCGGGCAGTCGAGACCTAGAAGCGTAGAGAGTGAAAGAGACGAAATGGGTGTG
Organism: Eucalyptus cladocalyx; assembly: GCA_017140615.1. Lineage (NCBI taxonomy): Eukaryota > Viridiplantae > Streptophyta > Magnoliopsida > Myrtales > Myrtaceae > Eucalyptus > Eucalyptus cladocalyx. The sequence continues at coordinate 37,767,129 of CM029516.1, forward strand.
AAAAGATAAGAGCTTGGAGATGGGTTTTCCACTTGCAATCGAGCTCGAGTTGCAGAAATGGAGATGGAGATGGGGATGTTGGGTTTCTTGGGTGAGGAGCCTCGCCGGCCACGGGTGAGGTCGACCTCGCCTTGGTTAGGCGAGGCCTTGCTGGATCTAGCGAGGGCTGAGCTCGCTTTGTCCTCGTCGGTCAGCGAGGCTAACCTCGCCAGCCCTTGCCTCCGGTCGGCACCAGTCGGCCAAAGGAAGGAGAATGTGAGAAAAAAATTAAAAAATATTAAAATTTTGCCACATTAGCGTTCAGCCAGCCAGTTGTCCCCGTCGACGTTCACATTAGCGTCGGATGGACTAAATTGACACAATTATAAAAAGGTTTATAACTAAATTGGCCAAAAAAAAAAAAATTTTAAAATTGAATTGGCTCAACTACAATAGGTTTATGACTTTTTTAGTAATTCTCCCCTTGTGCTCCTCAATTGTAGACATACAAGAGTGGAAAGTCTTTGTCTGCCTTGCCTCTTTTCCTACATAAGTGCATGAAGCTCTCTCTCTCTCTCTCTCTCTCTTCTCTCTCTCTCTCTCTCTCTCTCTGGGTAGCTCGAGACCGAAATGACGACAATTCTCTTCTCGGCTCGATCTCTATTCTCTGCGCTCTTCCTTATATGCGTCGTTAACTCAGCTGCTGCCACCACTCGTTTGCCTGTCGAGGAAGGTAAAGAAAATAAAGAAACCCACCAATCTTCTTTTGCTTTCATCGTACTGTTCCTTTTCCTCCTCCTATTTTTGGCTCTCACCTTCACTGAGCTTGTATTTGCTTGTGCTTTCTTTCTTAAGTTAAAGAAAGATGTTGTGCTGGCATTCAACCTCAAGCGCGCACGCGAATCTGACGTCATTTTGTGCTTGTTACGCATGGTATACTGCGGTCTCTTTTGACTTGTTGGGCTCTTTTCTCTTTCAGTGGAGGCGTTGAGAGATATAGCAGACGCATTAGGGAAAAGGAACTGGGATTTCGAAACAGATCCATGCAACAAAACAAGTACATGGAGTGACAAAAAGTTGCCTGACGACACTACTAATGACGTCAACTGCAGCTGCACTTCCATCGGCAGCGCCAACAACACCTCCGTTTGCCATGTCACCAGCATGTATCTCTCTCTCTCTCTCTCCAAATAAATTGGAAAAAAAATCACAATTTCGTGAATTTTACAATCATAGGTTCCTAGCTATACTTTGACATCAATCACCTGATTGTGCATCAGTCTTTTTTTATCTTATTGTAAGGTTAGCTAGCTGACATGGCAAACCCGAAGCCTATACTTTGGGCACCATGTTAGCAGTTCACCAGAAAAGATCGGCCTGTATTTTTGGGTCAAAATGGATTGAGTACAAAAAAAGAAATGGAAATTCTTTGGATCAGGGAATTGAAATCACAGTTCGGCTTGCAAAATCTATTGAACTCAAGGATCACAATTGAAACTTACCCATGAAAATAAGCTGCACTGAATGATTATTTTCGTTTTGAAATTCAAAGCCATAAAGATGGAGTTGGTAGAGAAAGAATAGAAGAGATGCCGTCATTTGTAATTTCTATCATGTTGTGGTTATATGATCAACTTCTCGTCAAACTTTCAGTTTTGATGACAATTCACCTCTGAACAAAATATGGGTAGTTTTTATTTGACTCAAGGTGCTTTTTTTTTAATATTGAACAAGACGGAAATCTTTAAAGATTTTGGTAATGCGACGAGGTTTCAATTTAAATTAGTGGTATTTACAAATATCATATTCACATTATATGACCATTTATCATATATTAAAATTATTAATACAATAGTAACAGTTACTTACTGGTGAAAGTAAACCGCACTTTCAAATAATTATTCTAGTTTTGAAATTCAAAAACATATAGATGAAATGGGAAGAGAAGGAACAAAAGAGATGTCGCTCACTTGTAATTTCAATCATGTTGTAGTTATATGATCAACTTCTTGTCAAATTTTCAATTTTTGACAATGATTTACCTCAAAACAAAATAGGGATAGTTTTATTTTGGGTAATTGGCTAAAGGTACTATTCTAAGTAGCAAACAAGGAGATATTTAAACTTTTTGGTAAAGCGATAACACTCCCAATTTCAATTAGTGGTATTTACAAATGCAATAGGTAAATATCATCTTGATAATATATGATTATTTATTGTATTAAAATTATTAATACAGCAATAATAATCGCTTACCATTAAGTGTGGTTATCCAAATTGGCGTGATTTGATTTTGTATTATTCACCGTAAAATGATGTTTATTGCTAATTAAATGAATGAATGCTCTAATTTCTATATAATTATCATTTCAATCATGCTATTATTTATTTCGTCAATTACTATTAATAATAGAATAACATAATTGTTTTTATATTGAAAACAAGTCACGATAGAATAAGCCTTCGTGTCGTTGTGAAAAACGAGTTCTCAATGAGCAGTCTCTCAACGGCACTCTCCCGCCTCACCTGTTCAGATTGCCTTTTCTCGAGAACTTGTAAGCACTCTCCCTCCATTTTCCATCTTCTTCTTCTTCTTCTTCTTCTTCTTCATCGTCGCCGTCGCCGTCGCCGTCGTCTGTCTCTGTAAACAGTGACGTCACCCGGAACTACCTGAACGGCAGGATTCCTACAGAATGGGGCTCTACGAAGTTGCGCAACATGTATGTGCTTCTCTCTCTCCCTCTCTCTCTCTCTCTCTCTATTGCGAGTGTATGTTCTATTGATTGATTGGGGGAAACGCGATGATGTGGGTGCAGTTCCCTATTGGGAAACCGATTGACTGGTCCAATCCCGAAGGAGCTGGGAAACATATCCACACTTTTCAAATTGTAAGCGATCACTCATCCCGCCGCTCGCGTTTGGCCTCTTCGCTATGTTAAGTTCGGTTGATGTTTGAAGATATTGACTCTCATTCTTCCGCTCAGAGTCGTCGAGATCAATCAGCTCACGGGACATCTGCCTCCAGAGCTCGGGAACTTGTCCCAGCTACATATACTGTGAGTCTCTTCATGCGAATTTCTTCATCAGGCATCCACTTTGCATTCGCTGATGAGTGATGACGTCGTATTTGTTAAGAGATCAGCTTACAATTTCTATTAACCAAAGTGATGTAACTGGGTTTTCTTGCTCCAGGCACCTTTCGTCAAATAATTTCACTGGGGAGCTGCCTCCGAGATTTGCTGAATTGACGGCATTGCAGGAGCTGTTAGTTTCCAGATTCCATAATCTCTGCTAATATATCTAGATACCTCTATTCTTTTTTCTTTATATGAATCTTGTGGTTTTAATGCACTGTAGGCGACTCAGTGATAATAATTTCACGGGACAGATACCTGATTTTATTCAGAACTGGACAAATCTCAGCAGACTGTAAGGCTTAATGCTTCTTCACCTTTTAAGTCGGTCTATATAGATATACCCGCAAAATAATTCAATATGTGAATTGTCTTCTCAGGGCTATTCAAGCAAGTGGATTGCAAGGGCCAATTCCCTCCGGGATCAGGCTTTTGAAGAATTTGTTTCACTTGTCAGTATGAAAGTTCGGCATTTTGATGTAATTTCTCCTTTCTTTAATACGGTATCAGTCAAATAAAGTTCCCTATTTGATTTTGATATGCAGGAGCATAAGTGACCTCGATGGACCCGAGTCCCAAGTTCCACGACTTAGCAGTACAATTATTGAGAGACTGTGAGACCGATGCTCCTGCACATATAGTTTACTTTATGCAAAAAAGCCAAATCGTCTTAGCAATGTAACAATATCAGTGCTTTTTTCTTATAGGATTCTGAGGAGCTGCAATCTCACAGGAGAGCTACCTGGTTATCTAGCAGGAATGACACAGCTAAAAATATTGTGAGTGGAAAACGGCTTTCTCCTTTTCCTATTCCAAGCAGAATAGATAATTTTACTCTTAATGATCAAAAATCTACTAGTTTATGGTTGACTATTGGCTGCAGTTAAGGAACCCATTTAAGATGGCTTGAAGGTCCCTTATTGACTGCAATGGTGTTTTGATCTTTTCTGTTGATATTGATGAATTGTGAATTGCGATGTGGCATTTAAGTGTCTGGTGATTGTGGCCTCTGCCATAGAATATACAGTTTTGCACAGAAGTATATGGACCTTTTCTTTCTTTGTTTTCACTTCTCCAGGAGTAGAAACCTCAAGAATTCTTGTGGTGCCCATTTTAATAACTTCAATGGAGGTTTCTAGTGGTTGATCATCTGGAAATCTTCCTTTTAGTGGTTTACATTGTCAAATCTCAGCCGCATAATATCTAACTCGGAGTTTTATTCTTGACTGTCGTATATTTGTCGGCCATAATATTGTTTGTTTGAACGAGGGCATGGCTTCAAATGCATCTTTACACAAGCCAATTCTTCTTATTCATCTGGTCATCTCTCGTAAGATTTTATAAATGCTACATTTAACGGCAGTTTTTGCCATTCTGTCATCATCAGCCATCAATGCTTATTCTTTGTTGACATTTTGAATAACCGAATTTCTGTGGTTTGTGTGGCTTATCATATACTTCATTTCCTTTTCTTTTGGTTGGACTAGGTTGTAATTTCTCCATCGATAATTATATTGGACTGCAGAATCATGCTTTCTGTTTTTTGAAATCCTCATCTTATTTTTTATTTTATTATTCACTCAAGCTGATATTCTACTCTTTTAGCATCCTAGTATTTAGTCATCATCCCTTTATTCATGAATAAAATGTTATGGAGGAGATCTGTTCAATAAATTATGATTAGCTTTAGTTTTGGTCCTATTTGATAAATGGAATCTCCCAATTTGAACTATAATATGTTGCATTCCACGGGATGCATATAATCTGTTGCCGGAGTAGCATTTCTAGTTATATAAATTGAAATTTGCAAGTTGCAAATTTGAGTTACAGCAGAATTTTTGTATATGTATGGCGTGTGACCAACTTGATGCACATGGATTTTATGCAATGAATGCCTCTGGAAAGGAATGTCTAGTAGAAAGCATAGGCACAGGCGGTTGACACGTATGTAGAAACATCCGAACTGGACTGTAGGTTCATTGATGTTGTCTATGTTTGCACAATCCTCCAAAGTATACTCAAAGAGTGTCCACTTTGGGAGTCTGTTAAAACTATCTTCTCATTATATTTGTCTCCCTTCCATTTAATTGTTTTGCAGGGACCTCAGCTTCAACAAACTGATTGGCAAAATTCCTCGCAGCTTTAGCAGCCTGGGAAAAGTAGATCATATGTAAGTACTTTGATGCTGGACTTAGGCTTCTTTTTTTGTATATTAGACAAGAATCTAAACTCGCAAGTTGTTCCGGTGGCCAAGCTATAGGCAACTCTTACTGTAAAGTAGTTGAGCTATCAATAGAACTTAGACCACGATAACACATCCAGTTTATATCCCTTAAAGTCCTTGTGTCTTGAATGCTTATTAATTCACCATTCGAACTTTACAATGGTTTGGGTTATGAATTTATGTTTGTTGTCGACTAATTATTTTGAGGGGACTCTAGTCTTGGAGCAGATGTAGATCGATGATATTCTGTTGCTTAAAGAGCACAATCCACTAGTTTCAATAGAGTTACTTGTTTATGTTGAAAGAGATGAATGGGTCAGTGTTACTTAACTATTTGACAGTTGTATGCGTATGTTCTTAATGCATGTCCTGTGTGCCAGTCTTATGATGTATAGGAGATTAAGGATAGCAAAAGTCCTTAGGCTCTCTATTTGGTTCTTTCCACAACAATGGCCATAGATTGTTTCGTGAGTGCAGTTCTTATGTGCTATCTACAAGGTCTGCAGATAGGGCCTTGATGTCTTGTCCCTTGTCTTGAAATGATGAGAAACTGTAGCCCTAAGCTTCCTGGACTGTTCAACAATGGCGCATCTTTTCATCTTTTTGCTCAACGATTGACTGTTTGACATTGGCACATCTTCCCTCATTATTTATTTTATGTCTTAGAAGGACAAGAACATCATCGTGACGAAATAGTTTATAAGCTAGTATGATAGTGTCCTTCATTAAATTCAGCTTTCTGTACTAGTGTTATGGCAACCCGTGCTCTCCAAGTTTTGCAAGGATCAAATTTTTCCTCTTTTATTGATTTCCTTTATCTTTCATCTCCAGCTGAAAGCTCTATCTTGATATCATGAGTTAACTGATTTTTTTTTCTACACCTAACAATTAAATGCTTTTAATTTGCTAAATAATGCATTTTCAAGGGGTAACTCTAAAATCTTTCAGTTTGAGTGCATAAAGTACATGAGGAACTGACTCAATCAAATAATCTTGTTTAGCTACCTGACTGGAAACCAATTGACTGGAGCAGTCCCTGATTGGATCCTGGAAGCAGATAATATGTAAGCTTCACTGCCTGAAGAACATGTCTTGTTTAATCACAAATTTGCTTCTAGCTCTATCTGGCTAATCTTGCACAGTAGTAAGCAACTGTGCTGTCCCATCTTGCGTCTTTATGGTTTGTAGCCTACGGAGTTAATAAGTATCTTTCTGCTTGTTGGGATCTGTTAATTGGAAAGTTGTACGTAAGACAAGAGGCTGAATTGTATGGTATGTATGAAAGAATACAAAGTGGATTGTCTTGGAAGTTTCTAGTTAGCCCCGCTTTCTGCTTTACAAAAAGGCCTTCTCAGCACTAGATATTTTTCAGACCTCTTGGAATGATAAAAAAAAACATGGAAAATTTTTACTTTGTATAAATCCTCTTTGAAAGTTTGTCTAACACATCTCCTGCAGAATATGATTAGTTGCTTGGGCTATTTCTTGCTGATAATAATATTTATGGGCTTGTGTATTTGAAAATCTCTTCAGTCAACATGATTGTACCTTGGAGAAAGTTGATATTATCTTATGGGTGTAAGAATGAAGCTCTTATGAGGTAGATTAAACATTTTAATGGTGGTCTGGATATTTTCTAATAGGATGATCTGACTTAGTAGTAGTTGGTATCACAGTTCTATTTTTTCCTCTTTGCCTTATACATCATGTCTGTTATACCGTTGATGGGTAAAAATGTATTTATGCACTCCAACTAGTTCTAAAGTTTCCATTGACTCCAGTTAGTCCAGTTAGTCTTTCTACTTCTAATTATTTAAGATGAGATATCTTGAATAAAGATAAAATATTACTTTCATCATCTTGTGGTGTTTTTGCCTTTCAACTTGCTGTACCTGTCCATATTTTGCAACTGATCTGCATTTTTGTACACAATGATCATTTGATGGAATGACTTTGAGTGTTCTCTTCAAAATGCTGATATTTTGGAAACGGTTGACTATTTCTCTGTGTAGTGACCTATCATACAACAAGTTCACTGCTGAAGACTCAGAATGTCAACCACGATCTGCTGTGTATGTACTACTTTCTTCAATCTAAGTTCAGGGCTCCCCTCAAATGTGCGGTTGTGGGTACATGATTTCCATTTCTCTACTGAATGTTGATTTTGTCTTTTCTCTGCAGCAACTTGTTCGCAAGCTCGGCAGTTGATAATGTGTATGTTTGAGATTATATTTTCCACCAAGAGACTTGGATTTCCAAGGACCTGCTTTTTAATTATTTATCTACATAGCATTGAACTTCATTCAAAATGATGACGATTGTAACCTTAAAATCTTTATTGACTTTTTCAGAATGTCATATCCTGCCACAAGTGGGCTTGTCTCATGTTTGAAAAGTCAGCATTGTCCAGAAAGTAAGTTGATCTGCTGTATATCCTGTCATTATAACCAGATCCTGATATTGCATCATACGCTCTGTGTACCCTTCTCAACTATCCTCTTGGCTATTGTGTCAATTTTTTTATGGTTTATGCATAATTACTCTAGAAATTCAAAAACCACCCCCATGAAATAATGTGTTGCTCATAAATGTGGGAGATTATGTGATTTTCCAATAAATGAATGCTAGTTTAGTTAGTGTGTCTGGAAAGTCTGCTCCATATTAAAAAAAAAAAAAAAAGAATAGAAAAGAAGAAGAAAACCTGATTTCTCTCTGTGGCTATTTCTTTACTCTATCCAGATCGGTATAACCTCTTCATAAACTGCGGTGGGAGCGAAGTAAATATAGGGGAGAACAAATACAACGCAGATGCAGAACCGGCTACTGCTTCAAGATTCTTCCATAGTGAAAATTACTGGGCCTACAGTAGCACTGGTCACTTCCTTGATGACAATACTCCTGGAGATAATTACAGAGCTGACAATGTATCAGTACTGTCCACGGATGATGCCCAGCTTTATGTGAAAGCACGACGTTCTGCTATCTCTCTGACTTATTATGGTTTTTGTCTGAGGAATGGACCCTACAATTTAAGCCTTCATTTTGCGGAGATAATGTTCACAAGCAACAGAAGTCATACAAGCCTTGGAAGGCGAGCTTTTAATATTTATATGCAGGTAAATTTTGGGCGTCATGTAGTGCTGGTTCTAATATGCAAAGCATATAGAGCGTTCAATATGTTATGGTTGGGTTTTTTTCTCTAGATATCTCCTATTTGCAAATCATGATCTGATCACAATCTCTACATTCTATTGAAACTGATGGTTTCACCTTGTTCAGTGTGGAGACACTTAACTTGAATCAGAGTAAATATTATTTCAGGGGATATTGGTGTGGGAAGATTTCAACATTGAGATTGAAGCAGGTGGAGCTGGAAAGCCAGTCATAAGAAATTTTACTGCCAATGTGACCAATGGCACTCTGGAGATACGCTTATATTGGGCTGGGAAAGGGACCACTGCTATACCTAGAAGAGGAGTCTATGGTCCTCTTATATCTGCTATCTCTGTCTATCCTGGTATGCAGACAGACGCTTCCATGTTTCACTTGGTGCTTTTCTATTGAGAAAGTTACTCGTATTCATATTGGAAAAAAAAAAGTACCCTTTTTGGTCTTGCACCAGAAGTCATCAATACGCTATTCATTTACTTGGTTTGGTCGCAAATGTCCACTGTTAAATTCAGGCCATTCGCATCTGTTACAGTTGATCAGATAAATTTCCATAGGAGCTGACTAGGATATATTTTTTTGTCTCTAAAGAGGCAAAATTTGGCTATGGTTTGCTTTGCTTTCTTTCTATATGGGCATGTTTTCACCATGTATCTTTATTCCTTCCATTCAGACTATGAAACTATAGCCTCGTTTGCTTTCCTGCTGCAAATCAACGACCATTGCGCCTGTATTATATAGTACAGCCTTGAGAATGAAGAACACATTCCACTTTCTTTTTCCCTTTGTATTTAGTATTACATGTTCCAAAGATGATATTTTACTGTGCTCATAGTTTCTGTGGAGTGTTCTGAGCATTTCTCATGTCCTCTTGATTCTCAATTAATGTGCTGTCCCATCTGTTGGTTTCTGTGTTCACCAAGAAGCTACCGATATTTTTCAGCACGTATGCCTACCTCATTTACTTGGAACAGTTTTGGGTAAACATATGTTGTTCTTTCTTCACTGCAGACTTTGAAATCCCACAAGAGTCAGCCATAATATCTGCTGGTACAGTTGTCGGGATTGTGGCTGCTATAGTTTTGGTAGTTATTCTTATCCCGGTTATCCTTTGGTGGAGAGGATGTCTTGGACGTGAAGATGAAATGGCACAAGGTAGTTGCTTACCTGGAATCTTTGTTATTTTGTTTGCATATATCTATCAAGAAATAGAATGTTATGCATTCTGAATACATTTCCCCCTTCCCTATTCCTTTTTTTTTTTAGGGGGGGGGGGGGGGGGGGGGCGTGTACTTCATATATTTTATGGTGGGGGAAGGGGTAATCACAATGCATCATCATTACTGCAACTAGGTCACACAGTTCCCTGTAAAACTTTTGATGCACGACATTTGTGCATTACATTGGAAATTCAATTTGACACAAAAAGAAAATAAATTGTTAAGCCATAGCACAGCTAAAGTGTCATCAATCCATTTGTTACCCTCAACGAACTAAATTTTTATTTAGAAATCCTAAAAATGAAGGGATAGATATTTATAGGAAGAGGAAGATAGATTGTTTCTTAGATGTGTGTGTGTGTGTGTGTTGGGTCTCCTTGGGGGCACAATTGACCATATATATACTAAGTCTATGTTTCAAGACATGAAAAACAAATGCTGGAACTTCGGATATACAAGATATTAAGACATACAAACCTTGCCTTACATTTCCAAAGTGGGTTTTTTCTATGATTTTTCTCTTCCCCTACTACTAAATACCTTGAGGACATTCTCATTTCATTTTTGAAAGTACATACTGCCAATCGAAGCCAGAGTTTCCTAGAAAATAAATTTCAAGGTGCTAAGATATACAGTCCTGAACTTGCTCAGACCAAATAGTTATAATTAGGTTTTCTGGTACATTGAGAAGGAATTATATCTTTGTTAGATAGTAGATTACATACTTTAGCTGTTGACTCCTCCAAATTCTTAGAAGTTCCAAATGTTGTGCAGATTTGAAGGTTCTAGCATTGCAAATTGGTTCATTTACCTTGCGACAGATTAAAGCTGCCACAAACAATTTTGATGCTGCCAATAAGATTGGAGAAGGTGGTTTTGGTTCGTATACAAGGTATGCTGAAAAATCGGTGAACTAACTTCCCCCGATTCCCAACAGAAAAGAATTGTAGAAAGCAGCATTCAATGTATCTAAATCTTCACAGCATAAATCTTATGCCAAAGTTCAACTGCAGGGTCTTCTGTCAGACGGCACCACTATAGCAGTGAAGCAGCTTTCATCCAAATCAAAGCAAGGAAATCGTGAGTTCGTGACTGAGCTTGGGATGATTTCTGCTCTTCAACATCCACACCTTGTGAAACTCTATGGATGCTGCATTGAAGGAAATCAACTTTTGCTGGTTTACGAGTACATGGAAAATAATAGTCTTGCTCGGGCTTTATTTGGTAATTTGATATCACATTGTGCTTCACCGACTTCAATTAATGACATCACAGTAAAGCAGTTTTGATGTCTTCTGTTACAATTGAAGGTCCAGAAGAATTTCAGTTAAAGTTGGATTGGGGGACAAGACACAAGATATGTGCAGGTATTGCCAGGGGGTTGGCATATCTTCATGAAGAGTCAAGGCTAAAGATTGTGCATAGAGACATTAAAGCTACTAATATTTTACTGGATAAGGATCTCAACCCAAAAATATCAGATTTTGGTTTAGCAAAGCTTGATGAGGAGGACAACACACATATTAGCACCAAGATTGCTGGAACTTAGTAAGTTTCTTGTCTTATGTTCCTGTTAACCTAATTAGGTGTCAGTGACAACATAAAAGAATGGAGTAGAAAAATCTCGTCTAATTTAAGAAAAGTGAGTTGAATGGAGCTTTGTGGTTGACTCACATCATCCCAAAGCATGGTGCTCAACAAATGGGGCTTAACCGCAAAGCTCCATGCCTCTCCCACCACTCTTCATGTTAATTAGGAAAAAATGTTAATTATATTACATACTCTACCATTAATAGCAACTTATGTAATTGTTAATTTGGCTATAAGTTGATATAATAGGCAATGGAGCTAATTCGCCTATGTTTCTGTTGATTACTGTATAAGGAAAATATTTTTTTGCATATAAAAGTTGTATACACAGAGAAAAATATATAATAAGCATGTTTAAATGTTTCAAACGTTTGCATTGACATGTGTAGAAAGTCAACCTGTTCATGAAAAGAATGTGACTGATTAAGGAAAGATAGAACTGTAAGTTCCTTCTACTAACTCTATTGCTTAACGAAAAATAACTATAACATCAAACAGTTCCATCATCTCAACAAATTTAGATGATCTAATACAGTTTCAGGAAAATTTTTATCAGCCTACCTGAGATATTAATCAAAAGATTGATCGTATTCTACACGCTTCATTTAATACATTAAGAATAGTCAAGAAAAACATTTCGGAAGGTAATTCAGTATGCCCTACCATAAATTCTCTCATGCAAAAAGCATATGGAAATATTACGACACAATTATGATGCAATACTTTTTAATAACCTATATTGACATGTAATTTAATTGTTTTTATTATGTTTTTCCAGTGGCAATCTACTTAATGTAAAACAATTCAATGGACAAGATCAACTACTATACGTTAAGGATTAAATATAAATTATCCATAAATATTCCTTTGCATGAAAAGTGCCATTTTTCATAAATAGATTTCACATGACATAAACATAGTGCACTTTCAAGTGAATTACAGAAGAAAAAAACCAAAATTACAAAGCAAGCACATGAATCGCAAGGGTTAGAAAGCTAGTGAGAAAATGTAAGGCTGTTTTTCTATTGCTACACATCGACAACAACAATATTAAAAAGCTTTTTTGCCCCTGGACTTGGCTTTAGGAATCCTCCTACAGTTGCTGCCTATGTGTTCAGACCTTGTCTCAGCCTGTTTCCAACTCTTTTTTTCAGTTAATGAGCCTCTTTTCCAAGTTATAAGGATGCAGTTGTTTTCCAACTACGAAGCTATATGTACCCCGAAAGTTATATAAAAATCACAAATATCTTCTTTTTTTCTTTCTTTTTGAAATATTCTCAGCTGGAATCCTATTAAAAAATTTCTAGAATGCACTTGTTTTTTACTTGACTCTTGAGACCATGGTGTCATGATTAGGAATATCTCCTTATTTTGTATTTTAGGAAGATAAGAGGGACGATCTTTGGAAAATTTTAAGTAAGTGCTATTTAAGATATTTTTCATGTTGCAAACACCAGCTCTTTTCTTGTGATGCAGTGGATATATGGCACCAGAGTATGCAATGCATGGTTACCTCACTGAAAAAGCCGATGTCTATAGTTTTGGCATTGTTGCCTTAGAAGTTGTTAGTGGCCGGAGCAACACCAGTTACCAAAAGAAGGAGAAATGCTTTTATCTACTCGATTGGGTAATTAACTCTAGCATTCAAAAGTTTCTTATTATGATATTTAAATCTCTGCTTGTGCCGGTTGAGAGATGGATTAAGGAAGTGTGAACATAGTATAGAACTCCTCATATGCACTTTTAATGGTTGCAAATGAGAGTTACAGTTACCAGCTTTTGAAACCTGTTTAACGAATTGTCATGCCGTTAAGTGCAATTTGTCCTTTAAAATTAATCCAATTATTCTTGTCATGTTGGTCTATACTGAATTTGAAAGGAGCAAGTAATCCTTGCAGTAGCCGGCCTATGGTGTTCATGCTCAAGATGAGCGACTTGGGGTGGGGGTGGTCACGGATTGGTCTGGTTCTAAGAAACTGAAACTGGAATTTACCTAGTGACACATTGAAACTTGAAACAATGGGCTGCCTCCTGAAAGAAGGAATCATGTAGATTCTTTTTTGGATTGAAGACAATTCTATTCATTGAAATTTGGGGTCTTTAAAATTTGGGTTGTTTTTGTTTTAGTCTTTATAATTTTATGCGTGACATTCGTACTCCCTGTAGTTTCATTAGCGCCAAACAAGTTGGTCGAGTACTTTGCAGTTTTGACAATTAGTATTGGATTTGAAAAGTTTTTAAGACCCTGCTTGACCCAAATATTGATATACTGTCAATTTAGATTTGACTTTTTCACATTTATGTAATGGAGTCCAAAAATTAGATTTTATTGTGCTTTGAGTAAGCCTATCAGTAGCTAAAACAATCATTATTTTTTTTTTGGTAAATTTTTTTTTTTGGTAAAAAAAACAATCATTATTAGTCCCTGTTAAATCTGATTTTCACCTAAGTTGCATAATCAGGTAATTCTTGTTAAACTAGAATTGAGAGTAAAAGGCACTGAATGGTGTGAACCATTGATGGACGATTCTCAATTTCATGTAATGACAAACTGACAATTAATTCCTGTCAGTAAAACTCAAGAAGAGCTGGTAATTTTAAAGCAGTGGTGGTAATTTTTTTGCGACCAGTGAATGTTAGTAAGTGATTAAGAAGTGTTTAAGTTTACTAACTTTTACTTAAAATTGGTAAAGAAATCATGTTTCATCTTTATTGACTTGTTCGATTTTTTCCTTCCAAATATAACTTATAACGAAGATGAAAAACTAGCAGGTGTTTATCAACTGCATTTGTCATGAAATTATCAAGCGCAGAATATATCTCCTTCTTCCTGTTTTAGTATTCTGAGCATATTCTACAACTGATCAGTACCTGTAGCTTGAGGGAAATATCTTCCTTTCCATTTCTGTTTCTAGGCACGAGTCTTGAAGGGGAGAGGAAATTTGATGGATCTAGTTGATCAGAGGCTGGGTTCTCATTTTGACAAAAAGGAGGTGCTGGCGATGATAAATGTAGCTCTGCTGTGTACTAATGCGACTCCAGTACTCAGGCCGCTGATGTCATCTGTGGTTAGCATGCTTGAAGGCAAGGTTGCTGTTCCAGTGCTGGACTCTGAGGGCACTATCATAACGGAGGAGACAATTGAGGCCATGAGGAAACATTTCAAAGGCGACGAAGATCAGGCAGTTGACGAGAACATCACTAAGAGCATGCTCACGGATGGGCTGTGGACTGGAACCGCTTCTTCTACATCTGCTAATGATCTCTATCCGATAAATCCAGATACTGATTACTGGCGGAACAGAGAATAAGAAATGGTTTGCTATGTTTTGAGTTAATTTGGTTTTGAAAGAACTAGGGCTTTATTTGGTAATCCATCGAAGGGAACTCTTAAATTTCACTTCTAGGTTTCTCTTTCGTTCTCATTTGAAACTCAAGGTATGGATACTATGAAGAATACGATGAATATTATGCGGTGCTGTAATTGTGTATTGTAAAGAAATTATTGGGAAAAGCCGAAAGATGATAGCTAGTTGTTTGATGGTTGTGTTCGTGCCATTTCTTTCGATTTTGTTATATCGTACAATCGTGATTTTGCGACTTCTTCACGCAATTATGATGTGGATGGTTGCCACTGCAAGAGTGGGAATCTATTATGGAAGCTTTTCATTGTTTGAATAGCGAGATGTGCGGAGTCGTGGATTCTTGCTTTGGATGTGTTTTAGTCCCCGAGCTAGGCCTGTTATATGTTGCTCCTCAAGAATTATTCTAAGGAAGTGCAGAATTTCTCTCTATAGTATGGATGATGCTCCATCAACTTCTTCTATCCCATCTGTGAGAAATGATAAAAACTTGCACATCTAGTAACTATTTCTTACAGATGGTAGATTACCGCCTCGTTAGCACACTACATTTCTATTAACTGTCTCCCTGTTCTAAGTCCTTGCCTTAGATTCTTGGTCGCTACGCCGGCCGCTGCACGGCGTTGTGCTCGTCCGCGAACACTGCGCCGCGTCTCCGTGCCAAGCTTCACCGCGGGCAGCCTAGCCGCCGGCCACCGCCGCCGCTGGTCTCGTCCTCTGCCGGACCTCCGCACGAGCACCCTTCCGCAACGCCAGAACCGGTCGCCGAGCCACCACGCTCCTCTGCCTCTTCTCCGACGCCCAGTAGTCCTCGCCTGTGCTGCTCTCCGTCTGAAGTTCCACCCCGTCTCCGCGTAGCCCTGCCGACGCCGCTCCACCAACAACCTGCGCTCTGCCCAACACCACAGCAGCTCGCCTCTGTCGCCGGCGCCCCTATCGCAGCACCTCTGCACGCTGGACGCCGCGTTGTTGCCACACCAGCACCACAGCTCGACGACCCGACGCCCCTTCACCCGAGCGTCTCACCGTCTCGCTGCTGCACTACCAGCTAGTTTTCATATTCTCTTCCTAAATGATTGTCACGTGATTTTAATGTTAGCAGCAGTAGAGATTTCAAGACCATTCTTTTATGGGCAATTTATTTTTTTGATGAGTCATGACCAATTTGCTGCTAGTACTAGCTGTTACTCTGTAAAATGCTTTTGCATTTTCATTCTACCGTACCCTTTTTGGTATGTGGAAAATGTCATCTAGAATTATGTGACGATTTAAGTTTTAGTGCACATATATTCATATATGTGGGTATAATAATTATAATTAATCAAGTATTTCCTTTCTTCTTTGGAAACTTTTTATTGGTTTTGATTATGTATGTCCATATTCTTGGAACTGATATATTTGTTAAGACGTGGAAAGTTACAATAGAGTCCACCCAAAGTAAGTAGCTAACCAGAAGAAAAAGAAGAACAAAGAAGGTACATTAAGTAGAATCAGTAATGCCCTTTATCTCAGTGGACCCCTGACCTCTGGTTTTCTCTTACCCCCACCCACTTACGTTAAATGTAACCCAGTATCCAAAAACTCTCTCTCTCTCTCTCTCTCTCTCTCTCTCTCTGCGCAAAAATAGCCTTGCTATGTTGCAGTGAAAGCAAAATGGGTTGGGGTTGGTGGGTACAGAGGCAATGCAGATGGGCTCGTCCTCCTCCTTCTCCTTCTCCTTCACATTCTTTTCACTAGAAACTGGCTCTTCTGACATTGATGGTATGGGGTGCGGAAGCAGGTAGCTGGGTGGCGGCCCCGTCCTACCCTCTTCACGACTCCTCCGTCTGCTCCCTCATCGAGCGCGAGTTTGCCTGCCTCCCGAACGGCCGCCTCGACGTTGCCTTCACCAAGGGAGCCCCTCGGCAGCGGCTTCTCCTTGTCTAGGTACTACTCTCTCCCTCTCCCCGCTCGCCTTTTATCGCTTCCTCAGGTGCAGAAAAAAGTGGAACCCGTTATGGCATTGATTTGATTAGTCGATGGGCATCTCTATGTTATGTAATGGTCCCATTCCGGTGCGGCTGCACAGCTCCCTCGCAACAACTTATTTCGTGACCCAAAAAGAAAAAAAACTGGAAATCAATAGGGTGGCGACCCAATCACATTCAATACAAGAACGAATGAGGAACAACAATCTCTGTCTCAGGTTTTACCAGAACGGAGCAAAACGGGCAGCGTTCTTTCATCGAACGGTTGGCGTACGTCGGTTGGAGGGAAGAATATTCACTCACTCGGGACCAAACCCACACCAAGACCTGTTGGGGTTTCATGAATCATGTATAAGAAAAATCAACAGAATAAACGCAGCGGAAACAAAGATATATTTTACACATGATTCTCCTTAGGCGTTGTTCGTGCGTTTTAATCAAAAATCTAAACATAAAAGGGAGTTAAACGAATTACCTCGCGAAGCGCGCTTTGAAATGAGTCAATTCGGATGTTCTACAATTCGAGTCCCACAAGCGTCGGACCTCTAGTTCAGACACACCAACAACGAATGTCGAACAGAAGAGAGAACCTTCGAATATTCTCCACTTCGATCGTGTTAGCAATCACGTGGAAACAAACCGTCGTATCCTTGATGTATAATAGTCACGACCCGAACGCGATAACGTTCTTCTTTCTTGCATCTCAAAGACACAAGAACACGCACACAATTTGCTCTCCTTTTAGAAAAAGAAATTACTCTCGTATGTTTCTAAAAACACAAGAAGCACGCCCACACTTTTCTCTGTTTTTCAACAGCCTTTTAACCCTCGCCCCATCTCTCATTTTATATTAAAAATGACCAGCAACGGTTGCTAATCAATGGACGATCAGCAACCGTTGCTGATCGTCCATAGTGGACAATTGTGCATGAGCGGTTGCTCATGCACGAACGTGGCATGATGGTCAGCGGTTGCTGACCATCAATGCTACGTGCATAATGGTTAGCAACCGCTAACCATTACGCTTCGTGCATGTGCACGAATTCGTGCACATGCATGAAGCTTTAACCTTTTTTTTTTAAAATTTTTTATTTTATTTTATTAAACATGTTAATTTAGGGCAAAAT
The DNA here is from genome assembly GCA_017140615.1 of Eucalyptus cladocalyx. Classification (NCBI taxonomy): domain Eukaryota; kingdom Viridiplantae; phylum Streptophyta; class Magnoliopsida; order Myrtales; family Myrtaceae; genus Eucalyptus; species Eucalyptus cladocalyx. The sequence goes on from CM029516.1 coordinate 37,784,900, forward strand.
ACTACTAACAATCTCCCACTTGCACTAAAGCCAACTTGTTTGGTATGTTAACATATATCGACTTTGGGCATGCGTGTGCATCATATGCAAGTAGGCTCGTGACTATAATACAAATTAAATTAAATCTCATTTAATTTAATTTCAAATCGACTCAATTCAATTGCAGTAATTGCAAACATATTTGCAATAATATTTCTCTCTTGTTCCACGTCATCCTAGTTGTTTATGGTGTGTGACATCCCTAGGTTCATCACTAAGCTGGTAGTAAGACTTGTACTAACACATTAGTACTTCCAAAAGAATTAATTGTCCCGATTAATCTTTTAGGTCCTACAAGCCACGATTGACATCTAGCAATATGCCATGGCTACCCAGATAGTGTGAATGTTTTAAGAACATAATGAACCTGTCAGCTTTGGCTACAGTGTAATTCAATCCCTCTGTCTTACTATGTCCCAATCAAACAAAGACCATGGAATATTTGTCAAGTCATTAATTCGATCATATGCACAAATCTAATTGACATGCATTTTATTCGAGACATAAACAATTTATTCTCGGTTACAACCCCGGCCGAGGATTTCAATGCAGTGTCACAATTAGATCGCATATGACATCATTATCATACCTTGCATATAACAAGGAGACAGATTCCATATTGCGCACACGTGTAACTTCATATATGAACAAACTATGACCATCAAGTATAAAGACGGATCGACGACCCGGCATTATGTGCACCCATGAACCATAGTTGTTCGATACACAAGTTAACACTTTGTGCCTCAGGTCTAAGGATTATTTACACAAGACCAAAGCATGAACAATTAGACATTGACCACGCTAAAAGCTTCCATGTCGCTAATCGTTCCATATGCGTCACGTTCAGTGAATTTGTCTAATACAAACACATGTGTTCTAACTCAGGCATCATAATACCCAATGACATGTGACTCATCATTCCCTTAAGTATCCAATACTTAATGGCGAAGTTAAGAACACACCGGTCTCAACAGGATTATTAATATCCACTTAATAATCCATCGGCGGGAACAATTTAAAGATTCAATCTAACTATGAACCCGTCACATATATTCTTGACGTCTCAAGAATAGGTCTAGTTGCAACTGATCTTATGGAATCATTCATCAATATAAAATAATTGGACAAATGAATGAATACGTCGTTGCCATTAATTAAATAATAATAATGAAAGTACAACTGAAATCCATAATATGTAACTATTACATAGTAGCTTTAGGGTATACATCCAACAATTTCCCAATTGCACTAAAGCCAATTTGTCTGGTTCCTCAAACCCATTTTGTCAATATGTCTTTCAAAAGAAGATTGAGGTAAGGCCTTAGTGAAGGGATCTGCCACGTTTTCTGCTAAGGCAATTTTCTGCAAGGCGATATCACCTCTCCCAACAATTTATCTGATGAGATGGAAGCGTCTCTCAATATGCTTGGACTTCTGGTGAGACCTCGGTTCCTTGGCTTGAGCTATCGCTCCATTGTTGTCATAGAACAATGTGATCGGTTGCTCAATTGAAGGAATGACTCCAAGTTCAGAAATAAATTTCTTCATCCAAGCGGCTTCCTTTGCTGGTTCAGAAGCAGCTACATACTCTGCCTCAGTGGTGGAATCGGCAGTTATGCTTTGTTTGGAACTTTTCCAACTAACTGCACCACCATTGATTGAAAATCGGAATCAGTATAAGCTACAACTTTAAATTCTCCTTCTCCATATATCAAGAATAAATCTTTAGTCCTTCGCAAGTACTTAAGAATATTCTTGATCGCTATCCAAGTGCTCTTCTCTCTGGATCGATCGATATCTGCTAGTAATACTTACAAAGCATGCGCAATATCGTGTCTAGTACATAGCATAGCATACATTATGCTTCCAATAGCGGATGCATATGGTATCTTTGCCATTCGCTCTCTTTCTTCAGGAGTGTTGGGACACATCTCCTTAGAAAGATGGATCCCTTGCCTAAAAGGCAATAATCCTCTTTTGGAACATTGCATGTTAAACCGTGTTAACACTTTGTCTATGTACGTAGATTGTGAGAGGCCAATCAATCGTCTTGATCTATCTCTATAGATCTTGATACCTAAAATGTAGGTTGCCTCTCCTAAATCTTTCATGGAGAATTTCGTGACAAGAATAATTTTATCGATGATATCATTGGTACATCATTTCCAATCAAAAGTATATTATCGACATACAAAACCAGAAATGCAATTGCACTCCCACCGATCTTCTTATATACACAAGGTTCATCCGGATTTTTGATGAAGCCAAACGATTTGACTACCTCATCAAAACGGATGTTCCAACTTCTGGAGGCTTGTTTGAGTCCATAAATGGATCTCTTAAGCTTACACACCTTCCGTTTTTCACTATTGGATTCAAAACCCTATGGCTGTTCCATATAGATGTCCTCATCGAGAAAACCATTTAGAAAAGCCGTTTTGACATCCATCTGGAATATCTCATAATCAAGGTGTGCAGCTATAGCCAACATAATCCGAATGGATTTTAGCATGGCCACAGGTGAGAAAGTTTCGTCATAATCAATTCCTTCCTTTTGACGATATCCTTTCGCCACCGGCCGTGCTTTGTAAATTCCAATTTGACCTTCAACATTCATCTTCCTCTTGAAGATCCATTTACAGCCAATTGGTACAATACCATCAAAGTGAGTCAGTCAAGGTCCATACCTCATTGGAATACATTGAATCCATTTCGGATTTCATGGCTTCTAGCCATTTACCAGAATCGATGTCCAACATCGCCTCCTCATAGGTTTTAGGATCACCGGGTTGATCACTATCATTCACAATGAATAATGGTCCAATGTAATCAACCGAGTGTCTATAACGAAGCGGTGGGCGAGACATTCTCGCACTTCTCCTAAGAGGTTGTGTATCGAAGCTCCCCTTTGAATCGAGGTTGGTATCTCGAACTCGGTTATTTGGTACTTCATTATTTTCTTCTTGTAAGACTATTTTCCGCTTGACACCACTTTTTTGGATGAACTGATTCTCCAAGAAAGAAGCGTGCTTGCATACCAAATTCTTTGGTCTGAATGAAAATAGAAATAATATCCAAGAGTTTCTTTTGGATATCCAATGAAGCGACCTTGTTCAGATCTTGCCTCCAATTTTTCCACTTTCAGCTTTTTCACAAAAGTTTGGACAACCCCAAATCTTAATATGATTAAGACTAGGTTTCCTACTATGCCATATCTCATAGGGCATAGTTGGAACAGATTTGGACGGCACTCTATTCAGTATATATACAGCTGTCTCAAGGGCATATCCCCAAAGGGATATTGGCAAATCGGTGTAACTCATCATAGATCATACCATATCTAATAAAATACGATTTCTTCGTTCAGATACACCATTATGTTCTGGAGTTCCAAGAGGTGTCCATTGTGATAAAATGCCATTCTCTTTAAGAAAGTCCAGGAATTCAGTACTAAGGTATTCACCTCATCGATCTGATCGAAGAGCCTTAATACATTTTCCTGTTTGTTTCTCAACTTCAGCCTTGAATTCCTTGAACTTTTCAAAGGATTCAGATTTATACTTCATGAGGTATAAATAACCATACCGTGACTGATCATCGTGAAGGTAATGAAGTAATTATAACCACCTCTAGCGAGACTCATTAATTGGTCCACATACATCCGTATGTATTAATCCTAATATGTCGGCCTCGCGCACTTTGTCCCACAAAAGGCGCTTTGGTCATTTTTCCTAGAAGACATGCCTCACAAGTCGAGTATGACTTAAAATTTGAAGGATCAATGTATCCATCATTTCTCAACTTGTTAATTCTGTCTTCTCCAATATGACCTAATCGGAGATGCCAAACATACTTTTTATTTGGACCGTCTCTAGGGCGTTTATTAGTTATGTCATTTATATCAATTCTATTTTGCTTATTGACATTGGTAATCGCATTACCGGACATTGTGATGGTATAAAGATTGTTGGTTAATAAGCTAGAACCAACACATATTCTATTATGATAAATAGAACATACATCATCAGCAAAAGAAAATTCATAATTCTCTTTACCCAGACGAGGTATAGAGATGATGTTCCTAACAGCATTCTTATAATGCAAACAGTTCTTTAAAACCAATACATGTCCAGAAGGCAAACATAAACGAAAAGTCCCTATAGCTAATGCAGCAACTCTTGCTCCATTGGCAAACGTCAGGACAATCTCATTTCGCCCTAGCATCTTGCTTATTTCCAGATTCTACAAAGACATACAAATATGTGAAGTTGCAGCAGAATCTAGAACCCATGAGCTGGATTCAGCACTAACCATAAGATTAGTTTCAATAAGCATAGACACCATACCTTCATAAGGTCGGTTCTTGGGCTTGACCTTCAAGCTCGCGAGGTACCTCTTACAGTTCCTCCTCCAGTGCCCTTTGACACCACAGTAATGACATTTCCCTTTATCAATCATGGGTTTTGGTTGCATAACGGGTTTGGCGGAGTCTCTTCCATTTATTCTTCTTTAAAACGGTCTTACCCTTTGAAGAAGAAGCCTTAGCCATAGCCACTACATTTGGCCTCGTGTTATGCATTTCTTTCTCATAAACTACTAGCATGCTATGTAACTCAGCAAGAGTTTTCTCCATCTTATGCATGTGGAAGTTTTGGACAAAACCGAGAGAAGGAATCGGGTAAAGATTGGAGGATCAAATCCTGCCTAACTCATTGTCCATAACGAGATTCAGCCTAGCCAATTCTTCAATGTGCCAGATCATTTTCAAAGCATGATCATTAACAGATGATCCTTCAGCCATCCTCATACGGTACAATGCCTTAGATATCTCATATCTAGAGGTTCGATCATTCTCATCAAAGTATTCCTTTAAGTGTAAAATGATCGACGCAGCATCTTCCATAGATTCATACTTCTTTCGTAATTCATTATTCATAGAAGCAAGCATATATGACCTAACTTTTAAGTCATCATCACGCCACTTATCATAAGTGACACGCTCCTCTTGGGTCCCACCCTCGGGAAAGGAGGTTGGCATCTTTTCATCCAGCACATACCCAATTTTTTCTGAATTGAGAACAATTCTCAAATTCCTCACCCGATCGGTGAAATTGGGTCCATCAAACAATTCTTGTCAAGTATAGAAGCGAGTGGGTTTGTGGTCACCATTTTCAGAGTAATCATATATACGTTGCAGAAAATAAATTGTTAGCCGTTGTATCTTTCAAAGTAACTATTTCATTTTGGCCTTTAAATCAAATAGATCCTCCCACTAAATTTATATTCGAATCCCATACTCCTTAAGATGGGAAGCGGTAATCTTTGTTGGGTAAAGATTACTAGTGGGGATTGGAGTCCCACCAGTCCAAAGTCCACCTCACCTAACAGTTATTGGTGTCCTATGAACTTAGTGAGTGAACCAGCTTGTTCAACGCATCATATGCGAGTCTCAATCATAACTTCGGCCTCTAGACCATGAAAGCCTCACCTAACAGTTATTGGCATCATGATCATAGTTAAGTCTAGCCCATCGTCTCATGCAAGTATTGAAAACACAAATGATTCCCTCACCGACAGTTATTAGAAATCATTTGGCTCCAACCCCACAAACATCATATGCATAATGGAGTGGTCCAATATTATAAATGGTAATCAACCCCTATGTATCCATAACCGGTTAGTTAACCACTATAATATTAAATCAAACCACGACAATGGAAGGCCACGAGTCCGAAACCCATTTCGACTTAATATTCTTTGTAAGGAGATTTGGGTCGTTATTAACGGTCTCACTTTGCACATTAACCGGTTTAACATGTACGATATCATAAACAATAAATATATATATATATCACATAAACATCTATCCTATGTGGTGATCATGGAATTATGGTTCAATGGGTCTCGAGCCAAAGAGACCCATTTAGCCATTTTAATGTTTTAATTATATGGACCTGCTCTTCACTTTTTCTTCAATCTTTGAACTCTTCAAAGACCGGGCCCAGAGAGAGCTCACCGGTTTAATGGCTCCTCCAATGGCTCCTCCTCTCTTGTAGTATTTACATCAACAATTGAAATACTAAACTATACTAAAAATTACATATCAAGAAAAATTAAATTAAAATAAAAGGAAGGACGCAGCCTCCATTTAATAATTACATCCCCAAAAAGAATACCTGTAATCATCATACATTCATCCATACAATAATCACAACAATTATGGATTTTTTCATGATCACCACCCTTCCTTACGAGCCATAAATTCAAAATTTAAAGCTCTGGAAGGCATGTATAAAATTCTGCATATCATTTGTAGAATATAAACACGAAGTACAACAAGTTATGGATTTTTGATTCAAAATTGATTTAGTTCTAATTTTTGCTTAGTTGATTAAATTTATCACATAAATTAATCAACTTCTATGGGCCACATAAAAAGTAAGAGAACCGATTCTCTTAACAAAATAAATTGGCCATTAGAACGCAAAAATATATTTGAACTACAAATCAATTAAACGCACGAAAATGCCGAAGGTTGGCTCTGATACCACTGTTGGGGTTTCATGAATCATGTATAAGAAAAATCAACAGAATAAACGCAGCGGAAACAAAGATATATTTTACACATGATTCTCCTTAGGCGTTGTTCGTGCGTTTTAATCAAAAATCTAAACATAAAAGGGAGTTAAACGAATTACCTCGCGAAGCGCGCTTTGAAATGAGTCGATTCGGATGTTCTAAAATTCGAGTCCCACAAGCGTCGAACCTCTAGTTCAGACACGCCAACAACGAACGTCGAACGGAAGAGAGAACCTTCGGATATTCTCCACTTCGATCGTGCTAGCAATCACGTGGAAACAAACCGTCGTATCCTTGATGTATAATAGTCACGACCCGAACGCGATAACGTTCTTCTTTCTTGCATCTCAAAGACACAAGAACACGCACACAATTTGCTCTCCTTTTTAGAAAAAGAAATTACTCTCGTATGTTTCTAAAAACACAAGAAGCACGCCCACACTTTTCTCTATTTTTCAACAGCCTTTTAACCCTCGCCCCATCTCTCATTTTATATTAAAAATGACCAGCAACGGTTGCTGATCAATGGACGATCAGCAACCGTTGCTGATCGTCCATAGTGGACGATCGTGCATGAGCAACCGCTCATGCACGAACGTGGCATGATGGTCAGCGGTTGCTAACCATCAATGCTACGTGCATAATGGTCAGCAACCGCTGACCATTACGCTTCGTGCACATGCATGAAGCTTTAACCTTTTTTTTTTTTAATTTTTTATTTTATTTTATTATACATGTTAATTTAGGGCAAAATACTACTAACAAGACCCACAACGAATCGGCGAATCAACAATCAAAAATTGACACGGAGAGGCTGGTCCGAACCCAGCTAGAATGAAACAGTGAAAACAGGTCTCGGTCTCTAGCTTGGCGAGGAGAATGAAGCAAAGGCTGAGCAAGGGGTCCCTACCTGGCTCGGATAAGGCGGCTAGATGGCGAGCTCGAGACGAATCGAGCTATGGCTGGTCGCCTTGGTGTCTCCGAACCAAGATCCTCGAGGCAAGGGAAGTTCGGACTGAAAAAACACTTACCGAAGATGTGGGTATCAGGAAAGCAAGGTCGGGACGACGAAGATAGCGGCCAGGGGTCGTCGAACTTGACTCTAGCGTGGCCAAACGACCGGAGAACTCCTTCTCCGCTCCTCTCTCTATCACTTCTCTCCAGAGAACCCCCAAACAGTCCCCCTCAAACAAGCCAGCCCCCCTCGTTTTTAAGCAACGGCGCGCATGGCTTCCTACCGTGCCAGCTGGCGCTGCCGGCCCACCCCTCAACTGAACATCTCGAGAGCTCGATGCCCTGCCCTCCATAACCCCTGTCCGTCGCGTACGCCGTCCCTCTCTCTTCCCTCTTTTGTCCCTAGTGTAAATGAGGAAGGGAGGAAGGGAGGAAGGGAGGAAAAGGAGAGGGCTGCGCTAGGAAAAACTAAAGAAGCCGAGCCCAATGGAAGAGAATGAAAAAGAGGGAAGGAGGCCGGGCCAGCCCATCCCCAGCCCATCTTCGCCCTCTTTTTTCTTTTTTTTTTCAAATAATAAGTTATAATAATAATAAAATTTTAAATTAATTTTTAAAAAATTTAATATTAGTAATGCAAATGCTCCCAATGTCCGTATGCCTAGTTTTGCTAGGGGTTAAATAATTAATGATTAAATTGGTCGTCAAAATTTAGGTGTTGGCATAACTCAATTCACAAGTCACAGTATTTGATAGAAAATTTTTAGCACAACATAGTTACAATTATATTAAACAAACTCTTAATTTTTGTGATTTATATATCTGATTCCTTGCAAAAAAAATAAAGAAGTATCAAAATATGATCAATTCTATGCTATAGATAATTTACAAAAACATAAAGGCAAATAGTCAATTTACCACTTTTTCCTTTGACAACTTCATACTTCATCTTTCCTCCACGAGACAATTGCCCAACTAATCTGAAAACTTTTTAGATGAAAGCTGGTTAACGTTTAAACATTCTAACACCCCACTTAACTATATTGGAATTAGACCTGAGACTGAAGTGGGATGATTTGACATGCAGGAAGGGGCCTTGAGATACCTCAATGGAAAGGCTTAATTGAGAAAGTCTGAACTTCAATTGCAATTCTATTATCTGTAAGTATTTGGTTAAGGTAAAATGATGAGGCTGAAGGAAAAACAAATTCTAGGATGAACAAACCCTGTTTGATCACCTATCAATATGTAAATTAAATTTGAAGGAAGAGTATACTAAACTATCATTTGTTATGATAACTACATTAAAATCATATGCATACTCCACCTTAACTCATTTACCCTTGCACTTTGAACCATGATTCCTATAGTTCCTCACCTCATTGCAACAACAACATGGACGGTTACGAATGTTGGACCTTTATTTAGAATGGCTCTTCCATTTGCGACTTCCAAACTCTCTTTGTTTTTCTCTTTCTCATATAGCCAAACCTTGCATCATATCATATGCCATGTTATATTATTGCTACTTCTTTATCACTCTGTATAGAGCAAGACGGACTTTATCATTTATAGGGAAATCGTGATGTGCCCGATTAGAAGAGTATTAGTGAAGTTCTCAAAAGAATCCAATAGTAATGCCAATAACATTATGCCTTGTTTTTCATTGGAAAAGGCTTCATTGACATTTCATAAGTCCATCTTGAATTTGTTAAACTCATCTAAAATGGGCTTTGATTGATGTACCTTTGACCATGCTAAATTGAATCATCCTTTTGAGTATATATAAGTAATTATTCAAACCCTCTGTTAGAGATAAAGTGACTCAAGTTTTTCCCATAATGCTATCATAGCCTTTTCTTCAATCACTTCAATCAACACCTTATCTCACAAAATCAACAAGATTATGCTCTTTTCCTCCTTCATCAATTGTATTTCATCGACGTCTTTCATTTCTTTCAACAACTTATCCTTACGATCCAACTCCTTCTTTGAATTTTGGATTGTTAAGGGCATGCATCTTAATGCTCCATTACCTGCTCCTCTAGTTGACCTTCTCAATCTCAATCTCAACTCTTTCTCCAAACACGATCCCAAATACAATATTCCACACAATGATCAGACAACAAAAATGCTAGTTCTAGAAATCCTAAATTTAGGTTTGATATCAGTTCTCATGAAATAGCATTGAAGCCAACGTATATTGCAATTAAATACTCGCCAAATAATAAGATATTGAAATTATTAGAGAAATCAACCAAATAATAAGAACACCAGATACTTACATGATTCAATTTGATTGTCGATATTTATTTTACAGGGAGAACCAACTACAAATAAATTCATAGAATTAAAGAAACCACAAGGAATTCACAATTGTGTTTACGCACAACCTTTCATGGTCTCACTAAGAAAATTCAAAAAGGGAAAAACTAGACACTCCGAGCTTTATCCGTAATTGAATGGATGAACTCCACTTGTAATCATGGCGCTGCCGTAGCACATGAGCACTTGGGCTTAAATCTCTCTTAGCCAGCTCACATTAACTTTATGAATATATTATACCGCCACAAGAAGTCCAATTTTGGTCTTCTTCATGAGCTGCACAATGAGTTGGACTTGTTGGAATTCCTTGGCCAGACTTAAACATGGACTTTGACTCCAAGTGGAATTATGGTGTTTGTTTTGCCTTTGAATTCGAGCCCGACTTAAGTCAGCAACCAAGTTCTAATTGCACGAAAATTTGTATTTCCACACATATAGGCTGGACTTCAATTAGGTTGGATTTTCAATCAAGGGTTCAAGCTCGACACTTAATTTCAAGATTATAAACACAAGTTCAAGCTCAAGACATAATTTAACACATACATTCTCTCTCAGTAGGCTCTGTCATGCATGATCAAGCTTTGCACCTGGGGACAAATCAAGCCTCACCATAGCCCTTCCTCGATTAAGGACTATACGGCTATCTGATTACCACTTTCTTGGTTGAAAGAGGCCCTCAGTGTCCAAACATATATATCTTCCTACTAATACTAAATAAACTTAAATCTAACAAGAAACTAGTTCAAAATAGCTAAGGAAAAAAAAACAAGTGCTCCCGATAGATAACATGTTTTTATCAATGATAATTCCTCATCTGCATCTGTAACTAAAGGCAAATCTATATTCACCATTTTCCAACTTTTTGATATGGTAAACAGACACTTGATTTTCTATTAAGAAAGAGGAATAACAAATAACAAATGTACCACAAAAAAATTGAGTCTTTGATATAAAAGTGATCGAAGGATGGACAGGTTGCTATAAGAGTCATGAACGAGATTCCTTTCTGTCGTTTGATCTAAGGTGAGCCTAGCTCCTAATTTCCACTTTCTTTTCCTTCCTGATGGATTTATGAGATGGGCTTAAGGCCCATCCGCTCAAGTTAGGCCCAAAAAGGCCCGGCCCACGGGAATAGGGCCCGTGGATGGGGGAAGGTATAAAAGAGAGGAGAGAGAGAGAGAAGACCTGTTGGCATAACAACGTACGTACGTCTCCCCCTCCTTCTAACGCACTCTTTTTTCTCCAAAACGCTCAAGGCGACGCCGTTTCCCTTTTCAAGGCAAATTGACATCATCGGATCAGAATTTCTTCCTCTTCTTCGGCATTGGTGTTTAATCTGTGGCTAACAAGGTACGCTCGAATCCGTGGTGTGCTTTACGATCGGTGATGCGTGTTTTCCCGGGCTTCGTCTTCCGCATTGATTTAGGGGTTCGATTTGGTGTCGAATCCGGTTTTCGGGGATCCATTATTCCAAACATTGGTATCAGAGCCCAGGTTCATGTTTTTCCCGATCAATTCTGATGTTTTTGATTGATTTTTCGAGAAATTACTTCGGCCGTACGGAACCGGGCGAAAATCCCAACACTCGAGCACTTTTCGCCATTTTTCTGAGTTTTCGTAAGTTGAAATCAAATTCTAAAGGTACTGGGAGAAAGGCGACGTCGAGACGAGTCCGGTGACTGGTCGCACGCCGCCGTACGACGCCGCACACGCCCACACGCGCGGCCAGAAGCCGCTGCGCGTGGGCGCGACGCGCCTGGAAGTGCTGGCTTCGCCAGCGCGTGCGCCACACGCGCTGGTGGCGAACCGGCACGTGCGCGCCGGCGGACGGCGAACCGGCATGCGCTGGTCCGCGGACCGACGCGTGCTGACGTCACGAGATGACGTCATCCATGGTCGGTAACCGCTCGGATGACATTATCGCCGACGACGTTTCGCCGGACGATCACCGGCCGACGACCCGACCCGACTCGCGGACGAGGCACGTGCCGGCACGTGCCGGATGACGTTGCGTGGCGTCATCCACCGCACGCGCGAGGCACGTGCGGTCGGTCCGCGCGAGCGGTCCGACCGGTCCGACCCGTGCGTCCGTTGACCCGACCAGTTGACCGTTGACCGACCGTTGACCATTGACCGACGACCGTTGACTTTGACCGTTGACCATTGACCCGGAAAAAAAAAAAAAAAAGGAATTTGTTTTCTTTTTCAGTCATACCTATGTGGGTTATAAGTAATCCATTTTTAATTCTGCATTTGTTGCATGAATTTTGGAAAATTATGTATTTTCTCTTATATTAATTATGGATTATAAGTAATCCATTTTTAATTCTGCATTTGTTGCAGGAACTATGATGCGTTATGCAAGAATACTTGCAATCCCGAGAACGGACGAGGGAAATGCAAGACTTAAAAGGCTGATGTCAGAATTAGCTAATTATCAGTGGCATGATGGTGATTTAGTATCACATGTGGTCAAGGTCAATCAGATGATATGGGAAATCATCTGGAATGGTTATCTTATGCCGGATTTTGAGAAGGTGCCGGCTTTGATGAACACTCTTCCACCTGAATGGCAAGCAGTGTTGGATCGGCTATGGGTGGTCAACGTGGTCCCGGGTTATAAGAGGCTGGTGGAAGCTTTTGTGAGAGAGCACTATAGGATTGAGTTGGCCAAAACTTCAACCCTTAGATTGAGCGCCATATGGCGCCGAGTGAATGCGCCTTGGAGGCGACATGAAAGCTCTCCAAAAGTTTTTCCATGGTTGGCAAATGTGCCTTCAAATTTCTCAAATATTATGACTGATAGATTAGTAGGGACATTCGCTATTTATTTCTTTGATTGATTATGTAATGATTACTATCTAATTGTGTTAATTGAAAGCATTATTGTTTTTAATTGTATGTCAATTATCTGGTTCTTTCTGTTATTGCTGGTTGCTGTGGGTAATTAGTTGTGGGTAGTAATAGAAGTTTTTGTAACTTCATAGAATTTATTTGCATAAGATAATTATATTAATAATAATTTTAAGTTAGGATTTTTGGAGGATGATTGGAAACATAGTGACCTTTTGATTCGAAGCCTTACTTGAAATTATTTATTAATATGATGGGTCTATGCAAATAGGGATGCATAAATGATAGGCATTAATTATTCGTGCATGTATGTCTGATATGTTTAGAACGATGGTTCAGCAACTAAGAATGTAATTGCTGATATGAATGGCAATAATTGTGAAATATTGAATATGAAGATTCAATATGTGCTGGAAAAGCAAGAAGCACTAGAAGCTCTTGACCACATTATGGAAGATATTGAGGGTGTCGTGCACCACCTTGAGCTAGTAGAGGACCGCCTAACGGTATTTGAGCCGTAAATAGACATTTGCTATGCTTTGGTTCTAGCTCGAAAGGGCTTTGTGCTTTAAGCACAAGCGTATTGATTCATTCAATATGTGGGAATGCAAAGGATCAAGTTCTTATTGCAAGAAATCAAGAGTTAACCAACACAAGAGAGGAAAACGTCCTTAAGTGAAGAAAATGTCAAGAGTGATGTGTTACAATTGTGACAAGAGAGGTCACTATGCTCGCGATCGTCGTGAGCCAAAGAAGCTATACACCTCTTGTACATTTGAGAACTTTGCTTATGTGTCAAGTTCTGCATTATAGGCTGAATCCAATCCTTTGTGGAATGTAGATTCATGAGCGACAGACCATGTAGCAAAGGATAGAGGATCCTTCGTGGAATTCCGACGATACCAATTGGAACTAAGTGGATCTATATTGGAAACAACTCTAGAGCTGATGTAAAGGAATTGGCACCTGCCAATTGAACATGCATGGTAGACGCATCTTGATGTTCTATATGCTCTGGAGATTCGTCGAAATTTAAGTGTCTGTCTTAGTGTTGGTTAAGCTTGATTTTGGTATGAACTTCCATAATAAAGGTGTAGATTTGTGTTTAGATACAAACTACTATGGTTGTGGTCACTTTCTAGATGGTTTTATTGTACTAAACGTTGACTGTGGTGATGTCAATATGTTATTCCCTTGTTTCACGTCTTCTACCTTATATGATAATGATGTGATTGTGTGGCATGCTAGACTTGGTCATATGGGCCAACAACATATGAAAAGACTAGCCAAAAAGGGCTTGTTGGGCAATATTGAAAAAGTTGATTTGTCCATACGTGAGCATTGCCTATTAGGGAAAATAACAAGGAAACCATTTGGAAAAGGTAAAAGAGCTGAATTTCCTCGGCATTTTATCCATTTGGACGTCTGTGGTTCAATGAATGTGAGAGGAAGGCAAATGGCTGTTTATTTCATCACTTTTTTTATAGATGATTATACTCGAGTCGGATATGTCTATTTAATTTCTCATTAATCTGAAACATAAGTTGTTTCAGAAGATTTATGAACCTGGCAAAAAAATCAATTAGACAAGAAAATAAAAGTATTTAGATCCGATCAAGGTTGAGAATATTTATCTGATAAGTTCAGAAAATTATGTGATGAAAAAGGAATAGAAAGATAGTTGTCTATTCCATATACTCCTCAACAAAATAGTGTTGCAGAGAGAAGAAACAGAACCTTACTGGAATGGTTAGGTTCATGAAGGCGCATGCTAACTTACCCATCACTTTTTGGAGTGATGTGTTGTTAACTGCTGCCTATATACTTAACCGGGTGCCTTCCAAATCAGTTATTTCCACTTCATATGAGTTATGGACAGTTAGAACACCGAACTTAAGTTTTCTTAAGCCATGGGGTTGTGCTGCCTATGCTCATGAGTCATCTCACAAGTTTGGGAAATTGGGTCCCAAAGAAAATAAGAGTATTTTCATGAGATACTGCGAACACTCAAAAAGGTACGTGTTCATAGGTGAGCAGGAAAGTGGGAGTATAACTGAATTTGAATCACGGGATGTCACATCCTTAGTGGATGAATTTTCTAAGAGGGGCGAAATAAGGGAAAATAACTCCCTATTTGAAACATTGAATTAAGATAATGATGTTAGTGGAGTTCGTCCAAGTGGGAGTAATATGAGATGTAATGAATTGAATTCAACTCATTCTCAATTGCAACCACCTGATGTGACGACATCATCATTACCTAATCCAAGTGGGAGCATGATGGAGAATGATGTGCTAAGTGTACAATCTCCTATACGGTAAACAAGTCGCCAAAGTATTTCCCGTCGATGTTTTGACATTGAAAGGGAAACTTTTATGGTTGCTCCACAATATGAGGATGAGCCAAGAAATATTAATGAGGCTATGAACTGCCCTAATAAGGAAAAATGGATTCATGCAATGAAAGAGGAAATAGAGTCAATGAAATCAAACAAAGTCTGGGAACTGGTTGATCTTCCAAAAGGACGCAGAGCTATAAGAACAAGTATGTTCTCTAAATAAAGCGAAAGGCTGATGGCTCAATAGAAAGGCATAAGGCTCGCCTTGTGGCGAAGGGGTATAATCAACAGGAAGAAATTGATTATGAAAATGCATTTTCTTCTGTTGTGAGATTTACCTTGATTCGCATTATTCTGGCAATAGTGACTAGTATGAATCTTGAGTTACATCAAATGGATGTAAATACTGCTTTCCTCAATGGAGAATTAGAGGAAGGAACATATATGGAACAACCTGCTGGTTTCATAATGAAAGGCCAAGAAGAAAATGTATGTCGACTTTAGGGGTCGATATATGGCCTTAAGCAGTCATTGAGACAAAGGTATATACATTTTCATAATGCCATAGTGGCATATGATTTTACAATGATAGATGATGATCATTGTGTATATATCAAAATATCCAATGATCAATTTGTGATAATATCATTATATGTTGATGATATACTAATTGCTGGAAACAATATGGAGTTTGTTAATACTGTCAAGAGTTGGTTGTCTTCCAACTTTGATATAAAAGACATGGGTGATGTTATATACATTCTTAGAGTTAAGATTTCAAGATTATAAACCCATAGATACTCCTATTGCAAAATGTGAAGGATTGAGCCATAGACTGTGTCCAGGGACTCCACAAGAGAAGGAACAAATGAAACATGTTCCTTATGCTAGTGCTATTAGAAACTTTATGTACGCTATGATGTGTACAAGACCTGACATATGTTTTGCAGTTGGAATGGTGAGTAGTTACCAATTCGATCTAGGTCAAGTACATTGGAAAGCCGTTAAAAGAATACTGAGGTATCTAAAGGGGACTGCTGATTATACGTTGAGTTATTAAGAAAAGGATCTACAACTCAAAGGCTATTCTGATGCCGATTGGAGAGGAGATTTAAATGAAAGAAAATCTACCTCTGGGTTTGTTTTCTTACCAAATAATAGCACCATATGTTGGAGCAGTAAGAAACAGAAGTGTATAGCCTTGTCCACGATGTAAGTTGAGTTCGTGGCATTATCAGCAATAGTATAAGAAAGTGTTTGGCTTAAGAGATTTTTTGGATCATTTAGGTGTTATTAGAAGTGCTGCAAATTCACTGTTGATTAACTGTGATAGCCAAGCAGCAAAAGTGTACACAAAAGATCCAAAATATCATGGCAAGACCGAACATATAGATACCAAGTATAATCTTGTCAAGGATATGGTTGCACAAAAAGATGTGAACTTAGAGTACATACTACCCATGGAATGGTAGCAGATCCTATGACAAAGCCAATACCTGGAGATGTGTTTTGTGGTCATATGAAATTTCTAGGATTGCGTAGAAACTGATGTACTGAATATTGTATTTTCCCTAAGTGTTCACAATTTGATGAATTTGTGTTTTCATCATTAATGCCTATGAAT
This sequence comes from Eucalyptus cladocalyx, assembly GCA_017140615.1. Classification (NCBI taxonomy): domain Eukaryota; kingdom Viridiplantae; phylum Streptophyta; class Magnoliopsida; order Myrtales; family Myrtaceae; genus Eucalyptus; species Eucalyptus cladocalyx. The sequence goes on from CM029516.1 coordinate 37,801,613, forward strand.
CTTTGTTTAATCCTTATGCATCTTAATGTTTAGTGCATTACTTTAAGTTGAGAAGTATGTCGGACAGATATAAGATTAGCCCACTCACACGGGTAATCGCCTCTATTTACTGTGTGATAAATAGAGATGAGACAGTATTTAAGCTTATTATCTAGGTGATAATCGAGAGCGCAAGCTTAAAATACGTATGTCGCCTTAACTAAGTGTTAAGATGAGGACATAATACTAAAGATGTCTGAAAGTAAAAATACCCCACATGTTTTATTTTATCTGTCTAAGATGCTAGATGTGAGTTCTGATGAATTTGTGATTGAGTAGATACGTGAACTCAAGTTAGACATTGGGTATGTCTGAACTATCATCTGTACGGTATTGAAAAGTGTAGACATACGCTCCATGGGAAAGGAGTTAATACCGTAATATGTATTTCATACTACGTATGCATGAGACGACCAATAAGAGTGGCAAAAGTTTGATCTCAACTTTTATGACATGTGAGACTCTTTAGGAAAATAGTTCCTCAATTTCTTAGTCCCCTCATGACTCTTACTGATTCTCAAGATTTCTATTTAGTGTTTGCTATCTTAGGATGTTGCCAATGGTCATGAGTGATTCGATCTAATGGGGCATTTCTAGAAAAGCAAGCTGGACTGAAATTGAGAGTTTGAAGGAAAGAGGAAGATCGATTTTGGAAAATCACATTGTAGTTTTGTATTCACCGGTTAACCAATTATGACTGTCTTTGTGATAATCATAATTGTGAATACAATATATATATATATATATCATTGTTTAAAAGAGATCAAGAGAGATATAAATGTGATCGATCGATCTAGGATACTGCATACTAAATCTACTCAGGATATGATGCCCATTATGAGCTGCTATATATTCCTAACAGATGTATGGCAACGAGCTTTCAAAATATGCTGGTCGCACGGATTATTCACCGGTATGAATGTTGAAGAGAGGAAAAGAGGATTATGTTCGGCCCACTATGTTAAGTGAGAGTCTATGATGGATTTTTCTCTGATGGGGCTGAGTAGGGCCTGTCCGCCCATGTTGGTTTTGTACCACCATGTGCGAGTGAGAGATGATGGATTTATGAGATGGGCTTAAGGCCCATCCGCTCAAGTTAGGCCCAAAAAGGCCCGGCCCACGGGAATAGGACCCGTGGATGGGGGAAGGTATAAAAGGGAGGAGAGAGAGAGAGAAGACCTGTTGGCATAACAACGTACGTACGTCTCCCTCTCCTTCTAACGCTCTCTTTTTCTCACAAACGCTTAAGGCGACGCCGTTTCCCTTTTCAAGGCAAATTGACATCATCGGATCAGAATTTCTTCCTCTTCTTCGGCATTGGTGTTTAATCTGTGGCTAACAAGGTACGCTCGAATCCGTGGTGTGCTTTACGATCGGTGATGCGTGTTTTCCCGGGCTTCGTCTTCCGCATTGATTTAGGGGTTCGATTCGGTGTCGAATCCGGTTTTCGGGGATCCGTTATTCCCAACACTTCCTATTTCCTAAGATCTTAACAGTGTTTTACAGCGGCCAACACGTGCCACGCGGTGCCACGTGTTGGCTGTTGAATCGTGCTCGCCCGTTGAATCCTGCTGAACTACCTATTATTTCTTACCACAAGTGGTCTTAGTTTAATTTACTTTCTATATATCTAATTAATTAAAATACGAGGGGTCTCCCAACTTCACATCCATCATAAAGTTATACACGACTTGTCGATGGAGACGTGGCGAGCAAGTGCATAGAACATGTAGAATTGACAATTCAAACATTGTTGTTCCTATAATTCCATGCTGATCTAGCTATAGCCATACAATCATCGATCCAACTATGAAATCTTGCTTCACCGTCACCCTCTCTCTCTTCTTCTTCTTCTTCAAAACTTTCAGTAATGGATTGGTGCCCGAATATCTACGTCATGATTGCTCGAACGCCACCCTCTTCTCTCCCAACTCCACCTACCAGTCCAAGCTCGACGTCCTCCTCTCTTCCCTCTCCTCTGCCGCCTCCAACAGCACCAACGGCTTCGCCAACGCCACCGCAGGCCAAAACCCTCTGGACCGGGCGTACGGGCTCTTCCTCTGCCGCGGTGACCTTGGCGCTGTCATGTGCAGTGACTGCGTGGCCTTTGGAAAACAGGATATCCTCGAAAGATGCCCCAACCAGCGAGTCTCTGTGATATGGTACGGTGAGTGCATGCTGAGGTATTCGAACGCGTATATCTTCTCGGTCATGGCGGATGAGCCGTCTATCTTTGCGTACAACCCCAACAACGTCACCGGCGTAACCCTGTTCATGGAGCTCCTGAATTCAACCCTGAATGACGTCGCCACGAGGGCTTCAACTGGCGGGTCAGGGAAGAAGGTCGCGGTGGCACAGAGGAACCTCACGAGCTCGCAGAAGTTGTACTCATTCGCCCAATGCACTCCGGACTTGACAACGTCAGACTGTGCCGCGTGTCTTCGGTACGCGATCCGTAAACTGGAAGCAAGGGTGGAGGGTGGTCAGTCCGAGCTGCAACGTGAGGTACGAAAACTCCCCTTTTATAACGCCTCAGCCCTTCCGGCGCCTCCGCCTCCGCCTCCTGCTCCAGCACCTCCGCCTCGGCTTCTTGCTCCAGAACCTCCGCCTCCCGCTCCGATGACCGGACCTACAGGTACATTTGCGTTAGCATCGCTTGTCTTCCACCGTGCAAACTCTCCTTTTTATTAGATTGAATCCAGTGGGCCGAAATAATTACTTAAACTCTGTATGAAATTTTTTTGCACAAGTGGCTATACACAACATTGATTTGAGAGAACCAGTAATTATAATCCTTAAATTAAGAGTCTATCAAACCACTTGTATAAATCTTGTTTTACACTTAACTCTTTAGATTCACTTATTTCTCCGACAAAAAAAACCTATGAACTTGTGTTGATCCATTGGTAATGATGACCCCACATATGTCGCATTGTGACTCCAATAAGCGCGTTTGTGATAAATTTGGCGCATTTTAATTTGATTTTTTAGTTTGTAATATTTATAACGAATTTTCCATGTTGCACCGAAGAATAGTCTTACTTATGTTCTTGTTTGTCTTCTCTTCTCTTTATTTCTAGCATAATTGCTTTTAGAGTTAACGTATGTTTTTCTTCCTAACTCTTTTTTCTTTATCATGAAGCAAGATCTTGACTTAGGAAATAACAACGTTACCTGTCCACCAAGTTTGTGTTTAATGCTATAGGAATATCTAAAAATACAATTTTTTTTTTTTTAAAAGTGACATAAAAATGTATGCACATCGAGGCATGTTGTTATTTTTTCCGCAGAAACTTCATGAATGATATTAATTTTATCAATCTGAAATAAATAAAATAACTATCATTTAAAAAAATGATATTGTATGCAGTAGTTTGATTTAATTAAATTTCATCTTTTTAAATTTTCGCATTGGGAAATGTAAATGTGATTTTATTTTTGCAAATCTTTAATAAGGTTTTTTTTTTGGTTTCATCTGGTCACCCCATTGCTAGTATATAAAAGAAAAATTGTAAGAAATATTTTAACGGTGATATAAACACAAAAATAAAAAAATTGTAAACTTTGACAGCGTTAAAAAAAAAGTCGTTCATGATCAATTTTTTCTGGATTCTATCATGGTAATATCCACTTATTAAAAATTGTTTTGCTTTTGTCAAGGTCGTCATCCTTGTAAACGTCTTTAATTGAACTACAAGGAGACCAACGATATTGTCAAAGCCTTCCGAAAATTATCACGACCTAACCACATTAAACATTTTCATTTATCTAGTAGATATTAAACTAAGAATAGTTTCAGAATCATCAAAATACACAGGTAGTTTTTCAAACAATTTAGTTATCTCAGGTTGATATTAAACTGCATGATCCATTAACTACTGTGTCATTTTACATCAATTGATATCAAACTTAGGATTTCTAGAATCGATTTAGGGCTTTTGCATGATCATTGTTTGGAATACATTATCTATAATTATGTCTGAGCAAGACGTGAGATTGAGAAGCTCATTAGAAAGAATAATTTTGGGTTGTGGAGCATTAAGATGTGTGCCATGTTAACAATCCAAAGTTTGGTGAATCCGTTGGATGGCAAGGTTAAGTTACCGGAAGTGATGAAAGTGGTCAAGAGTTGATGGAGAAGTAGAAGATAATAATCCTATTGAATGTGTCAAATGAGGTGTTGATTGAAGTGGTCAAAGAGAAGGATGTGGCAACATTATTGCAAAATTTGGGTCACTTTACCTTTTGAAAGGTGTGAATAGTCTTTTGCATATGCTAAGAAGGATGTCTCAATTATGGGTGGCTGAAGGCACATCAATCAAAGCTCATTTGGATGAGTTTAACGAATTCACGATGGACTTGAAGAACAAAAATGAAGCCCTGATGAGAAACAAGGCCAGAAGTTATTGGCATCTTTGCCAAAATTTCACTAATATCCTTCTAAGGGAGCACTACGATTCCCTTGTTTCTAGGGAGTGACAAAAGAAGCCGTGAAAAAGATGATTTGGCACATGATATGATGCAAGAATTGGTTATTTGAGATAGAGAAAAATATAAAGTCTGAAAATAACATATGTAAGAGAGACCTGAAAGTGCTAGTATGAACACCTAGATGGGGGTGAATAAGTGCAAAGAAAATAACATATATAGAGGTCCGATATCCGGAATGGTCGATGTAATGATGAGGTAAGCCACTACAGAGAGACCTGAAAGTGCTAGTATAAACACCTAGATGGGAGAAAATAGGTGTGAAGAAAAATTTTCGCAAAGAACAGTTGAAATATTTTTCTTTTGAAACTAAGTCTGAAGAATAATAGACTTTTGAAACTGAGTCTGAAGTACAACAAACTTTGAGCAAGTTCAAACTTTAGTAGTTAAATAGAACTACGAACAAAATAAATGTGTTCAAGGAAAAGAATAAGAATACAAGATTTATAGTGATTCGGCTTAGATCAAGCCTACGTCCACTTTCCCACGTTAATAGCCTTCTAGCTGGATTTCACTATGCAATCAACAAGAAATTACAATTTTGAGTGCAAACACTTAGTAGTATATCACACAATCTCACTAAGTTACACCTTTGGTATTTCTCTCATGATCACAAACGTTTAAGCTCACCAAAGATAAGTGTATGATCGAAGATTGCTTAGATTTTGGAATTATAAATTCTACGCTCCGTCTTTTACTTGCTTATCGGTCATTGATCCCCTTAAATACTTCTCCACTTCCAAATTAGCCGTTGGACAATATCTCGAGAATTGTCTTCGAATTTATCCATTTGACAAATCTGTATCAAGAAGATTTGGTAGTCATTGAGTGACAAAAGTAGAATCCCAAATTGATTCTGATCGCCCGTACAAACAGAATCTTGGTTTCCATATATAGAGCTTTTTCGTATAAAAAGTTCTTGTCTTCAAGATCTAAATAACATTAATAAAATCAATTTTGATGTAGAATCCAAATCAGATCACTAGCCATTATACATTTAGGGCTTGTGTTATGTTCTGTCTCGTTTTGGATGTAAAGTCTGAGAACAATAGACTTTACAATATGAGTTTGAGTGCAATAGACTATACAATATGGATGTAAGTCTGAACATATTTTGCTTCTGAATAGATTTAGCTTTAAGATCTAAACACGGTCTGAATAAGTTCAGCTTCATCATAGAATCTGTCTTTTGGTTCTTCATTCACATTCAGTCTGGAATTTGCTAAAGTTGGCAGACTTCTGATGTAGAACAGACTTGGACACTCAAGTCTGGTAATCTTCAAACTTTGACACAGAAGTCTGGAAATCTTCAGAATATACTTTGGACATGTATTACGTACAGTCTTTTGGCAGTCTTCAAACATTGATAATATCATTTACATATTCTATCATCTGCATAATTTGTTACTCAACAATTAAATACGTTAATAGCCTTTGATTTATTTTGTCATCCTCAAAATATTAAAAGGGATTTCCCTAACAATCTCCTCCTTTTTGATGATGACAAAACAATCTCTGAATATGCAGATGTGTAATCACGCTTTTAAAGATAATAATCAATAAATATAAAAAAAAATGTAATTCAAGATAGCAGCAAATAGATTGAGCATATAATTAAATATGTAAAGATAATCGCAGCTCAATAAATATCAATGCATATGCATATTTATATTCTCTCGACCTTTTTGTCATAATCAAAAAGCAATAACAATAGAAATAGTATCACGTAGAAAATATAAAATGATAACAAATATCTTGCATGAAACACAATTTCCAAAAAAATCAGTTTTTATAAAGTAAATCGAATATTAAAGATATGCAATATAGCTCACTTCAATCATATATATCAGCAAATATCCAATAAAAATCACGGATGTATTATAAAATTCACTTATCCTTTTTGTCATGATAAAATGATGATATCATAAAAGATTTGCTAATGACAAAATGTAATAAAAGATGCACTAACCGGATTTTTTAGAACTTAAATTCTGACACATTTACCTTTTCTTCTTTCATAATCAATATCACGATCGATTTAAAAAGATTTTTCCATAATTAATCAATGCTTCCCCTCAATTTGTTGCCTTTTTGAGATGATCACGATTATTTCCTTTCTCTTGGATTCACTTTTTCCCCCTATCATCATGACAATATTTGCGAATAGCACTAATTGTGGCTTGTGTACGTTGAGCATAATATTTTTCCAACAATATCCACAACAATTGTTTATATTTTGAAATTTGAGGCAAAAAATTATTTTCTTCAATCAAGCTCTTCTCGAATTCAACATTCCGTACAACACTTAAGGGATTTCCCCAACAATTTGCAAAAACTTTAAGCCTCCAAAAAATAGTACAGAATCTCCACAATTTTCTGATCGAGCTTTCCAAAATTCATATGGAAGATTCTATTGCCACATGCAAAATATTGTATAATAGATAATAATCTTTGCAAAAAAAGTCACGTAATATCTTCATTTGATTTGTGGATCAAACTTGTTAATATAAGATATCTTTTATAAATATAGGAAGAATATCCATAAATATGCAATAATATCTTTCATGATCAAAAGGATTTCCTTGAGCATAAATCTCAGATATATATATATAATATTGATGCATTTCGCAAAAAGAAAAATGATATTTCTATCACGTGTCAAATCATGTAAAAACTTGCAATGCTTTATATTTATGAGAAAAGATATTTGCAATATAATAAACAATCATCCAAAATTATTATAAATGCATGTAGAAATTTGTAAGACGAGATGATAAAAAATTTTCCTTTACCCATGGTATATGTTTGAAATATACCATTGATAAAAAAAAAAAATTCATTACCAATCTTCGTAGGAGATATTTTTCTGATTGCACCAAAATTAGAGTAGATTCGCAATCATTCTTGCCTTATTGAATTTCCTGCAATCAACTCATTTCCTTTTTGGTATCCATCAATTTGGATCTTTCCATTTCATTAGAGTAAAATAGAAAATCCATAGATAAACAAATATTCTTTCTTAAGTCATCATAACAAAGTATTCAAAAAAAGAATATTATGCACAATGATATTTTGAAAAATAAATTCTCACTTAGTCATAGCACGATAAAAACAGAGATAATAAAATCCTTGAGTATCTAAGAATATCTTGCATAACAAATTAATATTACATAAAACAGATTTTTACTTGGAAAAATATGATAAAATCTTAGAGTATAAAATCAAACCAAATAAATTTATTTGTTTCTAAACAAAATGATCACACGTATTATATAAAATCTCAACGCATGAATCACAAAAATAAATCACACGTTTATTTCTTCAATAAAAAAAAAATCAAAGTATATGATTATTATAAAATCCGAATCAATCAAGGATATATCGAATATCAAGTATAATGAAAAATTTTAAAACGTGTACTCAAACTAAATTGAGAATATACATTCCTTACCAAACTCTCATTCTTCTCTTCCTTTATTTCCTGCAAAAATAACTCATCTTTTCTTTGGTACTCATTTTTTCTTAGGTCCATGAGAGTTAGTAAAGTATGTTATTTTTACCTAATCTTTCTTAATAGGTCTCTAGACTTTAGGACATTCTTTCTCAAAGTGTTCTAAATCTCCACAATTTGAACATTTGAGAACTTTTTGACCAATAGGTTTTGTAAAGATTCTTTAAAAGTGCTTCTTGTATGCAAGTTTAGGAGATCTTTGTCTAAGTCTCTCATTTACTTTAAGAAAATCTATTAAAGAATTACTTTCCTTTTTGAAGCCAAGTCCCAACTTTTTATAGTAAAAAACATGTATATAAATTATATGCTCTAATGTTTTTGATCCATTTGAAAATCTTGTCAAAATATTTAAAAATTCTTTCTTCAAATAATCATTTTCTTTGACAAGTAAATCTCAACTTTATTTTGTTTGTACAAAATCTTTTTGCTAAACTTCAAATTATTCTTTTTTAGAAAGATCATGTTGCCTAAGCCGTGAATTATCCTTTTTTAGTTTGAAGATCTTTTTAAGAAAAGATTTGAGATTTAAGCAAAGCTCATTTATATATTTAAGAACTTTAGTAGGAATTTCTAAATGACTTACCTTAATTTCCTCATCGGATTCTAAGTACGTATCTGAGTGAGACTTTGATTCCAAATTTGAGTCTGAGTCTAAGGCTGCGCATGATAAAATTTATGTTTCTTGATTTCTCTGTTTCTCTAGTTCCCCAGAACAGGTTTGAAACAGAAATCCGTTTGGTAACGCAATTTGATTTCTCTATTTTGAAGAAGAAATCATAAATTAAAATTTTTAGCTTCTCAGTTTCTGAAATAGAAATTGAGAAATCCATTTCTGGCTAGAAATCAATTTCTATTTCAGAAATTTTGTCATGCGCACCTAAATATGCCATCAAGCATATATATCCTTGCTCATCATCTTCTTTCATTGTTCTTTTCTGCCCATTCTGCTTGTATTGTCTTCTTTCATTGAATTTCTTCCATTTTCTATTCAGCTTTTTGAATTTCTTAATCATAAAAGCAAGTTTTTCGTCGTCCATGTCATTTTCTGAGTCTGTATCATCAGAATCAGCGTTAGATTTTAAAGCGATGAACTTCTTACCTTTCGGGATCTTCGTTATTGATTTGTTCCACTTCGTAGGATTAAAGAGTGCTAATCAATTCACCAACGGAGAGTGGCATAATCCTCTGAGTCTCCTGGATTGAGGTCTTGACATAGTTCCAATCTTTTGAGAGACTTCATAGAAGTTTATTGACCTTCATTGGAGCAGAAATTGGTTGTCCTTGACATGCTAAACCATTTACAATTTTTGTAAAATGGCTGAACATATCTCTAATCAACTCTCCTTGCTTCATCTTGAAGGATTTATACTTTCCGAGTAGGAAGTTTACTTTTGTCTCTTCTACACGATCAGTCCCTTCATATGTAACATGAAATATATCCCAAACTTCTTTTGATGTTTCACAAGAAGAGATGTTGTTATATTTAGCAGGAGACAATGCACAATATAAAGAAAAAATGGCTTTTGCATCAAGAGCTTCTCTTTTGGACATCTCCGTCCGAGACATAGGAGCAGGGGGTTTGGTTTTTTTGTCTTTGCCATTCTTATTTGATGTAGATGCAACAGTGGAATTGATTCCTTTTTTCACAACATACCATTGCAAGGGATCTCTAGATCTTAGGAATGCATTCACTTTGTTCTTCCACATGTTGCATTCCTTTCAATTAAAATATGGTGGCCTAGTGTTGCTTTGTCCCTCCATAAGTCCTAGTACCAAGATACTAGCTATAAAAGATATTTAACTCAAAAGTAAAAACACTTTTATAAACCAAATACTTGGTTCTGATACCAATTGAAAGTGCTAGTATGAACACCCAGAGGGGGGATGAATAGGTGTGAAAAAAAATTCGCAAAAAAACAATAGAAATATTTTTCTTTTGAAACTAAGTCTGAAGAACAACAGACTTTTGAAACTGAGTCTGAAGTACAACAGACTTTAAGCAAGTTTAAACTTTAGCAGTTAAATAGAATTACAAGCAAAATAAAGGAGTTCAAGGAAGAGAATAAGAACACAAAACTTATAGTGGTTCGACTTAGATCAAGTCTATGTCCACTCTCCCACGCTAACAGCCTTCTAGTTGGATTCCACTATGCAATCAACAAGAGATTACAACTTTTAGTACAAACACTTAGTAGTAGATCACACTATCTTACTAAGTCGCTCATTTGGTATTTCTCTCACGATTACAAACGTTTAAGCTCACCAAAGACAAGTGTATGATCGAAGGTTGTTCAGACTTTGGAATTATAAATTTTACGCTCTGTCTCTTACTTGCTCATCAGTCCTTGATCTCCTTAAATACTTCTCCACTTCCAAATTAGCCGTTGAACAATATTTCAATGATTGTCTTCCAATCTACCAATTTCACATATATGTATTAAGAAGATTTGATAGCCGTTGAATTATAAAAGTAGAATCTCAAATTGATTCTGATTGCCCATACAAATAAAATCTTGGTTTCCATAAGTAAAGTTTCTTTGTATAAAAAGTTCTTGTCTTCAAGATCTAATTGTCAATCAATTAGATTGTGTCAATAAAATCAATCTTGATGTATAATCCAAACCAGATCACTAGCCGTTATACATTTAGGGCTTGTGTTACGTTTTGTCTCGTTCTTGATGTAAAGTCTGAGAGCAATAGACTTTATAATATGAATTTGAGTGCAATAGACTTTACAATCTAGATGTAAGTCTGAACATATTCTGCTTCTGAACAAATTTAGCTTTAAGGTCTGAACACAGTTTAAATAAGTTCAACTTCAATATAGAATCTATCTTCTGGTTCTTCATTCACGTTCAGTCTGGAATTTGTCAAAGTTGGCAGACTTCTGATGTAAAACAAACTTTGACACTTAAGTTTGGCAATCTTCAAAGTTTGACATAGAAGTCTAGAAATCTTTATAATATACTTTGTAAATATGTTACGTTCAGTTTTCTGGCAGTCTTTAGACATTGATAATATCATTTACATGTTCTATCATCTGCATAGTCGGTTACTCAACAATTAAAAACGTTAGTAGCCTTTGATTTATTTTGTCATCTTCAAAACATTATAAGGGATTTTCCTAACAAGACCATCTCAAGTACCAGAGTAAATGAGCCACAATGGAGTTTACAAGTGATGGTCAAGTAGTGGTTATAACGTATAATAGTTCCGGTGATCAAATGGTTTACATGTTTCTCTTAAGTCTGCTCTTCCTTTGAATTTAATTTCCCTATTAATAGGTGATGAAATAGGGGTTTCTCACTGTAGATTTTTTTTTTTTTTCTGTTTAACCTCTCTATTCAAATCTCTCAAGGCCCCTAATTGCATGTCAAATTGCCAACCTTCATGTGTCAGTCTTAAGTCTAATTCCAACCTAGTGAAGTAGAGTCTTAGAATGTTTAAATATTAAGCACACTTTCATCTAAAATGTTTTTTAAATTAGTTGTCTCACATATGTAATGGTACGTGCAGGAAAAAGCAACAAGTCGACCATGACGATCATCGCCATTACCGTTTTTGTTGGAAGTGTTATGGTACTTCTCTTTCTCACTTGTTGTTTGCTTCGAAGAAAGGGAATGAAGACATATGAAGCCGTCAAAGGAACAAGTGGTAAATCGATCATTTGCCTTTATTTTTTTCGTAAATTATCTACAGCATATAAATGAGCATATAATGAAATTTCTTTATTTTTCATAAGAAATCAGATATATTAATCACACAAATTAAGAGTTCATTTGATATTAATGTGGCATATCTAATGGAAAAGATCAAGGACAAAGATCCGATTCTTCATGCTCTTTCAACCTTCATAACTATACTTGACTACACAAGCAATTATAATTCCATTTGTAAGAGGAATACTTTGGAAATGAGACAGCTCATTTTTGGCCTTCTAGATAAATAGATGCAACAATTCTATTAAATTTTACCGAAGACCAAAGAAAATCTCTCCCTTTTGGAGTGAGAAGGGCCCAAGATCACTCAACAAGCTTATCTTGTATCACCAACCAAAATATGCATCCAAACCTCAGCAAATTAGATGAAAGTCAAATCAGCCAATTCCATTCAACTATTGTGACTCTTTTCCTCACAATCTCCCAATCTGAAGTAGAGTTAAGAATGTCGCAAGGAGCAGCAGTGCAAGTATCTTGGTCTGCCAAAGAAGACTTTGAAAAAATCAAACCAAAAACAGCTGCCTAGATTGATACCAAGTCTTCAAACCTCGCATTGGGCCTTTTCCATTTATAGCACAAATCATACCAGAAGAGACTCATAAACTACTCACCTTGGGTATACATCCAACGAGATCCCATTAGGATGCCATGAGTCATGCCAGAGAGATAAAGATTCGACATGACCAACGACGTGTTGGAAATGTACAACAAAAGTTTGATACCTTCACCTAAGGTTATCTCCAAGAGATAGCCCAAGTCCAAGCCCATCAAAATATTTAGTTGTACTCACCTTCACTCAAAAACTTGAGTTAATAAGTCATAGGCCAACTAGGATATATTAACTGCTCAACACCACATCAATTATCTGATGTGGGATTTCCTAACACAATTCACATGTGTATCTTAATAATCTCTCATTGACATGTGAGCTCTAGTGTTAGGTTTGCTCTCCCTCAATTTAGGTATCCTTCAGCATCAACTTATCTCAATTTGAATCTCTAACACCTAACTTCACCCTTGGTCTCTATTTCCAAACCAAACCATGAAGTCTTCCATGAAGCCCATGTTGCTACACCATAATGCCTATCTATTTGGAAACCGAGTTAGTCACCAGATTCCTTCTTTGAAATATTCATTAAACACTAATATATATTGGGAATGGGCCACCAACCATCAGTTTTGATACCGATGTTAAGTGGTCTTGAGTTTTCTTTTATGCCAAAAAAATTAGCTCAAATGGTGAAGTTTTCCCTCACACTTATAAACCAATCACCAGTCTTTCCACACATATGTGAAATAAACCCCAACACCCCGTGACGACATCTCAAAATGCTCATATTGTTTAGCAACTCCCTCTAAGCATAGATAGCATGTGCACTGTAATTAACGATTAACACTACATTCAACATGAAGAAGTGATCATGACATGAGATTCATCCTGTTGCTTTGTTAACGATAGTATAAACAATATATTTTTTTTTTTCCTTTCTTTCGTGACCAATCAAGAGTAGAAAGTTAAAAGGGACAACCTTGCCAGTCCACTCCAGGGCTCTTCATTGTGATAATATTCCCAAACACTATAAACAGTATAAACGCTACTAGTAGCCAGTGTTCATATAATTTGATAATCAAATTGCATTTTTTGGTAATGCAGGTGCAAATGAACCTGCCACTATGGAGTCCTTGCAATTTGACTTGGCTACAATACAATCCGCGACAAATTGTTTCTCTACTGCAAATAAGTTGGGTGAAGGTGGATTTGGTGAGGTTTTTCAGGTACATATTACATATTAGAAACAATCAAGAATGCTTTACACATGAATTGAACATAATGGTGCCAAAAAAGAAAAAGAAAAACATGTATGGCATTTATATGTTAGTTTCAAGAAGTTGTGATAAAATAAATTCAAAATCTTTAGGGCAGACTTCCTGATGGACAACAAATCGCGGTGAAGAGGTTATCTCAAACCTCAAGACAAGGTGATGAAGAATTTAAGAATGAAGTTCTAGTAGTTGCAAAGCTCCAACATAGAAACCTTGTACAACTGCTCGGATTTTGCTTGGAAGGATACGAAAAGCTACTAGCCTATGAGTTTGTGCCAAATAAAAGCCTCGATTACTTCTTATTTGGTATGTTGCTGTTAACCCTCTTATATGGAGAATGTATAATATGCTTGAAATCAACTATTCGAGCTTTCACTAGCTATGGAAACCTTGAAATTAAAATGTTTTTCGTTCTTTCAAATGATTGTAGTTTTATTTTATTTTTTGTTAAGCTACCTTTGATTGAAGACAGTAAATATATTGACCTTGATTTTTTTAATAGATGCCACATACTTGCACATAATGAGTTTTGGTGCAATGATGCAGATCCCCAAAAAAGTGGTGAATTGAATTGGCCATTACGATACAAAATAATATCTGGGATCACTCGAGGATTGCTCTATCTACACGAAGATTTTCGTCTCCGGATCATTCATCGTGATTTAAAATGTAGCAATATCTTGTTAGATAGTGAAATGATCCCGAAGATTTCAGATTTTGGCGTGGCAAGAATTGTTGGAGTTAATCAAACTCAAGCTAGCACAAATAAAATTGTGGGGACTTTGTAAATCTTAGTTTTTGAATAGATGACTTTTTCATTGGATGCTGGACTTGCTCGCTTTATCTATTTAAGAATGCTACTTGATATGAATCCAAATCTAATTTACATGTGGTCAATGTTTGTTTTTGCAGTGGTTACATGTCTCCAGAATATGCAATGCATGGAGAGTTCTCAGTGAAATCTGATGTTTATAGTTTTGGCATACTACTTCTAGAAATCATTTGCGGCAAGAGAAATCACTTTTACCACCAATTGGATGGGGGTGAATATCTTGCTAGTTATGTAAGTTTCACTATGCCACTACAACAAATATTTACACCGCACTCTTTCTAGCTTTGTAAATTTAAATTCTAATTCCTCAATAATAAAAACTTAGTCCTTTAACCTATAGAAACACTTATGATTATTATTCTGTTTCTTGGTCATAATATAGTTTTTTGCAAGATTCACATGTATTGCGTGATGAGTAATCAAATTAATGTTGCAATTCTAAGAAATTTTCCGGAATTATTCTTATAGGCGTGGAATCAATGGAGAGACGGCAAGCCCTTAGAAGTGTTGGACCCAGCTATCATGGATTCATATTCAAGAGATGAAGTACTTCGATGCTTGCACATTTGCTTACTATGCATTCAAGAGGATCCGGCTATTAGACCCGCCATGGCCACTATAGTTCTCATGCTCAGCAGCAACATTACTCCACCATCGCCTCAACATCCAGCCTTCTTTGTTCGAAGTAGAATACAAAGATTGAGCATTCCAATGAAAGAGCTTGAATTGGACCAATCCACTGGAAGGGCTATGCCTTCGTCGACTAATGGCATGTCGGTTACGGAATTGTATCCCCGGTGGATGGTGGTGGAAGTGAAATCCTTATTTATGGGTGGTCTCACAGTGAGATCGCTTGGCTTCCCACTGAGATTATTTATTAATAATAAAAAAAAAACATTTATGTAATTGGAGAATAAGCTATTAATTGCTTTCGGGGGTGGAGTGCTTAAAGAAGAGTCTATACATGTCAGTATGGTTCGTCTAAGACTGTTACTATTTGAGGCTGAATCATAAGTCGATCCTGCATTTGTACATTATTGTGCTTCTATACGACTCAATCTAGTTACTTCTCTTGTGTAGACTAAATAATCAAATTCAAGTGTTTGTTAGCTGACCTAGTAGACTGCTCATTTCTTTACTATTGAAACTACTTGGGTTTTGATGTTGTTTATAAATCCAAGTATTTTAAGTCTTTATATTCTTTGTCAGTAGTATAGCTCCAGACAAAGATTATCTATTCGTATTGTCAATGTAATTTCTCTTGTGAAATCATGAATAAATTTGTTGCGGTCATGTCTGATATCTTGGCACAAAAGAATTTTCAAATCTACAATAATTCTATTATTTTGTGCTCAGAATTACGCCTTTTTGGCTCTTCTGAAAAATACATTACTATTAGAAAGAGTAAAGTGTATCTCCACTTTTCATTTCCAAAAAGACCCTTCTTAATTTTTTAAAGAAATCATTTAGACCTAACATTTACCCAAATGTTACAGCCCTTGTCTTCCAAACATTATATGTAGCTTTTTATTGTTTCTCATCAATCTGACAATTTCAAAAAGGTCGCTATGGTGGCTTCGTCACTGCTTCAAACAACTTTTATTCTCCATTTAAGACGTCTAATTTTCTTTCGAAAGTTAAGAAGTTGTTGATCTTAACGTTGGGAATTCCTTTGATGGTGTTGATTATAGACCATCTACTTCTTTCGATACTACTCATTCAACATTCAGCATTGGGTCGCTACTTAGATGATTATGGAGACATCTCAATATTTTCCAAAATTCTAGTACTTACAAATCTGTTTGTCTTCCTATTTCTTTGATTGATCGGTGTATCTTTTCAATTAGTTGTCACGGTATTTAAATTCTTAACTCTTTCAATCTTCTCATCATGGACTTGAAGGGAAGAGCGTATCTTTGTTATCCTTTGGGGACAGGCAATTGAGCAGTCCCTAAAATTTTTGGTGACGTTTTTAAAAAAATCTTCAACGACAATAGCCGATGCCCTATGACACTTAACATTATCATATCGCTTTAAGTCTTCGCAAAGATTCTAACAGTAACACCATGAAGATTGGAGGATTCTCATATAGTAATAACCTATGAAGCACGGACACTCTCCGGGACCCTTCGTGTCGTGTCCGACACTCCGACACGTGTCCGACACGCTTCGACACGCTCCGACACGCTCCGACACGTGGTCAACGCGTGTCGGGAAAACCGACACGCGGTCAACTCTCTCCGACACGCTCCGACCACGAGAGTCGGAATTTCCGACACGTGACTCCGACACGCACGGGGTTATTTTTATAAATTTCCAAAACTTTGGGGACTAAATATAAATATATGAAAAAAATTAAAAAAAAATTAAAAAAATTAAAAGTTGAAACTTAGACTTCGCACGCGCGCACGATTTCAAACTCTTCTCTTCAGTCGCACACGTTGAGTTTGAGGTGGATTAGTAAATTTCTTGAATTTTTTTCTCTGTGGCTTGTGTGAATGGGTGTTGTTGCGTGAATCTTGTCATAAGAACTTAAAATCTTCATTCATACGGGCTTATGAATATTAGTTTTTCCTTGCATTGATTTAAACAAGACTTATTATTTTTCATACATCTTTTGAAATTCCCACAAGTCTCTCGAACCTAGGCTATTTGTCAATGTCTTGATGAGCAGTGAGATTTCGAAATAACTCTCTCTATTTTATAGTATTGTTAGGCTTTTATTTTGTCCTTTCTCTATATTGACTCATTGATTTTAAGTTTTCTATCAAAGAGTAACGCCATTCAAAGTTTCCCATCAAAGTCAGTTTCAAAACTTGCAAACGACAGAATTTATAGTCCTATTCTGAATTATACGAGACCTACTTATTTATACATTTATATATAAAAAAATTTATTTAATATTTAACGTGTCGGAACGTGTCGAAATTCTCTACTTTTTGAGAAATGACGTGTCGCGTGTCGTGTCGTGTCGTGTCGCGTGTCGCGTGTCGCGTGTCGGTGCTACATAGGTAATAACCACGAACAAAGAGCAATTTTTCAGAGAGGGAAGATTTATTCGGTAAATAAGCACACCTCTTATCTCATTCTACAATCTTCGAGATGGAGCTGAGTCCTGATTCCTGTGCATTCCGTTAGGAGCACGTCGGGACCATGATGGTCCCAGCACCTGGTACGATCATATCTGCAAGGGCACCATTGCAAGCCGCAAGACCATAGCACTGGATATAGAAAGCCGTATTATGTCCATAATAGTTATACACAGATCAGCGACATTAATGCGAAAATCTCTCAGAATTCCGTATAAACAGACACAATAGCCATCTCCCTCGTTGTATCTGTCTCTGCTGCAATGTTGTTGCACCACTGTCTCGTCTGGCATGCCTCTCGCAATCTGGTAAATACAATGAAGACCGATAACGGTAGCCAACATTCTCTGAAAATAAGCCATATTCATTTCTCTATGCCTTTGATTCTTTCTGTGTCTTCCTGTTTCTTTGCTGTTTCACAACAGATTCCGAATTATGTTTGTATATTGGAATGCCTCAGGCCTTTTGAAATGCGCTGGTTGGTTGCAACCTTCCCTTTTCTTAGTTACAATTTAATGGTCTCCCCCGGAATCGTCTATGCTACACTTAGTCATTCACCTAAATTACGCCATTGTTCCCATTTGCCATCCTGGTCTACGAATTACTACAGACATGGAAAAAGATCATAAATGACTGGGAGCTACTCTACAATGAAGTAATTATATGTCAATCGGATGGGCATAGGAATAACTACACTCCTAAATCTACGATTTTTTGTAGCTCTCTTTGACGCACCGAATGGGTTGAAATATGCAATTTATGAGATGAGAATTTGAGCTAAGGAAGTCGGTCTCTTTTTCTTTATTTTAACCATCTAATTGTGTGTTACAAATTTGTCGATTAAATTCAGGAGTCAATGGTCGCAATTAACTGAGCAACGGGCGATCGCAAGAGGGAAAACGATAAATTCCACTCGCGGTGGAGATTTCAGTCGGGAGCTGGTGGGGCCGATCCTCCGCCCGACAAGTGGTTTTAGATTTTTTGGTTCCTATTTATCTAATTAATTAATTAATTAAAACAAGCGGGGTCTACAAACTTGACATCCATCATAGAGTTACACAAGACTTGTCGATGGAGTCGTGGTGTGCGAGTGCACGGAACCTCTAGAACGGACAATACTCTTGGGACAGCAATTCCAACATTATCGTTGCTATAATTCCATGCCGATCTAGCTATAGCCCATACAATCATTGATCCAGCCATGAAATCTTGCTTCGCCGTCTCCCTCTCTCTCTCTTTCCTTCTTCTTCTTCTTCAAAATTTTCAGTACCGAAGCTGCACGCGAATGTCTCTCTCACTACTGCTATAACACCACCCTCTTCACTCCCACCTCCACCTACCGATCCAACCTCGACTCCCTCCTCTCTTCCCTCTCTCCACCGCCAACAACAGCACCAATGGCTTCGCCAACGCCACTGCCGGCCAAAACCCTCCCGATCAGGCCTACGGGCTCTTCCTCTGCCGTGGTGATCTCGACACCACCACGTGCAGCGACTGCATGTCCACTGGAAAACAGGAGATCCTCCAGAGATGCCCCAACCAGCAAGTCTCTGTGATCTGGTACGACGAGTGCATGTTGCGGTACTCGAACCAGTCCATCTTCTCCGTCATGGAAGAGAAGCCTGCCAGAACGATGAACACCAGGAACATCAGTGAACGGGCCAGGTTCACGCAACAACTTGGAAAGAGCATGAGGGACGTTGCCTATAGGGCTTCAGGCAGCACGTCCGGGAAGAAATTAGCGTGCGCAGAGATAAATATGACGAGCTTGCAGAAGCTGTACACGATGCCTCCTGTCAGCGATTGATATTCTCGAGGTGAAGGAAGGAGCAACGACAGTCACCCCGAGCTGCAACGTGAGGTACGAGTCGTACCCCTTATACAATGTCGCTGCCGTGCGGGCCCCACCTCCTCCTCCGGTTACGACATCTGAAGGTACGTGGAACTTTTTCTTTTGCCTTTCTTCCACTACTTCTAGACCACTGGTGTAAAATTCCGGTTCGGTAAGTTTACTAGACTTGGAATTCTCATTCCAAAAGGATAAAAAGCGCTGCTGCTCACCAAATTGCCCTTGTCCCAGTTTCACGAAAAATAGCACGTGTGATCGACGAAGATCCCTTCACTGTTTCCTGCTTTCAACTCTATGGCCTGTTGTTGCTTGTCCAAGGTTCTTGTAATTCGGATGGGACACAGAAGGGACGAGTCTTTAACTTTGGAAACATTAAAATCAATTTGAAGCTGAGTCTGTCCTCCCGTGACTTTGTGCACGGCCTTGTCGACCGTATGATCTGAAGCTTGTCAAGGTTGATTGTCGGATATGAGAACATCAAATTTGCTTTGGTTTTGCTGATGGCACCATCTACCTTGATTGCATCTTCCAACGATTCTTTTACAAAGGGAAAAAATCGAACGAAAATAGTTGGTGCATAGAAGTCTGTAGATTGTAGAAAGCGTGTGACTATATCCGCCGACTAAATCTCTACCTTTTGCCGATTTAAAGAGGCAAAAAAAAAAAAAAAAAAAAAAATCTGTCCCTTTTTCACTAAATCGACAATATTGCCCTTAATGATTTCCATATTTGTGTAGTTTCGTTCCATTATTTACTTTCCTTCCTACTTCCTTGAAATTTAAATTTATTGCTATTTTAAGAATAAAAACTAGTCCTGTCTCCGTTTGCTGCGACCGGTTCTAGCCGCTCCGCCAAGATAGGGCCGGTCGTTGGTGCCAAGATAGGGCCGGTCGTTGGTGCCAGCCCAATTTCATTTTCTCTCTCCTCTATATAAGTGCGATTCATCACCACCTCTTTTATTTTTTATTCATTCTCGTTCCGAGTGAAATGGAAAGTCGCCTTTTTCTTTCCTTATTTATTTATTTATTTTGCTTTCGCTGGGATTGGAGGAGAACATGTGCATAGATATATAAATACAGATATATGTACATTTTAACTTTCAGTAAGAAGCCGACAACGATGCCGTAGGTCGCCATTCGGGGTGGGGAAATTATAGGCTCTGTCGTTGACCGGAGAGGGTTTTGGGTGATCCTCCTCTACGGAGGCAAAGCCCTTGGTGACCCCATGGGTTATCCATGAATAGTGGAGAGAGAAACTTGGAATGAAATTGGAGGATTTGTGGGGGAAGATGAACAGTGGAGAGAGAGAAAGAGGGAAAAACGCTTTGTCCGTGGAACCACCCGCACCACGTGGCGCAACGTGTCGATTACTGAATGGCGCTAGACTACAGTGACATGAAGGAGCTAGAGTGGGACTACCTAATATTTTTTCAAAATTAAATTTAAAAAGTTAATTATTATGTAAAAATATTTTAAAAATTGAAAATTTATGCATTGCGATATCCAACAAAAATCGCAATGGATGGTCAATCAATAATATTTTAGGATGATTAAGACAATATGTAATACATTCCAAACAGAACTTACTAATATGCTAATAATATTAAAATTTTGATTGGACATAGTGTCACGACCAATTTTTTTCGGGGATGAATCATTTATGGTTTGGCTAATGGATTGTTAAGCCTAGACTTAACTCGGGCTCTCCCAAGCCCATACTCATTCGCGACTTAGGTTCAGTTTTTAACATGCAATTGATTTTATCTAGGAGTCATCACTAATCAATTTTTGGTGGGTCGATTAGAAACCCAAGTAAAATAACGGGAGATTTACTTTACTCCTACGAACCATAGATTTGGGTACAGGGACTTGATTACACTAGATTTCTCTAATGCTCTTTCGGTACCTTTCTTTTTATTTTGAAAAATGTTTGGCAAGCAGTTTGGATTGATTTTAATTCCTAACATGTGAGGTGACCATGCAGGTGGGCAAACCACCAATTTAACACTCAAGAAAGCAAATGAATAAATTGCAAGACTTACCTCATAGAAACGAAAGCATCTGCGTTGTTAGATCAGAATTCACATCAACAACCCTAGATATGATTTCTAATTAACACGCAATTTCTTTTTTTTTCCTTTTCATTTTCACTTAATTAATGAGAATCATGCTTTATGCAATGCATGCCACTAATTTAACATGAAATGATATGACATGGCAACATGACTTAGCTATATGACCTAAGCGATATGACATAAATAAGCATGTAGTCTATCCTGAAGCATGAGATGGATTTATTCTAAAAAATAATTTTTTTGTGTTTTCCATGAGATTCGAAATTAAAGAAATGCAACACTTAAATATGCAATCTAAATTAATCTAATGACCTAATTCTAATGACGGGCAATTTCTAATTAAATGCATCTAACAAAAATCACTAAATGACGTGCATTGTATGAAACTAATTCTATATGACGTGCACATGATTTTTATTTTCCTAATAAGCATGCAATCTATTTATGAGAAATTATCTAAACCTATAATATGCAATCTTAACATGCAATGACGTGCAAAGAATGCCCTAATTCTACATGACGTATGCATAATGACTTTTTTTTTTTTTTTTTTTTTTTGGTGCTTTTCCTTTTTTTCCCTTTTTTAAATTTCGAAATTAATAATTGCCAAATAATTAAACATGCAATCCAAATTTTAAAGAAAACTAGCAACCTAAATTAATTGATTTGATTTTATTTTTTTTGAAAATTCGAAATAAAATATCTATTATGAGCATGCAAACCCTAAAACTACATTTTTTGATTTTTTAAAAAAGAAAACTAATTTAAGTAACACCACAGCAAATCAAGCCATATTGATACCCAAATCGACGAACCATATCTCGAGCATGAGATCAGGTTGGCCAATTTCACATAAATCACGAATCAGATCTCGAGCGGGAGATCGGATTGGCAATTTTTTTAAAGTAATCGCGAGTCGGATTTTGAGCTTGAAAATCGAACTAACAATCACTAATTCCAAGGCAATTTCATATTATGGAATTTCAATTTCACATTAAAGGAATAATTACACTAAAAAGATAAAATAAAATAGCAAAAATAATAAAACAAAAATAAGATAAAGAAAATAGCTAAATTTTCTTTTGCTTTTCTCTTTTTTTTTCTTTTTTTTTTTTGAAAAAGAAAATGATAAATCTGGTGGCCGGTCCGACGAGGGAGATCTCCGGCTAGGGTTCCAGCGAGGGCACCGAGAACGGCGTGACGGCGACACGGCAACAGAGCTTTGGGAATTGGCACGGCGGCGTCGCGGGTCCGGGGCGAGTGCGGGCGTCACGAGTGAGGACTTTGAGTGCGTGGCGGGGGTGAAGACGGCGTCGGGGCGGCGAGGCAGCAGGGAGTGTCGCGGGCGGCACGGCGAGATCGGCGAGCAGTGTCGCGGGCGGAGTAGGAGATTCGAATCTCCTGGCGTCGGTCACGAGCGGGACGGAGAACAACCCTTGGGTCGTCGAGTCGCGGATCCGTGGCGTCGGGTCACGAATCTGCGGGCGGAGTGGCTTCACGGGCGTCTGAGTTGTGGCAGCGTCGGATGGTGGCGCAGTGCGATGCAATGAGCGTCCGGATCTAACGTGGCAGCAGCACTGGTGTGGTGGCAACGCGAGATCGGGGTAGCGATGATGAACGGGAACAAGCGGAGCACGGCGGTGGGCAGATCTTGGCCTCTGGACAGCAGCTGCAGCATGAGCTTGCGGGCGATGGAGCGACGGTGGCAGGGCAGCAAGGGCGTCGTTGCCGCGGCGGCGAGTAGTGGACGACAGCTACAGTGGGCTTCGGTTCCGGGCGGCGTCGGTATGGCGAGGCGGCAGCGTCCAGCGAGACGGACGACGATGCCGCGCGGTGGAGGAGGAACCGGCGAATAACTGCAAATGCGGGCGGCGAGCGGTGAGGGAGATGATGAACAGTGTCTGTCCCCTCAACTCTCTGCCGCTTGTACCTTCTTTCTGCTTTATGCTTTTTTTTTTTTTTTCACTTTTGACTTTTTCACCGAAGGAAAAGCCTCAAAAACCCTAAAAACCCTAAAAAACGAAGAAAACAATTTTCCCCTTTGTCTTCAATTGTTTTGACCGAGAAGCCAAGAGAAAGAACCCTAGTGTGGCCGTGTATTTCTTGTGTGGCCTCCCCCTTAAACCCTACACATTTAATCTATTTATAGGCCGTGAGTTAGGGTTTTAATTTTTCCAAATCCATATCCACGAAAATTCCTTTTTCCAAATGTTATATTTGCTTTTGATACGATTTAGGATTGCAAGAGGATTCTTCTAAAATCTAAAATCTTGCATAAATCAATCCGTAAAATCTTTCCGAAGATATGGGCTTCGGCCAATTTACTCCCTTTGTAGGCTTAGTCGAATTCACCAAATTAAAATTATGAACCATCAATTTGAACTCATTTGTCACCGGCCCAATGTAAATGGAAATTAAGAAATAAATGCACCTAAAACTATATGCTATGCAATTAATGAATCCCTAATTTTTTAATATGAAGAATGATTAAATGGGTCACCAAAATTTAGGTGTCAACAGCTCCCCTCTTTGAAGGTGAGCTCACAGAGGTTGCCTTCAAAGACAAATTTGTGAGCTCACCTTCAAAGACAAATTGAAACCGAAATTTTGGTCATGTTCATGCAATGAATGATTTTTTGTTGGAACATGAATTCCATTTTTTAATGCAATTTGTATGATGCATGGAAATGCTAATGCAAATGATAGATGAACTTACATGGAATAACTTACCTTCGAGGATGATAGAGTAATTCGAGGTAGTGGGTGTTACCTGTCTAGGACCCGTACCATTCTACGGTCTCCCAGTATGGTAAAAAGGAGCTGCTTTCTCAGGACCCGTACTATTCTACGGTCGCCCAGTACGGCAGAAATGTTTTATAAGGAACTGCTTTCCCAGGACCCGTACCATTCTACGGTCGCCTAAACGGGGATTCATTTCCAAGACCTGTACCATTCTACAGTCGCCTGAATAAGGAATGGGTATTGTCAATGACTTGTACCATTCTATGGTCGCCGACGAAGAAAATTATTTTTCCAGGACCCGTACCATTCTACGATCGCTTGAATGAAGAAATTGCTTTTCCAGGACCCGTACCATTCTACGGTCGATGTTAGAGTAATAAATGTTATCTAGGACCCGTACTATTCTACGGTCGCCTAGATTGAAGTTTTGCTTGGCTAGGACCCGAACCATTCTTCGGTCGCTCAGCCTTGCGACATAAATCATCCGACTAGGACCCGAACCATTCTTCGGTCACCTTAATTAGATTGAATCTGTAGAAAAAATCTTTGGGGGACAACTCCATTGAGTGTCGGTGTAAAGGACTCTGGGCTACGAAAGAACGCCAGGTCGATAAAAGAAATCAGGGCTACGGAAGCACGCCGGTTCAATAAAATTAACTCTGGGCTACGAAAGCAAGCCAGGTCAAGAAAGAGACATCGGGCTACGGAAGCACGCCAAGTCAATGAAAATGACTATGGGCTATGAAAGCACGCCAAGTCGATATAACTGGACAGCTTGACCAGGTCAAGTGTCGATGCACTTGAGAGAGAATACCTGCACAATGACAATTATTTTAGAGTATGGTAGAGATATACTTACCTGGTGATATCTCTGATTCTTGGAGATATGTCTTTTGAAATTTAGATATCCTGTGGAGGTCTTTTACCTTATGGTGGAGGTTTCTCATCTCCTAATATCGTGAAACATTCTGAAAGGTACTTGAATTACCTATCAGACATGATTTAGAGCAAAAACTGATATGCATTCATCAAAGAGATAGACATTCCGAGCTACTCTAGAATGCACATTTCAAAATTTAGTGAGGTTTTCACCAACTCAATCATGGTTCATACATAATGACCTTTGCATCACCCAAATTTTCACTGGAGAGAATTATCATTCAAGACAATCTTCACTCATGATATGGATTTCTTAAGAATACCAAATGAGGGACCTTAAGTTAAAAAGGACTTTCACTCACTCTCATTTAGAGGCTATTTTATGAGAATCACTCCGTCTCACTATCATCATACCTACAAGTGTCCAAGTATTCTCGCAAGCGGTACGACTTTACCAATCTGAGAGGTCTTTAATAGGGACCGTAATATGGGCTCGGTCAATGGCTTAACAAAGGGACTCTTTGAGTCAAGGCTATTGAAAGAGCAACTCTTTAATCATCTCCAGGTTTACAAGTCAAGAACCCTGCAAAATGAGAATGAAATAATCTTGCTCGCACTTCTTCAAGCGATGCTTATAAACATATGAACTCCCATGTTAATTCAAGTACCCTAATTAGAAGAGACTTTGCAATGGATGTAACATGGGCTAGGTTCATGGCTTGTTAGGCTCAAAGATGTGTAGGGGTCAAAGTTGATGATGATCTAGGCATTGCCACCAGTTTTCTTTTCACCATTAGGGATTGTCTTCATGAAGTGTCCCATTGATTGTAAAAACTCAACATTTAAGCTCTTTGAGTGTTGCTCAATTGGGATCTTGACTCTCTTTTTTTTTCATCTATGGGTATTGGCCTTGCTTTTACTAGGCACACTACTTTTTCATACCCCCAGTTCTCATGCATTTTTTTACTTCTTTTCATGGGCATTGGCTTTGCTTTTACCAGGCACACTGCTTTTTCATGCTGCTTTGTTCTATTTTGATTTCTATGCATGCGTAAAATAATGACACTCGAACTTTCAAGGATCTTCATCTGCCTTTTGCCTTGTCCTAGTGTGGGAGATGATCACCAACTAGGTTTGAAGAAATGAAATTGCAGGCTCAAGTGGGCTACGCAAAGGATATGAGTGTTTAGGATAGAGAAAAGAATGATTTTCGTCATCCTAGGGCACTTAAATTACCACATGAATTCAATGTAATAACACGACTTGAAGATTGATGCAAGTGAGAGCAAGAAAATCTCTTTCCATTTTCCTCACCTTATGGTGCTGTCTTGCCTTCAAATTTGCCCCAATGTGGGGTGGTTCTTAACAAGGGTAATTTGAAAGAATTTTCACAAGTGTATAGGGCTCAAAGATGTTAAGCAATTGATCACCTGTAGTGTTTGGGATAGAGAAATGAACTGCCCCTCATCATTTCGGTCATCGTACCTTTTGCGAGAGAACTCTTTACCTTGTAAATATGGAACTTCCTACACTCATCTCACAAGTGTATAAATAGGGGACTGTGTATAGGATAAGGCTTGCCTTTCATCATACTGACACGTCTCATTCAGCATTCTTAAGCATTGATGTCACTCCATTAAATTGTCTATCTTG
This sequence comes from Eucalyptus cladocalyx, assembly GCA_017140615.1. Taxonomy (NCBI): domain Eukaryota; kingdom Viridiplantae; phylum Streptophyta; class Magnoliopsida; order Myrtales; family Myrtaceae; genus Eucalyptus; species Eucalyptus cladocalyx. The sequence continues at coordinate 37,828,312 of CM029516.1, forward strand.
CCAAATCTCCACATGAAATTGGTGAGCTAAATCAATATTAAAATTTTCTTTTCAAAAGAGTCCAACAACTTTAAGCATAAAAAGCTTTTGTGGCTTCAAACAAACAGTTTACCATACTAAAAAATTCTCTTATAAGTATGAAAACATGATTGCAAGCATTCATTCAATGAAATGTCCCACGAAGGATTGTCTCAGCAATGGGTGTCCTTGGATTGCCCCTATCAAAAGGGAACAAACATACAAATTGATCAATTAGTGATGAAAATTCGATCTTTGATTTGATGAAATATTGCTTTTGCCCCTGCACAAAACAACGTGCATAAATAGGATACTATGCAACATCAAAGTAAATTCAAATTGTACAACCATTTTGGCTCGAATCGAGATTTTGTCTTAGTCATGTCACTACTAGAATTTGTAGTGCCCCAAATTTGTCATCTGCAAGGAAAAGAACAAAGGTGTCAATTCGAAATTATATTCATGAATGCAATGTATCCATTTCATTAAAGACGGATGATCTTCTTTTGACTTGTTTCATCATTTTCTCTTGGAAATGAGAAACTTCATTTGGCTTTTGAGAATGACATCTCACACAAATTGTAATGAGATGTGCACACTTTGGAATCTAGATGATCTCCTTTTGACTTGCCATCGGTTTCTTATTGATGTGCAAGGAAATTGCTCAGGACAAGTAAGAGGATAAGTAGTGCTTAATGTCTTCTTTACTCTTGGGAGATGTCATCAAGATCAGCTAGGAAATGATCCATTGCCCCACGCCTATTTTCCTTCGGATGTATGTTCCCAAATCAATGGGCCTGCTATCACTAGAAATTGACGCGTTATTTTCAAACATCTCTCTGTTATGCTCTGAGACATGAAGTAAATGAGTTAGAAAAACAAACAAGGGTAATCTAATACATGCTTTTGGAAATGGATTCAAAAATGATTTTTTTTTCTTTTTGAGGAATATTTTGGATGAGGAAGCATGAAAAAGCCCATTCCTCAGAATTTCTCCTTGGATGATATTTTCTTTTCATTGTTGGATATCGTCACCGTGTTAGTTTGGCATACCCCATCATGTCCTCAAAACAAAACTTGTAATTTTATTGATATTCATCAATCAGATTACATTTATTGGAATGAAAAATGTTATATTCAAGCATTAAAGCAAAACATGAGAAATTTTTACCAATCTCTAAAAAGCAATAAGAATTCCCACGCAGGGGAAGGTGCAACTAAACATGCCCCTAATTGAATAAGGAAAGCGAACTACTTAGGATCATGAATCATGTGTGTTTAAGTTCTTCACCCTTCTTGATCTTGTGATGCAAATCCTCTAGGTCAGAGATTATTCCTTCTAGATATATCACTAGTCTCTTCATAGCGGCATCAAATTCAGCCACCTCAGGAAAATAGGACGGTTCAAAAGTCATCTTGGCTCTCTTCTTTGAGTCGTAATTTCTTACTGAAGATAGAGTACCTATATCATCACGGCCCTTTTGCTTAACGAAACAAGCCACAATAGCAGACAATTCATCGACTTGACTTTGGAGGTACACAATTCGTTTATTTATATTGTCGATGATACGGCCTAGCACCTTGTTTTGATCCGCCATTTTAGCCCTTGGCCATGTACGGATGGGTGAGTGAGATCGCTCCATAATCACCTAAAGGAAATAAACGAGAACATGTAAGCATGAGATGTAAATGAATAGTCAATCCATGACAATGATCTAATGGATTTATTTATTTACTTTTTCATTTTTTTATTCATGAAAAGTCTATGCAAGAAGGGAATTTCCTAAAAAAAATGGATATCCTAGTAAAACCAAATTTTCTAGACATGACGTAAAAAGAAATTCTCCAAAGTTTTCTTCTTTTTTCTTTTTAAATGCATCATTCCCTAGCAATTTTTCATTTCATTTCCAATCAATGATTGACCTAAATTGTCATGGACCGACCCAAGAATATGACAAAATAAATTGCATGGTATAGGGAAAGAACACTTACTTCACCAAGGAGAATCAATGGCAATCACATAGACATGCGCATGATAAGTGGCTCGATTTCTAATCTATAAGGCTTATCAAGGTGGAGCCACAAGGATGATCAGACTAGCCATGAGCTTGTGGACTATGTCGGGTCCTCATGACTCCGGCTTAGTCAAAGAGCCGACCCGGGTCGTGAGCATGCGGACTGAGGTGGGTACTCTTGACACCATGAAAGAAACTTCGGGATTGAGATGGGCGACTCGTACCGCGAGCATGTGGTCGGAGTGGTATCCATCTCAACACCATCCTAAATGATCCTATGTGGCCCAGGTCCGGCGGCGGGTTGTGTGTGCAATAATGTAGTAATAAATGCAAAGCATGCACATCAGTTTAAATCAAACAACATTTTGTTCATGAAAATAAACCTTACATTCCTACACCTCCCTGCAACATAAAGGTTAGCAAACACTTCCCCTTATACCTCCCATCCTGCAAAAACATTTAACACCAAAATGTTAGGGACGTACCTGGAATCCTCGCTGTCAAACCAAAATATTTTTTTTTCAAAAAAGAAAATTGGCCTAAGTCCACTAAGAGTTTCAACTCAAGTCCCCAGCGGAGTCACCAAGCTGTCGCGACCAATTTTTTTCGGGGGTGAATCATCTATGGTTTGGCTAATGGATTGTTAAGCCTAGACTTAACTCGGGCTTTCCCAAGTCCATACCAATTCACGACTTAGGTTCAAGTTCTTAAAATGCAATTGATTTTATCTAGGAGTCACCACTAATCAATTTTTGGTGGGTCGATTAGAAATCTAAGTAAAATAATGGGAGATTTACTTTACTCCTACGAACTAGAGATTTGGGTACGGGGACTTGATTACACTAGATTTCTCTAACGCCCTTTCGGTACCTTTCTTTTTATTTTGAAAAATGTTTGGCAAGCAGTTTGGATTGATTTTAATTCCTAACATGTGAGGTGACCATGCAGGTGGGCAAACCACCAATTTAACACTCAAGAAAGCAAATGAATAAATTGCAAGACTTACCTTATAGCAACGAAAGCATCTGCGTTGTTAGATCATAATTCACATCAACCCTAGATATGATTTCTGATTAACACGCAATTTCTTTTTTTTTTCTTTTTTGTTTTCACTTAATTAATGAGAATTATGCTTTATGCAATGCATGCCACTAATTTAACATGAAATTATGACATGGCAACATGACTTAGCTATATGACCTAAGCGATATGACATAAATAAGCATGTAGTCTATCCTGAAGCATGAGATGGATTTATTCTAAAAAATAATTTTTTTGTATTTTCCATGAGATTCGAAATTAAAGAAATGCAACACTTAAATATGCAATCTAAATTAATCTAATGACCTAATTCTAATGACGGGCAATTTCTAATTAAATGCATCTAACAAAAATCACTAAATGACGTGCATTGTATGAAACTAATTCTATATGACGTGCACATGATTTTTTATTTTCCTAATAAGCATGCAATCTATTTAGGAGAAATTATCTAAACCTATAATATGCAATCTTAACATGCAATGACGTGCAAAGAATGCCCTAATTCTACATGACGTATGCATAATGACTTTTTTTTTTTTTTTGTGCTTTTCCTTTTTTCCCTTTTTTTAAATTTCGAAATTAATAATTGCCAAATAATTAAACATGCAATCCAAGTTTTAAAGAAAACTAGCAACCTAAATTAATTGATTTGATTTTTTTTTAAATTCAAAATAAAATATCTATTATGAGCATGCAAACCCTAAAACTACATTTTTTGATTTTTTTAAAAAAAGAAAACTAATTTAAGTAACACCATAGCAAATCAAGCCATATTGATACCCAAATCGACGAACCATATCTCAAACATGAGATCAGGTTGGCCAATTTCACATAAATCACGAATCGGATCTCGAGCGGGAGATCGGATTGGCAATTTTTTAAGTAATCGCGAGTCGGATTTCGAGCTTGAAAAATCGAAGCCCCGACAATCACTAATTCCAAGGCAATTTCATATCATGGAATTTCAATTTCACATTAAAGGAATAATTACACTAAAAAGATAAAATAAAATAGAAAAAATAATTAAAAAAATAAGATAAAGAAAATACCTAAATTTTCTTTTGCTTTTCTTATTTTTTCTTTTCTTATTTTTTTTTCTGAAAAAAGAAAAAGAAAAAGATAAATCTGGTGGTTGGTCCGGCGAGGGGAGATCTTCGGCTAGGGTTCCGGCAAGGGCACCGGGAGCGACATGACGGCGGCACAGCAACAGGAGCTTCGGGAATCGGCGCGGTGACGTCGCGGGTATGGCTGGGTGCGGGCGTCGCGGGCGAGGGACTCTGAGCGCGGGCTGAAGCAGGGTGAAGACGGCGTCAGGGCGGCGAGGCAGCAGGGAGCGTCGCGGGCGACACGGCGAGATCGGCGAGCAGTGTCGCGGGTGGAGCAGGAGATTCAGATCTCCTAACGTCAATCACGAGCGGGACGGAGAGCAACCCCTGGGTCGTCAGGTCGCTGGATCCGTGGCGTCGGGTCACAGATGTGCAAGCGAAGCGGCTTGACGGGCATTTGGGTAACGGATCTGCAGGCGGAGCGGCTTGACGGGCGTCTGGGTAACGGATCTGCAGGCGTCTGAGTTGTTGCAGCGTCGGATGGTGGCGCGGTATGGTGCGATGAGCATCTGGATCTAACGTGGCAGCATCACTGGTGTGGCGGCGACGCGAGATCGGGGCGGCGATGACGAACGGGAACAAGCAGAGCACGGCGGTGGGCAGATCTTGGCCTCTAGACAGCAGCTGCAGCACGAGCTTGCGGGCGATGGAGCGATGATGGTAGGGCAGCAAGGGCGTCGTTGCCGCGGCGACGAGCAGTGGATGACAGCTGCGGTGGGCTTTGGTTCCGGGCGGCGTCGGTATGGCGAGGCGGCGGCGTTCGGCGAGATGGACGACGATGCTGCGTGGTGGAGGAGGAACCGGCGAATAGCTGCAAATGTGAGCGGCGAGCGGTGAGGGAGACGATGAACAGTACCTGTCCCCTCAACTCTCTACCGCTTGTACCTTCTTTCTGCTTTATGCTTTTTTTCACTTTTGATTTTTTCACCGAAGGAAAAGCCTAAAAAACCCTCAAAACCCTCAAAAACCAAGAAAACAATTTTCCCCTTTGTCTTCAATTGTTTTGACCGGGAAGCCAAGAGAAAGAACCCCACTGTGGCCGTGTATTTCTTGTGTGGCCTCCCCCTCAAACCCTACGCATTTAATCTATTTATAGGCCGTGAGTTAGGGTTTTAATTTTTCCAAATCCATATCCACGAAAATTCCTTTTTCCAAATGTAATATTTGATTTTGATATGATTTAGGATTGCAAGATGATTCTTCTAAAATTTAAAATCTCGCATAAATCAATCCGTAAAATCTTTCCGAAGATATGGGCTTCGGCCAATTTACTCCCTTTGTAGGCTTAGTCCAATTCACCAAATTAAAATTCTGAACCATCAATTTGAACCCATTTGTCACCGGCCCAATGTAAATGGAAATTAAGAAATAAATGCACCTAAAACTATATGCTATGCAATTAATTAATCCTAATTTTTAAATATGATAAATGATTAAATGGGTCGCCAAAATTTAGGTGTCAACACATAGCTACACTACCTCGGCTCGCCCAAGCAATCTGCATAATAAATTTTTATGGCAGTTGCACTCTGTGTCATCGCATATGTCATGTCCCATCATTTGAAATATATGCAAAAGTTTGCGGATGCTATTTATACACTGCATGACAGCCTTGGTCTCAGATTTCTTTAATCTTGAATGAGTCTTATATTATGATGCCTCTTCCTCTTGGTCAACTATCCGAATAAGGTAAATTGATGTTCAAACGGGCCATATGTTATCTGGCCGGATTGGTGACCTGAAGTGTAAGAGTCGCTGAAGTTGCAAATGTCAATTGACAAGAGGTTTGTGAATTGTGATTCTTGAATGCCTCGTACAGAACTAGTGCTTCACTCATAGGCTAATTGTGTGTGTGTGTTGTCGCGACCTTCCTGATGGTGAATTATTCAAAGAAAAGGTTAATGAATTACTAAGTCCATAGACTTGGCGTGGACCCTCCCAAGTCCTACCAATCGCAACTAATGAATTAACCCATTTAAACATGCAATTATATTTCAATTTGGAGCCGCCACTAACCAATTAGTGTTGATTAGAAACCCAAGTAAAGTATGGGAGAATACTTTACTTTTGCAAACCAGAGATTCAATAGGTCCGGGGACATGGTTACGCTAGATTAATCTAACGCAATTTCGGTACCTTTTATTTCAAAAATATTTTGCAGGTAGTATTGATTAATTTTACCCTAAGCTACTAACATGCAAATGGTGACCATGCGGGTGCACAATCAATAAAATAACATTCAATAAAAATGCTAATAAATATGCATGCCCTAAACATGATTTTCTAAATGACATGACACTTAATTTTTTTTATTAATTAAACGTAATCTTAATTTAACTTAATATGCATGAATTTATTTTAATGACATGCGAGATGCAATTCATATGGTATGACTTAAACTTATCACTATATGTATGCAATCTAATTTATATAATCCTAAATATGTATGTGTTACATGATATGGGATGAATGACATGGTATTTCTACATGCATACTCTTTTATGATTTTTTTTTTTAATGATGATTCATTTTTTAATGCATATACGCAACCTATGCTAAATAATGATGATATGAAATGAGATTAATTATGAATTAACCTATTAACTAATTAGACTAAACTAAATTGAATGATATTCTAATTTATTTTGGGAATCAATTGAACTTAAACTATATCTTATCTTAAAAGCTATATAAAAAATCAAGACATGCCAACATTATTTAAAATTAGCCCTAGCAAAAATCACCCATCTAAAAGTATAATCTAAAACTTATAATCCTATAAATGCAATTCTAATTTACTAACCCTAAAAATACAGTCCTAATTTACTAAACCTAAACGTTCTAATGCAATATTTAGATTTTTATGTACTTTTTGATTTTTTTTTTAATCTTTCCAAACAAGTAATTATTTTAAAAGAATGAAGATAAGAATTAAAATAACTGAAAAAATAATCCGTTGTCTCACGGATTAAATTAACAATTATTTTAACTCTATAATGATTTAACAATTGAAATACTATCAAAATTCCTAAACATTAAAGTAATTAAAAAATGATCCGACAACAATTAATTTAGGAAAATTAATAATTACCATAATTTGGGATAAAAACCCCTTAATGTCTACAAGGTCTACAAATATTGACATGTAATACTACAATTCAAATAATTAAACTTAAAAAGAAGCTAAAATAACATGAAATAAGTAAAAAATAAACTACCTAAGGCTTAGAAAATGGGAGCAGTGATGGTGGTAAATGGCGTCGGTTAAAGGGTGTCCGGAGGTCCGATGAGGTCCTGTAGTAACCACACCTGCAGCAAAACAGAGGAGGCAGCAGATGGTGATGGCGCAGTAAAGACAGCAGTAGGTCGTGCTATGCGTTCGTTGGTTGCGGGGGACGCTGGTGAGAGGACAACGGCTGGCAGATCAATAGTGGGCAGGAGGGTTGCTGTGCGGGGATGCAATGGCGAGCAGAGCAGCAAGGGCAAGCGGGACCAGCTTCTGTGGCGTCGGTGATGGAGGTGGCCGGCAAAGGGGCTCACGGGTTCGGAGCTCCAGAGAGGCGTAGTGACCAACGGCAGCTGAGATCGGACAACAGGGGAGCCCGGAACAGAGCAGGGGCAGCCGTGGCTTCACCGGTCTCGCGGGTTGCAGCTATTGCAGGCGTCGGGCGCCGAGCGGATGTGGAGGTGATGGCGTCGCGCTCCGGCGGAGGTGCGGTCGCTGGACGCTGGGGCGGCAGCGCTTACAGGGACGTGCAGCGGCAGAGGTCCGGATAACCGGTGGAACAGCGACAGTGCAGGGCGCAAGAGCGGGCAATAGGGACTTCGGATGGGGACTCACGAAGAGTCGTTCATCTTCCCTTTTTTCTTTCTTTTCTTTTCGTTTCTTTCTCTACTCACTCTCTGCCGAACATCCTCTCCCTCTCTCTCTCCCACTGTACTTTTTTTCTCTTTTCCTTGCTCACATCAACTCCTTCTCTCTCTCACTTTTTCACTTTTTCCACATTTGTATTCTTTTCTTCCTTCGACCAAGACGAGGAGAAGTCGCCCCTCTCGTTCCATTTTTCTTTTGCTTTCATTTTCCCTTGACGAAGAGAAGTCGCCCCCCTCGTTCCGAAACCTCGCCCTTTATTTATAAAGGAAGGCTCAGAGTTGTTTTTTGCGAGTGAGATATTCACTCAACAACTCCAACAATAAAAAAGGCTCCAAAATCAAATAAAAACAGATTTTTTTTAATTTTAAAATGAGGATATATTTTCAACAAGAAAGATTTCCAAAACCGAATTTTTATTTTATTTATTATTTTCTAAAATATTAGGTGTCAACATGTGTGTGTGTGTTTTTTTTTTTTTTTTTTTTGGGTAGTCGTTGTTCACTGGCTAGAAAATATAGCCATTAGTCACTAGCTATAGGTCAATGCAGATTTTATTTAAACTGAAAAAATAATTCAATTAATTTAGGAAAATTAACAAAAAAACACTTTTTCATATAAGGACGAATAAATACAAGTACATCTTCAAATTTTGGAAAAATAAAATACACGTACAAGTGCTCTGACAATGATTAAAAACAAATTATAATGAAGAAGATACCTAATTTATTTGGCGTATTCAGTGATGTGTCCCTCACTATAATTTATATGATAAAATGTCGTGGTTGTCCTCTTCTTTGCGTTGGGCATGTGCACAAGATTAATTTTTTGCTGAATCGATTATGCTTGCAAAAAGTCATTATTTACAGTCAAGTTGTACCTACTGTCTTTTATTATCCATTGACTAGTATTGAACGTTGATTCTTATGGCACCCTAGACCTTGTGGAGAGTAAGTCACAAGCCATGGTGGAAAGAATTGGGGAACACGAGACTCTACTCTACCACCACCTTAGAATGTTGATATTTTCTTCATAAACTCTTTGAATGTACTTGGAGTAGTTCATTGTCAAATACATCTCGATTTCATTTGTAGATGAAGATGAAGAGCTAGCAAAAGCTGGTGGGTATTCTTCTTTTTGTGAAGCGATAGCCATAGATTTCCAGGCATTTCTCCTTTTTACATCTTATACATGAAATTCCACTCCTTTTTATGTTTAGTCTAATATGTGATGGTGCCCTTTTGGGATTTGCTTTATTTGGATGCCACGCCAATGAGTGTTTTGTTTAAGAACTCTTAAGTATTAATAATATCGTCATGTTTTTTACCGAAAACAATGTGATGGTGCCAACACTACTTTAAAACTAGGGATGTTGCCCATGTTTTGCTTGTGTTAGTATAGAAGCCGCTAAAGTTACTAATAAGATAAACAACTTTAGGTAATATGATTAAACGTAGGCATAATCTTAGAAAAAAGAATAGATCCATTTTATCAAAACCATGTTTGATCTTGGCTAAAGATGGCACCAAGTACGAGGAACCAAAATGAACACATTAATAAAAGTAATATAATTACATCAAATAATTTTTTATTGTTAATATAGTGTTGCGATGATGAAAATGAGTTATGGCCGATGCCAGCCATCGCCCCGACCACCAACGTAGAAGAAAATTAACAGTAGAATAGGGGAAAAAAAGAAGAAAGAAAAATGAATTTTTTTTTTTTAAAAAGCAGCATTGTTCTGAGCCCTATTGGCTAAGTTATAGGACAATTGGTACTAACTAGGTCGGCACAATAGCAATTTCTAGGCTAAATTGATCAAAATGATTACATTGCAATATTGTTATAAGGTTTGTGATTATAATGGTCAAATTGAAAAGTTTATGATGGATTTATTGGTCGTACAATAAGTTTAAGATTTTTTAGATATTTTTCTCTCTTTTCCACTCCTACCATATACTTGAAACATCACGCCTGCCTACATAAAAAAGTATTTCGCATTGTCTATTTATGGAGTTTTCATGTTTTACAAATACACGTGGTCTCTTTCTATTTATCAATTTATGTTTTTTATATTGGATATTTTAATATGGTGTTAAAATCATATTCCGCCTCAGTTTATTTGCTGTGTGCAACCCTATTCGTCAATTATTATGACGAAAGTTGTCTTAGACATAATTAACTATGTCCCAATATTTAATCTTCACTTCCGTGTCAACACCTTGATCTTTGTCTAAACAATTGGTACGAAGGTAAAGGATGACAGAGACTGGAGTAGAATATTCAAAGTTGATTTTTCCCAACACGGCTCTCGTGGCTCAGGTCAAAGTGCTTTAGTCCGACAAGACTGAACCGCGTGTTGTGGTTCTTTATTATATTGACCATCAAAGTGCTTTTGTCCAACAAGACTGAACCTAATGCCGTGGTTCTTTATAGTGGTGTGTAACTGGACTAGGTATACCCGGTTCTTGGACCGGCTCACTCGAAATATAGGGTCAGGAACTAGTTCCAGTTAAAACTGGTCTGGGAACCGGTTCCCAAAATTCGGAACTGATTTAAACTGATCCGGAAACAGGTTTCGAGTGATTACCCACGTGGAAACTGGTTTGTGGACTGGTTTTGGAACCAGTTCCCAGACCGGTTTTGTAAGTAGAGGTCCAAAACTTTTTTTTTTTCCCTTGATTTTTATTCTTACTCCCGCAATCACACGACGTTTTTCTTCTTGGCTTTTTCAAACACGCACAACACTCCTCCTTTGTCATTTCTCTTCCTCACTTGCTTCCCTCTCTCACCAACTCCCTCTCACACCGTTCGATAGACGGATGTTGTTCGTCGCCGCGTATCACATGGATTGGCTTGCCTAATTCCTTTTTTGTAGAAGGAGTTATGCTTGCATAAATGAATAGCTTCATATAGTAGTTGTGGGAATAAGACTAATATTAGACCCATGTTTGTTGCTAATTTTTTGCCTTATGATTTTATTTATTATAATTAGCCTTGTGAATCCTTAATTTTTTCGTTTAGTCGAAAAGTTCATATATTTTTTTATTACAAGTGCTTAATGTTTCAATATAAATTAGGAGGATTACATTATTTTCTCGCGTATTAATATAAAATTTGAAGTCGTATAAGATATTGGGAGATTGCAAAACATGTTCCAGTGAAAACATGGTTGACCCTAGAACCGGATTGGAAAAATAGGGTGGGTCGGATACAGGATCCAATATAAAAAAGGTTGGGTATAGGGTCCAAAAAAGAGGAACTGGTTATAATAGAGTCTAGGTCTAGACCCTACCCACTCTGGACCCGATCACCCCTAGTTCTTTATTATATTGACCCAACACTCGGTGTCCCGATTGGACGGACAACCACAAAGTCTCTAGAGCAACAATTCAACATAAAGTGAAAAGGAAAAGACTTAAGAATTGAGTGATTGCTAATGAATAATAGATCGACTGTATTTTGATCTCTTAAGTCTAACATTGACCACTAACGATAAATGTCTAGGGTTATGGCATGGCTATTTACATAGTCTTTTCAACATTTTCGAGATAAATATAGTACAAATATCATTATTTTCTTATGGCATTTATTTAAGTATTTAAACTTTTTCCGATCATTTAAGTATCATAATTTTAAAGAAAAAATGCTCATCTAAGTGCTATAATTTTTAATTGATGAATGTTTTGAAAAAGTTATATCACTCAAATGATCAATTGAAAAGTTAAAGTAATTGAAAAAAAAAAGAAGTTATACCATTCGAATAAGTGCCATACCAAAGTTATGATACTTGTATTATCTTTTTCTCCAAAATTTTCTCATACGTGGCCAAGAAGTTGGCTTAGAAAGTTTTACTTGGAGAAAGTTACAATTGTAATACATTAAAACTTTCTACTGTATATCAAAAGTCAAAAACCTTGTAGATAGTGATTGAATTCTAGGTATAGGGTCACATTGAGTTATAGGGCAAAATTACACCTCAAATACCAAAACTTGACACATGTGGACACTTAAATGCCAAAATTTCTACTTAAATGCCAAAATTTCTAAAATATATACTTAAGTGCTAATTTTTATTGAAAATTGGACACTTAAGTGCCAACTTCGACGAGACTTGCCAAAAATCCAACGTTGTATTATTTTAATAATAAAAAGAATCTACGTGGCTCATAGAAATGTCTACTTAGCAATGCTTGTCCCAAAACGACATCATTTTGCCCCCAAACTTTTTAGTTTATAAATTTGATTTAATTAATATTTATATTAAAATCAAATTTGGACCGTTTTGGACTTATCTAGCCATGTCAGTGCCACGTAAAAAATTTTCCCTTAAAGAAATGTCACATCATTTAAATTCTCCATGTTAGTAATTTGGCCATAAATTTTCGTCGTTGGCACTTAAGCATTCATTTCTTATTCGATTTTGATACTTAAGTATATCTTTTGGAAGTTTTGGCACTAAATGTCCACTTGTGCCAAGTTTTGACACTTGAGGTGTTGGGCACTCAAGTTCCAGTATGATATTCCAAAATACACTTAACTTTGTTCTGTGCCCTCTAATTTCAGGGCGTCATTCTCCTGTTTTCGCCAATCTAGATGAAATAGTACGTACTGTTAGTGAATTAGCGTCGATGACGTTGAGTAAACCCATCGTCCACTTCGCAAGGAGTCCACTACTTTCCTTAGAGATCAGAATTGCTATAAATAATAGAATTTCCATTCTATTTTCCACCTTTCCACCACATATTCTTCGGTTTGATTTCTAATGAACTTAACTAGAATTTAGACCTTTCAAAAGCATTAACTTAAGTAAACAACAACCTGCATCGTCTTACTTCCAAATTCAGCGTTGATCCTTTCAGTGATTTTATCACCTAGGTTGTGGATCCGTCATCAAAGCTTCATTTATTGATATTGTTGTTGAGCCATTAATAGATATAGTCGACACTTCTCTACCACTGGCATTTGTCAAATAAGCAGGCTGTGTCAACGTTGGGAGGGTTGGCCTTTGGCTCACCAACACTAAAACCACCAGTGATATGTTTGGTTGTCTTGATATGCTCTCTTGAACACATAGCAACACAATGTGGATGCAACTTAGGGCACATTTCGTAATGTTTCTATTATTGGGAATAATTTAAATTTAGAAATATTTTTTTTATTTATGTTCCCTGGATGAGTTTTAAACCATTCGAACGTGTTTGATAACTGCATTAAATCTTTATTCCTAAAATAGAAAAAAAAGCAGGAATGTATTTGGCAGACTTTCAAAAAAAAAAAAAAAATCTGACATATAATTTCTTTTAATTCTTTGATATTTTTCTTTTTTTCCTCTTTTCTTGTTCCTCCTCAGCTAGTTGCTAGGTCTAGTGATGGTTGGCGACTAGCCAAGGACAAGAGCTAGCAACCTCATTGGCCTTGAGGGAGCCTCACCTCACCCAACCACCACAAGATCGGCTTTGCCCAACCACAACCAACCACCACAAGATCGGCTTTGCCCAACCACAACAAGTCTCGACCTTGCCCAACTAAGGGGAGGCTGACCTCGCCCAGCCACAATGAGGTCGTTGGATCTCGCCTCTAGCCGGTCATTGTCCATCACTAAGGCCTAGCGACCAGCTAGAGTAGGAGGAAGAAGAAAAGAAAAGAAGAAAAATGACTTGTTTCAAAAATTATTCTTGGGAACAAAGAAATAACTTTTTATTACCTCTTACTTCTATTCCAGATATATTCCCTGGCCACCAACCCATCCCGAGAAAAAGAAAAATTAGCGATCTGGCACACGTGCTAAACTTCAAAGAAATCGAAGTAGACGTCCGAGTGTTGTACGTTGAGAAACTGATGCAGATCGTGAATCAAAAAGAGTATATCTTGTGTAATAAGGTCATTCCCTTAGTTAAGGTCCTATGGCGACACCATGGCATGAAAGAAGCAACTTGGGAAAAGGAAGATATTATAAAGTGTCCGTACCCACATCCTTTTTTATACTTAGGTACTAAGGATGAGTGGTTCCAGGTTCTTTACAGGTTCCGCTTGGAATCTGGAACCTACCCTTGGGTACAGATTTCTCATTTTTTGGAACGTGGAACCTACCTATCGACACCAAAAACCCGGAACCAACCTTGTCATAGGTTTTAGGATCGGTTCCAAGTTCCAACAAATTATGTTCTTTTTTCTTTTCTTTTTTTCATTTTTAGTTTAAAAAAATAGAAATGAATGTAATAATAATAAACAAGCTTGTCATTCATCAAAGAGAATACATAATGAAGAAAACTATCAACAGAGGAAAATGAATTCTTAACAAGGAATTTAACTAGATAATAGAGAATACCAGCATCGTTCGATTATCTTTCTTGACCTAGAAAAAAGAGTTATGATCTAATGGAACAAAGAATCAATCGATGCATTTGAAGTTTCAGCAGACCCACGCTTTTTGGCTATAAGGATGCTGGAAAAAGTCACAGAGCCACGGCCATTCCAATTATTTGCCCCTTTCTTCTACATTGCAACAACAGAATTCAGAAACAACCAAGTAGCAATAAACGAGGCCTTTAAACACTTTGTCCAACATGACATGTATAGATTCACAGCTATTCTCATTTGTGTACATAATTCTTTTCCCCAGAAGTTTCATTAGCTCATTTTCGATGACTCATTCCAGCTTCATGATTGCTAATTTGTTGACGAGACAAATTAGACACAAATCTGAAGCTATGTATCTCTCAGGTTGATTGCCTTGTATTTGCTTGAATCATTTTCATGAAGTATGCCATCTGGAGACAGCAGGCGTTAGAGAGGGAGGAAAAACCGAGCCTGACATCATCACATGAATAAGCCAAGTCCCAATAAGGGCACGTTCCACAATGAAAATTTAGTCTTCAAGCAAGTGGCTAATGCTGGAAAAAGAAGCCAACAAGAAAGAATTTAGCCATACCCATTGAAATCCGACAAGTGCACACCAGCAACTTGGCAATCCATACCCTTTACTGCCCAAGAGCTACAAGAAAGGATAACGAGCAATGTTAGGGCAATCTAAAACCAAAAACTTTGAAGACATCATGCAATTTGATGGTTGGAATGTAAGCTCTAGACCCTTACCAAGAGCAACAAAGCACCTAATGAAAAAACGTCTACTCATTGACAAAACTTATGAATTTGAGATCTCGTTTGGCCTGCATTGTGCAAATAAGCGCAGATCTATTAGGAGCTCAATCTGTGAAGAAGTTAGCTCCTTTGACGACAAATGGAGCAATTCAGCACATAATTGAATATGAGAACTACTTAGTTTCCTTTTCTTTCTCTATCTTTCAATCCTATTGTTTTTTCCTCAAACTCTCAGCAATTTGGCAGGGAGTTGCAAGTGCAAATGCTAATGATCCTAATCCATTCTATATTGTGAGTTATTCAAAAGTATTAGCTCAAAGATGGATTTGCTAGGAGTGAGGGGTGACAGAATGTGGAATTAGTTAGTTGGGGCTGAAATGATTTTTTAGAAAGGCGAGATATTGTACTTATTTTCCTTTATTTGAGGGAGAAGGACAAACTACAAACATATATAAAAGCATAACTGAATGCATGCATCTGCATCAAAAAAATCTCTATGATTTGCTGGTGTTCCCACAGAGCCCATATGAAAAAACAAGGAATAAAAGTGGTTGGACAATGATAAGAGAAGTTTGGATCAATCATAGTTCAAGCACCCTATGCTAATAGAACTCACATTAGTTACTACTTGCAGAGGTTTGAGAGAAAATTTGCCAAAATAATGAAAAAAATTTATGGAAGAATGCCAATTCTTCCTTTTAACACAATCAGCAACACTAAATTGTTGTAGGAATAGCTAAACAAGGGATTTAATCTACCATACACTATATGTAGCATAGTTCCTTCACATAACATATCAAATCAGCAATGACATAGGACAAACTTGTTCTTTAAGCCCTAAAGACTCAATTATTTGCTAGTTCAAGAGCAACTAGTCTAGTTTCCCAAACTAAGCTTGTTTCTCTCCCTAGTTCCCTCCTAAAGTGGCACCTAACTCCCCTTGTAATGCCACTAAAGTTGTCTTCTCTCAATTAAATCTCAAGAAGCTAAATAGGTTTCACCTCTAGGGCTATAGAGTCTAATCCCTAAATTAGCACATGTTTCCACTTAATGCACTTATGGACTATCCTCCAAAATTCTAAAGATAGGTTTAAGCCTTGCTGGACAACTTGTCCCACAAGTTCACTCTTAATTAATCCAAATTCAAGAGAACAAAGTATAAATAAGAGGACTATTGAATTACTATCTTAACCAAGTAGGAATATCTTGAGATCACTCGTGATTGACATTCGTAATAGGACCAGGGTTTGTGTCTAAGTTTTGATCAAAATTGGCCTTAATGCGACCTATGCTAATTAAGCGGCATCCATGGTGCTCACATGGTCAGACTCGAACTGAGTTCGGTGCCTGTCCGGGGTTCTGCATGTGACCCATGGTTGAGCCCGATCAATCTATGTAGGATCGATCAACTTGCTTTGGCTCACAGTCACGTGTAATTAGATTAGGGTCGTTCACAAATGGTATAGTAACTGTGTAGAGTCACCCACGAATGGTATATATACTCGAGCTGAATCAATCTATATCCATCCATTAATCCACTCATGATAGCACATAATTGTCCATATCGGTCCTTGTCGTTAAATAATCTTTTCATGGTTGAACGCTCCGGTCGAACGTAATCCTAATTTAGAGTTGCCTTGCTCCTAATCAGCTAGGTGGCTTGTGAAAAATTCCTAGGATTGACTCATAGTCCATTCTCATTATTAGCATATCGATCATTAGTCCATTCCTTGCGCTCGAGATATAGGTCCGAATTAAGGATGTCACGGGACATAGAGAGTTAGCACACTAATTTACGAAGGCTTCCATTCAAAGCTTATATCACTTCTCCTTCGCCTTCGTCCAATAGGAAATGCTTTTGTCTTGAATCATTATCCCTCACGAGATCTCCTATCTATCGCAACCTCATTTTTTTTTTTTTTTAGCACCCGCAATCAGCTATAGGCACCTAAAGAGGCTAATGGCTCGGCTGAATTTATTAAGCCCGGACTCTCCCAAGTCCACCAATTCATGACTTTAATAGTCTAAGTTTTTAACCTGTAAATTAATTTTTAAAATGGAGTCGCCACTAATTGATTTGAAGTGGGTTGATTAGAAACCCCAAGCGAAGTATCGAGAGAAATACTTGCTCTGTGCAACCGAGAGAAATTAGCATCGGAGACTTGATTACACTAGTTAATTACTAATGCCCTTTCAGTACCTAATCTTGTTTAAACCTTAGGGTTTTTGGATTTTTTTAGAGTTTTCCATGCATTTGATGTGGAGGAAAAGCATTTTTAGGTCTTTTCCTATTTTTTGGACATAAAGGGATTTTTTTTTTTGGATTTTTTTTGGTATTTTCATGAATTTTTGGCTTTTTTTGGATTTTTGGCATTTTTTGGAAAATATGAAATTTTTTGATTTTTTGATTTTTTTGGAAATAATTTTTTTATTTTTTAAAAATAATATTATTTTATATTATAATAATATAAAACAAACCGGGTCGGATCCTCGGGTTGGGTCCAACCCACTTCGTCTACCCGAGACACAGACGGGCCCGCGTTGCGGCCCGACTCAGTTTTTTTTCTCCTCCCATTTTTTAAAAAAAGCCCAAACCGCTCTTGGCCCGCTTTATAAAAACTCCAGTTTAACATCTACCCAGCTCACACGCACAACCCGACCCATCTCAGGCGGAAACCCTACCCGGTTCAGACCCACGCCCGACCCACTCTCTGACCCGGCTTGTAGCCGCGACCCGATTCCTAAAACCCTACCCGGATTCGTGACCCGTGAGATCTCGCCGACCCGACTTGCGTGTAACCCTT
Organism: Eucalyptus cladocalyx; assembly: GCA_017140615.1. Lineage (NCBI taxonomy): Eukaryota > Viridiplantae > Streptophyta > Magnoliopsida > Myrtales > Myrtaceae > Eucalyptus > Eucalyptus cladocalyx. The sequence continues at coordinate 37,846,274 of CM029516.1, forward strand.
GAGATTCGGCAATCCGTGGCACCGAGGCTGGGACGTCACCGGCGGTGACTTGATGGTGACAACGCGACGAGACGGCGACTAGGGTTTTGGCGATGAGCAACTCTTTGGATTCGCAAGAAGCGACGATGACGATGGGTAGCTGCTAGGTTCTTGGGGGGAAGGTGGGGCAATAGTGATGATGCGGGCGAGCACGGCCTTTACCTGTTCACGACAAGGGTACAACGAGGCGGCTATGGTTATGTTGCTGGTTAGCGTTGGGGCCGAGATGGCTCGGTGAAGCGGCGTGGGGCTCCCAAATCGATTAGATCTCGGCCCTTCCGCAAACCCTCGCCGTCGGATCTTCAAATCTAGACCTCGTCTCTCCGGCTCCTCTCGTGGATGCGGGACTCCCTCGGAACTAGACCTTCCTGCTCGACCGGATCTCTCACTCCGGCCCAGATCCAAGCCTCCACCGGCCGAGATCGACCTCCTCGAACTCGCTCGCCACCGGCCTCCCTCGAAGTCTCTCAGTGGGAGGTCGGCTGAGTTCGCGACTCGACTTCTCTCTCGCTTACTCTTCGATTCCTCCCCCGAAGTCTCTTAGTGGGAAGATCTCAGAGCTCGCTCTGTGTTGGTGTCAATGGAGGTGCTCCACTATTTATAGGCGAGGGGGTCCAGTCGATGAGGGAGCTCGGCCGCCAGTCTTTGGCTTTCTAATCGGAACCTCCTGGTTGAACCGATGTCTCATCTCAACATTAAAGGTGCGCATTGAAGGCACATGTGCATCGTCCTCTCCTTCGACGGCCTACCTTCGTTCCTCTTTACCATAGGCTGCCCTTGAGCGCGTCGCCGGCCACCGCGGGTGATGCACAAAGGCACAAAGAAGATGAAGGAAGGAGAAGGAAGAAGGAGGGGAAGGGTTAGGTTGCGTGGGCCGGGCCGTGGGGCTTGCGCGAGGGAGAAAAAAAAGGGGGCGAAGGACTGGGCCTTCCGGCCCAGACCCGGCAAGCTTGTGGGCTTCGCTTTCTTTTTTTCTTTTTTGGTTGTTTTGTTGTTTTGTTGTTTTTATTATTTATTATTTATTATCCGAAAAAGAAAAATATATAAATAAAGAAACTCTATAATTAAAAAATGAAATTTAGGCGTTGACACTATCTTGTCGGAAAACCTCGCCAACTCCCGGGTAGGCTCTATCAACCGTGACACCAAGTCGGTTTCTATGCCTCGCTATGCCCCGCTTGGTCCCCCTGCACATTGAAGGTTTTGTAGCACGTCGTCATGAGCACTCAAGAGAACCATTGAATTAAAGAAAAACACGCAGACTCTGAAAAAAAAAAAAAGCCATCCAAAGGATTTCCAGATAAATAGAACCTGCCCATTGTTCACTAATGGTATCCGCGGAAGGCCAAGCAAGTCAAGGCCTGTGAAGCTATTACTTAAAAAAAAATTACTTGTATCATCAGGCGTATGATTCCGTAATTGTCACTCCATCGAACGATTGCTGTATTGATCTACTAATGGATTGGTTTGTACTTTGAGGGAAGAAGGCTGGATGTCAAGGCTGCGGCATAATGACAGGTCGGCTGCTGAGCATGCGACGTATTATCACCATGGTGGGTCTATCAACTGTATCTTCCTGAACACAAAGTAAGCTAAGGTGTAGGCATCTCAACACTTCCATCTCTTGAACGCAATTCTAGGATGGCTGAGTCTAAAATTTCCAATGGCGTCTGCTTCTTCGGTGTCTCCATGCTTGTTTACAATCCTTTTGAAAGAAAACGCCCTTGGTAAATTGTGGCATTAATTCAATGAATCATTTCATTAGTATTACACAAGTTATGTTAACCAAAGTTGCGATACTGAAGTTATGTTAGTTTGGATGAGGCAAAATGTAGATGTACTCCCTCTACTGGAGTTCGGCCCAACTCAATCAAAATACTAGAGAGTTTGTGTGACATTTGCATCCATAACATGGTCGATGACCATAATACAAGCAACTTACATAGCTAGCTTAATCTTCACCTCCATCGAATTGACATAAATGATCATTCTTCTTCCTAGTAATAATTGTTGGAGAAATCTTTCCGAGAATATTTTGAAGCTGACAAAACATTTCTATCGGTCTAGTGCGGATAATTGCAGACCTTCTATTTAGAGTCTGAAGACTTTCAGATCACCGGACTCATCACTCAAGACTCAAGACTCAAGACTATTCTCATTGACAGTTTCTCTAATCCAGTGACGAAGGCAATCCAGAGCCGAAGTATTTGGTTGAGGATTTAGTCCTATCCTCACGGAGAAGATCTCTTGGCTGGATAAATATAACGGATTCTTTTATTCGTAATCAAGATCGTTTGAAGATCAACGGTCGACGAAATATTCTTGGAAGGTTCTATTCTTGGAAACCAAGATCCTAATTATATGGGCGAACATGATTGATGGGCTATCGTCAGGTTCCTTTAATAGCTCGAATGATCTTCTTAATTGATTCCGTCCAATGGGTAGATTGGAGGAATGCCTTTGGTAAGTGCCAACGGGTATGACGGCATAAAGGAGTATAAAAGGAAGACGTTCTAGTTGCTTTAGTGCATGATTGATAGAGAAATTCCATAGTATGAAGCACCTTGATTATTAGTTGGTACATTTTGAGCGAAATTGTATACGCAAAGAGTGTCTATACTTAGTGATACCTTGAGCGAGTATGGTAGATCACCTACATCGAGAAATCAAAGAAGAACAACGCTGTAACATTGTTGGAGAAATCTTTCCAGAATATTTTGAAGCTGACAAAACGTTTCTATCAGTCTAGTCGGATATTCGCAGACTTTGTTTAGAGTCGAAGACTTTCGATCTCAAGACTCAAGACTCAAGACTATTCTCATTGACGGTCTTTCTAATCCGTGTGAAAAGAAATCGAGCCGAAGTATATGGTTGATGATTTAATCCTATCCTCTAGAGAAGATCTCTTGGCTGGATAAAGAAAATAACGGATTCTTTTATACGTAATCTAGATCGTTTCAAGATCCGATGGTTGACGAAATATTCTTGGAATGTTCTATTCTTAGAAACCAAGATCCGATTGTATGGGCGGAACGGGATTGATGGGCTATTGACAGGTTCCTTTAATAGCTCGAATGATCTTCTTAATTGATTCCGTCCAACGGGTAGATTGAAAGAATTCCTTTGGTAAGTGCCAACAGGTATGATGGCATAAAGGAGTATAAAAGGAAGACGTTCTAGTTACTTTAGAACATGATCGATAGAGAAATTCCAGAGTCTAAAGCACCTCAATTATTAGTCGATTCATTCTAAGTGAAATTGTATACACAGAGAGTGTTTATACTTAGTGAGACCTTGAGCAAGTGTGGTAGATCATCTACACCGAGGAATTAAGGAAGATCAACGCTGTAACATCTCTTTGTTCATAGTGGAATCCAGCCAATAGGTACATTAGTGCGAAGAGTGGACGTAGGCTTGAAATAAGCCAAACCACTATAATCCGCATGCTTAATTTTCTCTTTCCTTCTCTCAGTCTTACGTTGATTATTGTTTGTCTCAAATCTATCAACTGTCTAATATTGTGGAATTACCGAGAAAAATATTTTATATACATATTCACCCCTCTAGGTACTTATACTAGCTATATCAATTGGTATTAGAGCCCGTGTACTCACTTTATTTGAAGTGTTTTACTTGAGTAAAAGATCCATGGCTAGTATGCTAGCACCGGGCGATGGAAGGGCAAAGCAATACCGAGACCACCCTACTTTGATGGAAATGATTACAACATCGGAAGAACAAGATGAAAGCTTTCCTACAATCAAAATATCCTCTGGAATGGGACGTTGTAGAAAAAAGAATTACACCTATAGCTGCATCAGTCTCTGAAAGAGGGAAAGAAATTGTTGAGACCAGCGGAATAACTCAGGAAGAGATAAACAAGAGACAAGCACTCGATACAAAAGCAATTTACTCTCTATATTGTGCTTTGTCACCAACTGAATATAACAGAATATCTTCTTATGTTACAGCAAAAGAAGTTTGGGACAAATTACATATCACCTATGAAGGAATAGATCGAATGAAGGAAACTAGAATTAACATTCTCCTTGGTCAATATGAAGCCTTCAAGATGAAACCGGGAGAATCTATAAGCGACATGTTTAGCCGTTTTACAGATATTGTCAATGGTCTTGAGAATCAAGGACATAAAATTTATGATCCTATGGAGGTAAACAAGCTATTGCGTGGACTCTCCAAGGATTGAAATCACATAAAGACTTCAATAAGAGAGACAAAGAATTATGCCACTATCGTCGACGAGGCGATTGGAACTCTTCAGTCTTATGAAGTGGAACGAATTAATGAAGACGAAGATCCAAGAGGTAAGAAATCAATTGCATTAAAATCAAATGATGATTATCATAATACAGATTCTGAAGATGATATGGACGATGAGGAGCTTGCTCTCATGATAAGAAGATTGAAAACTGAATAGAAAATGAAGGAGGTTCAACTCAAAGAACCAAAGTTTTCAAACACAGAGACCAAGTCGGTTGATGATGAGAACCAAACAAAGATGTAGTTTGCTTGTATTTTGCTTTGAATGTAAGAAAAATGGACACATCGACCCATTTATTTGTCATCTTCGAAGAAGAAGAGAGGAAAAGCTGAAAAGTTTCGAAAAGCTCTCAAAGCCGAAACACGGGAGGTGATACGAGTGTGAAGAAAGTGATAATGAATATGTCAACATATGTTTGATGGCACATTCGGACTCGGACTCGGGTTGGATCGGACTCGGACGGTGAATTTGAGGTAAGTGATTTTAAAATTCCTGTCAAAGTCTTTAAATATATTGATGAACTGTGTTTTAGTCTTAAGACTTCTCTCAAAAGAATTTCCGAACTTTAAAAGGAAAACTCAGCTCTAAAACAAAAGGAAAACATTTTAGAAGAAAGAGTTAAAAGTTTAGACTTGAATGTTTCTACTCTTAAAGAAAAAGAAGATAATCTTTTGAAAGAAAATGCATTTTTAAAAACTGACTTATCAAATATTTCAAAGAAATTTTCGATAGGGTCTGAAAAACTTGAAAAATTTATTTCAATTCAAAGACCTTACTTCAATAAGTCCGGTCTAGGCATGACAGCGAAACAATTCCTTTGATTGATTTTCCTAAAGTAAAAGAAAGAATTAAGAAAAGACCCTCGAGAGAAGCTTACAAAAATCATTTCAAGAAAGTTTTTGTAAAGTCTGTAGGTCGAAATGCCCTTAGGTGTTCAAAGTGCAACAGTCCGGATCACTTTGAAAAAGAGTGTCCTATGATTTGGAAACCTGTTAAAAAAGTATGGGCTAATACTGTTTATCTTACTAACACCAAAGGACCCAAGAAAATTTGGGTACCGAAGAAAGCTTGAGACTCTTTTAAATGCAGGTCTCCGTCAAGAAAAAGGTAAAGTGGTATCTTGATAGTGGATGCTCAAGACACATGACAGGAGACTCAAATTGCTTCATAAAGCTTGTTCAAGTAAATGGTGGAAAAGTTTCCTTTGGAGGAAATAGCAAAGGAAGTATTGTGGGATTTAGAACTATGAAAATTGGAAATCTCACAATAAGTAATGTTTCCCTAGTGGAAGGACTCAATTACAATCTTCTCAGCATTAGTCAATTGTGTGACATTGGTTTTAAGATCTTCTTTCAAGAAGGAACATGTTCTGTAACCAGTAGAGACTCTACTCAGTCTTTCATGGGTCGAAGACATGGAAATATCTTTCTTCTAGATGTGAAACCGAATGAATCGCAATGTCTAATCTCAATCCAAGACGAAGCAAGCTTATGGCACGAAAGCTTGGTCATGTCAACATGAAGCAATTAGCCAAAATCTCATCAAAGCAGCTTGTTCAAGGTCTACCCAAATTACTATTCCAAAAGTCCGATCCATGCACACCATGTATGCAGGAAAGCATGTAAGAAATTCATTTAAACCAATAAATCATGTCTCTACTAATCATGTACTACAGTTGCTACATATGGATCTCTTTGGACCAACGAGAACCCGAGCATTAGAGGTAAGAAATATTGTCTAGTAATTGTGGACGATTACTCCCGATTTACTTGGGTATATTTCCTTGCAAGTAAGTCGAAACCTTCTCCTATTTTGAAAAATTTGCTAAAAAGGTTCAAAATGAAAAAGGATGTGTTATCTCAAGTATAAGAACAGATCATGGAGGTGAATTTGAAAATCAAGATTTTACAAAATTTTGTGATGAATCGGCTTTAAGCATGTGTTTTCCTCTCCATATACTCATCAGCAAAATGGAGTTGTGGAAAGAAAGAATAGATCTCTTCAAGAAATGGCTAGAACTCTTTTAATTGAAAGTAAAATTTCTTCACGATTTTGGGCTGAAGCTGTTTCAACAGCGTGCTATATCATCAATAGAGTCTTCCTAAGACCTATTCTAGAGAAAACCCCTTATGAGTTATTCAAAGGTAAGAAGCCCATTGTTTCATACTTTCATGTGTTCGGTTGCAAATGCTTTATATTGAAAAATGCAAAAGATCGAGTTGGTAAGTTTGAAGAAAGATGAGATGAAGGCATCTTACTTGGATATTCTACATCAAGCAAAGCCTACATAGTCCATATCAAGAAGAGCCGGTCGTGGAGGAGTCAATGAATGTCAAATTTCAAGACTCTACGCAAGATGAATCTAGTCGACTCGGTATAAAGAGTCGAACTCCGCTCCAGAACCTTCCAAAGCTTACAACTCAATAAGCATCTCGGACTCTAGAAGACCAGCATCAAGTTGTTCATGAAGATTCAAATAAAGAAAGAGATCATCAACCAGAAAAATCAACCGATGGCGGAAGCATAAGTCCAATCATCCCAAAGATCTCATTATCGGCGAAATTAATGAAGGAATTCTCACCGAGATCAAAAGACGTGAAGAGTCTAGTCTTTGTGGCTCTCATTTCTGAAATTGAACCAAAAGTATAGAAGAAGCTTTATCTAATGAAAGCTGAATTGAAGCTATGCAAAGAAGAGCTCGAGCAGTTCAACATTAATGATGTTTGGGAATTGACATCTAAACCAAAAGGTAAAAGCTGTTATTGGAGCCAAATGGGTGTTCAGAAACAAGATGAATGAAAAATGAAAAGTCGTACGAAATAAAGCAAGACTCGTGGCCAAATGATATATGTAAGAAGAAGCAATAGACTATGATGAGACTTACGCTCCAGTAGCAAGGTTATAAGCTATTCAACTGTTACTTGCGTTTGCTTGTTATAAAAATTTCAGGTTATTCCAAATGGACGTCAAAAGTGCCTTCCTAAATGGATTTATCCATGAGGAAGTTTATGTGGAACAACCACCTAGGTTTGAAGACCCAAAGAAGCCAGACTCAGTGTTCAGACTGAAAAAGGCCTTGTATGGTTTAAAGCAAACACCTCGAGCTTGGTACGACAGACTAAGTAAGTTCTTAATACATAATGGTTTTGTCAAAGATAAAGTAGATACTACTTTATTTATCAAAAAGGAAAACAAAAGCTTTTTACTTGTTCAAATATATGTGGATGATATTATTTTTGGATCCTCTAATGAAAGTCTATGCAAGAAATTTTCTAAGTCTATGCAGGATGAGTTTGAAATGAGTATGATGGGAGAATTAACATTCTTTCTTGGTCTTCAAGTAAAGCAATTGAAGGAAGGAAGTTTCATTTACCAAGAAAAATATGCTAATGATCTTGTCAAAAGGTTTGGATTGGAAAATTGCAAAAAGACCAACATACCAATGTCAAGTTCTTTGAAGATAGACAAAGATGAAGAAGGGGAGAAAGTTGATCAAAAGCTGTACAGGAGCTTCATTGGTTCACTTCTTTATCTTACTGCTTCTAGACTTGACATTTTGTTGAGTTTTTGCATCTGTGCTAGGTTTCAATCAAATCCTAGAGAATCCCATCTCAGTGCTGCAAAATGTATTATTAAATACGTTGCTTCATCTTCAAGCATCGGTCTTTGGTATCCTAAGAAGTGAGACTTTAATCTTAAGGATATTCGACCGCGAATCGGCGGTTGCGAGTCGATAGAAAGAGTACTTCGGGAAGTTGCCGAGTTGCTTGGAAGTAGGACAGTGTCTTGGTTTTCATGGAAACAAAGCACTGTGGCTCTCTCAACAACAGAAGCAAAGTATGTAGCTCTTGGAAGTTGCTGTTCACAAATTCTATGGATAAAACAACAGCTACAAGACTTTGAAATTGAAGACTCATGTATAGAAATCAGATGTGACAACACCAGCGCAATCAATCTCACTAAAAATCCAATCCTTCATTCAAGAGCAAAGCATATAGAGATTCGACATCATTTCATTAGAGATCATGTTCAAAATGGAGAAATCTCGATTCAATTTGTTGATTCAAAGAGTGAACTAGCGGATATTTTCACAAAGCCTTTGGAGAAAAATCAATTCGATTTTATCTGTTCCAGACTCAACATTTGAAGCTCGAGGAAGTTAAAGTCTAGAGACTCTCTAACCCTCAGACTCTAAACTCTCAGACTCAGACATTCATGGCTATAGGCGTAAGTTGCTATTATATCTAAACTCGAAAAGGTAGGTACGATCTTTCGTTCGGTTAATTTATAATTTCCGTGAAAAACAGAATCTTGTCTTTTCAAAAGGATTAACTTCTATTTGGCAGTTAATGATTTTAAAAGAGGTGTCTGTTCACTTTCCTTGTACCGATTGATCTTTCCTTTTTAAAACTGAGTTATATACAGTTTTCTTTTTTGCCCAATCTTCAAAACCCTAAAAGGCATTCTCCTCCCAATCCTGTCTCTACTTCATGTTCATCTTCGAGAAAGTTGTCATCTTTTCTTGGGAAAGCGAGTAAAGGAATCTTTCAACGACAAGGAAAGATGTCTTCTTCGAGGAAGTCTTCAAGAATCGCGAATAGGGGATCACAGAGAATGAAGGAGGGACCTACCCATTTCGATCTCACTGAAGAGGAAGATTTATCGAGTCAGCAACAGAGCCCAATTCACTCTCCACCACGTCACTCAACACCATTTACCCCACAAGATGTGGGTCAACAATCGGAGAAAGAAATAATCGAGGACGCAGATCCTATAAGAATCCAAAAACCCTCTTTTATTTACAAACTCTACTGTGCGTTGAAAAGCACTGGGACTCCGTTGAACTACGTGGATGATTTTCTTAAAGATAAGAATTATGGGAATGAGTATATCTTTCTGCGACGAATGGAGGATTTGGTGTGGCACCCCTCGACGGCCCCCGATCCGCTAGGGTAACCACAGTTCGCTTTTCCTTTTTCTTTCCCAAATAACATGTCACTCTGATACCATTCTTAGTTGCAGTGGGTCCATACAACCATGGGGGTTTACATCTTTTATTAACGGTCCCTTGCGCAATTTACATAACGGAAACATATCCAACAATTCCCTTCCCTACATTCTGAAATCGATGCACACCTATTAAACATATTATAAAATTTAAAGCCGTACACTTTTATTTACATAAAGCAGATGGACACCTTTAGTCGATACATCGAAATGCCATAGTTTCTTATACATGGCTATACTTCAAAAGATGACCGACATCTCCTCCAACAGTCGTATACTTAAAGTCCATCGATCAGTGTCGGCGTCTAAAAGCTCCTTCATTTGCTATCCTCCTCCTCACGGTCATATCCAATCACTCGATCCATCTACTAATCTGAAATGTTGGTCCCTTAAAAGGGGTGAGTACAACCACTCAGCAGGTAAAGAAATTCAATAACCACTCAATGCATCATACAAGTCATACATTCATTGCAGGCATTACTTACCTTGAAGCCATGCGCATACTATCATGCATCATCATATCATACATGTCATCATCATGACATCATCACATTACACATGTTATCATGCCATATCATCTTATATCATCATCATCATCATCATCATCATGCTTATCATCATGCATATCATCATCATCATCATAATGCATATCATCATGCATATCGTCATGTATCATCATCACCATGCATATTATCATGCATATCATCATCATCATGCATATTATCGTGCATATCATCATCATCATCATCATCATGCATATCATCATGCATATCATGCCATGGGTGATCATCATTATTTCACATCACATATCATCATCATCACCATCATCATCATGCATATCATATATCATCATCATTATCATCATCATGCATATCATCATATACCATCATCACCATGCATATCATCATGCATGTCATCATATTTGATCACCATCATCATTATTATCATCATGCATATCATCATGCATATCCTCATGCATATCATGCATATATCATCATATATGATTTAATTCTAACTTTATCTTGAACCGCCATATTTCTCAATCCCGGGACCAATGTTTGCGTCCCACATTCACCACTCGCGCCCAATCCTGGCATTGCGAGAAACCATCCGGACATGTATCCAAGATACAAGCATCCGGCACCCCCACATTCCGGGCATCTCGTATCCCAACTGGCATCACGAGGCATCCGGGCATGTATCCAAGATACAACCAGGCATCCAAAGGGCATCGACTCATTCAAACCTCTGGGCATCTCGCACCCCACCTGGCATCACGAGGAATCTCCGGGGCTCGCCATGAAAATGGTTACCCCTACCCTCCAAGCATGCATCATGATATAACCCCTCACCCTCCGAGTATATATCATAATACAACCGGGCATCCCGACACTCCCGGGGAAAACCTCTGAGCATGTATTCATAATACAAGCAGGCATCCAAAGGGCATTGACTCATTCGAACCTTTGGGCATCCCGAAACTCCTGGGGAATAATCATCTGCCACAAACGGCTTCCTCATTCATCATTATCCATGGTCACCATTTTAGTTCTCAACTCATCATGGCACACAATATAATGACCAACAAGATCATATGAAGCACTCAATTCATACATGCATCTCAATTCATAGTCATGCATGCATCAATACATCATCATCCCATCCATACAAAATTCCAGCAAATACCACTTTCAGAAAATATTTAGATTAAATATTCATATGATTCTCCAAAATCATGAAATTAAGGCTAGTGGTAGACAAGTCAATAAGATAGCAATTTCATGAAAGATACATGCCCAATCGAATTCCACACAATAAGGTACAATTCACACAAAGCAGCATGTAAATTCGGATAGAAGCAGAATACACAGTTTCCGAAATAATTCGATTAAAATATCCATATGACCTCCGAAAATTATGAAATTTTGCCGCGTTATAGCCAAGACATTTTCGTACATCTTTCATGAATAACTCCAAGACAGATTCTTTGTAGATTATGTTATACAGTCACACGAAGCTTCTGGATCCATTACCAAATCGTCCAGTGCACACATCTCCGAAATACTGAGGTTTCACCTACCTATTCTCTTTCGTTTTCTCTGAAATTAGGATATTTTATGTGTCAAGATTTCCTTTACAAGTTTCATGAAGATATATAGGTCAAATAACCAGATTATAGTCATAATTTAGGTCCTTGAAGTCTTGGGTGTCTCGGAACACATCACCAGAATCATCGTCTTCAAGATCTAGTCGATTAACGAAGCTATACTTGTTCTTTTCACTTCAAATTTGAGTATGTTGTATTTTAATATATTACCTACAACTTTCATGAAGAAACCGAAGTAATATTCTCAACAAAAACCAACATGCAACCATGAATCCAGCAAAAGGTCAGTAAAAACTCTCCAGATCTGAGGTCTCCGTAGAATAAGACTTTAACCCCTCAAGTCTCCATAATTTTCCACGAAATTTTAGTATGTTATAGTACAAGATATTAGCTACAACTTGTATGAAGATAGCACAGCCAAAATCGAACTCTAAACATGCATGAAAGCTCTCACAACATTCTGACTCAAACAGTTCATACGAAAATATTCCAGATCTAGCATCTCCGTAGGATGAGGTTTTGACCCCTCAAATATCCATCATTTTCCACGAAATTTCAGTATGTTATAGTTCAAGATGTTAGCTACAACTTTGATGAGAAATCGAAGCCAAAATCGGACTCCAAACACACATGCAAGCTCAAACAAGTTTCTGACTCCAAACAGCTCATGCGAAAACATTGGTGCAAGAGTAGAAAGCGGATTCCCAACTTGCCTCTAGACCTCACGAACAGCACGAGCGGACGGCACACGGTGGTGAACGGGCTCCTTTCTCTCCCTCTCGGCTTCCTCTCTCGCTCGCATGATTCTCTCTCTCTCTCCCTCACTTGGCCGAATGGCTAACCGGCCATTCTCTCTCCTCTTCTTCCCTTTTATCCCCCCATTTCCTCATCATTGTTTGCCACCCCAATTGACCAATGCATGACATCCCTCTCTAAGCCAATGCATGAAGACTTCTTGCCACTTGTCACAACACATGCAAGATGGGCTTGGGCCTCCTTTTGGGCCGGCGACAGCCCCCTTTTCGCGGGCCTAATTGGGCCGACTAGCTTGGCCCATCAAAGGCTCAAGCTATTGGGCCTAAGGCCCAACCCAATTAAAAATCAATTTTACCCCTTTCTTATTATTTCTTTTAAAAATTAAATTACTAAATTCCACATGGCCAAAATCTTGTAATATTTTACATATAGGAATTTAATTTATGAGGTGCATAGCCAAGCATAGATTATTAATTTATCCTATAGTCCTAAATTCAAAATTCATAAACATAAGCATAATAACACATAGCCTTAAGAAAACTAATGGCTAACACATAGACCATAGGTAATTTCATTACCTAATTATAAGCTTTATTTCTCTAGAGGATGACTTGAATTTTGGGATGCCACATTTGGGAATTGCTCCCAAGGGAAAGGCTAAGGAAACACTTGCGAACATTACAAGTGACCCTCGTATATCGGGACCAAATTCGACTGACGGGAACGATAATGATAAAATGTTCAGTGATTTTCAACCTAGAATGGGTGCTGCTGCAAGGGTGAAGGGAAAAAGAATGGAGTTGTTTAAATCGAAGGAACATGATAATCTGTTCTTCAGACTGTTGAAACGAGGGGTGATAAACCCTAAGAGTGTTGATTTCGATTTCTTGGATGCCATTAATGTGAACTTAAGGGAGAAGTTCAATCTGCTTCAACTTGAGCAATTTTGCACCGATACCACAGACGGTTATGCGCAATTGACAGCATACTTCTATTCGAATCTCAGCTTTTTAGATGCGAATAGAATATCATTTAGTGTTTGAGACCAAGACTATGTGGTAGACGTGGACATGTTGGCTGACATAATTGGAGTTGAACGAGGACGCTATCAACCAATCAAAGTCTCAATTGCTCGTGCCTCATTGGAACTTGTCAAAGATAGAGATACAGAGGGAAGAATCATCTATTCAAGGATGCATGCCATCAATATCGTGCTTCACAAAATTGTGATCAATTGCATCAGGCCCAAGTCTACATCAAAGACCGATGTGTCTAATTCTGAGGCAAAATTGATGTACGCAATCAACTCAGGGAAGAAGTTCTCTCTCCCTCACACCATTCTCTTTCACATGTACAGAGCAATGGCGAAGGACAAAGGCCAATTACCTTACCCAGGTCTGGTGACCAAGATCTTCAGACACTTGAATATTGAACCGCCACATACTCTTTGTGTTCAACCATGCGATAAAATGGTGGTAGGTTTGAAGATGCTGACGAAGATGCATTTGAAAGAGCTTTCCAAGGCAATGGAGAAATTCAGAGTGAAGACTCCAGTACTTTCTGCTTTAAAGAGAAAAGGGAAGGAGGCTATTGGTGCCCCATCCTCAAAGAGAAGAACTCTCACCTTGGAGGATGAAGATGAAGAGGAAGATCTCACAATCTCTGCCTTGATAAGGACCAGACGTTTTGTACCGGAATCGACAGAACAGCAGAAGAAAGGCAAAGAAGCAAAAGAACAGCGAGAGAAGGAGAAAGAAGCTGAAGAAGAAGGAGAAGAAGAGAAAGAAAAGTTTGCAGCTGAAGCTGGAGAGAAGGGGAATAAAGATGCAGAAGAGCATGATCATCACTCTTCCCCTTTTGAGGTCTTAGAAACAGGGGGAGATGGCGAGCAAGGAAGGTCCACACCTCATGCTGCCAATAGTGAAGGTCTAAGACAATCACCAGCAGATCCAGAAGAGTTTCAGGCTTCTCAATTGCCTGAAGAAGGACATGATACGTCAACACCAAATCTGCAAGATTATACAGAAGCTCCATCGTTTGTATTCACTCCATCCGAGAAAGCACATGCAAGTACATAGACGGACAATTATGCAGATTTTCGTCGTATTCTTGATGTTCTTCTGGAAATGCGGGGCCAAATCTATGCTCTGGACTGTAAAATTCAAGTCATGAAGAATGCTGGACAAGCATCTTCGGTTAACTTGGAGGACAAAATGAAAGACCTCGCTCTACAAATTCAAGCTAATGCCAAAGGAGAGGAGGTAGCTCATTTAAGGGAAGACTTGAAGAGACTAGAAGGCATAGTCCAGTCGATGGGAGATTTCCATATCGTGCGCATTCCCAAGCAAACCTGACTCTTTTCTCACCTTTTTAATGATGACAAAAAGGGGGAGAATTGCAATTTGAACTTAACTTCAAACTTTGACTTATTTGAACTTAACTTCAAACTTTGACATTAAATTTGTTTTTTGTGGTTGAATATGTTTGTTTTTTAGTATGACTTGAGTGAACTTGGGTGTGAACTTAAATTTGACTGAATTGGGTGTAGATTTTGATACTTGACTGTTTGCATTTATATCATGTGTTGTTGTATGGTATTACTCATGAAAGACTAACCAATTTTCTGTGGATGCAAAGTCTGGTTGTTTTATTAATCTTTATGAGATAGTCATATTACTTGAGAAATGCTTTTGCAGGTCAAAGTTGTTCAAATCTATATGAAAGTTTTGTCACCATAAAAAAGGGGGAGATTGTTGGAGAAATCTTTCCAGAATATTTTGAAGCTAACAAAACATTTCTATCAGTCTAGTTTGGATATTCGCAGACCTTCTGTTTAGAGTCGAAGACTTTCTCGATCTCAAGACTCAAGACTCAAGACTATTCTCATTGACGGTTTTCTAATCCGGTGACGAAGGAAATCCGAGCCGAAGTATTTGGTTGAGGATTTAATTCTATCCTCGGAGAAGATCTCTTGGCTGGATAAAGAAAATAACGGATTCTTTTATACGTAATCTAGATCGTTTGAAGATCCGATGATCGACGAAATATTCTTGGAATGTTCTATTCTTGGAAACCAAGATCGATTGTATGGGCGAACAGGATTGATGGGCTATTGTCGGGTTCCTTTAATAGCTCGAATGATCTTCTTAATTGATTCCGTCCAACGGGTAGATTGGAGGAATTCCTTTGGTAAGTGCCAACGGGTATGATGGCATAAAGAAGTATAAAAGGAAGACGTTCTAGTTACTTTAGAACATGATTGATAGAGAAATTCCAGAGTCTAAAGCACCTCAATTATTAGTCGATTCATTCTAAGTGAAATTGTATACACAGAGAGTGTTTATACTTAGTGAGACCTTGAGCAAGTGTGGTAGATCATCTACACCGAGAAATCAAGGAAGATCAATGCTATAACATCTCTTTGTTCATAGTGGAATCTCTTTGGACGTAGGCTTGAAATGGAACCACTATAATCCGCGTGCTTAATTTTATCTTTCCTTCTCTCAGTCTTACGTTGATTATTGTTTGTCTCAAATCTATCAACTGTCTAGTATTGTGGAATTACCGAGAAAAATATTTTATATACCTATTCACCCCCCTTTAGGTACTTATACTAGCTATATCAAACATCTCTTTGTTCATAGTGGAATCCAGCCAATAGTTTGTCAGTGCAGAAGAGTGGACGTAGGCTTGAAATAAACCGAACCATTATAATCCGCGTATTCAATTCTCTCTTCCCTTCTCTCAGTCTTACTTTGATTATTGTTTGTCTCAAATCTATCAACTGTCTAGTATTGTGCAATTATCGAGAAAAATCTTTTATATACCTATTCACCTCCCTCTAGGTACTTATACTAGCTATATCAATTGGTATCAGAGCTCATGTATTCACTTTATTTGAAGTGTTTTACTTCAGAGTAAAAGATCCATGGCTAGTATGCTAGCACTAGGGTTGGTGGAATGGCAAAGCAATACCAGACCACCCTACTTTAATGGAAATGATTACAACATCTGGAAGAATAAGATGAAAGCTTTCCTACGATCAAAGGATCCTACGAAATAGGACGTTGTAGGAAAAGGAATTACTCCTACACCGCATCGGTCTACGAAAGAGGAAAGAAAGCTGTTGAGACCAGCGGAATGACTCGGGAAGAGATAATCAAGAGACAAGCACTCGATGCAAAAGCAATTTACTCTTTATATTGTACTTTGTCACTAACTGAATATAACAGAATATCTTCTTGTGTTATAGCAAAAGAAGTTTGGGACAAATTACATATCACCTATGAAGAAACAGATCGAGTGAAGGAAACCAGAATTAACATTCTCCTCAGTCAATATCAAGCCTTCAAAATGAAATCAGGAGAATCTATAACTGACATGTTTAGCCGTTTTACAGATATTGTCAATGGTCTTGAGAATCAAGGACAAAAAATTTCCGATCCCATAAAGGTAAACAAGCTACTACGTGGACTCTCCAAGGATTGGAATCACATAAAGACTTCAATAAGAGAGACGCAAAGAATTATGCCTACTATCGTCGACAGAGCGATTGGAACTCTTGATCTTATGAAGTGGAATAAATTAATGAAGATGAAGATCCAAAAGGTAAGAAATCCATTCCATTAAAATCAAATGATGATTCTGATGATATAGATTCTGAAGATGATATGGACGATGAGAAGCTTGCTCTCATGATAAGAAGATTCAGAAAACTGAATAGAAAATGAAGGAGGTTCAACTCAAAGAACCAAAGTTTTCAAACACACGAGACCAAGTACTGTTGATGATGAGAACCAAACAAAGATGTAGTTTGCTTGTATTTTGCTTTGAATGTAAGAAAAATGGACACATCGAGACCCAAGCATTTGTCCTCTTCGAAGAAGAAGAGAGGAAAAGCAAAAAAAGTTTCGAAAAGCTCTCAAAGCCGAAACCACGGAGTGATACGAGTGTGAAGAAAGTGATAATGAATATGTCAATATATGTTTGATGGCACATTCAGACTCAGACTCAGATTCTGGATCAGACTCAGACAGTGAATTTGAGGCAAGTAATTTTAAAATTCCTGTCAAAGTTTTTAAATACATTGATAAACTGTGTTTTAGTCTTAAGACTTCTCTCAAAAGAATTTCCGAACTTAAAAAGGAAAACTCAACTCTAAAACAAAAGGAAAACGTTTTAGAAGAAAGAGTTAAAAGTTTAGACTTAAATGTTTCCACTCTTAAAGGAAATTAAGATAATCTTTTGAAAGAAAATGCTCTTTTAAAAACTGACTTATCAAATATTTCAAATAAATTTTCAATAGGGTCCGAAAAACTTGAAAAACTTCTTTCAACTCAAAGACCTTACTTCAATAAGTCTGGTCTAGGTATGGCAGCAGAAACAATTCCCTTGATTGATTTTCCTAAAGTAAAAGAAAGAATTAAGGAAAGACCCTCGAGAGAGGCTTAAAAAAATCATTTCAAGAAAATTTTTGTAAAGTCTGTAAGTCGAAATGCCCTCGGGTGTTCAAAGTGCAACAGTCCGGATCACTTTGAAAAAGAGTGTCATATAGTTTGGAAACCTGTTAAGAAAGTATGGGCTAATATTGTTTATCTTACTAACACCAAAGGACCAAAGAAAATTTGGGTACCAAAGAAAGCTTGAGACTCTCTTTTAAATGCAGGTCTCCGTCAAGATAAAGGTAAAGTGGTATCTTGACAGCGGATGCTCAAGACACATGACAGGAGACTCAAATTGCTTCATAAAGCTTGTTCAAGTAAATGGTGGAAAAGTTTCATTTGGAGGAAACAGCAAAGGAAGTATTGTGGAATTTGGAGCTGTGAAAATTGGAAATCTCACAATAAGTAATGTTTCCCTAGTGGAAGGACTCAATTACAATCTTCTTAGCATTAGCCAATTGTGTGATGCTTGGTTTTAAGATCTTCTTTCAAGAAGGAACATGTTGGAATCGGTAAAGACTCTACTCGGTCTTTCATGGGTCGAAGACATGGAAATATCTATCTTCCGAATGTGAAACCAAATGAATCGCAATGCCTAATCTCAATTCAAGACGAAGCAAGCTTATGGCACAGAAAGCCTGGTCATGTCAACATGAAGCAATTAGCCAAAATCTCATCAAAGCAGCTTGTTCGAGGTCTACCCAAATTACCTTACCAAAATTCTAATCCATGCACTCCATGTATTTTGGGAAAGCAGGTAAGAAATTCATTTAAGCCAATAAATCATGTCTCTACTAATCATGTACTACAATTGTTGCATATGGATCTCTTCGGACCAACCAGAACTCAGAGTATTGGAGGTAAGAAATATTGCCTAGTAATTGTGGACGATTACTCCCGCTTTACTTGGGTATATTTCATTGCAAGTAAGTCCGAAACCTTCTTGAATTTTGAAAAATTTGCTAAAAATGTTCAAAATGAAAAAGGATGTGTTATCTCAAGTATAAGAACAGATCATGGAGGTGAATTTGAAAATCAAGATTTTACAAAATTTTGTGATGAATCTGGCTTTAAGCATGTATTCTCCTCTCCATATACTCCTCAGCAAAATAGAGTTATAGAAAGAAAAAAATAGATCTCTTCAAGAAATGGCTAGAACTCTTTTAATTGAAAGTAAGATTTCTTCACGATTTTGGGCTGAAGCTGTTTCAACAGCGTGCTATATCATCAATAGAGTCTTCCTAAGACCTATTCTAGAGAAAACCCCTTATGAGTTATTCAAAGGTAAGAATCCTATTGTTTCATACTTTCATGTGTTCGGTTGCAAATGCCTTATATTGAAAAATGCAAAAGATCGAGTTAGTAAGTTTGAAGAAAGATCAGATGAAGGCATCTTCCTTGGATATTCTACATCAAGCAAAGCCTACAAAGTCCATAACAAGAAAAGCCAGTCTGTGGAGGAGTCAATGAATGTTAAATTTCAAGACTCTACGCAAGATGAATCCAATCAGACTCATCATGAAGAGTCTGAACCTGCTCCAGACCCTCCAAAGCTTACAACTCAAGAAGCATCTCAGACTTTGGACGACCAGCATCAAGTTGTTCATGAAGATTCAAATAAAGAAAAAGATCATCAACCAAACAAATCAACCAGTAACTGGAAGCATAAGTCCAGTCATCCCAAAGATCTCATTATTGGCGAAATTAATGAAGGAATTCGCACCAGATCCAAAAGGCGTGAAGAGTCTAGTGCTGTGGCTCTCATTTCTGAAATTGAACCAAAGAGCATAGAAGAAGCTTTATCGATGAAAGCTGGATTGAAGCTATGCAAGAAGAGCTCGAGACAGTTCAACATTAATGATGTCACGGGAATTGACATCTAAACCAAAAGGTAAAAGCATTATTGGAGCTAAATGGGTGTTCAGGAACAAGATGAATGAGAAAGGAAAAGTCGTACGAAAAAAAGCAAGACTCGTGGCCAAAGGATATATGCAAGAAGAACGAATAGACTATGATGAGACTTACGCACTAGTAGCAAGGTTAGAAGCTATTCAACTATTACTTGCGTTTGCTTGTTATAAAAATTTTAGGTTATTACAAATGGACGTCAAAAGTGCCTTCCTAAATGGATTTATCCATGAGGAAGTTTATGTGGAACAACCACTAGGGTTTGAAGATCCAAAGAAGCCGGACTCGGTCTTGGTTGAAAAAGGCCTTGGTATGGTTTAAAGCAAGCACCTCAAGCTTGGTACGACGAGACTAAATAAGTTTTAATACAAAATGGTTTTGTCAAAGGTAAAGTAGATACTACTTTATTTATCAAAAAGGAAAACAAAAGCTTTTTACTTGTTCAAATATATGTGGATGATATTATTTTTGGATCCTTTAATGAAAGTCTATGCAAGAAATTTTCAAAGTTTATGCGGGATGAGTTTGAAATGAGCATGATGGGAGAGCTAACATTCTTTCTTGGTCTTCAGGTAAAACAATTGAAGGAATGAACCTTTATTTATCAAGAAAAATATGCTAATGATCTTGTTAAAAGGTTTGGATTGGAAAATTGCAAAAAGACCGACATACCAATGTCAAGTTCTTTAAAGATAGACAAAGATGAAGATTGGAAGAAAGTTGATCAAAAGCTGTACAGGAGCATCATTGGTTCACTTCTTTATCTTATTGCTTCTAGACCTGACATTTTGTTGAGTGTTTGCATCTGTGCTAGGTTTCAATCAAATCTTATAGAATCCCATCTCAGTGCTGCGAAACGTATTATTAAATACGTTGCTTCATCTTCAAGCATCAGTCTTTGGTATCCTAAGAAGGGAGACTTTAATCTTAGGATATTCAGACCGAGATCTGGCGGTTGTAGAGTTGATAGAAAGAGCACTTCGGGAACTTGCCAGTTGCTTGGAAGCAGGACAGTGTCTTGGTTTTCAAGGAAACAAAACACTGTGGCTCTCTCAACAACAGAAGCAGAGTATGTAGCTCTTGGAAGTTGCTGTTCGCAAATGCTATGGATAAAACAATAGCTACAAGACTTTGGAATTGAAGACTTATGCACAGAGATTAGATGTGACAACACTAGCGCAATCAATCTCACTAAAAATCCAATCCTTCACTCAAGAGCAAAGCATATAGAGATTCGACATCATTTCATTAGATATCATGTTCAAAATGGAGAAATCTCGATTCAATTTGTTGATTCAAAAAATCAACTAGCGGATATATTCACAAAGCCTTTGGAGAAGAATCAATTCGATTTTATCCGTTCCAGACTCAACATTTTGAAACTTGAGAAAGTTAAAATCTAGAGACTCTCCAACCCTCAGACTCAGTCATTCATGGCTATAGACTGTAAGTTGTTATTATATTCAATCTCGAAAAGGTACGATCATTAGTTCGGTTAATTTATAGTTTCCATGAAGAACGGAATCTTGTCTTTTCAAAAAGATTAACTTCTATTTGGCAGTTATCGATTTTAAAAGCGGCATCTGTTCATTTTCCTTTGTGCCGATTGGTTTTTCCTTTTTAAACTGAGTTATATATATACAGTTTTCCTCGCTTAAACTTCAAAACCCTAAAAAGGCATTCTCCTCCCAATCCTATCTCTACTTCGTGTTCATCTTCGAGAAAGTTGTCATCTTTTCTTGGGAAAGCGAGTAAAGGAATCTTTCAACGACAAGGAATGATGTCTTCTTCAAGGAAGTTTTCAAGAATCGCGAACAGGGGACCACAGAGAATGAGGGCGGGGCCTACCCACTTCGATCTCACCGAAGAGGAAGATTTACCGAGTCAGCAATAGAGCCCGATTCACTCTCCACCACATCACTCAACACCATCTACCCCACAAGGTGCGAGTCAACAACCGGAGGAAGAAATAATCGAGGACGCAGACCATGTAAGAGTCCAAAAACCCTCTTTTATTTATAAGTACTATTGTGCGATGAAGAGCATTGGGACTCCGCTGAACTATGTAGATGATTTCCTTAAAGATAAGAATTATGGGAATGAGTATATCTTTTTGCGACGAATGGAGGATTTGGGAATTGCTCCCAAAGGAAAGGCTGAGGAAGCACTTGCGAACATTCCAAGTGACCCTCGTGTATCGGGACTGAATCCGACTGACGGGAACGATGATGATAAAATGTTCAGTGAATTTCAACCTAGAATGGGTGTTGCTGTGAAGGTGAAGAGAAAAATGATGGATTTTTTTAAATCAAAAGAACAGGAGAATCTGTTCTTCAGACTGTTGAAACGAGGGGTGATAAACCCTAGGAGTGTTGATTTCGATTTCTTGAATGCCATTAATGTGAACTTAAGGGAGAAATTTAATCTGCTTCAACTTGAGCAATTTTGCTCCGATACCACAGACGGTTATGCGCAATTGACAGTATACTTCTATTTGAATCTTAGCTTTTTGAATGCGAATAGAATATCCTTCAGTATTCGAGACCAAGACTATGTGGTAGATGTGGACATGTTGGTAGATATAATTGGAGTTGAAAGAGGACGCTATCAACCAATCAAAGTTTCGATTGCTCGTGCCTCATTGGAGCTTGTTAAAGACAGGGATACAGAGGGAAGAATTACCTACTCAAGAATGCGTGCCATCAACATCTTGCTTCACAAAATTGTGATCAACTGTATCAGGCCAAAGTCTACATCCAAGACTAACGTGTCTAACTCCGAGGCGAAATTGATGTACGCGATCAATACAGGGAAGAAGTTCTCTCTCCCTCACACCATTCTCTTTCACATGTACAAAGCAATGGTGAAGGACAAGGGCCAATTGCCTTACCCAGGTCTTGTGACCAAGATCTTCAGACACTTGAACATTGAACCTCCACATACTCTTTGTGTTCGACTATGCGACAAAATGGTGGTGGGTTTGAAAATGCTGACAAAAATGGGTCTGAAAGAGATTGCTAAGGCAATGGAGAAGTTCAGAGTGAAGACTCTAGTATCTTCTGCATCAAGGAGAAAAGAGAAGGAGCACATGGGTGCCCCATCCAAAAAGAAAAGAACTCTTATCTTGGAGGATGAAGATGAAGAGGAAGATCTCACTATCTCTGCATTGAAAAGGACTAGACGTTCTGTACCTGAATCAACAGAACAACAGAAGAAAGGAAAAGAAGCAGAGGAAAAAGAACAGAGAGAAGAAGAGGAGCAAGCAAAGAACAAAGAAGCAAAGGAGCAACAAGAGAAAGAGAAAGAAGACAAAGAGAAAGAAGCTGAAGAAGAAGGAGAAGCAGTGAAAAGAAAAGTCTGCAGATGAAGCCGAAGAGAAAGGGAATCAAGATGCTGAAGAGCATGACCATCACTCTTCCCCATTTGAGGTCCTAGAGACAGGGGGAGATGGCGAGCAAGGAAGGACTACACCACATGCTATCAATAGTAAAGGTGTGAGTCGCTCACCAGCAAATCCAGAAGATTTTCAGGCTTCTCAAATGCCTAAGGAAGGACATGATACGTCAACACCAAATCTGCAAGATTACATCGAAGTTCCATCGTCTGCCTTCACTCCATCCGAGAGAGCAAATGCGAGCACATAGACAGACAATACAGCAGATTTTCGTCGTATCCTTGATGTTCTTCTGGAAATGCAGGGTCAAATCTATGCTGCGATTTGTGAACTTCAAGTCATGAAGAATGCTGGACAAGCATCTTCTGTTACCCTGGTGGATCAAATGAAAGATCTCGCTCTTCAAATTCAAGCCAATGCCAAAGGAGAAGAGGTGGCTCATCTATGGGAAGACTTGAAGAGGCTGGAAGGCATTGTACAGTCGATGGGAGATTTCCAGATTGTGCGCATTCCCAAGCAAACTTGACTCTTTTCTCACCTTTTTAATGATGATAAAAAGGGGGAGAATTGCAATTTGAACTCTTTAAACTTTGACTTTAAATTTCTTTTGTGTGTTTGAATGTTTGTTTTTGAGTATGACTTGGGTGTGAACTTGAATTTGACTGACTTGGGTGTGAATTTTGATGCTTGACTGTTTACATTTATATCAAGTGTTGCTGTATGGTCTTACTCATGAAAGACTAACCGATTTTCTGTGGATGCAGAGTCTGGTTGATTTATTAATCTTTATGAGATAGCCATATTGCTTGAGTAATGTTTTGCAAGTCAAAATTGTTCAAATCTACAAGAAAGTTTTGTCATCATCAAAAAGGGGGAGATTGTTGGATAAATCTTTCCAGAATATTTTGAAGCTAACAAAACGTTTCTATCAATCTAGTCTGGATAATTGCAGATCTTCCGTTTAGAGTCTAAAGACTTTCAGATCACCAGACTCAGCACTCAAAACTCAAGACTCAAGACTATTCTCATTGACAGTTTCTCTAATCTAGTGACGAAGGCAATCCAGAGCTGAAGTATTTGGTTGAGGATTTAGTCCTATCCTCTGGAGAAGATCTCTTGGCTGGATAAATATAACGGATTCTTTTATTCGTAATCAAGATTGTTTGAAGATCCGATGGTCGACGAAATATTCTTGGAATGTTCTATTCTTGGAAACCAAGATCCTGATTGTATGGGCGAACATGATTGATGGGTTATCGTCAGGTTCCTTTAATAGCTCGAATGATCTTCTTAATTGATTCCGTCCAACGGGTAGATTGGAGGAATTCCTTTGGTAAGTGCCAACGGGTATGATAGCATAAAGGAGTATAAAAGGAAGACGTTCTAGTTGCTTTAGTACATGATCGATAGAGAAATTCCAGATTCTGAAGCACATTGATTATTAGTTGATACATTTTGAGCAAAATTGTATACACAAAGAGTGTCTATACTTAGTGATACCTTGAGCGAGTGTGGTAGATCACCTACACCAAGAAATCAATGAAGAACAACGCTGTAACATCTCTTTGTTCATAGTGGAATCCAGCCAATAGGCTGTCAATGCAGAAGAGTGGATGTAGGCTTGAAATAAGCCGAACCACTATAAACTGCGTGTTCAATTCTCTCTTCCCTTCTCTCAGTCTTACTTTAATTATTGTTTGTCTCAAATCTATCAACTGTCTAGTATTGTGCAATTATCGAGAAAAATCTTTTATATACCTATTCACCCCCCTCTAGGTACTTATACTAGCTATATCAATAATATCTAGAGGTAGGATGCTGAAACTATAGACATTGGATTTAACCGAGAATTTCCCACTTTTTGCATACTTCGGAGCTATGAAACCCTTGCAAATGAAAAAATCACATCGATTATAACACACGTGCCTAAAATAGAGGATATAACAATTCAATCTGAGTGTGCTTGAATTGATGCCACGTACAAAGTCAAATTTAAGAAGAACACATCTCTTGACATGACCAAATGATTAGCCAATGTAATAAGAATTTGAAACTTACCAGAAAATGCATGCATCCACCCGCTCATGACTTGACTTTAAGGTGACATTATTTTTGGAAAAATATTGTATAGAATCAATCAATATCGTAGTAGGATTTACATAATCAATTACCATGATTACATCGATATGGATATATTAAGTCTATCTTCATCTTTTGTCTTATTAAGTGAAACAAAATTGACGATAGTATACCACCGCCCGCAGCAGCGCAGCTAGCTTGGGGCTCTCTCTCCCTCACAAAGGGGAGGAGTTTGAATCCCAGAAGTATCGTTAGGAATTCTTACCTGGAATACTGTTGTGGTGGGTCCTGCAGTCACTCCCCCAAGGGGAGGAATTTGAATCCCATAAGTATCATTAGGGATTCTTACCTGGAGTATTGTAGTGGTGGGTCCTGCAGTCACTCCCCCAGGGTTTGCTCGCCGACTGTCAGCTTACAGCTTACGGGGTTCCCTGGGTTACCAAAAAAAAAATTACCGACAAGAAATTCCGGCCAAATTAATTACATGGTTTTTATATTTGGAAAAAAAAGAAGTTGTGGTGGCTTTTAAACGACGTTGTTTTGCCGTCATTGCCGTCATACGTGGACAGTCTCACAAAAACGACATCATATAGCTCATATAGGGACTAAAACTAGGGTTCTTTGTCCAATCCTCACCCAACACCGATTGTCATTGCTCGGCCATCGTTGTTTGCCCGCTATCGATCGGCCACCGTCGCTTGGCCACCATCGTAGTTGCTCAACTAGGTGAGCGAGGAAAGGCTGAGGTTGTTGCTTAGGCAAGAAGTGGCGGGAAGAATAGGAGGCGAGGGTGAAGGAGGAGGAGGAAGAAAGGGGGTCAAAGGTGCCACTGTTGGTGTTGCTGCTGGTGCCGCTATTATTGCCATTGCTAATGTTGTTGCTGGTGTTATTCTTTGGAAAAGAAGATGAGGAGGAAGCCCATGCCCTCTCTCTCTCTCTCTCTCTAGGGATATAGGGTCCTTACTTACTTGGGGGAAAGACGCCAAATGGCATTGTTTTATTGTTTGGATGTTGACTGCACTCTCCGATGAGCCATGCCAGTTTAAAATATTAATAAAAAAGTGTCACGTTGGATTTTCGATCAATTGAATTAGCGTTGAAATTAAAACGATCATTTTTCAAATTTGTTGGCACTTAAGTGATCCAAAATAAACTTTTAGCATGAAAGTAAGCGCCGTACACAACTTTTGATACTTCTAGTATACTTACCCCTGAAAATTCAATGATTAAACATCATTTGTATAAGAAAATTAACTAATTCCCAAGCAAAAAACAGCTATTTAATCTCCAATATTGCTGCAAAGAAAATGAATAATTTTTTTTAAAAAAATAAAAACAATACTAGGTACCTTTAGATCCGGCTGCCGGAGAAGAAGCAGAAGGAAGCCGGACCGGTGGTGGTGGCATTGACTGTCGTCACAGTCATCAACGCGACGGCATATTAAAAGCGGTACTCCTCAAACCTCACGTTGCAGGATGAAGTCAACACCCTTCCTCCCGTCATCCCCTGAGGGAGACGTGCGACCACCCACTGGAGGCATGTGCCGCAGTCCGATTCTGTCAAGTCAGGCGTGCACTCAGAGAGCGTGCAAAGCCGTTGCAAGCCCATGAACTCAGCCTCTGCGGCGGCCACTTTCTTCCCCGATCTGCTGCTCTGGGGCCTTTGCACTACAGTATCCATGGTCTCTCCCAGGAGCTGAATGAACTGAGATCGGTGGTCTGTGACGTTCCAGCCGTTTGACTTGATCGACACAGGCACTTTTTGCAAGACCGAGTAAATAGGCTGATTCTTGTATCTCAGCATGCATTTGTCGTACCAGATGATGGAGGATCTTTTGCCGGGGCATCACCAGCCAATTTCTTCCACTGTGGTGGCTACGCAGTCACTGCAAGTCATGACATCATGTCACCACGGCAGAGGATGATCCCGTAGGTCTGGTGTGTCGGGTTCTGGCCAACGCTGACGTTGGCAAACCCGCCATTGCTGCTGCTGCTGTTTCTGGTGGAATCGGCCCCTGAGGAGGAAAGTGATAAGAGGAGTCCGTTGAGGTTCTTATGGTAGGTGGAATTAGGAAGGAAGGGTGTGGCGTTGGGGCAAAAGTTGTCAATTAAAATAGGTGCTGCTTCGCTCGTGTGAGAGACGCTGATGAGCAATTTGATGGAGAAAAGGAGGAGGAAGATGGTGAAGGGAGAGCTCGTGTTCTGATGGATATATTACCTTTGGCTTTTGTTGGTTATTGAGATGTTCTGATAGTCTAACCTTTTTGGTTATGATAAGCTTGTATAAAAGTGCAATTTTTGGTCCTTAAATTTGCATTTTTCTCTCGATCGAGTCCATGAACTTCTGAGTTGTCTAGTTAAATTCTCGATCTTACGTTATCTTTCTATTCAAGCCCCTCCCCGTTCCGAATTCGGTCAAACGTGTAGCCGACAAAAGTCCACCTTCAAAATACTTTTTGCTATTCTGTAAGGCAATTCACCATGGGACCGAAGGAAATCTGGCAAATTGACCGACCTGTTTAGAGCCAAGCAGCACCACCATTGGACAAACTGAATATATACCATACCAGGGAGGTAAGCCCGTAAGTACCGGTCCTCACCGTCCTGGTGCGAATAATGCCCTATCTACTCACTCCGATACAATTAATGAGTGTCAACGGTTCGATTCGATTTGAGTTTCCTGAAAGTCTGAATCGAAATCAAACCGAACCGTTTGGATATGAATTAACTTTGAACTAAAATGCACTCATCAATTTGGTTTGGTTTTCCAATTTTCTTTTCTGAAATATTAAAAAGGAGATTTAGTGAAATTTGAGAGAGAATGTGTAAATTATAATACTAAGAAGATGGACAATTTTCATTTCAAATCAATTAACCAAATTGAATCGAAACTATCCAACCGGAATAAATAAATAAATAAATAAACAAAGGTAATTTTTTCATCATCTAAGACTTCTAGTCACTTACGGCTACAAGCTGCCTAAAACTTCTGTCATAAGCAGCTGGTATAGTTGATACCGCATGTGAATTTTTATGGACCACCACCAATTATTTTAAAAAATTGGTTGATAAAGTTGTGATAAGTAATATCCAAATGCTTGTACATTTGGTCAAGTGGGCATGACGAATGGTATACATGGGACCAGGGATGGATTTTGATAGAAAGTCTTGGAGTGCCAAGGTCTATGTTCTGGAAATTAAGAAACGGATAGCTCAATAAGTTAGTGGATACCTTGAGAAAATCACTGTTATTAATATAAATGGATTCCCAATAATCTTATTCTTTGAACAAGTAATGCACCAACACTCGAATACTTCACGTCCGGAAGATGAGCCAGACTTGCTTAGTCGTTTTCGTTTCCAAGTCTTCCAAATATCATGCTGGTCGTGTAGGTCCGCACACGAGCTAACACTACTCGAAAAATCCAATAAGCGATAGGCAAAACCGTACGCAGAAGTCAAAATAAGTCTGTACACAATCGATTGTTTTTGTGAAACATCTCACTGAAAATATCAGGGACGGCTTAATCGCTGTCGCGACCAATTTTTTTGGGGTATGAACCACCTAGGGTTTGGCTAATGGATTGTCAAGTCTAGACTTAACTCGGGCTCTCCCAAGCCCATACCAATTTGCGACTTAGGTTTGAATTGTTAACATGTAATTGAATTTTAACTTGGAGTTGCCACTAATCTATTTTTGGTGGGTCGATTAGAAACCCTAGTAAAGTAACGGAAGATTTACTTTACTCCTACGAACCAGAGACTAAGGGTACGGGGACTTGTTACGTTAGATTTCTCTAATGCCCTTTCGGTACCTTTCTTTTTATTTTGAAAAAATGTTTGGCAAGCAATTTGGATTGATTTTAAATCTATTTCCCTAACATGTGAGGTGTTCATGCAGGTGCGCAAACCACCAATTTAACACTCAGATAAACAATAAATAAATTGCAAAAAACTTACCTCAAAGCAACGAAAGCATCTGCAATGTTAAATTAAAATCCACATCAACAACCCTAGATATGGTTTCTAATTAACACGCAATTTTTGTTTTGTTTTCACTTAATTAATGAAAGTCATGCAATATGTAATGCAATGTTAATTGAATGACCTAATTCTAATGACATGTAATTTCTAATTAAATGGGCCTAGCAAAAATACTAAATGACATGCATCTTAATTAATCGAACCCTAATGACGTGCATATGACAATTTTTCTTTTTCCTAAAAGAATGCATTTTTTATCCTAAATAATAAAACCGAATCAACCTATGGCATTTTTTGTATTTTTCATGAAATTCGAAATTAGGTGAAATGTGAAAATTACCTAATTAGATTAAGATCCTATTTAATATATATTAGGAATTAGGTTGAGTCACATCCTAATTTAAACTAAAATATTATCTTAACCTAGATAATCCTAAAATGCAATCTATTTAATAAAATACCTAAACCTATAGTAAATTAAGAAATTATCTAAATTAACTTAAGTGCAATTTCTATCCTAATATGCAATGGCGTGCAAAATTATTTCAACTAAAATGACATGCAACATACAATTTAATATGCGAGCTATATGTCACGAGACATTTATTAAGTGACCTAATCTAATGACGGACAATTTCTAATTAGAAATGAACCTAACAATAATCACTAAAATGGCATGCATTTCATGAACTTAAATCTATATGACATACAAATGACATTTTTTATTTTAAAAATGCAATCTATCCTAAAAATTGCAACTAATTTATCCTAAGACAAATTTTATGAAATTTGAAATGATCTAGCTAGATTAAGATTCAATCTAATTTAAACTAGGGATTAAGTCATATTAAATCCTAATTTAAACTAAGACATTATCTAAATTTAAAATGCAATTTATCTAAAAATGATCTAAATTTAAAATGAAGTGTGCAATTCTAATCTAATATGCACAATGATGATTTTTTTGTGTTTTTCTTTAAGAAAGTCGAAATTAAAACTAAGACTTTATTAAACATGCAATTCAAAAAAAAAACTAACAACCTAAATGAATGCACTTTTTTATTTTTTTGGATTTTTTATTTTAAAAAAAAAATTCATAATAAGATCGCAATCCTAACATGCAAGATAACAAAAACAAACCTAATCCTTATTCGGATTTTCTTTTTTTTGATTTTTTTCTCATTAAAAATTTGAAATTAGATTGCACAATGATTTTTCTCTTAAACATAAAATTAATCCAAACACATGATATCAAATCAAGCAAGATAATATTGATATCCAAAAATTGACGAACCATATCTCGCGCATGAGATCGGGTTGACCAATTTTTATTTTTAATCGCGAATCAAATCTCGGGCTTGAGATTGGATTGTCGATTTTTATAAGGGATTGCGAGTCGGATTTCGGGCGCGAAAATCGGACTATCAATCCCTCACTTGAGGGGCACTTTCATGTTGGGACATCAATCATATATTTAAGAATAATCCTACTAAAAAAAAGTAAATAAGTGAGAATAACATTAAGAAAATAAAATAAAGTAAATAAAAAAAGAACTACCTAGTTGATTTCTTTTTCTTTTTTCTCTTTTTCCCTTTCAAGCTTCCCACGTCCGTGCGGCTGGTCACCGATTCCGGTAAGGGGCAGCAGCGTCGTAGGGGAGGTCTCGAGGCCGGCGGCAACGGTCGTCGAGGAAAGCTCGGAGCCGACGCGGTGCGGGGCGGTGCGAGCGCGGCGGGGGTTCGGCGGCTTCGTGGCTCACAGGCGACGAGGGTGGACCGGCGGTGTTAGCAACCCGGCGGTAGGGGCACGGCGCACGGTTGGCGTCACTCGGAGAGGAGGGTGGCCCGGATCGGCGTCGAGCCGTGGGTGTCGCAGCGTCAAGGGCGCGGCGGAGCGTGCCCGGTGCTCGGACAACGGTGGGTCGCGGTGAGGGGACGGTTCGCGAGCTGCGGAGTGTCGGGTCGCCGGAGCAGCGGAGAGGACGAAAGCGAAGAGGCGTCGCGGGCTTCGGGTTGCAAGAGGTTCGGAGCGGATCTATAGGCGTCGGAACAGCGTGCAGGGATCGATCACAGCGTCGAAGGAGGCGCGGACAGAACCGAGGCAGCAGCGGCGTCGCGGCGAGGAGTCAAACGGCGGTGCTCGTGGCCGGCGAAGCAGTGGTTCGAAGCTGCATCGTCGCTGATGGTGGTGGTCTCGCTCGATCGTCGATGCGGGGCTTCGGGGACGAGCGGAGGGAGAAGCAACGTGGGGGCAGCAAACTTGGAGAGAAGATGAACAGTGGGGGTCAAATCACCCCCTTTGTTTTGCTTTTCCACTTCTCTTCTGTCTCTTCCTTTTACTTTTCACTTTTTACTTTTTTGCTTTTTTTCCTCTTCCTTGATCGAAGAAAACCTAGCAAAAAGCCTATTCTCTCTCTTTCTCTTTCTGAATTTTTTCCAAAAGAAGCTCTCCCACGGTTCTCGTACCGGGTTGCTTTTATAAGGGGATAAGAGATAAGCTTTCGATTTCCCCTTCAAATTTATATTCGCGATACATTTTACCAACCGATCGCTATTGATAAATATTTTCTCGAAATCCAAATCCCGCAATATTTTTTCACAAAATTCATCCCATACTGATAAGGATTCAAGATTAAGATGAGATTTTTATAAATCCAAATCTTTCTAAGCCAAATCGCAATTTTTACCCATTTGCCCTATCCAAAAGATTCATATCCGGAAAAATTTCGAAATTTTTAATTCTTCACGAGATAATTAAAAAACATGGGCTTGGGCCAACCGGCTCGCTTCGTGGGCTTAGTCCAACTAATTTGAACACATTCGCCACCGGTCCAAAATATGCAAATAACAAAATAAATGCAATCTAAATCTATATACTATGCAATTAATAAAATTAACCTATAATTTCCTATGTAATAAATAAATAAATTAAATCATCAAAATTTAGGTGTCAACAATTTGCCCCTCTTTGAAGGTGAGCTCGTAGAGGTTGCCTTCAAAGATAATTTGAATCTAAATTTTGACCATGCAAATGCACCTTTGAATGATTTTTTGTCGGAAAATGAATTCCATTTTTTAATGCAATTTATATGATGCATGGAAATGTTAATGCAGATGATAAAAGACTTACTGGAATGACCGACCTTCAAGGAGGGTAGAGTGATTCAAGATAGTTGGTGTTACATGTCCGGGACTCGTACCATTCTACGGTCGCCCAGAATAGTAACATGGCTTTACAAAAAGACTGCTTTCCCAGGACCCGTACCATTCTACGGTCGCCTAGTATGACAGTGCTTGGTTGTGTCTAGGACCCGTACCATTCTACGGTCGCCTAAACGAGGATTTACCTTTTAGGACCCGTACCATTCTACGGTCGCCTGAATAGGGAAATAGGTTTTGTCTAGGACCCGTACCATTCTACGGTCGCCTGAATAGGGAAATAGGTTTTGTCTAGGACCCGTACCATTCTACGGTCGCCTAAACGGAGATTCACTTTCTAGGACCCGTACCATTCTACGGTCGCCTAAAATAGGGAATAGGTGTTGTCGAGGACCCGTACCATTCTACGGTCGCCTTGACGGAAAATTGATTTTTCAGGACCCGTACCATTCTACGGTCGCCTGAATGGGGAAATTGCTTTTCTAGGACTCGTACCATTCTACGGTCGCCTATTAGAGCAATAAATGTTGTCTAGGACCCGTACCATTCTACGGTCGCCTAGACTAAGGTTTTGCTTGGCAAGGACCCGAACCATTCTTCGGTCGACCTTGCGATTTAAATCATCGACCGGGACCCGAACCATTCTTCGGTCGCCTTAATCGATTGAATCGGAGAAAAATCTTTGGGAGACAACTCCATCGAGTGTCGATTAAAAGGGAATCTGGGCTACGAAAGCACGCCAGGTCAATATAAATGGACATCGGGCTACAAAAAGCACGCCGAGTCGATATAAAGGGACATCGGGCTACAAAAGCACGCCGAGTCGATAAAGAGGGACTCTGGGCTACGAAAGCACGCCAGGTCAATATAAAGAGACTCTGGGCTACGAAAGCACGCCAGGTCAATATAAGGACACTAGGCTACGAAAGCACGCCAGGTCAGTAAAGAGGGACTCTGGGCTACGAAAGCACGCCAGGTCAATATAAAGGACAGCTTGAGCAAGTCAAGTGTCGATGCACTCAAGGGAGAATACGCACAATGACAAGTATTTTAAAGTATGGTAGAGATACTTACTGGTGATATCTCTAATTCTTCGGGATATGCCTTTTGGAATTTAGATATCTGTGGAAGTCTTTCACCTCATGGTGGAGGTTTCTCATATTCTAATATCATGAAACATTTGAAAGGAACTTGAATTACCTATCGACATGATTTAGAGCAAAAAGCGATATGCATTCATCAAAGAAATAAGCAATCTAAGCTACTCTAGAATGCACATTTCAAAATTTACTGAAGTTTTTATCAATTCAATTGGGGTTCATGCATAATGACATTTGCATCACTCAAATTTCCATCGGAGACATTTCAAAAAGAATATTCCAATATGAATACATGAGTGTCATGGATGTGTCAAATGAGAGATCTTTCGATTAGAAAGGACTTTTCACTCCCGATTAAAATGGCCATTTCATCCCGACCTTTGATGCAGGATTTTTAACATCACTCTATCTCACTTTGTCATCATGCCAAACAAGGGTCCGAGTAATCTCGCAAGTGGTACGAATTTACCAATCTAAGAGGTCTTTAACGGGGGACCGTAATGCAGGCTTGATCAACGGCCTAGCAAATGAGACTCTTTGAGTCAAGGCTATTAAAAATGAATGATATTTCATAATCATCCTGGGGTTTACAAACCAAGAAACATGAGAAATGAAGCAGAAATTATCTTACTCGCACTTCTTCAAGCGATGCTTCCAAACGTATGAACTTTTACGTTAATTCAAGTGCCCTAATGCGAAGAGACTTTGTAAGGGACGTAACGTAGGTTGGGTTCATGGGTTGAGAAATGAAATAATCATTTGGCTCAAAAAGTGTTTTTGGGGTCAAAGTTGGTGATAATCTTGACATTTCCAACAATTTTCCTCCCCATCGTCGAAAATTTTCTTCACATCATAACTCCACTGATTGCAACATCACAACATTTGAGTTTTTTTTGGTACCACCTTGTTGGAGATACAACTCACTTCATCAAGTGTTTGATTTTTCTTTGGGCATTGGCCTTGCTTTTACCAGGCACACCTTTGCTTTTTCATGCCCCCTTTTGCACTCTCTTTTTTTCGACAAAGTCTCCACTTATATCAGCATTGTAAATCATGCTTCTTAAGTGGTTTGGTTTTATTTTCTTGCCTTGCCCCGGTGAGGGGGATGATCACCAACTAGGTTTAATGTGAAATGAACTCATAGGCTCAATGGGGCTATGCAATGGATAAAGTGTATAGGATAGAGAAAGAAGCTGCTCTTCGTCGTCCTAAGGCATTTTAAATTATCGTACAAGTCACTTTGTAAAAGCAATACTCGAAGATTAATGCAAGTACGAGTAAGAAAATTTCTATCATTCATTTCAAATCTTGTCTCGGTATGAGACGGTTCTTGACAGGGGATAATTTAAAAATCTCTTCATGTGTGTGGGCTCAAAGGGCTGAACAATGGATATATCTCGTAGTGTTTTGGATAGCGAAGAAAGCGCCTCTCTTCACCTTGGTTGACATACCCTTTGCAAGATCACCCTTTTCCTCATAAGCATTGAATTTTCCACACAACTCACTAGGGGTTAGTGTATGAAACAGAGTGTATGGAATAAGGCTTGCCTTTTGTCATTCGAAGTATCCCATTTGACACATTCAATCTATCTCACATAATTCATCAAGGAAGAAAAATGTAATATTTGCAACAAATTTGAACAATTCAATTCGAGGCAAATTTATTCATCATAAAATGTTTGCAATTCAACACATGACATGGCAAACTCTATCATGGGTAATACTTCTTGACAGCATCTCGAATTAAGCTGGAGTGGAAAACACACGACCATCCATTTCTGCCAAGATCAAAGCACCGCCATGAAGTACCTTCTTTACCACATATGGGCCACTGTAGTTTGGAGCGAACTTCCCCCCAGGATCAGGAAAGATTGGTAACAGCTTCCTTAGAACAAGATCATTTACCTCAAAACGTCTCGGTCGCACCTTTCGGTTGAAAGATCTGGCTACTCTCTGTTGATATGCTTGGCCATGGCAAAGGGCCTTCAGTCTTTTCTCATCAATCAAGTTTAACTGCTCAAATCTTTGTTGCGACCATTCTGCCTCAGATAACTCCACTTGTGATAATACTCTCAGGGAAGGAATCTCCACTTCCACGAGGCAAAAGCGCTCCATGCCATATACCGAGCAAAAGGAGTTGCCCCGGTAGAAGTACGAATCGATGTCCGATACGCCATCAGTGCGAAGGGTAGTCTGTCATGCCAGTCTCGATAATTCTCGGCTGTCTTAGCCAAGATCTTCTTAATATTCTTATTGGCCGCTTCAACATGACCCCATTCATTTGAGGGCGATAAGGGGATGAATTCGGATGCTTGATCTTGAGCTCGTTGAACAACTCATTAATGAGCTTGTTGTTCAAATTTGTCCGTTGTCGGTGATAATCGTTTCGGGGACACCATAGCGAGCAATTATGTCACGTTTGATGAACTTCACGACATTGCGGCAGTGACACTTGCAAATGACATAACTTCAATCCATTTGGAAAAATAATCTATCGCCACCAAAATGAAACGATGTCCATTTGAAGCCTTAGGATTTATCGGGCCGATCACATCAATGCCCCACATTGAGAAGGGCCATGGCTCGAGAAAATTGGTGCGGCTCTGTTGGAGGAACATTTATTTTGTCACCATGAACCGGCAACGATGACAACTTCGAACATGCTGAATACGGTCACCTTCTAGCGTGAGCCAATAATAGCCTAATCTCATGATCTTCTTAGCCATCATGTGTCCATTCATATGAGGGCCGCATACTCCTTCGTGAATTTCTTGCATGATTTGAGTGGCCTCAGTTGCACCCACACACCGCAACAAGATTGAATCATAAGATCTCTTATACAAATTCTCACCACTAACGAAGAACTTTGAGGCCATCTTCATGATATACTTCCTATCAGATGGAGTACTTCCTTCAGGGAACCCTTGTTTTTTGATGTAGTTCATGATATCGTAATACCATGGTTTTCCGTCAGACTCTTCTGTCACTACCATACAATAAGCCGGCCTTGGAAGAATCTCTATCTTCAATGGTTCAACTTCTAATCCGTCGTGACTTGCAACATAGATGATAAAGTTGCGAGTGCATCCGCAAATTGATTGTGAGACCTCGATAAGTATTCAAATGAAACTTCATCGAATTTCTTGATCAAATCTTCTAAGTACTCATGATATGGGAGCAACTTAGCATCCTTAGTCTTCCATTCACCTATGGTCCGTAGTATGATCGCGGAATCCCCGAACACTTTTAATTTGGCTACACCCATCTCGATTGCAGCTTGAAGCCCAAGGATGCAAGCTTCATACTCGGCTATATTGTTAGTGCATGGGAATATCAATTTCGCAGCTGCGGGTGATGCTGTCCGTCTGCGGGGGATATCAAAACGCCCCGATGCCGAACCGGACAAGTTCACAGCTCCATCAAAAAACATTGTCCATGAATCTTCATTTACACTCAAGATGCAGTCATCCAAAGAACGATCGTCATTATTTGAGGCTTCTGGATTCTCAGCCAATAGATCGGCAATTACTCGACCCTTAACCGACTTTTGTGGCATGAATTGCACATCAAATTCCGAGATCAAAATTTGCCATTTAGCCAACTTACCCACCAAAGCTAGCTGGTTCAGTAAATACTTGATAGGATCATTCTCAGTTACGAGGAATGTCTGGTAATGCAGTGTGTACTGTCTCAATCTATGCAATACCCATACTAATGCAGCACAAGTCTTTTCCACATTTGAATATTTTAGCTCTGACACAGTGAATTTTTTACTCAAGTAATAAACGGCTCGTTCTTTTTTATCGACGGGACTTTCCGAGCCAACATCGCACCCAATGACTCGCCATGAATGGTGAGGTAAAGAATCAAAGGACACCCGGCGATGGCGGGACAAGAAGCGGTGGATTCATCAAATCTTGTTTCAACTTGTCGAATGCTTTTCGACACTCATCATCCCAGTTGACTCGTGCATTCTTCTTTAAGAGCTTGAAGAATGGCTTGGCGGTTTCAGAAAGTTGGGAAATGAATCGAGCAATGTAATTCAACCTCCCCAAAAGACTCCGAACTTCTCTCACTGTTGATGGAGGTTGCAACTCACATATGGCCTTAGCTTTAGCCGGGTCGATCTCAATCCCTTTACTGCTCACAATGAACCCAAGTAATTTACCAGATGTTGCTCCGAACACACATTTAGCGGGGTTTAGGCGAAGCTTGAATTCACGGAGTCGAGCAAACAACTTTTCCAAGGTTTCGATGTGGCTTTTCCCAGGTCGAGTCTTGGCGATCATATCATCAACATAGACCTCAATCTCTTGATGCATCATGTCATGAAACAGTGCTACCATGGCTCGCTGGTAAGTTGCCCCTCGCATTCTTGAGTCCAAAGGGCATGACCTTGTAATGAAAGGTTCCCCACGGAGTGATAAATGCAGTTTTCTCTTTGTCTTCCTCCCTCATCCTTATCTGATTGTATCCAGAAAAACCATCCATAAATGAGAATAGTTCAAATCCGGCAGTACTATCAACGAGGACATCTATGTGAGGTAGCGGGAAGTCATCTTTTGGGCTAGCCTTGTTCAAATCCCGATAATCGACACAAACTCGAACTCGACCATCCTTCTTCATCACGGCACGATGTTTGCTACCCATTCGGGGTATTGCGAGACTTCAATAAATCCGACCTTTAAAAGCTTCATCACCTCTTCCTCTATCTTCTTCGAGAGCTCAGGCTTAGTTCTCCGCAGCCTTTGCTTCTTGGGAGGCACGTCCGGGTTAGTAGGCAAACAATGTTCCACGATTGACGGGTCTAACCCAGGCATGTCGGCATAGGTCCATGCGAAGATGTCCTTATATTCTTTCAGTAACTGAACTAGGCGCTTAGCCTCGTCTTTGGGGAGATGCGCCCCTATTTTCACCTCCTTGGCTTCTTCAGTGTCACTTAAATTAATGGTGACGGTCTGCTCGGATGTGAAAACCTTGGCTTTTTCATGTTGTACCCAGCTTCGCGCACCTCAATGGAATCTTCAATGGAATCCCGGATCGAATCTTACGGATTATCATTATCACCACTTATTGCATTTGATTGGACCTTTTCCACACATTTGCATGTTATATGATCGTCCACGAAACATGAAATAGAAAGGTCAAAAAGACAAACGGGGTAAATCATATTTTATTTTATTTGTGAATTTTTTGAAACTCTTTTGCAAAAGCATTTTTGAAACATTTTGACATGAGGAAGCATGATGAAGCCCAGGCCTCGAGTTCTCCTTGGATTTTGATTTTGTTTTATCGGTTGGATATCATCACCGGGCTGGTTTGGTGTACCTCATCATGCCCTCAAAATAAAACTTGCAATTTCATTGAAATTCATCAATCAATTACAATTTATTGAATGGAAAATGCAATTCAAGTCCTAAGAAGAAAATGAAAAACAATCGCTAGATAGCGATAATAACTCCTAAAAAGCGATAAAATCCCTAGAAAGCGACAAAAATTCCCGCGCAGGGGAATGTGCAAAAGTGATAAACGGGTTACTCTTGTGGGCGAGGGCCCGTTTCCTCCAGAGGTTCTCCATCAATGGCTCCAATGGAAAGGTCATCGAACAAACTTGAGATTCCTTCCAGGGTGTCGCCAGAGTTTTCCGTCTTTGAAGGCGTCGGATCATCCATGCCATCCCATCCACTTGGAACTATATTGCGGGCATCAAAGTAAAAAGCTGGGAGGAGCCGAATATTTCACCATGTAGTCGAACTTCCCACTTGGTTGTCCGAGAGTATCCATCACCTCAGCTTCATCTTGCATCATAATGGGAGAACCGGGGAACGTCTCATGAATGTTTGGAGGTGGTAAATTTTGCCTCCTCGCCCTTGCTCGGGTAACGAGTTATGCCTTCCCTGTCTTTGCCTTCCGAATTTCCTCCACCTCTTCCATGGTACCCTAACCCAGCCAGATCGGGACCTCGAGGGGCTTCAATGGGGCTTCGAATACCCCGATCATTTCTTCCAAGCCCATTGCCGGGGACAAAACCATTCCTAACCATTACCCTTCCTACCATGAGGGTAGCATCGAAACCTCGGGAGTGGGCGGCGATGAACCTCGAGAAGCATGTATGGTAGAAACTAACTCAAATGAGTGGTAACTTGATTCAAGCTCAGAATCCGGCTCTACATAAGGGATAGCCGTCTCGTGATAAATCCGGTGGTCTTCTTCACCATACACAAGTGACCAGCTTCCTTTCGATCACAAATTTTACAGCTTGATGTAGACTTGAAGGACCTTGCACCGGCAAGTATGTATCCATGGACGACCTAGCAGAAAATTGAATGCGGTAGGGATATCCAGCACCTGGAAAGGAATGTTGAAGACGACCGGCCCTATTTGCACGTCAAGATGGATTTCCCCGATTACCTCCTTTTTTGTCCCATCAAAAGCTCTCACAGAAGTCTTCGCAGCATGTATCTTTGACGGGTCTACCTTGAGGCGGTGAAGAGTGGCCAATGGACATATGTTTAGGGCAGACCCATTATCAATGAGCACTCGGGACACATGAGAAACCTTGTGCTTGACAGATATGTAGAGTGCTTTATTATGCCCCCTACCCTCAAGGGGGAATTCTTCATCAGAAAAAGCAATCATGTCCTTGAGAAGGACTGATCCCTAAAATCCTCCAGCTTATCGGCTTCAACTGTTTCGGGTACACGAATTTCGCTTAGCACCTTCATCAACGACTTTTGATGCACGGGGAGGTTTGGATGAGCTCGAGCAAAGAAGATACAGGCAGGCATTTTTCGCAATTGATCGACAATATTATACTCACTTGCTTTAATCACAGCCAGAAATTCCTTAGCCTCTTCGTCAGTGACGGGCTTTGCAGGTTGATCATTATTTTGAGCATAAGTTCGACCAGACTTTGTAACGAGGTCAACATCTAAGTCATAAGACCAAGGCACTGCCTTATTGTTGACATACTCATATGGTTGAGGCATCTCAATCACAATCTCTTCATCAATTGCATCTTCTAGCGGGGGCATATCTGCAAGTGACGGATCTACTTCCTCCTTACCATCACCGAGAGCGACTGCTCCTCCTCCCAATCGATGATGATGTGGGAAATGGTGGAAACCACGCGATTACGGTCAGCATACACGATGATGCCGTCATCCACCATTTTGGCAATTCTTTGCTTCATCAACGATAAGGGAACATCCTCTTGATTTGGATAATAACCAGCTCTCACCAGTCCATTGTAGGCATCTGCCACATTCACCTTCGAGTTCTTGATCCGTCTAACTTCAGGTTCTAGGATAGCATTCACTGTACCCTCATGCTCCGGTAGCGGATTCTTCTGGACATTTGGCCGAGTAGTTTGAAATGAGAAGGCCTTTGTGTCCAAGAGATTTTGGATCTTGTGCTTGAGGGTGAAACATTCATCAGTTGAATGCCCCAACTCACCGTTATGGTAGTCACACTTCTTTGTCGGGTCATAACCGCGAATGCTTTCGCGATTGGGACGCTTTGGTTCATTAGTAAGCAAACCTTTCTTTCGGAGGATTGTCAGCACTTGGGATGGAGACCCAGGGAGAGGAGAAAATTGCCTTCTATTATTTGCTTGGGCAAATGATTGGCGGCCAGTGGTTTGTGGTTGTCTTGGATTCATTTGGATGGCCGGGGCACGTTTGACATTTTCTTGGCTATAAGCCACA
Organism: Eucalyptus cladocalyx; assembly: GCA_017140615.1. Classification (NCBI taxonomy): domain Eukaryota; kingdom Viridiplantae; phylum Streptophyta; class Magnoliopsida; order Myrtales; family Myrtaceae; genus Eucalyptus; species Eucalyptus cladocalyx. The sequence goes on from CM029516.1 coordinate 37,887,235, forward strand.
TTCACATCCTGACCATTTCCTTCTCCTTCTTGGCGGTGAATCTTCTACTAGATGACTCAAGTAAACCATCCTTCCCTTATCCCCATCTCAATTTGTTCTCCCACGGGAATAAGCGATTGAAGCTTTCAACGTACGTCTTGGCCATTCGGTTACGAAACTCAGATGGGAGGGTCTTCACAAACAGCTTCATCAGCTCCTTGTTGGTAGGCTCAGGAGTGATTTGAGCTGCCAGGTTTCTCCATCTTACAGCATATTCTTTAAATGATTCGCTCCTTTTCTTTTCCATCCGCTCCAGGTCTTCTCGGGAAGGTGCGATGTCCATGTTGAACTTGTATTGTTTGAGGAACGCGTCAGCCACTTCGTTCCAGGTGTCGAGCAGGTTCACATTCTTCATCACGTACCAGTTTAGTGTGGGTCCAGTCAAACTCGCATGGAATGATTGGATCATGAGGGGCTCATTTTTGACGTGTTGGGCCATACGCACGTGGTACATCTGCGAGATGAGATTTTGGGCGGGATGTACCATCATACTTCTCAAACTCGGCATTTTGAATTTGCTTGGCATTTTGACCTTCTCATAGACCGAGAGGTCAAACGGGAGGGACCTTTGTGACTCCTGCAGCTGTCTCATTTTCTCTTCCAGCTTTGCAACACGATCATCCTGATCTGTCTTGGGAACGCCGTCAAGCTTGGCCTTTCCAACAATGACTAGGTCATCTTCCGGCCCGGGCATATCGTCGTCAATTGTTTGAACCTTGTTTGCTTGCTTTGGGATAACTACTTCGGGAAGAGTAGGGCGGTTGTTGGATTCGCTTGGAGGAATTGGAGTTGATCCGTCACAAGTTGTAAAGAAGCGAGTACTTGTTGGAGCTGAGTCTCCACAGCGGAGACACGATCACGCATTTCGGTTTGTTCGGCCATTCTAGCTCTTAATCGCGTGATGATAGGCGAACGTGACGGATCCGTTATAACCTAAAATAAGAAATGAACAAAAATAAGCATTCTCATATGAAGATACGTCGATCCATGGCAATATTCTAGAACTTTATTCATCAATGGAGCTTTTGACAGACCTATCAAAGTAGAAATTCAAAATGCCCTAAACAAAATGAACTAAGAAAGTAAATGACTCAAACTTCCTAAAATTGAAAATAGCAAGATTGATTCAAGCATTTCATTTAGCTTGATCAATATACACTCGGGACACCATCCGGCGCAATCGTTTATTCTCCTCTTGAGCTTTTTCAGCAACTCTTTTGAGGCGTTTATTCTCAGCTTGATTGGTGATCTTCAACGGTGCCTCCGGTATCTTTGGAAGCAACTCTTCGGGAATCTTGTGCTGTTGGATATACTTAATCGAGGCATAGTACTTCAATTCCCTGCCCTTCAATTCCTCCTCGGGCCATTTGAGTTTTTGTGGACGGCACATGTCCCACATTGATTTGATGGTGAGAATTGAATCTTCATGGCCTCGGCTTCCGTCGACGAAGCTAACTTGGAGCGGATCCGCTTGTAACGCCGGGGGAAGCTCTTGTACGACTTGATGCGACGAGTCACTCTAGTCGGATAGTACTCCAATGCTCCGGTGAATCCCAATAGAGGGATTGGGCCAATTCCTCCACACGAGAGTCTCGCCACCCGAACTTGGAACCATTTAGCATGCCATAGGAAACCTTTGGGAGTTGGTTTTTTCATGAAAGCTAGCCACCTAGAATAATGGTAATCCGGTGCATGTTTTTGATTGTTCTCAAATCTCATAATAGGGTGATTAGAATTACTAACATCATGTATAGTCATTGAACCACCAAACCCCTTTATATGAGAAAGGAACCAGATTTGTAAAAGTTCGGGAGAGGAATGAAGAATCTTATCACCACCTCTTTTGAATCGAGTGAGAGAAAGAAAAGTTTCAGTTAAGACAGCGTTTACAAAATTTTTCCTTCCAACACTTGCCTAACTAATTGAGCAATCAAAGGGTTGATAGCATTCTTGCAGTAAGGAAATACTATAAATCCAAAGAAAGCTAAGAGGAAAATCCTACGCATTTGAGATGAGGTGCCTTTTTCAAAACATTCTTTCAAAAAAGATAAAGGACATGCATTACGGTGTGCCTTTAAAACCTTTCTTATATCATCCTCTTTAATTCTCAGAAAATCAGATAATACCATAACATGATCTATTCCGATAGGTGGACTAATCAATTCAGCTCTTAAGGACTTCCCTATGGCGATGCTATATTCTTCCAAGGTGGGAGTGAGTTCATGCTTACCGCCGAAGATGAAGGTAGAAGTCTCAGGGCACCAACAGTGGGCGAGTGCTTGGACTAGGCCGCCATGGATGTTGATACGCAGCAGTGGAAGCAATCGACCAACATGTGACTCTACGAATTGACAGCTATTTTGATCTAACTTGTCCCACCAAATGCTAAGCTCTTCCTTTGGAGGGAGAATAATCCGAATGTCGATGTCCCCATTGTATATTAATCAAAGCTCGGGACAATCCTAATGCCATGGACCGACAAAATAATGTGACAAAGTAAGTAAATTGCAAAGGCAAAAAATTAGAGAACTTACTTTACCAATGATTGACAATCACATAGACATGCGCATGGTAAGTGGCTCAATTTCTAATCTATAAGGCTTATCAAGGTGGAGCCATAAGGATGATCAGACTAGCCACGGGCTTGTGGACTATGTCGGGTCCTCATGACTCCGGCTTGGTCAAAGAGCCGACCCGGGTCGCGGGCATGCGGACCGAGGTGGGTATTCTTGACACTATGAAAGAATTTCGGGATTGAGATGGGCGACTCGTACCGCGAGCATGCGGTCGGAGTGGTATCCATCTCAATACCATCCTAAATGATCCTATGCGGCCCAGGTCCGGCGGCAGGTTGTGTGTGCAAAGTGTAGTGATAATGCAAGGCATGCATAGCAATTTAAATCAAACAACACTTCGTTAATAAAAATAAACCATACATTCCTACACCTCCCGCAAAATAAATGTTAGCAAACACTTCCCCTTATACCTCCCATCTGTAAAAACATTTAACACCTTAAATGTTAGGGACATACCCGGAATCCTCGCTGCCAAACAAAAATATTTTTTTAAAAAGAAATTGGCCTAAGTCCACTAAGAGTTTTAACTCAAGTCCCCGTGTGAGTCGCCAAGCTATCGCGACCAATTTTTTTGGGGTATGAACCACCTAGGGTTTGGCTAATGGATTGTCAAGTCTAGACTTAACTCGGCTCTCCCAAGCCCATACCAATTTGCGACTTAGGTTTGAATTGTTAACATGCAATTGAATTTTAACTTGGAGTCGCCACTAATCTATTTTTGGTGGGTCGATTAGAAACCCTAGTAAAGTAACGGAAGATTTACTTTACTCCTACGAACCAGAGACTAAGGGTACGGGGACTTGGTTACGTTAGATTTCTCTAATGCCCTTTCGGTACCTTTCTTTTTATTTTGAAAAAATGTTTGGCAAGCAATTTGGATTGATTTTAAATCTATTTCCCTAACATGTGAGGTGTTCATGCAGGTGCGCAAACCACCAATTTAACACTCAGATAAACAATAAATAAATTGCAAAAAACTTACCTCAAAGCAACGAAAGCATCTGCAATGTTAAATTAAAATCCACATCAACAACCCTAGATATGGTTTCTAATTAACACGCAATTTTTGTTTTGTTTTCACTTAATTAATGAAAGTCATGCAATATGTAATGCAATGTTAATTGAATGACCTAATTCTAATGACATGTAATTTCTAATTAAATGGGCCTAGCAAAAATACTAAATGACATGCATCTTAATTAATCGAACCCTAATGACGTGCATATGACAATTTTTCTTTTTCCTAAAAGAATGCATTTTTTATCCTAAATAATAAAACCGAATCAACCTATGGCATTTTTTGTATTTTTCATGAAATTCGAAATTAGGTGAAATGTGAAAATTACCTAATTAGATTAAGATCCTATTTAATATATATTAGGAATTAGGTTGAGTCACATCCTAATTTAAACTAAAATATTATCTTAACCTAGATAATCCTAAAATGCAATCTATTTAATAAAATACCTAAACCTATAGTAAATTAAGAAATTATCTAAATTAACTTAAGTGCAATTTCTATCCTAATATGCAATGACGTGCAAAATTATTTCAACTAAAATGACATGCAACATACAATTTAATATGCGAGCTATATGTCACGAGACATTTATTAAGTGACCTAATCTAATGACGGACAATTTCTAATTAGAAATGAACCTAACAATAATCACTAAAATGGCATGCATTTCATGAACTTAAATCTATATGACATACAAATGACATTTTTTATTTTAAAAATGCAATCTATCCTAAAAATTGCAACTAATTTATCCTAAGACAAATTTTATGAAATTTGAAATGATCTAGCTAGATTAAGATTCAATCTAATTTAAACTAGGGATTAAGTCATATTAAATCCTAATTTAAACTAAGACATTATCTAAATTTAAAATGCAATTTATCTAAAAATGATCTAAATTTAAAATGAAGTGTGCAATTCTAATCTAATATGCACAATGATGATTTTTTTGTGTTTTTCTTTAAGAAAGTCGAAATTAAAACTAAGACTTTATTAAACATGCAATTCAAATAAAAAAAAACTAACAACCTAAATGAATGCACTTTTTTATTTTTTTGGATTTTTTATTTTAAAAAAAAAATTCATAATAAGATCGCAATCCTAACATGCAAGATAACAAAAACAAACCTAATCCTTATTCGGATTTTTTTTTTTGATTTTTTTCTCATTAAAAATTTGAAATTAGATTGCACAATGATTTTTCTCTTAAACATAAAATTAATCCAAACACATGATATCAAATCAAGCAAGATAATATTGATATCCAAAAATTGACGAACCATATCTCGCGCATGAGATCGGGTTGACCAATTTTTATTTTTAATCGCGAATCAAATCTCGGGCTTGAGATTGGATTGTCGATTTTTATAAGGGATTGCGAGTCGGATTTTGGGCGCGAAAATCGGACTATCAATCCCTCACTTGAGGGGCACTTTCATGTTGGGACATCAATCATATATTTAAGAATAATCCTACTAAAAAAAAAAGTAAATAAGTGAGAATAACATTAAGAAAATAAAATAAAGTAAATAAAAAAAGAACTACCTAGTTGATTTCTTTTTCTTTTTTTCTCTTTTTCCCTTTCAAGCTTTCTGTCCGTGCGGCTGGTCACCGATTCCGGTAAGGGGCAGCAGCGTCGCAGGGGAGGTCTCGAGGCCGGCAGAAAGAACGGTCGTCCCGAGGGAAAGCTCGGAGCCGACGCGGTGCGCGGCGGTGCGGAGCGCGGCGGGGGTTCGGCGGCTTGCGTGGCTTCGGCGTACGAGGGTGGACCGGCGGTGTTAGCAACCCGGCGGTAGGGGCACGGCAGCGGTTGGCGTCACTCGGGAGAGGAGGGTGGCCCGGATCGGCGTCGAGCCGTGGGTGTCGCGGCGTCAAGGGCGCGGCGGAGCGGTGCCCGGTGCTCGGACCGGGTGGGTCGCGGTGAGGGGACAGTTCGCGAGCTGCGGAGTGTCGGGTCGCCGGGAGCAGCAGAGGACGAAACTGAAGAGGCGTCGCGGGCTTCGGGTTGCAAGAGGTTCGGAGCGGATCTATAGGCGTCGGAACAGCGTGCAGGGATCGATCACAGCGTCGAAGGAGGCGCGGACAGAACCGAGGCAGCAGCGGCGTCGCGGCGAGGAGTCAAACGGCGGTGCTCGTGGCCGGCCGGTGGTTCAAGCCGCATCGTCGCGATGGTGTGGATCTCGCTCCGATCGTCGATGCGGGGCTTCGGGGACGAGCGGAGGGAGAAGCAACGTGGGGGCAGCAAACTTGGAGAGAAGATGAACAGTGGGGGTCAAATCACCCCTTTGTTTTGCTTTTCCACTTCTCTTCTGTCTCTTCCTTTTACTTTTCACTTTTTACTTTTTTGCTTTTTTCCTCTTCCTTGATCTGAAGAAAACCTAGCAAAAAGCCTATTCTCTCTCTTTCTCTTTCTGAATTTTTTCCAAAAAAAACTTCCCCCCACGGTTCTCGTACCGGGTTGCTTTTATAAGGGGATAAGAGATAAGCTTTCGATTTCCCCTTCAAATTTATATTCGCGATACATTTTACCAACCGATCGCTATTGATAAATATTTTCTCGAAATCCAAATCCCGCAATATTTTTTCACAAAATTCATCCCATACTGATAAGGATTCAAGATTAAGATGAGATTTTTATAAATCCAAATCTTTCTAAGCCAAATCGCAATTTTTACCCATTTGCCCTATCCAAAAGATTCATATCCGGAAAAATTTCGAAATTTTTAATTCTTCACGAGATAATTAAAAAACATGGGCTTGGGCCAACTAAGTTCGCTTCGTGGGCTTAGTCCAACTAATTTGAACACATTCGCCACCGGTCCAAAATATGCAAATAACAAAATAAATGCAATCTAAATCTATATACTATGCAATTAATAAAATTAACCTATAATTTCCTATGTAATAAATAAATAAATTAAATCATCAAAATTTAGGTGTCAACATAGACTTGTATTTTAAAGGTTTTTTTGTTCCAAGGATGATGGTGGGTAAGGAGATTGGATCTCCACCATCAGATTAAGGAAGATATATGGTTGTATTTAGATGAGCTCAGGTATAATAGTGATCTCCTCCCCATTTGTATCATTCCTAAAATCTAAAAAGAGTAACATGGAGCATTCTCTAAAGTATCTCTCCCCAACCCGTGGTGTGCCAAGTTAGTGTGAGCGAGAGTTCAAGCGAAGGCCCATGCTGCACATTAGCTTTTTGTAATGAACTGGGCTTTGGGCCCATCCGAGAATACTATATTGGGCCTTTAGCGTTTACCAACAAATATTGATATGAACAACAATCAATGGCGAAAGGAGTTGGATGGAGCTCATGCCTTATTCCCCTATTTCCCAAATCTAAACCTGTATTTATGTAGATCCTTTTCTCTTCCTATCAAGATTCACCAATGTATCGAGCAAACCATCGCAAAATTTTTCTCTCGATGTGCATTATATTGAGATTGCATCGTAACCAAGAGAAGGAATAGGATGATCAAATATGAGATTTCCTAAAATGCAAGTGCAAAATTGATCGGATAGGATTCTTATCATGCGAACGTTATGAATAGGGCAATAAAGACATGATGCCTGTGAGCTCTAGTGTTGGATCGACATGTTCTTCGGAAACTTATGAAAGACCTTTGGATATTATTCTAGGGCTTTTCTCTGTTGCTGAATTTGATACCACCTTATAGTTTGAATGTGCAGTGCCTTCTCTAAATTTTGTTACAATTAGAACCGAAACTATATTAAATTATGAATTGTGATAGTAATTCGAAGTATGATTTGAAATGAAACATTATGAAAAATCATTTTCTTGTGTATGAACTTTGTCGATTTCAAAACTTAACCTTTGTTGGGATTGCAAAGTTATTATTTTTTACAAGCAAAACAGTTGGGATGGGTGGCTAGCACTAGTGACCCCCTTCAAGCGTCACCATGAGAGTTTTACATTCATCATGGAATGTTAAGCCTAAGCGATAATCATGTCGCATCTCAAACATTGATATGAACAACAATCAATGGCGAAAGGAGTTGGATGGAGCTCATGCCTTATTCCCCTATTTCCCAAATCTAAACCTGAATTTATGCATATCCTTTTCTCTTCCCATCAAGATTCACCAATGTACTGAGCAAACCCTCACAAAAGTTTTCGCTTAATGTGCATTATATTGAGATTGCATCGTAACCAAGCGAAGAAATAGGATGATCAAATATGAGATTTCCTAAAATGCAAGTGCAAAATTGATCAGATAGAATTCTTACCATGCGAATATTGTGAATAGGGCAATAAAGACTTGATGCCTATGAGCTCTAAGTGTTGGATCGACATGTTCTTCAGAAACTTATGAAAGACATTTGGATATTATTCTAGAGCTTTTCTCTATTGCTGAATTTAATACCACCTCATAATTTGAATGTGCAGCGCCTTCTCTAAATTTGGTCACAATTAGAACTGAAACTTTATTAAATTATGTATTGTGATAGTCATTGAAGCATGATTTGAGATGAGACATTACAAACAATCATTCTCTTGGGTACGAACTTTGTTGATTTCAAAACTTAACCTTTGTTAGGATTGCTAAGTTATTATTTTTGGCAAGCAAAAAAATTGGAATGGGTGGCCGGCACTAGTGACCCCCTTTAGGCGTCAATATGAGAGTTTTACATTCATCACGGAATGTTCAGCCTAAGCGATAATCGTGTCGCATCTCTTGTAAATCTAAAATCCAAGATTGGCAAGCCCCTTATCACAATCCTCATCAAAATACTACCACTCATGAAATATTTTTATTGACCTAACCCAATACTAACATGGAAAAGCTCAAGTCTGGCACACCCCCCTCCCCCTTGCAGTTAGTAGGAAGTAATAACCACGTGATTGACGTGTTGGAAGTCCATTTCACATATCAATTAATTGCCTTACTAGGTTTAATTAAGAAACTTTCCTGAAATAGTGAGACTTGCTTAGATTCTACGTGTTACCAATGCCGGCAGGAAATACAAATGATACTCGTGTGATTGGTGCTACCATGATCTTCTGGAATGATATAAATCCATAAGTTCAAACCACCTTCAAGCTAGAAAATATAAAGTATATGCAAGTAATGTGTCGTTTGTCAGAAGCGATATATCATTTGTGAATTGAGTAAACCAATCGAGACATCTGTATTTACTTTATTATTTGATAATGAGAGTAGTGATGACCCAAAAAGAGGGAATGACAAATGGTAACGATTGAAGGATTGCGAGATTATTGGGTATGGGATAGTGATGTCAACTTCAAAATCCAGCATCTGATATATTCTAAAATCTTTAAGAAGGATGGAGAGTAAAAGAAAAATTCTCATTTACATTGAAACCCAATTGACTTAGCTTTTAATGTGTTACAATCAAGGATAGTTACACCCCAATAATATTTATAGGAAATGAGGTAATTTACTTTAACAAGAAAATTAGCTATTATATTCTAAACTAGTCATCTTAGGAAATATACTAAAAAAATTGAAAAATATCTAAAAATATCTCAAATGGGGAATTATTTACCATCTTAATTTCAAACTCCCCTCAATGAAAGCATCCAACTTATGTATGACAGTTGTAACTCTCTTTCAAATTTTGTGACCAAGGCAATATTTAAGGCAAAACTTACACTAGACAAAAGCTGTTGGTACATCTAATTGGATTCAAGATGAAGACATTTGTATATGTTGGACCTTACATGACAAAGGGATTGCAATCCACATTATCACTAGATTTGACAATGGCAAAAAAAGTACCCGATCACAAAATTGACACGTTCTTTCTCACATAACCTTGATAATATTGTGCGGAAATTTAATTTGTACTGCAACAAACTAAACTGTATCACCCTCTAACATTCAACTTTGATTGCTAAGGAATGCTTAGCTTTGGTGCTTGTAGTTGCTTAGAGACTGAATGGTGGCTTTTCTCGTCGATTTATTAACATAAGTCCTATAGTGACGAGAGTTTATGGTTGGCATTGTTAAGTGTTGACAAAATTGGGTGTTTGTGAAGATGGTGTGGCTAATGACGGTGAGGCACAACTCTCCCTAACAATAAGTAGAGTTAGAACAAAGCTCAATGCCTTGATGGAGTAGAAGATGTTGATGTCACCAGTGTCGAGAAGGGATCATAGATGATGATTGTTGCAATAGAGACCATAATTGAGAATGTTGGGGAAATTTGTTTGGTGATGAAGATAGAGAAGTAATAGTAGATCTTTGATACTTTGATGTGTGATGACCATGTACTGTCCTTAAGGTATTATTTGCCCCCACTATTGTTGTTATTGGGTTTAGAACAAGTATACCTCTAAGATATACACCAAAGCCGTAGAGAATTAGGTTCAACAATTACTCAACTTCTCTTGGAATTTTTCCTTGAATGTGTTAAGGTTTCGTGTATGGAAAATAATTGTGGTTATTATAAATAATATGTGAATTGGTGTCTATTCAAAGAAAACTAATTAACATAACTTTTGGAAATAGGCACCTTATCTATAATCATCATCACTTGTCATGTCAAGAGTCACTTCTTTTTATAATTACTGATAACCTTCTTTTAGGACGAAAAGTTACTTCTTTTCGTAACCAAGAGTCACATTTTCTTTAAATCAAGATTAACGTATTCTCTTAATCAATAGACAACTCTTTTATGATAACAAACTATTTCAACGGAGATGATGTAGCTTAGAGCAGATGATGGTTAGCTTGCTTGCCAGCTTGATGGAGAAGAAGACAAAATACATTTTCTCACATAGTTGATTTAAGACTGACGCAAATAATTGTTGCGGAATGTCATATCACTTTATACTATGCCATCATGAAAGCTCCAACTTATGGTACTCTTGTGTTATTTCTTTTCCTGCTATAACTAACATTAGTAAGTGAGTTTATCCTATGTTGGAGAGTAAGTGAAAATATTGCTTGTTGACAACAAAACTCTCAATGAGAAGAGTGCTTTTCGATTTCCAATCATGAACTATCAAGAGAATTCTAAGCAACTCTTCTCAAAACTTTCATAAAGCCTATTTATGCTCTCTACCTAAAGAGTCACTTGTGGTTTTATCATTATTGAACCAAACAAAATGTACTTGCAAGCTTAGCTCCGTAGGCCGTCTAAACGGCTTCCCAAGATCAACATAGCTAGAAAATCGAACATCCTGAAGGGGAAAACGAAGATTTGTGTACCTGATTTTGAATTCATCGTTCTTGAAGCAAAATGACAGCAATCCGAGCCTTCAATGCTGAAGATTGTTTAGGGTTAAGGCCATGGCGTGGGAATTGGAAAGGGGAATGAAAGGCTAGACGCAGTGACTGAGGAAGAGAAATAACAAAGCTAGTTTTGGTTGCACGAGTTTGCAATGTAGCGGTTTCATTTCATGCATTTTATAGTGGTGCAAGTGAGAATCGTTCCAAGGATGAAGAGTTAAGATGAAGAAAACGCGCACATTTTATAGTCTGAGAAAATATAATATAGGAATAGTTTGTGAACCCGAATTTCCTTATTGAAAGAATAAATAAAATGGATATATTTAGGAACCTCAACTTGAATTATTATGGGAATTCAAAAAAACAGCCTGCCAAATTGTGACCAAACCCCCACGCTATTGTGCTGGCAAGACAATTTGAGAGTACACTAAATTAAACCTTAAACAAACCAGAACTCATCTCTATCAGAGGCCTCTAATGAAGATCAACTCCCTCAGATCTGGGGCCATCGACTGTTATGGTAGTCTTGAGATGGCTGTTGAAGGAGGAGGCGATGCACACTAATGGTAGACGGACCGAGGCGACAGGACATCATCAACAAATATTGAAGCGGGGAGGGGGAAATGTTGATTATGGCTCGAAGTTAAACTAAACTGATCAGAAATTTGGCCCATAAACGAAGTGCAAGGAAACCAGACCAAATTTTGGAAAAGTCCGAATTGATTCTTGCTTACAGGATTGTTGTTATTGTAAAAAAAGAAGAAGGGAATTTAATTTCTCACTAGACGTTGTTTCTTTACTGAAATTGAAGTTTACGGTGATGTCAGATAAAGGCTCGCTGTATTTTGCATATACATACACATATTATTGTTGAGTTTGGTTTGGTGTGGATAGTGAGCATGCCTAATATGTATATAACTGGTGAGAGGCATAGAGAATATGGAGTCATTGTCATTCATGAGATTCAAGAGTATGAGAGGACTTTATTTTCTCGTGAGTTCGAGTTTAATTTAGGATTATAAGTGAGTGTAAATAAGTAATTGTAATATCAGTTTTTACGATTATCGTAGGCCCGTCTTGCCGATCTCCCCCAATAGATTAGGCATATAATTGAATCACGCGAGTCTGTTGTATTTAGACTTTACTCATGTGCTTATTTGTTACTCAAACTGTATTGTTTGTTCACAGTTCCACGTTCGTGTTACAAATTGGCACCATAGCCTAGGATTATCGTTAATTGATTGTTCTCTTACAAAATTCGAGGTGTGAAGATGCATGTGCGCACGAGGCATTTAGAAGTTGCGGCTCTTCTGCCTAATATTGCTCCTCCTTTCGCGAAAAGTAACAAAAGAAGTAAAGTCACATTGTCCATGTCTGTGGGAAAAAATGAAAGCGATCGTCCAGAATCTCATATTGCGATACAAAATCGACGACTTTTAGCCTTAGTCATTCTACATAAGTTGTGTCAAGTTATATGATTGTAGTGCAGATTACGACATTATTGTTGTCGTGTTCCTAGGCATATGCTAGGCATATGCTCTCTATAGGTTAATCTTTCCCTTTTGATTCTCTCTCTCCTGATTGTTACTTCCCTCCAAATGTATCTTTTCAAGAGGTAGTTCTTGCCTTAGATCCATATCAAAGGATAGAGTGCGCTTAAGCCATTGAATTTCTTAAAACTCACATATGAAATGAGTATTAAATCCATATGCAGATCAACGTGAGGTCCATGCAGTGCCCCTGAACATCATGGATCGAGTCTAGGCAAGTGTTTTTGTTCTCTTATGGTAGAAAATTGTCTTTCTCTCTCTACATCCTTTCTATAGTCCCTCTACCAATCCCAAATTGGTAGGTCTCTCTCTCTCTCTCCCTCCCTCCCTATTTCTTAACTATAGAAAAGCTTTCTTTGACTTGACTTCTAATTTTTCGCACATTCATTTAAGGTTAACAAACCAGTATGGAATAATCTTAGTGATCCAACCACCGTAGACATATAGTTTACGAAATTGTAATAAATGATGTCATGATTTCTTGTACATTGAAAGTATTAGTAGTTTTGAGTAGACTCTCCATTGCATTTTTATCATATGGTAATTGATGAAGTCCAAAAATACAACCTCAAACCCCATATCTCTCTCTATCTCTCTCTTTTCCTTTTCTCTTCCTCTACCGAAATAGAGTAGCCCACTAATCCAATCGCTTATGCCTATTTTGCCACCCATTACGAGCATAGTCAACTGTGGCCATGCAAGATTGCTAGTATCTATATTAGCGGTTTCCAGTTAAAATTGACCAGATTAACTATATTGATAAACGGTCAAAATGTTTATGAATCTATTGTTACAGTTGAAAGGTTTAAGACTAAATTGGCATAAGTGTAATTAGTTTTAAGCCTTTTTGGTACTTTTCCCCTTTCCAACTAAATTGATCATGCTTGATTGATCATAGCCAACATTGTTAATTTCCCTTAATGGCCATATATATGCGCACGCGCCCCTTTACAAGTAAATGTTATGGTCAAGATGATATTGTTTCTCAGTGTGTATAAACTCTGTACAAAGTTAGTCATGCATGCCAGTGAACAATATGATGATAAATATTTTGTTTCGATATTTACTAATCAAATCATCACATCTGTCCGTTGGCCCATTTGCTCACGAACCTACGTACATGATATGATGAATTTCTTGGGACAGTGCAGGGGCAAAGTTTCACAAGTGTTAATTTTGTACCAAGATCAGATTCTCGATACCTCTGTTGGTTTCTCAACAAATCTCAATTTTTAATACTTCAGTTATAAACATCACTTTACGATCCATTGGATGAATGAGAAATGGAACGGAAAAACTGATAGTACGAAGGATCTCATCTATAAATATATATTATGTGCATTTATATATTTCGTATCTATATTTATTACATATATATTAGGTATATTAGTATAGTTTATTATTTAATAAAATTTTATTAAGGAATGATGGAAGGGAATAAAGAATAAATAAAAGAGAGGAAAAATAATTTTAAAAAAAGCAAATTAAGATGATGTAGAAGAACCCCAAATTTAAATGAACAAATTCAAATTTGAAATGGATCTTACTAATTCATTTTGCCTCTTTCTTCTATGTATCTCTGGTTCATTGTGAAGCGTTGTGATTCCGTAGTTCTTTGTTCATGTCAAAACTCCATGGAAACGACGAGACAGTCGGGACTCCTCGTTCGTAAATCTCTAATCACGTCAAAAGTCTATGAAAGTAACAAAAGAGTCGAAACTCCTTTTTTTCCGTAACTCTGTGATTTATGTTGAAATTTCATGAATGTGGCAAGAGAGAGTCAAAGCACTGTATATTTCGGAATCACGAAAGGGAACAATCATGTTAACTCTCTTTGACTAGATTTGACATTCGTTGATTGATCTAACTCGTCAATGTTGTTATAGTTCGTTTACATTTCTTATCATTGTTGAACCTATTTAAAACATAGGTCACACAAAAATTATGAATTGATTAATTGAGGTTGTCTTTGTTTGTGCATTGGTGATTTCTTTACCAATAAATTATGAGAAATTTTTACCATCTCTATTTGTGTATTTTTCAAGTTCATTTATATCGATATGCTCATTCATACTAAATAATGGATATGATAACATATGGAAATATCTGGTTTTATCACTACGACTCATCAAACAATTGATAGAATAACAAAATTCTTCAATTTCATATTTCATCATATCCAGTTCTATTTTTAATTAGAAATTTATATAACCAAAAGTAGCCTAAGAGTTCAGTTATGCTTTTATTGTTATTGAACCAAACAAAGACAACTCCCAAGCTTAACCTAGCGAGACCGTCAATAGTGGTACACAAAGAAATCATATACAACAACGAGGAGACCATTCTTCAGGTCTGATGAGTAAGTGCTGGTCTGAGCATAACCTCGGGCCAGCCTAAAAAGGCCAGTTCCGCCCACAATAGGCATTTCCCTCACCTTCAACGACAAGACGTTCCTCCCCACAAAGGTCAAACACCTCCCGTTGTGCTTCCCCTTCGTGAACACAAAAGTCTGGGATGTCGACAAGGCCACCTCGCTTTGGGTTGCGAACGCCTCCATACCTCGTACCCCGCCCACGTTCTTCGAGCTCATCTTGGGGCCGCAATCAACGCGTTGTCCAAAATGCCTACTAGACCGAATGACGTGGCGGATTGGTTGGTTGTCGACGCTTGGGCTACAATTGCGACGGTGGCATTGCTCCCGTTAGTTTTTACCTGCACATAGACGTGGAAGCGAGTGAGCTTCTCCCGCTTGGAGGTTAGGAGTTCGGAGCTCGCGTTGAGTACGGTGGAGGAAACAAGGAATGAGAAGACAATGAGCTTGGTTAGGGTTAAGGCCATGGCGGCGGGGATTGGGAAGGGAGTGATAGGCTAGACGCAGTGATTAAGGAATAGATATTGAGAAAGCTAGCTCTGGTTGCACAATTTCTGAAATAGCAATTTCATTTCACGCAATTTATGGTGCCCTAAGTGGGATTCTTCCCAAGGCTGAATTGTCAATATGGACAAAACAAGTACTGGTGCGAGAAGATATGATATAGGAATAGGCTGTGAACACAAGATTTTCTTATTGGAAATAGAAACAATACGGATATGTTACCTCAACTTAAAAGTTGACAATTATTATAAGAATTTAAAAAAAAAAAAAAAGCCTGCAAACATGGGACTGAACACTGATGCTACTGTGCTGGCAAGACAATTTGAAAGTACAGAGATTGTATTGGTAGATTTTTTTTTTTTTTTTTTGGTGACCCAGGGAACTTCCGTACGCCGCTTCGCAGCGGGGTAAACCCCGGAGAGGCACGTGGTGAAACCACCACCCACGCACCCGGGTAAATCATGCAATTGCATCCCCGGGAATTGAACCTCTCCCCTTGCGTTAGGGGGAGAGGTCTGCCACCAGCGAGGCCACCGCACGGGTGGTTGTATTGGTAGATTGTTTATAAAACAAATGAAGAGATGTCTTGTTCCACATCGAAAAGCTGTGAGTGCGCACGTGGACGAGATTTGGCACTAACTAACGATCATTATTTTTATTTATTGAAAATTTGGATTTATTTCTATAAAATTAACCATAAAGTCTTATTGAAACAATGTGACTATTCACGAAAAGTTACGGTTATTTATTATTTATTATTTATTTAATTCCGAAATTTTTTATATCTTTTCAACGTAACATTTGAGACGTACTTGTTCGTTTTACAACATTTCCCGAAAGGTTGCCTTTGTTCTTTTTGCAACATTTTAAAGAGTTGCCTCTATTCAAAAGACAAAAGATAAATACGCTTGTTTTGAGATCAAACACATATATTCTTTCATTTCTTCGTTTTCTTTCGAAAGAAACTACAGCTATTGTTTCCAATTGTTTCTCATGAGAGACCTAGAGAAATACTAGAATTGCTATATAGTATTCTTATTTGAGACTTTGTTGTATATTGGAGGAGATTTGCCAGTGACCATTAGCAACTTTGTGGGGCAAATAAATCTTTAAAAAAAGTGATATCACGTCTCAAAGTCCGACTTGATTACTTTAAATATCCGACTTTATTGTTCTACCTAATTCGAAGCCATATTTTTCCAACACATTAAACCTTAAACAAACCAGAACTCATCTCTATCAGAGGCCTCCAATGAAGATTAACCGCCTCAGACATGCGGCCATGCGGCCATCGATCGCTGTGGTGGCGACAGGACGGCATGACAAAATATTGAAGGCGGAGGGAAAAATGTCCATTATGGCCTATAATTGAAGTGCAAGGAATCAGACCCACTTTCTATATTGGGATAAGTCCGAATCGAATCTTGCCAAGAGGATTGTAGGTAATTTTCAAAAAAAGGGGGAATTAATTTCCCAGAATATTCCGTTCTCTTATCGAAATTGAAGTCCATGTTGACGTCGGATAAAGGCTCATTGTATTTTGTGTGTGTGCATAAATGTATATACGTATTGTCGTTGAGTTTGGTTTGGTGTGCACGGGGATCGTACCTAATGTGTAAAACCGATGAGAGGTATACAGACTATCGAGACTCATCGTCATTCATGTGAGTTGAGAATATGGAAAAAAGATTTTTCTTTATTTGTGGATTCGAGTTTAATTCAGGATTGAGAAATACTTATAAGTGAGTGTGAATAAGTGATTGTAATATTACTTTTTTGCAATTATAGTAGGCCCATCTTGTCAATCTCCCCCGATAAATTAAATACATAGTCGAATCATGTAAGTTCCTTACGTTCAGATTTTACATATGCACTTATTTTTTACTCAAACGGTTTCGTTTGTTCACGGTTCCACGCTTGAGTTGCAAATTGGTATAAGAGCTTAGAATTATTATTGGTTGCTTGTTCTTCTACGAAATTCAAGGCGATGACCCCGATCTTTAAGGATCGAGTTTCGGCAAGTGCTTTTGCTTTCTTATGGTAAAAAATTGCTTATCTCTCTACAAACTTTCTATAGCCTCCCCTTACCAATTCTTAATTGGTGGGTCTCTCCATTTCTTAACTATAGGAAAGCTTTCATTGACTTGACTTCTAATTTTTGGTACGTTCAGTGAAGGTTAACAAACCAGAATAGAATAATGTTAGTAATCCAACGACCGTAGAATTATAGTGTAGGAAATTGTTTTGTAATAGAATGATTTGATGAAATCTTGTCCCATTTGAAGTATCAGTAGTTTTTGGGAGGCTCTCCATAGGATTTGCTGACGCCTATTCTGCCGCCCACTGCGACCATCGCTAGTAATCGCCAAAACACTTACAACGAATATGCCCAAACCATCCGGAATCGGATCAGACCAGATCAGAACAACGATTCTATAGGGGCTAGTTCGGTTCCCAATTCCAACTTAGTAAAACCGGTGAGTATAGGTCACCCACCCACCCACTTGGACCGGATTGGACCAATATATCTATATATATATATATATATTAAAAAAAATAAATTCTATCATAATTACTTAATTATTTGTAGTATTTCGACCAAATATATATGTACACATATGTATATATGTAGTTGTTACATTATGAGTGATCTTTTAAACAAATGGATGGTATTGAACAATCTCTATAAATCAGTCGCATCAGTAAATCAATTTTGCAAATCAATCTTTGTACAGTTCGCATTTTTTGTGCATAAAAGTGGGTTTTCAGAATTAATGATGTACAATGATCATTAATTTATTGTTTTCTATTCTATTATTAATTTTGTGTTTGGTCCTTAAACCCATAGCAGGGCTCAAACTTAAGTGTTGAACATAAAAAGAAAAGTTATGTAATAACACCTGTATAGTGATAATGGAATAGTGTTCTTTTTTCGGCCAAATATTAACTAGTGTTGAGCCCTTGCTAGATTTGGTAAGGACGACCTTCACCTTGGCCGCAAGTAGGAGTGTGCAACCGGACCGGGTTTACCTGGTTCCCGGTCCGGCCCACCCGGAAAACAGGGTCGGGAACCGGTTCGGTTGAAACCGGTCCGGGAACCGGTTCCGAGGATTACCCACCCGGAAACCGGTTCGACTGGACCGGTTTGGGAACCGGTTTGAGAACCGTTTTTTAAGACAACCCCAAATCAAAAACCCTAACTCGTTTCTATCTTCTTTACCTCTCACACTCACACGGTCACGACTGACACCTGCAGATTTGCTTTTCCTTTGTCGCGCCCCATCGCCAGATCCGTCAGTTGGAGAACGCCACCGTTGGAGCCATCGTCGGGTTCGCCACCGTCGCCGCCGCGCACCCCCTCGACGTCGTCCGCACCCCCTCGACGTCGTCTGCACCCGGTTCCAAGGTCTCTCTCTCTAGTGCTTCCGGCTTGTGTCGAGTTTTTGGAGTTTGCTTTGGGCTGATACGGATGATCTGTCAGTGGGAGAACGCCACCGCCAGAGCCGTCGCTGGGTTCGCCACCATCGTCACCGCGCACCCCCTCGACGTCGTCCGCAGACTCCGCACCCGGTTCCAAGGTCTCTCTCTCGAGTGCTTCCGGCTTGTGTCGAGTTTTTGGAGTTTGGTTTGGGCTTGTGTAGGAGTTTGCTGTCCAAAACTAGGGCACGACAATGGCATCTTTCGCGAGCATTTTGGCAAGAACACGTTGATTCTTGTTATTGATGGTCGGCTTCTGCAGCTCGTTGATGCTGATATGTGCCGTGCATGACGTTGGAATTTAATTAATTGCTATGAGTCCTAGGACCATCTAAAAGCTGCTTTGGTGTCGGCTCATGGCCATGATTATTATTTTTTTCAAATTATACAATCGGTGAATCCGATGTTTAGGTTTAAAGGTTCTGTGGAATTCCAGAAATTTAAAAATGATGCAGCACCACGGTGCTTTAGAATTGATATAATGCAGCTGCTGGTCAAGACTTTCAATTGTTGAATTTTTTTTGGCTGTTGGACTGGTTTATAATGTGAACAGGGTTGCCTCTGCATATAAAATCAACTTCAGGAATGAGTTGACAAAGTTGTGCGTTATATTAGCCTGATTTTGCTTCCGAACATCTCATAAAGATTAAGACTTATGCATTCTCTTGCATGACTTAAATGTTCAAAAGGTTTGCATTCTCTTGTTATGTGTGTGCGCTCTCAGAGATACTGGTTTTCTGTTACTTTTTCGTGGAAGTGGACGGTATTTGATCATGGTGCTTTTGTTACTCTTTTGTGGAAGTGGATGGTATTTGATTATGGTGATGGGCACTTTGAATCGCTAGCAGAGAATATATGTGGCCTGCGGAGCATGCAGATTGGCATCTTTGGTCAATTACAAATTACATATCTAGGTTATCTGCTCTACTTCATAATAGCCAAGTTTGAGGGACTGCTTGCTGGGTAAGGGACATGGCTGCAACCTGCAAGTGTATGAAAACTACTTGCAGTGTCTTTTTTGTTTGCAGTGCAATGAATTTTCTGAAAAGCATCTGATATATGGGTGAACATCATATCAAATGGTATGATGTTACAATTTGCATCTTGATTGCCGGTACTGCATTTTGCTCAATTCATCAACTAGCTCTTATGAAGTTATCCAGAGCGACAAATAGAAGACCCTGATTGCTTGCAGCTACAGGTGAGCTTTCTTCCATGTGATGATCTAAGGTGTTAACATTATTGAAATACAAATTATTGTATGACAAATTATTATATGATTCTTCATATCAATTATTTAGAATCTGCTTGTAGGCAGAGGGGAAGGTCTCATCTTGCAATTATTGATGTTCTTCAGAGCTCATTATCATTGCTTGACATTCCATTCACAGACATACAAGACATAGTATGTTCAATACCTTCTTTGTGACGAATTGCTGTTACTAATTTTTTTAAGCTGATGGATGTGCACATTCTTCTTTTGCAGACTTCAGGAAACAATTGCCTATATGTTGAGGGAGTATCAGGAGTACTTCCAATATCTGTGGCTAAGGTGCTTGCAATACTTTACCGTAGTAATCTCCTCATATTTAGTGAAGTGTGGATTGTGCTGCAGTAATTAGTGTTTCTCATTGTTGTTATAATTTCCTTGTGTTTATTGTCTGCAGGTGACTTTCAATGACGAAAAGTCAGAAGTCATTGATTTTTGGATTATATGGTCCTCTTCACTAGACAGTTTGAAGTACCAGTCTTATTTCAGCTTGCTAGAGCTGATTGAATTTCCAACTGAAGTTCCTGGTCAAAATGCTTATGCATACTTCTATCCTCCATCTAATAATGTTTATCAAGCTAGTCAGGAAGAAAAGCCTCAACTGTTGTTAAAAAGCCATGGTACTTCAATAATTGCAGCTCAGTTCTTGTCACATTTCAATTTTTATGCAAAACATGTTCCAATATAAATAGGGTTAACCCTGTTCCCGGACCGGAAAAATAGGGTGAGTTAGGAACATGGTCCAATGCAAACAGGATTGGGTACAGGGTCCAAAAAATGAGAACCGGTTATAACAGGGTTGGGTACAGGGTCCAGGTCTAGACCCTACCCACCTTGGACCCGATCACCCCTAGCCGCAAGTCTCAAGCTCTCACCAAATCCAACAACCCTTGCCTGTTGCTGGCAAGGGCCGTAACACCTCACCAATGTTGTCGCATCCCAAACCCTCATCAGATCTGGTGAGGGCGACTCTTGCTCTGGCCGTGAGGGTTGAGCCTTTGCCGAATTTGATGAAAGCCATGCTTGTTAGCCATAGGCGAGGGCCACAACACCCTCACCAATCCTCACCCGTGGCTGGCCAAAGGGAAAGAATAGGAAAAAAAAAAGAGGGAAAAAAATAGAAATGGTAAAGAAGAGAGAGAAACGAAGGAGAGAGAGAGAGAGAGAGAGTAGGGTTGCAGATTTTCTGAAAGATGGGCCCGTGAGTGACACGTGTGGCTCAGGGAATGGACTTGTGTAGAGCCGCTCTACCTAATATTTTCTCGAAAGCCAAAGGTTTAAGGTGAGTCCCATACTTTTCTCTCGTTTTTGCCCGTTACTCAATTTAAAAAGTTTGTTTCTTAGCTCCAAATTGCAAAAACCACAAATAATCGCAAGCCATGACACAAGAAGATAAACGAGTTTGAAATTTGAATCAATAAAACGGACATTCAAAAGTCGAAACTCTACCAAACAATCGGATTTCAATAATTGATCAAAAATGGAGTCCCTCATATTAACGAAACCAGTCTGACTTACTCTACATAGACTAAAATCAATCATGAAGACGAGAAGCGAAGATTAAACTGATCCGGGGAAAAAAAAAAGAAAAAAAGAAAAAACCAAAAAGACCTCCAGACTCGCAATCCTAAAGAGGAAAAGATGAAGAAGAATCATCGGACCGAGATGGAATTTTCATGATCTTTGGTTTTTATCATTTCTTTTTTCCCTTAAAGCAGAAGTTTTTCTATTTCTATCTTCTTCAGCCTATAGAGAAACGAGAAAGAACAGAAAAAAATATGTTTGAAGGTGAGATCACCCCTGAAGGGTGCATTCGGTTCGATTTTCAAAAATGCTTTTGGGAAAGTAGAAAGAATTTTGGATTAAAAGGGTTCTTCAAAATGCTAGTAGTATTTAGTAAAGTGTATTTTAAAAATATATTTTAAAAAAAATTGATGTAAATGCCATTCTATAAAAATTGCATTTTGTAAAGGATTTTTTTGCTATTTTTTTTTTTTCTACTAAAAACCTTAAACTAAGTCAACTCAACCATTGGCCAGTCTCACACTGGCTACTCATTGGTGGACGAGGTAAAGTTAGGGTTTGCGAAGGCAATTTTTGAAATTGTGAAGTTGAGCAAGGGCAAAATTGTAAGAAAGAAAAAGTCTATTTGCATTTTGGAGATGCAGCTTTTCAAAATATCTCTAGACCTGTCTTGGGCTAAAGCCTTTTAAGAGTTTTGGAGATATAATTACATCTCTCCAAAGCAATTAAGAAATTGCTAAATGACATTTGCATATCTTGAAAGAGCTATAAAAGACTTTGTAAATGTTGAACCAAATGCATTCTAACTGGAGAACAAAGAGCTCGGCTTGCTACTTAGAGTACTTAGTCGCTCAAAATATGTGCCAGACATGGACAAACACCTGCGACATGGCACTACTCAAGTACCTAGTTCTTTCAAGTCTAACCTATGAAGAAAAGTTTAGTTGTGACATTAGTTGACACGAGAAAGCAAATAAAGGAAGTCCCGGACCTGCGACGCCGAATTGCCATATTATTCATTACCGAGAGACTGCCACGTTATTTTATCACTGAGAGCTCTTTGCAACTTGAACCTAAAACGTCAATAATGTAAGACATGCAGGTTGTACTCCGCCACAGCGGTCTTATTGGTTTGGCTTGGGAAGACCATCAAAATTGAGCTCAAGTCCGAACCCGTCAATATATCCAATTAGACTCATTTTTACTCAAAAACTTAAGTTATGTACCAATTAATATATACTAACTACTTAATATCATATCAATTCTCTAACGTGAGATTTCTCTAACACAAGTATCACGTCTATCCTAACATATGCAGCCGTGGTGGAGGACAGGCCTAACGCTGAGAAAATGATGATCAGCTTTGTTTGGAATGATGCGGCAAGAATTGAGCAACGGGAAGGAACAAAATCATATGTGGTACAAGCGTTTGGCGATGGAAGATGAAGCAATGGAACTAGCTATATAGCGAGGTGTTCGTTTTGGTATTATCTATCTACATGCAAGTGTCCCAAAAACCATTAAATAAAGACCGAATTGATAAAGAAGAAATACAAGATTCATGTGAGCTCGATGCATCTACAAGTAGTGGCATTTCCGTCCAAATGTTGCTCCTTCATTTGTGAAAAACAACAAAAGAATTAAAGTCACATGCTTTGTCCGATGGGAGAAAAATAAGGAAGATTGTCCAGAATCTCTAGATATTGCAAGGTAAATCATAAAATCAACGACTTCTATATGTTTACGCATGGGCGGTGTCGGAGATGTGCTCTTCAGCTTTTACCTACTAGGAAAATGTCCTGATCTCGTGCCCGCATGCGTAAGGAAGAATTCTCACTGATGATGTTTTCGTAAAAGCAGTAGATTTTGCTGAATTGCAAAGTCGACCCGACGATGCGACAGTCGTTCTGTATATATTATGTCATGTTCCCATCCAAGACATACGCTCTCTATTTGTTGTTTTATTTTTGTTTTGATTCTCTTTCTTCTCATTGTTTCTCGCTTGCAAATATATCTTCTCGAGGGGAAATCATTATATCAAAACTATATCCATGAATGGCGCGTAATTGAGCCATTGAATTTCAAGGAACGTGTGCATGGATCAGAAGTGGGATCCATATGCAATCCAATAAGGATGAACATTTTTAGATTTCGTTGAAGATTCATATATAAAATAATGAAAAGCAAAGATAAAAAACACTTTGTAATTCATCAATAGTATAAGAATTCGATTTGGTACCTCATACTTTTCACATGAATCACGAGATATTGGTTAGCTACCTCTCCATCGCTTGATGATTGCTCGGCTTCACTTTCGTTTTCACTCCAAGACGTCGCAATAACTTAAGAGAGATATAATAGGATTTGGGAACAATATCTTCCCCAACAGCTTTTCCAGGGATGAGTGGCCGTCAATTTCGTGCACAATAAGGAAGTGAATACTTTAATATTTATTTCTTTTAACACAATTATGAATAAATTAAAAAAAAAATAGTGGGAGACACCAATGGAAGATCTCTCCCTTGACAAATATATACTTATTAACTTAGAAAATATATTCTAAAATTAACTCCACATCATTCGATTCCGTCTCAGGGGTTCGGTGTGGCTGCTACTCTGTTTCCTAGGCACCGCTAGCACGGTCGTGGGCTGAAAAACGACAGTGTGCGAAACCCTAGCCACAAATCTTTTTCCAGAAAACGGGAAGACCTCTGCAATCGGTTTCAACTTTGGACTTCCATGTTTCCTTTCTCCTTTCTCCTTTTTTTTTTTACCTGACTTCTATCTTTTCTTATTAGAAGCTAAAATTTAGAGACAAAATCAGAGGAGGACCCACCATGTCAATTTTCTTGAATATGAAAAATTAAATATCAAAAGATAAACAATTACAAGTAGAAAATTATTATCACTTACTAAAAAGAAATTTTTAATGTCATTATAAAAATCTATTAACTTAAAAGATGGAAAAAAAAACACTTATAATGTTGGCTTTCAAATTAATAACAAAATCATTGTAGATATTGTTCATCTTGCTTTCATCACAACCATTATTTTCCTTAGTAAAGTTCAATACAAGCTCCATCCATCTAAATGAGATTAAAAGAAAAATCAAGTATTGTATATCTAATATATATATATGTATATAGACACACACAAAATTTGACGACAATGAATATGTGACGCCCCCAGCACGTCACAACTAATGTGACTATCCCTCAAGTTGTGATACCCCTTGCATGTCATGGCTAACGTGACTATCCAATTCTCTCTCTCTCTCTCTCTCCCTCTCTCTGTTAGCATGCAGAATGTGTAACGACAAATCAATGCACTATAATTTCAATCGATGCACGTAGAAATATAGAACCAGACACTTTTATTTATTTATATAATATAGACGACTTAGGTCGGTACATTAGTGGTCAAACTGTTCCTTCTTCTAGCTGTGTCCAAAATATTGCCTCGACCATCCTACTTTTTATTTACATGACTGCCGACATAATAAGTCCTACTCTCGCCAAAAATGCAAGCATTTTCCTTACTTTTTTGCATTAATCTATGCTAAATTTAGGACGGTCTAGTAAAACCAATTTACCTTGAATGCATTTCTCATAAATTGAACAGATATTCGGTAATCTGCGGAACCAAACTTAACACGACGAACTGATCGTGCACTTTCTAGTTTTGAACAGGACACACACAACATCTCAACTGAAACTCAACTATTCACTTCCATGGACAGAAATAGTTCTTCCCTTAGTATCGCAGACTCGTTCTCGTAAGTTCATCATCAGTGATGTAAGCGTAAGCATCGTACTTCACAATCGCATTCCTCGTCGTCTTGTTGAAAGCGTGAGTCCTCAGCTGAATATATCCGCGAGCGAACCGGAAAACGCCAGTCCCGCCGACGATCGTCAGCTCCCTCGGATTTTTCAGAAGCGGGGTCTGCCCCAATACGCTCAACGTGCTCCCGTTGTACGCGCCTTCTGTGAAAACCAAGTTCATCGTCATGGTGAGGCTCAACTCGCTTTGTGATGACAATGCGTATATTGCTTGAGCTCTCCCGACAAGCGCCGAGTTCAGGTCTGGGCTCACGGTCAACGGGTCGTCAAAAACCGCGACCGTGCCAAAAAGCGTAGCCGACCCATTCGTTGTCGCCGCTAGCGACTAAATTTGGCCTCGCTAGAGACTTGCCGGCGCCTGAATATTCGCTGACGACATCGCGTGAAGTAGGGACATTTGCAACATTATGATATATTATCAAGGGCAGAGTTGGAAGAAAAACAAATGTATTTGCACTTAGGAAATGCTCAAAATTCAAAATACGTCCGAACCTACCTTGGTTATTAGAGGCCTTTGAGAATCGCATCTTTCCAAAGTTCTCTAAAAAAATTGCCAAATGATATTGAGAGTCAACACAAGATGATGTGTGCGGGCCATTTGAAGAAGGGGGGGGGGGGGGGGGGGGGGGGGGGGGGGGGAGGGGAGGGTGGTTTGATGTGTGTTAGAGAGAAAAATGTTAGTTGTACAAATAACTGTAGAGTGATGGTTTTAAAAAGTAGTTTTGTAATAAAATGGTAGTGCTGAATTCTTGTAGGGTACTTCAACATGACAGATTCACGAGAGATAATGCTATATGTGCTATAGATTGTTCTAGCATTTTATGCATGTATGCTTTTATAGAACTAGCATTATTTTAATGCAAAGTGGAGTCCACATCCATAAAACCAATGCTAACATGGATGATTGTTATATATACTAGCTGTATAAACAACCACTGAGATAATAAAAGATGCTTCCCATGTGTTTTACTCACAAAATTAGTGAAATTATAGTTATCAATCGGACATCAAGCGACGATCACTTGAGATTGGGCGACCTCAGGCGAGGCTGTCGATGCCAAATTTGGCCCCTTGGCAACTAGATTTGGCTTCACGAGAGTCTCACCGATGACGTAGAGTGAGTTAGGGATCTTCAAAATTATGAAATTTTACCAAGGGCAAAGTTGGAAGAGAAACAAATGTATTTGTATTGAGGAAATGTTTAAAACTCAAAGCACCTCCAAACCTATTTGGGTTAAAAGCCTTTAGAGGCCTTTCAAAATACACTGCATCTTCTTAAAGCTCTCAAAAAATTTGCCAAATAATATCTGCATTTGTCCAAAAAACTTTGGAAGCCAAATCCACTTGACAAAGTAACTTCCAAATGCATCCATTGTGCCCCAAGCGTGACTATCCAAGGATCGAGAGTAACAAGCACACACACATCTAATGCGAGAAGATATAATGCATTGTAGTGGTTTCATCTCTTCCGATTCCTTATATTTTCGTTTTCATGACACATTTCAATTCCTTATATTTTCCATCTCGATGTACTTCCAATTCCAAACGTTTGAGTTCCATGTGATTTCAATTCGAATGCACTTTACTTTCCAGCACAATTAAATACTTAGAATTCGCACTCCATCTACGTCTCATTTGTGTATTTTGTGCCCAAGTGCTGAATCGCGAGATATAGGTCGCTCTCCAATTATTTGAGATAGAATCGCGTTGGCATACGATGATTTTCATCAACATCCCTTTCGGCACGCTCAATATCGATTGTTTCCAATTATGTCATATAATATATATACAAGGAAATATAATATTCTTTTGCTTTGTCCCTATAAAATTTTGCAATTTTAATTAAATGATTCTTACTTAATATTCAAGTATTAACAATTTCATTGATGCTAGATGTCATTATAATAACTCGGAATTACGTTGGCATACTTTTGAGAAATGGAAAAATAAAAGAAATTACAATCACAGGAAAAAGAAGAAGAAGAAAAGTCTAGCAAATTAAAAGAAAGAAAAGAGTAAAGCCTAGAATATGTTTGTATCGGTGTTATAATCTATGGGTTACCAAACGAAAGATAGAATCATGAAATATCATAACCCATCAGTACCATCTCATAGATTGTCCTAACAACTAATCTGCATGGCTGAACCAAACATTTTTCTTGTGCTAACTTTGTTAATGTCAAAATTTAATTTTTGTTGGCATTGCTACATTTTTCTTTTTGATAAGTAAAAAGCTGATTGGCGCTAATGACCCCTTCTATCACCATAAGGGTTCTACATCCATTTCGGGATGTTCCACTTGAGCTATATCTACATTGTATCACTCGCGATTTAAGGATATGAAGTCGGTGAGTCTAGTACAAAATATGTCGTAATTACACAGTTTAATACAAGTCATGAATTAAGCTTGTGACCTTATGCAAGATAGGTGATTCAATTATCATTGAGCTACTCATCGTGGTGACCAATGGGTTTTAATTTTTGTTCACCTAACATAGTTACTAAAAACCTAAGGGTCACGTAGAAGCTAATACGCACGTGATTGTTGCAGATCACGTCTCTATCTCATATCTATTAATTGCGATGAGAGATTTGATTAAGAAACTTTCCCGACTTAAATACAAACAATGCGAGTTTAAGTTTAGATAACATGTCACCAAAAACAAGGCCATCTCGCTTTGGGATGCAAAACGCCGCCATGACCTGTACCACGCCCTCGTCCTTCGAGCTCATCCTGGGCCCCACAGTCAACGCATTGTCGAAAATCGTCACTAGACTGAATGAGGTGCGGACTGGTTGATCATTGACGCTTGGGCTACGATTGCAATGGTGGGCCGGTGGCATTGCTCCCGGTGCTTTTGTCCCGCACGTACACGCGGGAGCGAGTACGCTTCTCGCGCTTGTAGGCTAGGAGTTTGGATTTCGCGGTGAGTACAATGGAAGAAACAAGGAATGAGAAGAGAAAGAGCTTGGTGTTTTTTTTTGGGTCGGAAATAGGTCATTCATTCATTTAAAGCAAAGATTACAAGTAGACGATAGATTGGCTTTAGAAAATAAAATATTTAAAAGGGGTTGTGGTGGTGCATATAACTAGTTTGTGGCTAGGGACTTGAGGCGATACGATTTGGCAACCCAATCGGCGGCGTGATTTGCTTCTCTTGGGCAGTAGGAGAGCTTGACAAAGGATAGATGTTGTAAAATTTCTATGATTTCAGGAAGTAAATTACTCACGGCCCATGGATTTGCAACCCGGCCCAAAATTGCCTCCACAAGTGCCAAGTTGTCGCACTGTACTTCCCATTCTCTTTCTCCGAACTGAACAGCCTCCACTTGACTTCCTGTTCTTTGATTTAGAAAGCGTAATCCGTGAAGAAGCGCTAGGGCTTCAGCGTGCAGAGGAGATGTAACACGGATCTCAGCGGCGAATCCGTCAATCAGCAAGCCGCTCGAGTCACGAACAATCCTAGCGACAGAGCTCTTCTCTTCTCCCTTCGTCCAAGAGCAGTCCACGTTAAGCTTAAAGCTGTTGCTGTCTGGTGCTTTCCAGATCTCGGGCGGGTCTGACCTGCTGGTTTTCTTCTATTCTTTGCTCGGGATCCATCTGGAGAAGGCTCGGACCTGAGCTTGAGCAAGATCTACTATTGACTTGGTTTTGGGAGGTCGAGATTTGAAGATGTAGTCGTTTCGGAGTTTCCATATCAACCAGACCGTGCTTGCCACCATATCTACTGAAGGTAACTCTGTTTTTGCTTCGAAGAGCTCTGCAAACCACTTGTCGATGCGAGTTACTGATATTGTTTTGTTGTATAGGTTGAGGCGCGGGTCAAGCCATATTTGCCGAGTCCTTTTGCATAGGAAGAACAAGTGTTCTGCTGTTTCAGGATGCCGAACATAGAGAGGACACAAGGGATAAGGTAATATTCGCCTTTTATAGAGATTTTCCTTTGTTGGGATTGCATTTTGGCATATGCTTTATAGGAAGAACTTTACTTTGGGGGGGGGGGGATTGGAGTACCCCATAACCTAGTCCATAGAGATTTGGGCGGCTGATAGGAGATTGTTGCTCTGTTTGGGTCAGGATGATTGGTCACTGAACATAATCTGTTGTAGCCACTTTTTACTGTGTAGGATCCTGAGTTATTCCCCATCTAGATCAGCCTATCTTGCTATGGTTGTGCGCTAATTGGAGTTGAAAGTATTTCCTGAGCGACTTGTTCATCAAAGAGAGCTTGAATTTTAGGCTCCTCCCATAATCTCCTTTCATTGTTCATTAGTTCAGCAACCATCTTAGGATCATCCTTGTTCGCCGGTTCTCCTATCACTCCCCTCGGGAGCCATCTGTCTCACCATATGTTAATGCTTTGCCCATCTTCCACTATCCACTTCACCTCCGATTCTATAGTGTCTTGACCTATAAGGATGATGCCCCAACCCCAAGATGGTCGTTGTCCTGTTTTTACCTTCCATAAGTCTCCATTTGGATAGTATACTCCTTTTAGGATTTGGCTCCATAGAGCTTAAGGTGATTGTGAAAGTCTTCAGGCTTGTTTGGCTAACATTGCCTTGTTGAAATTTGTTGGGAATAACGGATCCCCGAAAAGCGGATTCGACACTGAATCGAATCCCTAAATCAATGCGGAAGCGAAGCTCGGGAATAACACACGTATTACCGATCCTAAAACACACCACGGATTCGAGCGTATCTTTTAAGCCACAGATTAAACACCGACGCCGATAGAGGAAGAGAAACTTTGTCCTGTTTGATCCGATGAAGCAGAATCACCTTTGAAGGGAAGAAAAACGCGCCGTATGCTTTACTGTTTTTCCTTTTCTTTTTGGAGAGAGAGAGAGAGAGCGCGCGGGAGAAGACGTACGTACGTTTTCTATTTCCAACATGTGCCATCTTTCTCTCTCTCCTCCCTTTTATACCTTCCCCATCCACGGGCCCTATTCCCGTGGGCCGGGCTTTTTGGGCCCAACTTGGGCGGACGGGCCTTAAGCCCAATACTAATAAAGCCTTCATCTCCCACTCGCACATGGTGGGTCGAACAGGATTCTCTTTACCTCTCTTCAACATTCATACCGGTGAATAATCCATGCGACCAGCATACTTTGAGAGCTCGTTGCTATACATTTGTTATGAATATATAGCAGTTCATAATGGGCGTCACACTCCGAGTAGATTTAGTATGCAGTACCCTAGATCGATCGATCACATTTATATCTCTCTTGATCTCTTTTAAACAATGATATATATATTGTATTCACAATTATGATTATCACAAAGACAGTCATAATTGGTCGACCAGTGAACACAAAACTATAATGTGATTCTCCAAAATCGATCTTCCTCTTCCCTTCAAACTCTCAATTTCAGTTCAGCTTGCTTTTCTAGAAATGCCTCATTAGATCGAATCATCTCATGACCATTGGCAACACCCTAAGATAGCAAACACTAAATAGAAATCTTGAGAATAAGTAAGAGTCATGAGGGGACTAAAAATTGAGGAACTATTTTCCTCAAGAGTCTCACACGTCATAAAAGTTGAGATCAAACTTTTTGCCACTCTTATTGGTCGTCGCATGCATACGTAGTATGAAATACGTATTACAGTATTAACTCCTTTCCCATGGAGCGTATGTCTACACCTTTCAATACCGTACAGATGATAATTCAGACATACCCAATGTCTAACTTGAGTTCACGTATCTACTCATTTACAAAATTCATCAGAACTCACATCTGGCATCTTAGACAGATAAAGTAAAATATGTGGGTTATTTTACTTTCGGACATAGTAATTATCATGTCCTCATCTTAACACCTAGTTAAGGCGACATACGTATTTTAAGCTTGAGCTCTCGATTATCACCTAGATAATAAGCTTAAAAATAGTCTCATCTCTATTTATCACACAAGTAAATAGAGGCGATTATCCGTGTGAGTGGGCTAATCTTATATCTGTCCGACATACTTTCTCAATTTAAAATAATGCATTAAGCATTAAGATGCATAAAGATCAAACAAAGATTCATAAGCATTAATGATGAAACAACACTAGTTCATAAATGTGAACAACTTAGGGAAATTACAATCCAGTACATCAGACTCTATGCAATCCTAGAGATTTTACATGACCACAAAACACATCTCTAGGTATTGGCTTTGTCATAGGATCTGCTACCATTCTATGCGTAGATATGTACTGTAAGTTCACATCCTTTCGTGCAACCATATCCTTGACAAAGTTATACTTGATATCTATATGTTTGGTCTTGCCATGATATTTTGGATCTTTGGTGTACGCTATAGCTGCTTGGCTATCACAGTTAACCAACAATGGATTTGCAGCTTTCTTAATAACTCCTAAATGCTCCAAAAATCTCTTAAGCCAAACTCCTTCTTGTACCGCTGCTGATAATGCCACGAACTCAGCTTCCATCGTGGATAAGGCTATACATGTTTGCTTCTTATTACTCCATGATATGGCGCCATTGTTCAGTA
Organism: Eucalyptus cladocalyx; assembly: GCA_017140615.1. Lineage (NCBI taxonomy): Eukaryota > Viridiplantae > Streptophyta > Magnoliopsida > Myrtales > Myrtaceae > Eucalyptus > Eucalyptus cladocalyx. The sequence goes on from CM029516.1 coordinate 37,919,136, forward strand.
AGAAAGCAAATCCTGAGGTAGATTTTCTTTCATCTAAATCTCCTCTACAATCAGCATCTGAATAGCCTTCAAGTCGCAGATCCTTTCCTTGGTAATTCAACTTGAAATCAGCAGTTCCCTTCAGATACCTTAGTATTCTCTTAACGACTTTCCAATGTGCTGGACCTGGATTGGATTGGTATCTACTCACCATTCCAACTGCAAAAAATATGTCGAGTCTTGTACACATCATAGCGTACATCAAACTCCCAACTGCACTAGCATAAGGAACATGTTTCATTTGTTCCTTCTCTTGTGGAGTCCCTGGACACAGTCTATGGCTCAATCCTTCACCTTTTACAATAGGAGTGTCTATGGGTTTACAGTCTTGCATACGAAATCGTTCAAGAACCTTATTTATATATGTTTCTTGCGAAAGAGACAACAATCTTTTCGAACGATCTCTTGAAATCTTAACTCCAAGAATGTATGCGCCTCACCCATATCCTTCATCTCAAAGTTGGAAGACAACCAACTCTTGACAGTATTAACAAACTCCATATTGTTTCCGGCAATCAGTATATCATCAACATATAATGATATGATCACAAATTGATCCTTGGATCTTTTGATATATACACAATGATCCTCATCAATCATTGTAAAATCATATCCCATTATGGTATTATGAAAACGTATATACCATTGTCTCGAAGACTGCTTAAGGCCATATATCGACCTCAAAAGTCGACATACCTTTTCTTCTTGGCCTTTCACTATGAAACCAGCAGGTTATTCCATATATATTTCTTCCTCTAATTATCCATTGAGGAAAGCGGTCTTTACATCCATCTGATGTAAGTCAAGATCCATACTAACTACTATTGCCAGAATAATGTGAATCGAGGTAAATCTCACTACAGGAGAAAATGTATCTTCATAATCAATTCATTCTTGTTGATTATACCCCTTCGCCACAAGGCGAGCCTTATGCCTTTCATCGAGTCATCAGCCTTTCGCTTTATTTTGAGAACCCACTTGTTCCCAATAGCTCTGTGTCCTTTTGGAAGATCAACCAGTTCCCAGACTTGGTTTGATTTCATTGACTCCATTTCCTCTTCCATTGCATGAATCCATTTTTCCTTACTTGGGCAATTCAGAGCCTCATTGATATTTCTTGGCTCATCCTCATCTTGTGGACCAACCATAAAAGTTTCCCCTTCAATGTCAAAATGTCGACGGAGAATACTTTGGCGACTTGTTCGCCGTATGGGAGATTGTACACTTTGTACATCATTTCCCATTATGCTCCCACTTGGATGAACTCCACTAATATTATTATCTTGATCCAAGGTTTCAAATAGGGAGTGATCTTCCCCTATTTCGCCATTCTTAGGAAACTCATCATCTAAGAATGTGACATCTCGTGATTCAAATTCAGTTATACTCCCACTTTCCTGCTCACCTATGAACACATACCCTTTCGAGTGTTCGGAGTATCTTATGAAAATACTCTTCTTTCCTCTGGGACCCAATTTCCCAAACTTGTGAGAGGACTCATGTGTATAGGCAGCACAACCCCATGACTTAAGAAAACTTAAGTCCGATTTTCTACCTATCCATAACTCATATGGAGTGGAAGTAACTGATTTGGAAGGCACCCGGTTAAGTATATAGGCGGCAGTTAACAATGCATCACTCCAAAAAGTGATAGGTAAGTTAGCATGCGCCATCATGGACCTAATCATTTCCAGTAGGGTTCTGTTTCTTCTCTCCGCAGCACCATTTTGTTGAGGAGTATATGGAATAGACAATTGTCTTTCTATTCCTTTTTCATCACACAATTTTCTGAACTCATCAGATAAATATTCTCGACTTCGATCAGATCTCAATGCTTTTATTTTCTTGTCTAGTTGATTTTCTACCAGGTTCATAAACCTTTTGAAACAACTTATTGCTTCAGATTTATGAGAAATCAAATAGACATATCCGAATCGAGTATAATCATCAATAAAGGTGATGAAATAAACAGCCCCATGCCTTCCTCTCACATTCATTGGACCACAAACATCAGAATGGATTAAATGCAGAGGAAATTCAGCTCTTTTACCTTTTCCAAATGGTTTCCGTGTCGTTTTCCCTTCTAGGCAATGCTTACATATAGGCAAATCGACTTTTTCAATGTTGCCCAACAAGCCCTCTTTGGCTAGTCTATTCATATGCCGTTGGCCAATATGACCAAGTCTAGCATGCCACACATTCACATCATTATCATATGTATTAGGAGACGTGAGAAGGGAATAACAAACATTTGCATTAACATAATCAATATATAATACAATGAAACCATCCAGGAAATAACCACAACCATAATAGTTTGCATTCAAATACAAATCCACACCTCTATTATGGAAGTTCATATTAAAACCTAGTTTAACCAACACTAAAACAGACACTAAATTCCAACGAATCTCCGGAGCATATAATACATCATGTAGGAATAAAGTGCGTCCACCACGCATGTTCAGTTGGCATGTGCCAATTCCTTTCACTTCAGCTTTGGAGTTGTTTCCCACATAGACCCACTTAGTTCCAATTGGTACTCGTCGAAATTTCACGAAGGATCCTCTATCCTTCGCTACATGGTCTGTCGCTCCTGAATCTACAGTCCACAAAGGATTAGACTCAGTCAAGAATACAGAACTCGACACAAAAGTAAAGTTCTGATTAGTACAAGGGGTGTTTACCTTCTTTGGCTCACGGCAGTCGCAAGCATAGTGACCTTTCTTGTCACAATTGTAACATCTCACCCTTGACATTTTCTTCACTTGAGGACGTTTTCCTCTCTTGTGTTGGTTAACTCTTGATTTCTTGCAACAAGGACTTGATCATTTGCAATCCCACATATTGAACGAATCAATACGCTTGCGCTTAGAGCTCAAAGCCTTTTCTGAGCTAGAACCAGCATTGTAAATGTCTATTTTCGACTTAAATGCCGTTGGGCGGTCCTTTACTAGCTCAAGGTGGCGCATGGCATCCTCAAGATCTTCCATAATATGGTCAAGAGCTTCTAGTGCTTCTTGCTTTTCCAGCACATACTGGATTTTCATTTGCCAAATTTCATAGTTGTCGCCATTGAGCTTTTCACCTTTGTTCAGCTCGGCAACTATGCTCTTTGTGGCTGAAGCCATTGATCTGAACACATCAGACAAATATGCACAAATTATTAATGCCTATCATTTATGCATCCCTTTTTACATAGACCCATCATATTAATGAATAATTTCAAGTAAGACTTCAGAATCAAAAGGTCACTACGTTTCCAATCATCCTCCAAAAAACCTAACTTAGAACTATCATTAATATGATTACCTTATGCAAAATCAATTCTATGAAGTTACAAAAATTTCTAAAACTACCCATAGCTAATTACCCACAACAACCAATAATAACAGAAAGCAACAGATAATTGACATCCAATATAAAACAATAATACTTTCAACTAATACAATCAATATATAGGTTGCTACATCAACAACAATTAGGTAGTAATCATTATATAATATGTCCACAAAGCACACTTAACATATATAAGCCAATACAACTAACACCAAGTCAGCACATGAACTGGGAAAGATCCTCTTTTGTTCAATTTCTTGATCTTTTCCCTTGAAACAATACAGTAATATTCATTTACAAAATCCATTACAATTTTCTTATAGGAAGCAGCTCCGTTGACATCCCATATGCGATCCAACACATCTTGCCATTCAGGTGGAAGAGTGTTTATGAAAAATCGAACCATCTCTGACTGTGACATAGGACGACCATTCCATATGACCTATTGAATTTTTCCGTTAACTTCAAGGACGTGATCAATTAAGTCACATCTCTCCCATTGATGATCAGTCAGCTCAGCTATCAACTTAGACAGCCTATCCTTTTGTTCATCAAGAATCGCGCGAATAGGTGTGCGCAACCTCGGGGAGGCATTGTTCCCGCAACAAATGCAGAACAAAATAAGGGATCACTTATAATCCACATAGACTTAATTGAAAAAGAAACACATTCTTTTCCTCCTCTTTTTTTTTTTGGTCAACGGTCAACGGTCGTCGGACCGGTTCGAGCGAACCGACGGCACGTGCCGCACGCGTGCGCGCGGCTGACATCACGCGACGCGTCGGTCGGCACACGTGCGCGCGTGCCGCGCGTGTGCCGGCGTCACGGGTCGGGTCGGGTCGGGTCGTCCGGTGACGTCATCGGGACATAGCCGGTCGGTGACCGGTGACGTCTGTCGTGACGTCACCCTAGTCACGACGCTGGGTTTCCGACCGCGCGTGTCGGTCACGCGAACCGGCACGTGCCGGTTTGCCGACCGACGATGCCGTGTGTCGCACACGCCGGGCGAGCCAGCGCCGGCGCGTGCCGCGCCCACGCGCGCGCCTTCCGGCCGCGCGTGTGGGCGCGTGCGGCTTCGCCCGGCGTCGCTCGACGTATCGCCAGACTCGTATCGACGTTGCCTTTCTTCCTATGCCATCAGAATTCGATTTGGACTTACGCAAACTCAGAAAAAAGGACGTACAATGCTTGGGTGTTGGGATTTCACGCCCCGATCCGTACGGCCGAAATTTTTTTTTGCGAAAAATCAATCTAAAAACGTCAAACAGGTCGGGAAAACGTGAACTAGGGCTCTGATACCAATGTTGGGAATAACGGATCCCCGAAAAGCAGATTCGACACTGAATCGAACCCCTAAATCAATGCAGAAGCAAAGCCCGGGAATAATACACGTATCACCGATCCTAAAGCACACCACGGATTCGAGCGTACCTTTTAAGCCACAGATTAAACACCGACGCCGATAGAGGAAGAGAAACTTTGTCCGATGAAGCAGAATCGCCTTTGAAGGGAAGAAAAACGCGCCGTATGCTTTACTGTTTTTCCTTTTCTTTTTGGAGAGAGAGAGAGTGCGCGGGAGAAGACGTACGTACGTTTTCTATTTCCAACATGTGCCATCTTTCTCTCTCTCCTCCCTTTTATACCTTCCCCCATCCACGGGCCCTATTCCCGTGGGTCGAGCTTTTTAGGCCCAACTTGGGCGGACGGGCCTTAAGCCCAATACTAATAAAGCCTTCAAAATTAATTAGGTCTTTAAAGCCGAGACCCTCTTCGTCTTTTCTGCATTTCAAGACTTCCCATTTCTTCCAGTACATGCCTCTTTTGGAATCATTTTGTTTCCACCAGAAAGCCGCTATCCTTTGTTTGATGGCTTTGCAAACTGAGATTGAAATTTTGAAAATGGACATAACGTATTGAGGAAGAGCCTGTACCATGGCTTTTATCAATATTTCTTTGCCAGCTTTAGACAATAGCTTTTCTTTCCAGCCTTCAAGCTTCGTGTTTATGCTAGCCAGAATCCATGAAAACATCTCCTTTCTTTTTTGTCCCCAATCAGATGGAATTCCCAAGTATTTCCCTGTTTTGTCAATAATAGGCACTCGTAACTCATAGGCCATATTCCTCTTTAAGCTCAAGGGGCAGCCCTTGCTGAAAAACACTCCTGATTTGTTTAGATTGATAGCTTGACCAGTCGCATAGCAATACTTGTTCAAAAGATTTGCTAAATTTTGGCATTCTCTAACTGTCCCATCCATAAAAATTATAGCATCATCAACAAATAATAGATGAGACAATATGGGGCAATACCTATTCAGTTTTATTCCTTTGAGACTCCCATCTTCTATTGCTTTGTGCATCATCCAGGAGAACACATTGGCCATCAATATGAAGAGGTACGGGGACAATGGGTCTCCTTGTCTTAGTCCCCTCGTGGGTGTAAAATACCGTGTTTGATCGCCATTAACTTTAACACTAAATGACACCGTGGAGACACATGTCATCACCAACTCAATCCATCTTGCACTAAACCCCATCTTCAACATACTCATTTTTAAGAAATTCCACTCGACCCTATCATAAACCCGTTTCATATCCAATTTAAGTATTGCCTGGAATTTCTTTTTTCTTTCTCTAATCCTCAACTGATGCAACACCTCTTGAACTATAAAGATGTTATATTGTATTTGTCGTCCTTTAACAAAGGTGCTTTGTTCGTTGGCTATTATCTCATCAAGCCATGGTTTCAATCTGTTTGCTAAAACTTTGGAGATAATTTTATAGCTGAAGTTGTATAAACTAATTGGCCTAAACTGACAAACACTTTCTGGGGTTTTAACTTTTGGAATGAGAGTTATGTGAGTCTTGTTGAGTAGGGGGTCGAACTCACCTGTTTCAAAGAAGTTTCTGACCATATTCAACACATTCAGCTTGATATCTTCCCAAGTAATGCTGATAAAATTATCCATTAAGACCATCCGGGCCGGGGGCTTTTAGGGAGCCTAGCTGGAAAATCGCTTCTTTTACCTCTTCCATGGAAATAGGGACCAAGAGGTTTTCGTTTATTTCCGTGGTTATTAGAGTTGTGCACATGTCCAAAATAGGTTGAAAATCTCCTGGACCCGCTGATTCATATAAAGAACAATAGAAATCTTATATGTGTTGTTTCAATATTTTTTGGTCCCTACACCAAGTGTCTTCGTTGAGGCGCAACACAGAAATTATGTTCCGTTGTCTTCGTTGAACCATAGTGGCGTGGAAATATTTTGAGTTCCTGTCTCCCCAACGCAGCCAATTTATACGAGACCTCATACCCTAATACATCTCCTCCCGATGCCAAAGCCGCTCAATATTTTCTTTAATTTCTTGGCGTTTCACTTTGCTGGAAAATTCAGAATCCCCATTTGTGATGTCGGTGAGTTTCTTTTTGAGACTTCTAATTTGGAGAGAGGCATTAGAGAAAAGGTTACATGCTGTATTGGGGAGAGGCATTAGAGAAAAGGTTATTTTTGCTCCATACTGTCAATTCCTTTGTTACATGCTGTATTTTCTGAGAAAAGGTTGTATGATAGTGCTGGTCACCTCCCCAACAGCTTTTAATAATCTCCCCACTCTCTTTTTCCTCCATCCAATAGGCTTCAAACTTGAATTCCTTCCTTCTTCTCTCCCTAACAGGATGTAGAGACAGCAAAAGTGGGCTATGGTCTGAACCAACCGCTGAAAGGGCCACTACTTCAACATTTGGGAAGGTAATTCTCCACTCCATTGTACATAAGGCTCTGTCCAACCTCTTCTTCACTAAATTTTCACCATCTCTATTATTGGCCCAAGTAAAAGCACAGCCTTTAGAATCGATATTCATTAAGGAGCAATCATTAAGCATATCCCGAAAGACTGCTATTCGATGTTGATTAGCTTCCCTCTTCCCAACCTTTTCCCAACTATATAGAATTTCATTAAAGTCCCCCATATAAAGTCATGAAAGTTGATTGTTGGAGTGCATATCCCAAATATTTTGCCATAATAGAAGTCTCTCTTTGAAATTTGTGGAAGCATGTATGAAAGTAACTCTCATAGTGTGGCCACTAGAAGGATCCTTGCATTCCACATCCATGTGCTCTTTCGAATTCGAGTTTATTTTAACATCCACATCCTCATTCCACATAAGCACCAAGCTACCAGCAATGCCTATTGGTTGCTCTATAAACATGTGCTGGAATTTTAGTCGTCTTCTGATTTTGTCCACCATTGTCTCCTTGTTTTTGGTCTCCATTAAAAAGACCTTGTTGGGCCATTCTTGAGCCATTAAGGCTCTAATCTCCTGGACTATTAGGGGGTTGCCCAGCCCCTGACAGTTCCAACTTAGGATCTTCATGGCGTTTTTGGAGGCTTATTAGGGCTAGCCACCAAAGCCCAATCCTTCCCCTCTTTTATCAGCTGTACGGAGGTCTCTAATAACTCCATTTCATCAGGGAGAGAAGAGCTAGTAAATTATGCTCTTTTCTGTATTTTTGCTTGTTGATACTTCAGCATTTTCTTACCATCAATGCCTATAATTTTTTATCCTGCTTCATTAGGGCCTTCTAGATACATTATTGGTTTTCCACTCCCCTCTTTGGCTGTTGTAATTTTCTCTCCTCCATCTCTTCCCTCCTTTGAAGAAGGGCTGTCTACTCTTTTTTTGTTCTGAGAAGGGTTGGTGTTTGTCTCGGCTTCTGTCCTAGCAACAATTTCCATATTGACTGTCATTAAGGGAGTTTTAGGGACTGACTCTTCTTCTTCAGGATTTGGATCAGCCTTGCCATAAAATGCTTCCCAATGTGGACTATGATCTCTTACTTCCACTTTGAGCCATGGACCATACTTTCCAACCTTATTAGCTACCCAATTTGTTGTTTCATATTGTATCTCCTCACAATATGATGCATAGTGACCGATTCGACCACATGAGTAGCAGAAATGAGGGAGATGTTCATATTTAAATTCCACCCATAGATTCTTGTTCCCGATCTTGACTAATGCCCCTGTTTTGAGAGGAGCTGAAAGCTCCAGCTCCACTTTGACTTTACCGGTTTTATAGGGGTTGATTCCTATGGACTCTAGTTGTATTTCCTTAACTACTCCCACTTTACCAGCAACATCAGAGAAGACTTCTTCTATGATCCATCTCAGGGGTAAACCAACAATATGAACCCAAAAATCATATCTAGAAAAATCATAGAGTTAAGGCCATGGCGGTGGAAATTGGGAAGGGAATTGTAGGCTAGACATTAGTGACTGAGGAAGAGAAACAACAAAGCTAGTTTTGGTTGCACGAGTTCGCAATGTAGTGGTTCCATTTCATGCATTATATAGGGCTCCAAGTTTGAATGTATCCAAGAATGAAGAGTCAAGATGAAGAAAACAAGTACGCACATTAATAGGGTGAGAAGATTTAATATAGGAATTGGCTGTAAACACGAGATTATCTTTTTGGAAAAAGAAGCAAAATAGATATCTTTAAGACGACCTCACCTTAGAGGTTGACCTTTACTATGGGAATTCAAAATAAGCCTGCAAACTTGTGACCAAACCCCCACGCTTTTGTGCTTGCAAGACAATTTGAAAGAATATTAATTAAACTATTTCTTAAAAAAGGGCAAAGCATGTTTATTACATTTATACTTGCCTAACAAAGTTTAAACCGGACTGATTTCCTATCAATAGGGATATTAAATCCATTGGTGGCTTTTTAAATGACGGAGTGACATTTGCATCATAATACTGAATGATCTAATTTGTCAATCCATCTACACAAGAATTTATTTCCCTAAAAGTATGAAGAATTCTAACTCGTTGGAAGTATTTCAACAATTTCCAAATTCGAAAGATGAGGATGTCACTAAAACAGGGAGAGATTAATCCATGGCATATGAAGATGCATGTGGGCACGAGGCATTTATAAGTAGCAGCTCTTGTGCCCAACATTGCTCCTTTTGCAGAAATTAACAAAAGAAGTAAGTCACATGCTTCGTGTCTAATGGGAGAAAATAAAAGAGATTGTCTAAACTCTCAAGATATTAAAGGATAAATTCGATGATTTTTACAACTTTCTAGTCATTCTACATTGAGCTTTGTTAGCATAATAGTTTTGAGGCTACTGTGAGAATAATCGCTTGTTGTGAGCCACAAATTTTTGAAGGAATGGGTCTCACAACAATTTATAATTTATTATTTGATTTTTTATAGTGTTACTATGTTTATAGAGCAGATTATGACATAATTTGTATTTAATCATTTTGCTAGACATATGCTCTCCATTTGTTAATTTTTCCTTTTGATTCTCTTTCTCCTCATTGTTTCTCACTTGCAAATGTATCTTTTTTTGGGGGAAATTTTTTCCTTTAGATCCATATCTAAGGACTGTGTGTGCTTAAGCCATTGAACTCACGAATGGAACGAACATCGAATCCATGTGCAACTCGATGTGCGGCCTACGTGATGGCCCAGCCCATGATGGATCCAGTCTAGGCAAAGGCAAGTACTTTTGTTCTCAGGTAAATTGCTTCTCTCTCCCTTCAAACTTTCTATAGCGTAGGTCAGGTACACATGGATTCAGCCGCCCATTGCGAGCATCGCCAATGGTCACTGCTACACCTGCAAACGCCAACTCCGATGGCTGCCTATCATGGCGCAACCATCGCCAAGAAGTCTCTCTCTCTCTCTCTCTCTCTCTCTCTCTCTCTCTCTCCATTATGAACTTGTAAATACATTGAATTTCAATATAACAGCTTGGTCATTATGTTTTTTCAACATTAATTAATTTCCCCATAGAAACCTTCCATCATTTTGGCACTAACAACATCATTAAAATTGACTTAGGAAATGAAGGATCAAACTGTAAGCGATTTTTAAACAAGTGGATGGTATTAAACAATCACTACAAATTTGTCACATCACTTAAGTACCTAAACATTTTATTTATAAAATTTGGTTTTTCAGAATGAATGAGATACATTAATTACTAATTTGTCTTTATTTTTTAATTTTTTAGTTCTGTTAGTGATTTTGTATTTGGTTCCTTTAACCCATACTAGGCTTCATAATCAAGTGTTGACCATCTTAGTGCTGAAAAAAAACTAAAATACTGTGTAATAATACCTTAATATTGAGTATTGAATAATTTTTTATTTGCCAAATATTAAATAGTTAATGATTATTGGTAGAATTAGGCTTTTAGCAATGTAGTATACAAGAGTTTACTTCCTATTTGAATGAAAGAAGTAACCCCATCCTTACTTAGTGAATTAAGTGATTTTTTTGACTTAATTAGATCATGAAGCCCACTAGTTTTGGTTATCAATTCAGCACTTATTGGAGATATGCAACTGGCAATTAGTCTATGGATAATGGTGGGCATAGCGAATCGCACCAAAGTAAAAACTGTACGGGTTCTTGTATCTTTTGGCAAGATCCAACGTTGATCCCATAAATTCTTCAATTGTAATTGACCAGGTCTAATGTACTTTTACACAGTTTTTGCTCGGGTGTGCCTTAAAAGCTCTCCCTCGCACAGGGGTGGTGAGACATTTGTTGGCCGGAGGCAGGTGACCTTTTTGTCATGCAACAAAACATGGTTGTGCATATGGCCATGCTGTGCGAATAAGGAAAAGTAGAGCATACACTAGAAAATTTAACACGAGCGATTTATTCTCTCTTGGTTTGAGAATTGCGTCTCATATATCGGAACAATCAACGTGCAGTCTCCAAATCGAGATATGAGTGTCAAGAAGAAGAGTTTTGTGTGGAATTAGTTGGCACAGGTGAAAGCAAATAAAGGAACTGGCTGACTTGAGACGATGAATTGCCATACTGTTCATTATATGTACCCAGAGGACACATAACACCTATCATCGAAGTGGTCACAGAGAGGCTGCCACATAATTTTATCATAAGAACCAAAACGAAGCAAAAGCAGGGCACTTAGCAACTCGAACGAATCTGAATGTCAATGATGTAACACAGGCAGGTTGTACTCCGCCACAAGGGTCTTCTTGACTTGGGAAATGGAAACCGTGCTCGGAAGAACATAGCCCCGAGCGAATCGGAAAGCTCCATTCCTGCCCACGACCGGCATCTAACTGACCTCGATAGCCAAGTTGTCCCTCCCCAATATGCTCAGCCTGCTCCGGTTGAACTTGCCATCGGCGAACACAGAGTCGAAGGCCATGGTCGGAGCTTGGCCCGGTTTGTGAGGCGAGGCCGGAGATGCCTTGGGGCCTGGCCCATGGCTTTCGGGCACGCTTCGGGTCCCATGGCCAGGGCATTGTTCAACACTGACACGGTTTCGGAAACCGAGGTTGGTCGCCTTCCCGTGGGCCATGTTCGCGTTGACATTATTTATCTATATGCAAGTGTCCCAAAAACCATTAAATAAAGACCAAATTTTTTATAGGAGTTTTAAGATACATGTGTGACGTTGCATTTTTTACAAGTACATACCTACTGCGAGATTGCCTTGACCTCGTACCCCCATGCGAGAAGAGAACTTGTCGCCGGTGGTGTTTTCTTAAAAGCAATTCGTTTTGCCGATTGCAGCATTTACCCGATGATGGGACAGTCATCCTGTATCTGTTATGCCATATTCCTATGTTAACAATGCAGATTATGACCTTGTTTTTATCATTTTTCTAGACATATGCTCTCTAGTTGTTCTTTTCTCCCTTTTGATTCTCTTTCTCCTCAGTGTTTCTCACTTGCAAATGCATGTTTTAAAGGCAAATTCTTGCCTTGGAGCCATATCTATGGACTGCGCGAGATCAAACCGCAGAATTTCAGAGAACTAACGTATGAAACAAACATGATATCCACGTGCAATCCAATATGACGTCATCTGATCCATAATGAATTTAGGTCGAAATACTGCTTCTCTCTCTCTCTCTCTCTCAACTATTCGAAAGCTTTCAGTGGCTTTCTAATTTCCCCACGTCCATTGAAGCTGAAAAAACCAAAAGAGAATGATCTAGGCAGTACATAAAAAAAAAAAAAAATTGTTTTGTGATAAAATGATGCGATGAATTCCTGTGGGGTATTTGAGCATGGCCCATCCATGACAAATAACGCTATATATGTATTATGAGGATTGCTCTTGCATTCTACGCATGTGTGCTGTAATATCACAAGCAATATCTTAAAGCAAAGTGTAGTGTACATCCAGAAAGTCAATGCTAACATGGATGATTGTAATATATATGTCGCGACCTAAAATTTTCAGGGCAATCCTAAAGTTTAGGTTAATGGATTACTAAATCCGAAAACTTGGCACGGACCCTCCCAAGTCCTACCAATCGCGACTTGATGGAAATTAACTCATTTAAATATGCAATTTCAATTCAATTTGGAGCCGCCACTAATCAATTAGGGTTTGATTAGAAACCCAAATAAAGTATGGGAGAATACTTTATTTTTTACGAACCAGAGATTCAATAAATCCGGGGACATGATTACGCTAGATTAGTCTAACGCCCTTTCGGTACCTTTTATTTTAATTTAAAAAAAAACATTTAGCAGGCAATGTTAATTAATTTTAACCTAAACTACTAACATGCAAATGGTGGACATGCGGGTGCACAAACAATAAAATAACATTCAATGAAAAATGCTTATAAAAATGCATGCCCTAAACATGATTTCTAAATGACAAGACATCTAATTTTTCTTTTTCTTTAAAAAAATATTAATTATGTGCAATCTTAATTTAAATTTGATATGCATGAGTTTTACTTTAATGACATATGAGATGCAATTCATGTGACGTAATTTAAATCATTACAATATGTATGCAATCTAATTTACATAACCCTAAAATGCATATCTTTGTATGACGTCGTAATTCTATATGCATGTTCTTTTTATGATTTTTTTAATGATTTTTTATTACACATATGCAACCTACACTAACAATGATGACATGACATATGATCAATTATAAACTAATTTATTAACTAACCAAGGAAATGATATGACGTGGCAATATGACCTAAAATATATAACATGAATAAGCATGCAATCTATCCTAAAGCATGAAATGAGTTCATTCTACTTTTTTTGTATTTTTCATGAAATTCAAAAAGAAATGCAACGATTAAATATGCAATTTAAATTAATTAAATGACATAATTCTAATGACGAGCAATTTCTAACTAAATGAACTTAGCAATAATTACTAGATGATGAAAATTTCATAAATCTAATTCTACATGTCGATTCATTAAACCTACATGCTTTGATGCAAGATTTTGATTTTTGATTTTTGATTTTTTTAGTGTTTTAGTGTTTTTCCAAAACAAGTAATTATCGGACTAAACATTAAATCTAAACAATCAACATATTCAATAAATAAATGATTAAAATAACCGAAAAAATAACCCGTTGTCTCATAGGTCAAATTAACGATTATTTTAAACCTAATTATCACGACAAATAGTTCAAAATAATTAAAAATCTAATCCGAAGTCTTACGGATCAAATTAATAATTACATTGATTTAACAACCAAAATATCATCAAAAAGCCTAAAACTTAATATAATTAAAAAATTGATCCGATGTCTCTCGGATCAAATTAATAATTACAATAAGTTTGGACAAAATCCTTACGTATAATGCCTACAAAATGCACAAATATTAATATTGACAAACCATATTCTAACTTAAACAATAATAATAAAATTTAAAATGAATAAATAATAAAATAAAGAAAAACAAACTACCTAATTTGCTTTTCTCTTTTTCTTTTGTTTTTGTTTTTGTTTTTCCTTTGTTTCCAAAAGAAAAGCTCGGCAGCTCGTGCGGCTGGTCACCGGGAACTCCGGCGAAGGCGGACCGGCAGGAACGGGGCGGCACTCGAGCAGCAGGGACAACCGGCGGAACAGGGGTGTCGCGGTCGGAGGTTGCGGAGGTGCGGAGCTCCGGCGAGATCTGGCAATTCGGAGGGGGTGCCGCTGGTGCTTGAGCAAATCTGGGCAGAGGATCTGAGCGGATCGGACTCCAGCGGCGGCGCTGCAGGTGTCGGGGCAGAGCAGCAAGGGCAAGCGGGACCAGCTTCTCTGGCGTTGGTGGTGGAGTCCGGCAGCTTGATCGGCGTCTGGAGGGCAGCACGGCAACCTGCAAAAGGGCAGAGGCGTGCGGTGATGGGCACTGCAGATCACGGCAGGTCACAGGCGTCGGTTCGAAGGAGGGCGCAGCGTCGGGTCGTCGCGGCGATGGTGGCTCGGGATGGGGCGCAATGGCGGAGCTATCACCGGCGGCAGACGGAAAGCGGGGGAGGACGTCGGTGCTGTAGGCTGGCGTCACGGGAGGAGACTTGCAGCAGTGGTCGTTGCAGCAGGCGTCGGGACGAGCTCGCTGGTGCAGAGGTGCGGTCGTCGGGCGTCAGGCACCGGGTGGTCGTGGACGCAGCAACAGCGGAGGTGCGGGCCGGTTCGGAATCGGCAGTGTCGCGGGTTGCAGAAGCGCGGCGGTGCGCTGGGCGTCGGCGCTTGGGTCGTCGTGAGTCGGCGCGACGATGGCTGGTGGAGACCGTCGGTGCGAGCGCAGCGCGGGTGAAGAGAAACTCACGATTGGGCAGCAAATGTGAGGAAGAAGATGAACAGTAAATGTCCAATCACTTCTTCCCCTCTACTTTGGCTTTTTCCTTTCCTTTTCACTTTTTCCCTCTGCAGCCGCACACTCTCCTCTGCTTTCGTACTCTCTCTTTCAATTTTTGACGAAAAGTAATTTTTCGCTCCCCCGAAAGGTGAAGAAGAACCCCTCTATTTATAAAGCGAAAATTCGAGTTTGTTTCACCGGCGGAGATTTTTGCTCAACCTCTCGCCGGTGGAGATTTTCGCTCAACTTCTCCAACAAAGAAATGGCTCCAAAATCCGGCTGTTGAATTATTTTGAATTCAAAATTTCTTTTCAAAATTTTCCTCTAATCTTTTATTTTTTAAAATTTTTTAAAAATTAGGTGTCAACAGCTTGCCCATCTTTGAAGGGAAGGAAGTTTCGTAGAGTTTTCTTCAAAGATAAATGACACATAAATTTTTAAAGAATGAATGCAAAATGAATATGAAATGCATATGTTAATTGTAATGATGATTTTTTTTTTTTTTAAGAAATGGACTCAAATAAATGCAAGGTCATGCAATAAAGAATGCCATGTAAATGCAATGATTTGGTCAAGAACATATATTTCAATGTGTCCATGCTCAATGAAATGCAAATGCAAAGAAGAACACGCACTTGTGATACTTATCTAGAGATTCAGAAAAGTATTATTATGTGTGAAATGACTCCTATGAGACTTGACAAACATCTGGAAATCTCTTCAGATAATTGAAAGGCTCAAAGTCTTTAGAAATATGAAACTCTCATAAGATCCCCAGCACCTGGAATAACCTACCTTCAAGAAGGATAGAGTAGTTCTAGGTAATCGGTGTTACATGTCCAGGACCCGTACCTAAAATAGTAACATAACTTTACAAAGAGACTGCTTTCCCAGGACCCGTACCATTCTACGGTCGCCCAGTATGACAGTGTTTGGTTGTGTCTAGGACCCGTACCATTCTACGGTCGCCTAAACGGATTTACCTTCCGGGACCCGTACCATTCTACGGTCGCTGAATAGGGAGGTTTTTCTAGGACTTTCTAGGTCGCCCGGGATTCACTTTCGTACCATTCTACGATCGCCTAAATAGGGAATAAGTGTTGTCGAGGACCCGTACCATTCTACGGTCGCCTGAATGGGGAAATTGCTTTTCCAGGACCCGTACCATTCTACGGTCGCCTATTAGAGCAATAAATGTTGTCTAGGACCCGTACCATTTTACGGTCGCTTAGACTGAGGTTTTGTTTGGCTATGACCCGAACCATTCTTCAGTCGCCCAGCCTTGCAACAAAAATTATCCGACCAGGACCCGAACCATTCTTCGGTCGCCTTAATCGATTGAATCTGGAGAAAAATCTTTGGGGGATTTGGGACTCTCATCAAATCCCAAGCACTTGGAAATTGCATCAAGTACTTAAAAATTCAAAATATCTGGAAATCACATCAGATGCTCGAAAGGACAAATACTTGGAAGTCACATCAAGCATTTAAAGGTTCAAATTATGGAATTCACACTAGACATTTGAAAATATTTTACTAAATGGGTACTTGGAATTCTCATCAAGCACCAAGATGACTGAACAAACTACGGGTTTCAAAGACAAATCCTTTGGTCTTTGAGAAGAAATTCAGTCAATTTTTTTTTTTAATTCAATGAAGGACCATACATGATGGCTTTTTTTATTTTTCTTTTTTCAAACTTCTACTGGAAAAATTATCATTAAGACAATTTTCACTAAGCTGTGAATTTCTTGAACATGTTAAACGAGACACTTTTAGTGTGAAAAAGGCTTTTTCACTCGCTCTCATTTAGGAGGGGTTATTTGTCCCGACCATTGATGTGGGAATATATCACTCAATCTTACCATCATCTTGTCGACAAGAGTTTGAATTTTCTTGCAATCAGTACAACCTTACCAATCTGAGAGGTCTTTGACAAGGATTGTAATGTGGGTTTGGTCAATGGCTTAGTAAAAGAGACTCTTTGAGTCAAGGCTATTGAAAGAATAATTCTATAATCATTTCGGGTTTACAAGTCAAGAACCTTGCAAAATGAGAAAAAAATAATCTTGCTCGCACTTCTTCGAGCAATGCTTAAAACATATGAATTCCTATGTTAATTCAAGTACCCTAATCTGAAGAGACTTTGTAAGGGATGTAACATAGGTTGGGTTCATGGGCTGAGAAACAAAAGGATCATTAGGCTCAAAGATGTGTGTAATGGGTAAGAGTTGGTGATCATCTTGACATTTCCACTAGTTTTCTTCGCCACAAATTGTCTTCTTGACAGATTTCTTTATTGGCTCAAGAGTTTATCACTGATGCCAATGATTATTCAACTGGAGATATTTTTTTCTTTTAAAATTTTTCTTTGATGATGGGCATCGATCGGGCACACCGCTTTTTTTTTTATGCCCCCCAATTCATCAGTCATTTCCCTCTTCTTTTCACGGGCATTGGCCTTGCTTTTACCAGGCATACTGCTTTTTCTTGCCCCTTATTTTTTTGCATTTATTTTCTTTGGACTCACACAGTCTTCTTTCATCAACATTTTAGACCATGCTACTCGAATGATTTTCTTTGCCCTACCCTAATGTGGGGGATGATCACCAACTAAGTTTGACATGAAATGAATTCATAGGCTCAAGTGGGCTATGCAAAGGATATAAGTGTGTAGGATAGTGAAAGAAATGCTCTTCATCATCTTAAGGCACTTAAGTTACCACATGAATTCAATGTAATAGCATGACTTGAAGATTGATGCAAGAGAGAGCAAGAAAATTTCAATTCATTTCACTCTCTTTCAATGTCAACTTACTTCCATTTACCCCGATGTGGGGTGGTCCTTGACAAGGGTAGTATGAAAGAAATTCTTCAAGTATTTTGGCTCAAAGGAGGGTTAAACAAGGGATCATCTGTAGTGTTTGGGATAGAAAAATGAACTGCCTCTTGTCATTTCAGTTGTTGTACTTCTTGCAAGAAAATTCTTCATCTTGAAACACAAAATGTTTCCATACTCACCTCACAGTGTATAGACAAGGGATTGTGTATGGGATAATGGCTTGCCTTTCACGCCTCATTTAGCATGTTCAAGTAACTCGACATCTTTCACCGAATTGTCCATTTTGATAAATTTCAAGTGGAATTGACAAATTGCATAATATCATGTGAAAGCATTCTATAATGACAAAAATGCCATGCTCTATTCTTGCACATCAAATCATAAAGTCAAAGCTGTTAAGTGTACGTGTCTTGCCCCCTCTTTGCAAGGGAGCTCATAGAGGTTCCTTAAATGTGCGCATGACTGCACCTGAAACATAAAGCAGATAATTAAAAGAAACAAACAGGGTAAATTAGATGCATGCTGGAAAATTATTTTATTTTGAAATTTTTTTCAAGGGAACATGAAGAAGCCCAGCCTTCAGAATTAGCTCCTTGCCGTTTTCTTTTTGGTAGGATTTCATCACAGGGCTAGTTTGGTGTACTTCAACATGCCCTTAAAATATGAAAATCTCCATGTATTTTATTGGATGAAATGCAAATTACATTATTGAAATGAGGGAAATCCTAGAATTGAAAATGCAAATACGAAAAGCAATAAAGACTCCTGCGCAGAGGAGTGTCCTACTCTCGAGCTTCATCGATGAACAATTTAGTCATTCCTTCAAGTGTGTCATCTGAGCTCTCAATCTTTGGAGGTGCGGGATCATCTATGCCACCCCATCCATCTGGGATGATATCCCGTGGGTCGAAGTAGGAGCTGAGAGGAGCCGAATACTTTACAAAGTAATCGAATTTGCCACTTGGTTGCCCCAAGGTGTCCATTACTTCTGCTTCCTCATGCATCATCTGAAACATGGTGGGCTCAGTATCAAAAATGGCATTCACAGCTTTTGGGTGGTCAGGGAGTGGGTTATTCTGGATGTTCGGTTGTGCATCGCGGAATGAGACCACCTTGGCATCCAAAAGATTTTGGATTTTGTGTTGCGGCGTATAGCAATAATCAACGAATGCCCTACCTCCCCATATGATAAGCACATGTCTTGGATGGATCATGGTTGGGGAAACGTTCGGGATTAGATCGCTTAGGTTCCTTAGCAAGTAATCCTTTCTTTTGAAGGGTGGCAAGATCTTGGACAAGGGCTTAGGAAGTGGCGTAAATTGACGCTTGGCAAAGTTTTTCTGCTGGCCAAAGAATGATCTTGCTCCTCCCTGATGGGTGTTCGGGGTAGGGCGAGGTGGTTGAACATAAGTTGCATTAACCTCCACTATAGGTTCCTTATCCTTCTTGGTTGAGACTCTCCCATATGAGCTGGTTTGATCAGACGCCCATCCATCACGCAATGCTACTTCAATTCGCTCGCCAACAGGGATTAGCTGATTGAATGACTCGGCAGTCGATCCTAGCATTCGATTTCGATACTCAGGCGGGAGTGTCTTCATGAACAAATCCATTAGCTCCTTTCGTTGGTTGGCTCGGAGTTATTTGAGCGGCTACAGTCCTCCATCTCGTGACATATGCCTTGAAAGATTCTGTCCTCTTCTTCTCAGTGCGAAGTAAATCTTCCCGAGATGGAGTGACATCAATATTATACTTATATTGCTTGAAGAAGGCATCTGTCAAATCCTCCAAAGTCTCCAGGTAGATTAATCTTTTCATGATGTACCATTGCAACGCTAGTCTGTCAGGCTTGCTTGAAATTGTTGGATCATCAAGGGGATGTTATCAACATATTGGGTCATCCTGACCACATAAGTCTGTAGATGGATCTTCGGGCAAGAGGTGCCATCATACTTCTCAAAGTCCGGCATTTTGAACTT
This sequence comes from Eucalyptus cladocalyx, assembly GCA_017140615.1. Lineage (NCBI taxonomy): Eukaryota > Viridiplantae > Streptophyta > Magnoliopsida > Myrtales > Myrtaceae > Eucalyptus > Eucalyptus cladocalyx. The sequence goes on from CM029516.1 coordinate 37,938,958, forward strand.
TTTTGGCATCTTGATCTTTGCATAATGAGACATATCAGTTGGGTCTTGGGTAAATGAACCCTGCAGCTGCTTGAGTTTCTCCTCAATTTTTATCAAGCGTTTTTCCTGTTCCGTCTTCGGTACAGCTGAAGGTATCACTTGTACCTCATCATCAACAACAATTTGAGGCACGTCAGTAATTTTTTCCTTAGAAGCACCATCAGAGGATGATGGATCAACTGTGGATGTGTTCTTGCCTTTATCCCTCGAATTAGCCATGGGAGCATGTTGTGGTAACACCACTTCAACTTGCGGAGCTGGTGGGACAGTTTTTGCTTGGAGAGAGTCGATTTGCTTAGAGAGCCGCTCAAGAACATTCAGGACTTGCTTCATCTCCGATTCAAGGGTAGCAATGCGAGCTTGTTCAGCAACATGCGTTTGTTCAGTGTTATCAGCCATTGTTGCTCTAGAACGAGTACGAATTGGCGATCTTAAGTGAGCCGTGTTGTCACCTAACAATGTAAAATAATACAGTAAGTATCATGACAAATGAGATTGGTCCATGACAACGGTCAATCGCTTCATTTTATTTGAAATTTGAGTAAAATTTTCTAACCTAGAATTGAAATTCAAGTCCCTAAACATTGAACTAAAAATTGAAATCACTAAATTGAAATCAAGGTCTCTAAACATTGAACTAAGAAACGAAAACATCTCATTTTATATGTTTTTGGGAATGAAAATGAATTGCATGTCGATTTTCCCCATTGCATATAAAATAAAACCGACGACGAAACCTAATGTCATGGACCATCGAAATTGCAAGCAAGTAAATTGTAGTAGTGAGAATTTAAACAACTTACTTTCACTGGTAATGGATGACAATCACATAGACACACGCATGAAATGTGGGGCTCGATTTCTGTCTAGACGGCTTAACAAAGTGGAGCTAAGAGGATGATCTGACCGTTGCAGTCTCGCATTAACGTGTCAGGTCCTCCTAACCCCGGCTCAGTCGAATGGAATGTCTAATATCACGCAGTCTCGCGGATATGGACAAACACATTCGACACCATGAAGAACTTTCGGGGAAGAGAAGGTCAACCTCTATATAGCAGTCTCGCTTTAGAGGAAGTATCCATTCTCAACACCATCCTAAGAATCCTATCGCAGCCTGTGTCCGGCAAAGCGGGTTGTGTGTGCAATAGTGTAGTGCTAAAAATAAAACATGCACAACAGTTTAATTACAAACGACACTTCTATAATTTAAATTCAACCATTCATCCTTAACTCCAACCTGCAAAACAAGGGTTAGCAAAGACTACTCCCCTTATGCCTCCCATCTGCAAAAACATTTAACACTTCATGTTAGGACATACCTTATTTCCATGCTGCCAAACAAAAAATATTTTTTTAAAAAAAACAGGCCTATGTCCACTATGAGTTTTAACTCTGTCCCCAGCCGGAGTCGCCAAGCTATCGCGACCTAATTTTTTTAGGATGAACCACCTAAAGTTTAGGTTAATGGATTACTAAGTCCGAAAGACTTGGCACGGACCCTCCCAAGTCCTACCAATCGCGACTTGATGGAAATTAACTCATTTAAATATGCAATTTCAATTCAATTTGGAGCCGCCACTAATCAATTAGGGTTTGATTAGAAACCCAAATAAAGTATGGGAGAATACTTTATTTTTTACGAACCAGAGATTCAATAAATCCGGGGACATGATTACGCTAGATTAGTTTAACGCCCTTTCGGTACCTTTTATTTTAATTTAAAAAAAAACATTTAGCAGGCAATGTTAATTAATTTTAACCTAAACTACTAACATGCAAATGGTGGTCATGCGGGTGCACAAACAATAAAATAATATTCAATAAAAAATAAATTATAAAAATGCATGTCCTAAACATGATTTCTAAATGACAAGACATCTAATTTTTCTTTTTCTTTAAAAAAATATTAATTATGTGCAATCTTAATTTAAATTTGATATGCATGAGTTTTACTTTAATGACATATGAGATGCAATTCATGTGACATAATTTAAATCATTACAATATGTATGCAATCTAATTTACATAACCCTAAAATGCATATGCTGTATGACGTCGTAATTCTATATGCATGTTCTTTTTATGATTTTTTTAATGATTTTTTATTACACATATGCAACCTACACTAACAATGATGACATGACATATGATCAATTATAAACTAATTTATTAACTAACCAAGGAAATGATATGACGTGGCAATATGACCTAAAATATATAACATGAATAAGCATGCAATCTATCCTAAAGCATGAAATGAGTTCATTCTATTTTTTTTGTATTTTTATGAAATTCAAAATTAAAGAAATGCAACGATTAAATATGCAATTTAAATTAATTAAATGACATAATTCTAATGACGAGCAATTTCTAACTAAATGAACTTAGCAATAATTACTAGATGATGAAAATTTCATAAATCTAATTCTACATGTCTGATTTATTAAACCTACATGCTTTGATGCAAGATTTTGATTTTTGATTTTTGATTTTTTTAGTGTTTTAGTGTTTTTCCAAAACAAGTAATTATCGGACTAAACATTAAATCTAAACAATCAACATATTCAATAAATAAATGATTAAAATAACCGAAAAAATAACCCGTTGTCTCATAAAAAAGGTTAAATTAACAATTATTTTAAACCTAATTATCATGACAAATAGTTCAAAATAATTAAAAATCTAATCCGAAGTCTTACGGATCAAATTAATAATTACATTGATTTAACAACCAAAATATCATCAAAAAGCCTAAAACTTAATATAATTAAAAAATTGATCCGATGTCTCTCGGATCAAATTAATAATTACAATAAGTTTGGACAAAATCCTTACGTATAATGCCTACAAAATGCACAAATATTAATATTGACAAACCATATTCTAACTTAAACAATAATAATAAAATTTAAAATGAATAAATAATAAAATAAAGAAAAACAAACTACCTAATTTGCTTTTCTCTTTTCTTTTGTTTTTGTTTTTGTTTTTCCTTTGTTTCCAAAAGAAAAGCTCGGCAGCTCGTGCGGCTGGTCACCGGGAACTCCGGCGAAGGCGGACCGGCAGGAACGGGGCGGCACTCGAGCAGCAGGGACAACCGGCGGAACAGGGGTGTCGCGGTCGGAGGTTGCGGAGGTGCGGAGCTCCGGCGAGATCTGGCAATTCGGAGGGGGTGCCGCTGGTGCTTGAGCAAATCTGGGCAGAGGATCTGAGCGGATCGGACTCCAGCGGCGGCGCTGCAGGTGTCGGGGCAGAGCAGCAAGGGCAAGCGGGACCAGCTTCTCTGGCGTTGGTGGTGGAGTCCGGCAGCTTGATCGGCGTCTGGAGGGCAGCACGGCAACCTGCAAAAGGGCAGAGGCGTGCGGTGATGGGCGCTGCAGATCACGGCAGGTCACAGGCGTCGGTTCGAAGGAGGGCGCAGCGTCGGGTCGTCGCGGCGATGGTGGCTCGGGATGGGGCGCAATGGCGGAGCTATCACCGGCGGCAGACGGAAAGCGGGGAGGACGTCGGTGCTGTAGGCTGGCGTCACGGGAGGAGACTTGCAGCAGTGGTCGTTGCAGCAGGCGTCGGGACGAGCTCGCTGGTGCAGAGGTGCGGTCGTCGGGCGTCAGGCACCGGGTGGTCGCGGACGCAGCAACAGCGGAGGTGTGGGCCGGTTCGGAATCGGCAGTGTCGCGGGTTGCAGAAGCGCGATGATGTCGCTGGGCGTCGGCGCTTGGGTCGTCGTGAGTCGGCGCGACGATGGCTGGTGGAGACCGGCGATGCGAGCGCAGCGCGAGTGAAGAGAAACTCACGATTGGGCAGCAAATGTGGGGAAGAAGATGAACAGTAAATGTCCCATCACTTCTTCCCCTCTAGTTTGGCTTTTTCCTTTTCTTTTCACTTTTTCCCTCTGCAGCCGCACACTCTCCTCTGCTTTCGTACTCTCTCTTTCTCCTCTTTTATTTTCTTCACTTTTCAATTTTTGACGAAAAGTAACCTTCGCTCCCCCCGAAAGGTGAAGAAGAACCCCTCTGTTTATAAAGCGAAAATTCGAGTTTGTTTCACCGGCGGAGATTTTTGCTCAACCTCTCGCCGGTGGAGATTTTCGCTCAACTTCTCCAACAAAGAAATGGCTCCAAAATCCGGCTGTTGAATTATTTTGAATTCAAAATTTCTTTTCAAAATTTCCCTCTAATCTTTTATTTTCTAAAAATTGAATCTAAATTTGGTGTCAACAATATATTATGCCACAAATAATCAAATTCCGAGATCGCATCGAGAGCATCTATGCGGACTTAATCTTGGGATATAATAAGTATTTTGGGTGGTTCATCTGTGTTATATATTTATGTGTGCACAATTTGATAACTTAACAATGTTTAATAGGAGATCAGGGGTCGTTATCCCTCTTACCCTCTTCTTTCGAACATTTTTTGCGTCCAGATTTAACGTTGTTAGGAGCTCCAACTAGGAATATCGAATGATTAGGCAGAGCGAGTTCATTGTATTAATTAATAGCCGCCTAGAGATGGGAGAATATTATAATATGCCCACTTGATCTTTTCCTTAAAAAAAAAAAAATTGTTATGTTACCTTCTCTGGATAATCTTCCACCAGTGGTAGCAGCCGCTTTAGGTAGACTCTCAATGTCAATGCCAGTACCCCAACAACTGCCAAAGTCCGAGGAAAATTATCCAAAAAGTCCTAGATCTATTAAATAATTATCAATTTAATTTTGTCAATATAGTCATAAACCTTTAGATAATTTGTTGATGTAGTTCTTCCGGTTAATTTTGACCAAAAATTACAGAGGTAGTCCAATCAAAATTGGCCTAAAGGAATGTATTGACGCATATTATAAAGAATTGGGATTAAATTGACAAAATTAAAAGATTTAAGATTGATTGTCGTACAATAAATGCAAAATTTTTTGTTAAATTATCCCAGCTCCAATGGCCACCTCTCATGGCACCGCCGCTGCCACTGAGCGTTCACTGTCTCTCTTGCTCCCATATTGAATTTGATTTTTTATTTTTTATTTTTGCTTAAAAATTATATAGTGAATATCACTGGTAGATTTTATGATTTAGCAATGTAATATGCAATATCTTATTTCCTACTTGAATGCACTTTCTATCTAATGAAATAAGTAATCCCATCCTTAGTGCATTAAGTGATTTTTTTGACTTAATAGGATCGGTAAGTCCAGATAATTATGGCTATCAAGCAAGTTTAATCTTCTTAGGTACTAAATACATTAATTTTCAGCTTTTAACAGAAAACAGGCCATTAGTCTATGGATGATTTCGTGGGCATTGCCGATCATACAATGCAAAGACAGCATAAGGACTTGTATTATTTGTCAGTAACCGATGCCGAACCGATAAATTCTTGAAACGTGATTGACTTGGCCATGGTGTGTGAACAATGAAAAATAGAGCATGCATTATTAATGTAAAGGAAACTTTTGACACAAGCAACCTTTTTATCTCCTGATTCGTATACACTCTCTAATCGATGATGAATAATATTTACACGCTACACTATTTTTGACTTTTGAGATGGGCCATCCGTAATGTGGCTAACACGATTTGGTGGATACTTTGCTTAAGAATATGCTATTTGGGCCAGTCTATATCGACTTTATTTTTTACTTAACATAAATCTTGCAGTGGACCAACTTCGACTTTCCTTAATTCGAAACACCTAAAACTTACCCAAAATATAAAAATTGAAACATGGATTCATGTGTAATTTAAATAATTCTTTAAATTGCAAACGAGAAAATAATATAAAAAAAAAAAAACTACTTTTTGCTTTTTTGTTTACAGTGGAAACAAACGATCATCGTGCGATTCACGATTCGGTCATATATGTATCCAAAAAATCACTGTGCAATCTAAAAGAAACTTTTCAAGTTGGCATATTACACAAAAGAAAGCAAATAAAGGAAGTCCTGGACCTAGGAGAATGAATTGCCACATTATTCATCACGTGTACTTAAAAAGGCACAATTGCTACCGAGCATCCAAATGGTCTCCGAGAAGCTGCGCACATTATTTCATCACAAGAACCGAAACAAAGCAAAAGCAGAGCTCTTTGCAACTTGAACGAACCTAAAACGTCAATAATGTAAGACAGACACGTTGTACTCCGCCACCGCGGTCTTGTTGATTTGGTTGATGAAAACCGTGCTCGTGCGAACATAGCCCCGAGCGAACTGGAAAGCTCCGGTCCCGCCCACGATCGGCACCTCCTGACCTTGAGATTCAAGTTGTTCCTCCCCGCTAAGGTCAGCACGCTCCCGTTGAACTTGCCATCGGTAAACACGAAGTTCATGATCATCGTCAGAGCGGACTCGGTCTGCGAGGCGATGGCCAAGAGGGCTTGGGCCGGGCCGACGACTTTCGAGTCCGCTTCGGGTCCAAGGGCCATGATGTCGTTCAACACCGACACAGTGCCAAAGACCAGGTTGGTCGCGTTCCCGTGGGCTGCGTACACGACGGTGGCATTGCTTCCGTCGAATATCTCATGCAGATAGAGGCGGAAGCGGGTTAGCTTCTCGGGCCCAAGGCTGAGCGATTCGGTCTCGTCGAGTTCCTGTGCGGTGGTGGCGGAGGAGGAGAGGACTAAGGCCAAGAGAATGAGGATGAGGTTTGTTTGGAACGATGCGGCCATAATTGAGCAAAGGGGAGGAAGAAATTCTACGTGGTAAGAGGGTTTGGCGATGGAAGATGAAGCAATGGAGCTAGCTAAGTAGCAAGGTGGTCGCGTTGACATTATTTATCTACATGCAAATGTCCCAAAAAACCATTAAATAAAGACCAAATTGCTAAGAAGAGTTCTAAGATCCATGTGCGCACGATGCATCTACTAGTAGCGATGCTCCTTCATTTGCGAAAAGTAACAAAAGAAGTATTGTCAACTTTGTCCGGTGGGAAAAAAACATGGGAGGTTGTTCGGATTGAGAACTTATGAAATCAAGGATACAGAGGATGAAGATGAAGAATGATAACAGATGATTCGTGAAGAAGTTTTCAATTCTTATTTCACTGTCTCTTCATCTATTGAACAACAGAGATATTGAAGAGAACTACAGCACAAGCCTTCTGAATCATCTAGTTTTTCTTAACCTAGAACTGAATACATTCGCTCTCTATATATGGAAAGAAAAGAAGAAGACTAACTATAAGAGAACAAACTAACTAACTTCAACTAACAAACTTTATAGATGAAAATAACAGAACAACAATCTTGCAACTTGGCAATCCGTGTCTTTGACATTTGCACGATCTCCACCGTTGATGAACTTCATTATCCATGAGTTATCAATGTCCTCAGCTCATTCACTTCTCGATTGCCTCTTGATGATCCACATCTATCATGGTCGAGGACTTGGCAATCCGTGGCTGACTTCTTGATACAGCAGAACACAATTTTGATCTTGATTCTCTAACATTCCCCCTCAAATTGGGAAGAGTGAAAGATTCCATTCCCAATTTGGTTCGGAGAGTAAGATGAGACAAGCGAGAGAGAGATTTAGTAAATATATCAGCTAATTGAAGATGAGTAGAGATATATGCGAACACGAATAGATCCAGAAGAGACTTTCTCACGAACAAAGTGAAAATCAACTTCAATGTGCTTGGTTCGGGCATGTAATATTGGATTGGCTGTGAGAGAAATTGCTGATCTGTTGTCACAATATATATTGGTAGGTGATTGAAGAGAAATCCCTATATCTCGTAGCACAAACGTGATCCAGGTGAGTTCAGCAGTGGTTGAAGCAAGTGCTCGATACTCTGCTTCAGTCGAGGATTTGGAAACTGTAGGTTGTTTCTTAGCAGACCAGGATAGTAGATTGGATCCAAGAAACGTGCAAAACCCTGTTGTGGAACAACCAGCCCAATCCGCATCAGAGAAACCATAAAGATGTACTGAACTTTGAGCATGGAGATAAATTCCAAGATGTATAGTACCTTTGACATATCGAAGTACTCTTCTTAATTGCTGAAAGTCTCCTATAGTCGGCTGCTGCATTTTTTGACAGAGAAGATTAGTAGCAAATGCCAGGTCTGGTCGAGTAATAGTTAAGTATTGAAGAGCACCAACCAAGCTTCTGTATTCCATAGGATCTGTAAGAAGATTTGCAGTGTCAGCCATTGAAATTGATCGAAGAAGCAGAGGTGTTGAGATTGGTTTCTGATCGCCATATAAGCTCGTTTCAACAAGTCAAGTAGCATATTTTGTTTGACACGAAAGAGGTTCGTGAAGTTCTTTTGGCCTCAATGCCCAAAAAATAGTGAATATACCCAAGGTCCTTCATATGAAACTGAAGACTAAGTTTCTGAATAAGAGTAGTTAAGAGATGTGGTGAACTTCCCGTCAAGATGATATCATCAACATATAGGAGTAATAGGACTGTATGTGAGTTTGTATGAAGAACAATTGTATGAAGAACAAATAAGGATGGATCGACTGTGCTGCAAAAGAAACCATTTTCGAGTAAAAATTTACTGAATTTATCAAACCAAGCTCTTGGTGCTTGTCGAAGACCATAAAGGGACTTGTGAAGCAGACAGACATGGTTTGACTGTTGGGGATTGATAAAACCAGGTGGCTGTTCCATGTATACAGTCTCATTCAAATCTCCATGAAGAAAAGCATTCTTAACATCAAGCTGATGTATTGGCCAGTGCCTAATCATAGCCAGAGACAACACTATTCGAATTGTTGTGTGTTTCACAACTGGACTGAAAGTCTCAGTGAAGTCAAGTCCTTCTTCTTGGTGAAAGCCTTTGGCAACTAGACGAGCTTTGAGTCCGTCAAGGCCTCCATCTCGGTGTGAGTTTGGTCTTATATACCCACACCTGACCTATTACATTCATCTGGTCAGTTCTAGGGATCAATGTCCATGTTTGATTTTCAGCAAGAGCATCCATTTCTTCTTTCATAGCCCTATACCAGGCTTCATTGGCTAAGGCTGACTTGATAGACCGTGGTTCCATAGGAACTGGATAGTCAATTGAATAAGCATACTTTGGATTTGGTTTTCGAATCCCAGACTTTAGTCGAGTCTGCATATGATGATTATTACCAGTACCTTGAGAAGAAGACAGAATGGGTTTGGAATTGGAATGCCTTGAATCAGAACTACTTTCAGTCAGTAGATCATTGTGTGAGGATAAAGAACTACTGGCAGTATATTGTTCCTGAGAAGTAAACTGATCTTGAGGCATAACATCTATTGATGCCATGACAGATTGTCCTTCTGTCATTGTCTCATCTTGCATATTCCTTGAGGAAAAGGGCTAAGATTGTTGTCTGTGATATGAATGATAAGTATTGCAATCATGGAGACCAAGATGGATCTGGTTTGTTGCAGACTGATGAAAGGATCCAGTCGCTGGTGACTTGGTTCTTGATGATTCGAGGAAATGTATTCCTTCAATCCATTGTTTGTATAAGTTTGTATAATGTCCATATTCATGGACCATCTTCTGTGAAAAAGGATAAGAATACTCATCAAAGACAACATGCCTACTGATGTATACACGATTATTAGTTGGAACCAAACATCGATACAGGGAAGAGATCGAGGATCAAGTTTATGGCTTGTATACGATCTTAGGCAAGGATAGCATGCACAGCCAAATACTCTTAAATTATCATACCTTGGCTGTTTATTATGAAGTTTGTTATAAGGAGTGTCCATCTGCAGCTTTGGTGTGGGAAGAATGTTTATGATGTAATTAGCTGTCACAAATGCATCCACCCAAAATTTTAGTGGAACTTTTGAGTGATAGAGCATGGCTAATCCCGGTTCAACAATGTGTCGATGCTTTCTTTCGGAGACCCCATTCTGTTGTGGTGTGTGAGGACATGATATGAGCTGTCTTATTCCATGATGTATCAGATATTTTTGAAATCTATTGCTTATGAATTCTCCTCCTCCGTCACTTTGGAAGGTTTTAATCTGATGATTATGCTGTCGTTCAACTAACTTCTGGAATTGAACAAATATATCATAAAACTCAGACTTCAACTTCATGGGATATAGCCAGCAATATCGAGAGAAATTGTCAACAAAAATCACATAATATCTAAACTTTTGAAAGGAACAGACTGGTGATGGTCCCCATATGTCACAATGAATTCGTTCTAAGGGAAAACTTGATGTAGAATCAGAAATTGGGAAAGGTAGAGCTGAACTTTTAGCCATTTGACAGCCGCGCAAACAATGCGAGATGATGAAACAAATTGTATAAGCTTCTGTTTTTGTAGATGTTTAACTACTTGAGCATTTGTATGAGCCAAACGCTGATGCCATATATCTTCATCGACTGTCTTTTGCCGTTGAGTAAAGAAGGCTTGTGTGGTCTGTGGATTAGCTTGATAAAGCCCTCTAATTTTCCTTCCGAGCTTCACCATTGTGTTGGTACTGTTGTCCTTTACATAAACACCAGTTTTGTCAAAGATAAAAGAACAAGGGAAGTCATCTATGAGTTTAGATACTGAAAGGAGATTCTTCTTTATCTCGGGACAATTAGAACATCGTTAAGAGGTAATGCATTGTTCTTTGTTTTGAGCCAGGTGTTGCCAATGTGAGTTACAAGTAAACATGATCCATTGCCTATCATAACAGTATCATGTCCTTGATATTTAGAAAGAGTATGGAGCATACCAGGATTGGCACTGATGTGAGTTGTAGCTCTAGAGTCAGGATACCACTCACTTCATGTTGAGTCTTCGATATGCATAGCTGTCAATGCTGCTGGAATATCCTCTGCTTGGTAGGAATTGTCAAACCGATACCAGCAACGAAGAGCATCATGTCCAGACTTTTTACATATTTGACATTCTAGTCGAATGCTACTTGTTTCTTTTTCATCCCGCAAGTTCTTACTTGAGTTTGCGAAGGATAAGTCTTGACATTTTGATACCTTTGTGAGTAAGTGGTATAGGGTCTAAACCCTTGGTTTGTTGTAGTGATAACATTTCTCTGTCTAGGGTGTTGATTTCCTTGCCCTGAACTGGAGATATCTGTTATGTAATTCCGATATCTTTCAAAACCACGACCCCTATTGTTACCAGTTCGGCCACGACCATAACTTCGACCACCTCTGTAACCTCCTCTTTGAGATATAAATCCAGAGGCTTGAGAAAAGTAGTCTTCATTTGCGATATCTTTAGATTGAACTGAAAGCTGTCTTTGTCCAAAATATGCCAAATTCGGGTTGAACCGACTTACGGAAAGATTTTTGAGTCTTGATTCAAACCTTTCTAATTGAGCAATAACCTCATCATATTCTGGCTGAGGCTTCAAACAATATATAGTAGTCCGAAAGTTTTCATACTCAGGACCTAAACCTTCCAATACACCAAACATTTTGGTTATATCATCCATAGGTTTGCCTATTGCATTCAACTGATCACATATGGATTTATATTCCCTGAGATAATCAGCAAGAGTTTGTTCATGCTTGTGACATGTTTGCAGCTTCCCCCTCAATTCGAACTCTCTAGCAATTGATTTATGTGTAAACCTTTTCAGAAGAGTTTGCCATACTTCGGATGATGTTTCTAATCCAATTATCAAGCTCAAAATATTTTCAGTAACTGCTCCAGAGATCCATGATGAAATCAACTTATCTGTTCTAGTCCAGTCAGTGTAATTTGGATTAATAAGATCAGTTTCACAACTTTCATCCTCTGTTTGAAGCATTCGAGAGGGTGAAGGAATATCTCCATTAACAAAACCAAACAGATCTTGGCTTTTCAAAAACCTTTGGATTTGAGCTTGCCACAATAGAAAATTATCCTCAGGAAGTTTGATTGTGACAAAGTTTGTGATATTCACATGTATCGGAAAAGGATATTTTGGAGTTCTAATCGCCATTCTTATGATCCTTTGAAGAAAATGCTATTAGTAATGCTATGAGCCCTGAGTCCTTATGAGTTTACCTTGATCCAGAGAACTTCATTGTTCATTCACTTCTTCTGACGTGATGCACGAACCGACATTGGACATAATTCATTCGATGCATGTCGACCTTCCCCTTTCCGATACTATGAGAACTTATGAAATCAAGGATACGAGAGGATGAAGATGAAGAATGATAACAGATGATTCGTGAAGAAGTTTTCAATTCTTATTTCACTGTCTCTTCATCTATTGAACAACAGAGATATTGAAGAGAACTACAGCACAAGCCTCTGAATCATCTAGTTTTTCTTAACCTAGAACTGAATACATTCGCTCTCTATATATGGAAAGAAAAGAAGAAGACTAACTATACGAGAACAAACTAACTAACTTCAACTAACAAACTTTACAGATGAAAATAACAGAACAACAATCTTGCAACTTGGCAATCCGTGTCTTTGACATTTGCATGATCTCCACCGTTGATGAACTTCATTATCCATGAGTTATCAATGTCCTCAGCTCATTCACTTCTCGATTGCCTCTTGATGATCCACATCTATCATGGTCGAGGACTTGGCAATCCGTGGCTGACTTCTTGATACAGCAGAACACAGTTTTGATCTTGATTCTCTAACACGGATTATCTGCATAATGCATGGGCATTATCGGAAATGTGCTCTTCAGCTTTTTGCCAACTGCGAAAGTGTCTTGATCTCGTGCCCGTATGCGAAAAGAAAAATTCTCGCAGACGATGTTTTCATAGAAGCAGTAGGTTTTGCTGAATCGAAGCATTGACCCGATGATGCGACAGTCCTTCTGCATATATCATGTCATTTTCCTACCCAAGACATATGCTCCCTATTTGTTATTTTATCTTAGTTTTGATTCTCTTTCTTCTAATGGTTTCTCACTGGCAAATGTGTCTTGGTGTCTCTGGTTTTCTCCCTGGCTCCAGCCTCACGAACTCCCAACCACCCTCTCCTCCTCCGGCCTCCTCACCTTCCGCGTCCAGAATGACAACTCATCCTCTTCCCCGACATGACGGAAACTCCTCCGCGAGCTCGAGCACATCAGCCGCCATGCCGTCTGATGACCATTTCCATCGTCGGGTCGTGGATAGAACTTCGAGCGGAGACCTCCCTACTTACTGGTAATGCCCGCAGTTTGAGTCCGCCACAGTTAGCTCCCCACATTCCCTTCCATTTTTTATGTAGACGTGTTTATTGTATCGGACGAAAGATTTTTAATGTTGTTTTGGCCAAAAAACGGCAGCCGCTCTAGAATGACTTTGTCTATGTTTCCGGTAATAGACCAGCCGCAGCTTACATGGTGGTCCGGTGGTGGTCGGGATCGGTGATGGCCGGAGCTTCGGTGAAATCTCGTCGGTAGGGGGCTCGCTCTTGATGCAAGCAGCTCGGGAGCAAGACGATGAACTCCTGGGGAAGAAAGAAGAAAAATAAAGGAATAATAATAGTAAGAAAGGGAAAAGAGATAAATGAATAATGTGCTGGACGAAATTTTAACTGAAGACGGGCTTGGATAGCTTTTTGAGAGATATCGGCTTGTTACAATTGTAGCTAAGTTGGGCTCGATTCAGTTTAAATAGATCAGGCTTAAATTGTTGTGGTAGCCCAAACCCATCAAAGCCAAGAAGCAGGCCATACTCGGACTGAGCCCAAGGACCAGTCCGAATCTTTGACCCGACCAGGACCTGCAGGGTCCGGGTGAGACCTACATTCGGACCGGGTCCCCTGACACGATCCATGTCCTTTTTAGAATAAAAAATTAAAAATTAAAAAAGCATTAAAAATTAATAAAATTCTAAAATTCTAAAAATTTCAGAAAAAGCTTAGACTTATAATTTAGTGCTAATTGTATTTTAGAACTAGTTTAGCAAAAAAATAAAAAATAAAAATGTTAAAAATATTTTAAAAAATTGACCCAAAAAATGAATGAGCTTTTAGGGCTTTGTAATAGGTTTTATTTGTTTGAATGTTTTCTTTTTTTTAGAGATAATGCTAGTTAGCTGTTTGCGCACATTCATTTCGATTTTACTTGATTGCGCTTTTTCAATACATTGATTATTATTTTTCACCTTTAGATGGTTAGGTTAAATAATCAAGACCGTAACGCTTGGAAAATTAGCAGATAAGAATCCTAGGCCTCATAATTGTTAAAAAGATTGCCTAGTCACTTTAGCAAACAATAGGTAACGAAATGGCATTAATTAGACAACTAATGTAATCAATTCAATCACTAAATCTCTCATTTTGTAGGAATTCATTTCAATTGGTTTTAAGTAGACCCTAAATAACTAGCAGCAACTCCTAAAATATTAAGTTGTTAAGAATGTAAAATTGAGTATCCTAACATCACTTAAAGTATAAATTTGGAAGAGTTTGCACTCGAAATTGATGAGTTGTTTCGGATCACAATTGCTCCAGCTATCTTTTGTGAATGCTAATTCAAATTGTCTTTCGACAGAATACCTCTTAGTCTATTTCTCAAGGATGGCCCCTCGAGGTTAGGTTGCAACAAGTATATATCCAAAAAGTCAATGCTAACACGGGTGATTGTTACATACACTACTTGTAATCTAGAGATTAATCAAAGATGCTTTTAATAAACAAACACGTGTTTACTCACAAAGTTTAGTGAAATTATAGTTACCAACTATACATCAAGCTAGGTCATGGTTATAAGGCAAAAATGTCTTCTTCTTTTTTCTCTCCAATGCTTAGTGAAATAAGTCGGTCATACCATTTGACAATTTAGCAATAATCGAATTTCGAAATTGCATCAAGAGATATGGAAAATTGACTTATAGAACTTGAACATGCCCCCTTGATCTTTTCCTAAAACAAGAACAAAAAAGACAAGGTTATTTTCTCTGGAATATCTTCCACCAACTGACCGCTAGAAGTACCAGTAGTTTTGGATAGGCTCTCAATTGAATACGCCCTAAAATCAGTCTCCCCCTTCCTTTTATTTTCTCTTCTTTTACAAGCACAGACATAAAGCTTCCTTTATCATCGCGGCGCTCGTTCTCGTACGCTCACCATCAGTAATGTAATGCGTAAGCATCGTACTTCACGATCGCATTCTTCGTCGTCATGTTGATAGTGTGAGTTCTCAGCTGAATATATCCACGAGCGAACCGGAAAACGCCAGTCCCGCCGACGATGGCCAGCTCCCTCGGATTCTTCGAAACCAAGTTCTGCGCCAAGACGCTCAACGTGCTCCCCTTGTACGCTCCTTCCGTGAAAACCAAGTTCATCGTCATGGTGAGGCTCAGCTCGCTTTGTGATGACTTCACAAACATTCCCTGAGCTCTCCCGACGAGCGTTGAGTTCAGGTCTGGGCCCACGGTCAACGGGTCGTCCATGACCATGACGAGACCAAAAAACGTAGATGATGTATTTGTTGTCGCTGCTTGGGCGACTGGCACGGCAGTAGGGTGCTGCGCGGTGACTGTGTCGTGAAGATAGAAGCGGAGATGGGTCATCTTCTCGGGTTTGAGCCCGAACTGATCTGGAGCAGATAGTTCTCGAGCGAACATTGTCTCAGATTTGATCGTAGTGAGAAAGGTGAGGGAAAAGAATGCGGCCAAGATGGTGAAACTTGTCTTGAAGGGAGGCATATGAGAGAGAGAGAGAGAGAGAGAGAGAGAGAGAGAGAAATGGAGGATAGAGGGAGCTTTGATGCGTGTTGAAGAGACTGCCGAGGTTTATATGTAATTTCATCTGTAGATTTTGCTCTATTTAACTGCAGAGAAGCTTTCACTGACACTCTTAATTTTTCGTGCAGAGCTAGAAAGCCCAAAGCAGAATAATGTTAGTTGTACAGTAGCTGTAAACTGATAGTTTAAGAAGTTGTTTTGTGATAAAATGGTAGTGATGAATTCTTGGAGAGTACGCCATGACTCATTCATGAGAAATGTTTTAAAGCAAAGTGCAGTATCGATCCATAAAATGGGAAATTACTAAAAAAAAAAATCTTAAATCTATTGCACTTATATTAATTTGGTCTTAAACCTTTTAATTTGGTCAATTTTTTTAAAAACTTTTTGCCAATTTGCTACTTTAGTCCTTCTAGCAAATTTTTCGAAAATCATTGTTGTGAGCATCGACCATCCTACATAGCATAGCTAACGCTAACATAGACAATTATTGTAACATTTTATTTTTATTTTTTTTCATTGTGTCAGCTAGGGTCATTGGCAACCTTACTTTTAATTGAAACAATTCAAATGTAGATAGGAATAGAATTGAATGGATAACTATTGAATCGAGTAACCACCGTAGATAAAACCCTATTAACAAGGAGAATGGGGGGGGGGTCAAAAGCAAGGATTTGAGTGCTATGGATATGGCTGGCCATAACTCTCGATTATGCCACATGATGATCTGTGGTAACATTGTGTTAAGATAATGTGATTTGCATGTGATGCATGACTAAAATAAAATGCAAATATAATGTAACATCACAATTTTGACCCTATGAGAAATGGCTATGAGTCTGGTGTGCTAGTGGCAAGGATTGATCGTTGATCATTTCAAAAGTCGGTCATGGACCAATCGGCCCAACTAGAAGGGAGGCAAATGTTTGGCTATGGATTGATCAAGGGATTAGCCATGAACCAATTCACTGACCACGCAAGTGGACTCGAGCCATTTGGCCATGGAATGGCTGCTCAACCATAAAGTTAGTCATTGGATGGTCATGTACCATCACGATTGATGGATGATCATGGATCGATCTAAAGCAATCATGTTCCTATCATGGGTGATTTTGCTTGGTCATGTATTGACCTTGGATGACCATGAGTCGATCCGTGGTCTGGTGCGATTGTGCGTTGGCCACGGATCAACCGCTTCCACACACCATGGACCAGTTGTGGACTGACCATAGGCCCCTTATAATGGATACGGGACCAAGCCAAGAGCCCTGCTGTGTGCTAGGTCCTGTGCCTGGGCCTCCCCCAGGCTTCGAGCCAATCATGGGCTCGGTATGCTTGCCATAACCAATCCAAGGGCTGGGCATTGAGCCTACACCCTCGGTCACCAACTTAACTGAAGTAGGCAATTTTGCCTATGACAACCACACTAAGGGTGCCTTTGCCATGAATCTTGGGTGTGTTCGGAATGGTCTTGAGGGGATGTATACAAAAAGCCCTTGCCTGGTTCCGATTGCACTTCCGATGGCCTATTTCCCATGGTTGCCATATTCCTTGGAAATAGACAAAATAGAACATTCTAGAATATCTTAGGTTCTTCTTGAAGAATAATGACTCACCACTTTGGATATATACTTCTAGATTTAGTAGTGATTACCAAAGATCTACCTTGGGAATTAAGTAAGGGACTCTTGAACAAATGAATTGATTAAGACCGGTTAAGAGAAGACATAATATCATTAAATGTAAGGATGAGTCACCTCACTTAAGTGTCCCTTAAAGATTTGGTAATGATGACTCAAGATTTTTCTTGGGGAAGAAGCAAAGGACTCAAGGACTTAAGTTGACCAATTAGAAGAGAACTTGGTAGAATATTCTAGAAAGCCAAAACTTTTAAAAAGTAAGTTCTTTAATTTAGGCATGTGCTAAATATACTAGCCTCATGATTAACTAAATCTAGGCATTTAATGAGAATGATTAGTCACTGGCTTAGGTGTCCACCTGAAGATTTTGTAATGATGACCAAAAGATTTACCTTGGAGAAGAAATTAGTGATTTATTGGCTTAAGTGTCCATGGAAGATATAGTCATTATTACCATAAGATTCTCCTTGAAAAACAAGTAGGTTAAGTCATGATGGCATGAAATGGGTGGTCTAATAAGAAGATGGCAAGTGTTTTCCTAAGACCTTAGGCGTGCCACCTTACAAACTAGGTTTGCCACCTCAATGTTATAAGTCGTGCCACTTCAAGAAAGACGATTGGGCTAGTTGGAAAGGGTGATGATGAGTTTTGAGCCTATAAATAGGGGAGCCACCCTATTCATTCTTACCTTGAGCTCTCTTCTCCTTTCTTGCCATTTACATGCCATTCTTCTATTTCTCTCAACCTTGCACCATCACCCCTCATCAAGTCATTCAAGTTAGTTCTCGAGACTCATCTAGGTAAGTAAGATCCCTATTTCTCTTCTAGGGTGGTAGACTCCATTATTGAGTCTAGTTAAGTGCTCACCCATCAAGCCGTGAGTAAGATATTAGATCTTTTGTATTGTTTTGCTCATATTTGTGTTTGAACGTGTGCTTGAGTTGTTCACACTTGGAATGAGGCTAAGGTTCGCTCGGGTTGAGTTCAATGCACGGCAAGGTCGCTTAAGGCCATAAGGCATTGGATTGGCATTCAAGCATGCTAGTTCTAAGTCTCATTTGGTGCAGGAATTGCCTAAGGCCGCAAGCTCCTAAATTGGCATTGAGGTATGCCATTTTCGAGCCTTATCCGGTATGGAGATCGGTGTCAAGTGATTGGTTCAAGTCACGGATCAAGGGTCATTCCTAACATGTTTAATTTATGGCACACACATATGTATGAGCATACCTTTGGGCCATGTATGAATCTGCTAGGAAGAAAAGATAAGAACCGGCTTATGTGATGCACTTGTGTGTGCACTTAAAGAGGAAAAAGCACTTGTTGTCACATATCGTTGTCGGCAATGCCTCATTAATTAAACGGGATGCTCTGATTGAGCCAAGAAGCCCCTGAAAGTATCAAATGCCTGGTTTGATGGTCAGATGCCTTAGTTGAGCTAGGAAGTTCCTAAAAGTATGGGAAATCCTAAGAGTATGGGATGCTTAGCTTGAGATCGGATGCCCTGTCTGAGGTTGGAAGCCCGTGAAAGTATGGGAAGAACCATTGATACTGTTAATGAACTTATTGTGCATGTCACTATGTGCTGATTGATAAACTTGTTTGGTGAAATAACTTATTTGGTAAGTTGAAAGTGAAACACGTATAGATAGTTGAGAGATGCCAATGGATTTATTATTAATCTCCCATCGACACTGTTTGCGAGTCTTGTACTTGTTAGGCTTTAATGATAAGATACTTTCCTAATAGAGAACTAAGAATTTTATTTATTGAGTTTCCAAAACTCTCTCATCTTTTAGTCTTGTAGGTATGGAGGTCTCACGTTAGTTTTGGGAGCTGCAATCATGCTAAAAGAGATGAATTCCCCTAGCTTGTATGGAAACTTGTAGTATGATGTAAAAAAGAAAAAAAAAGGCCCATAGAGGAAGTGCTTGTAAAAGTATTATTATAATATAAATTAGTGTGTTCAATGTGATATATGTCCCAGTCTTCTAGCTATTGTTTGTCCGGAGAGTTGTTTATTTACATTTCCACATGTGCATGATAACAAGATAAAAAGAATCGGGACAGTGACGAGCTTGGGACATCGCGAAAATAAATCATGTTGCTCAAGATCCTAGAGATAGAGTTTGGGTCATTACATATAAATTGGGTTAACACCACAAAAGATCTCAAAACAAATCTATCTCAAACTAATTTTTAAAGCAATAAAATTCTCAAATTAATACATCATGACAAATTTTCTTAAAACTAATCATTACGCTTGTGATAATTTTACCTCATGTAGATATAGTTTTCTGTGTGTGTGTTATCAAACTCATCAATTTCATGGTAAAATTTGATGAAAGCTAACAAGAGGTAAATATGTCATAAGTGATCAAGTTGGAGTTTTTGGTGACCTAAAAATTAGTCTGGGTTAAAATTGTCATAGGTATTTTAGTTTTGAGTTTTTGGTAATTCAAAAATTAATTTTGGATAGATTTGTCACAGGCATATTAATTTGAGATTTTTCGTGGTATTAACCTTATAATCTATACTAACGGTATTTTGTTTAGGGGTTCGGGTCGATTCTTAATATTTTTATATAAAATAGGACTAAATGAATTGTTCAAATTTAGGTGTCAACAACGGTAAATGGGTCATCGATGACCGCGACGGCACTGAAATGTGTTGCTGATGTAATCGTTGTCGCTACCTGGGCCACGGTTGCTACGGTAAGGTGTTGTCCGGTGAATGTATCATGGAGATAAAAGCGAAGATGGGTCATCTCCTCGGGTTTGAGCCTGACCTGATCTCGAGCCGATTGTTCTCGAGCGAACGATCTTGATCGCAGTGAGAAAGGTGAGGGGAAGACAGAAGCTTCCATTGACATTATCCTAGTTTTTTCCGCACGGAGCTTAACCACAAGAGAATTATGCTAGTTGCACACAGCCGTGGATTCATAGCTTGAGAATTCTTATAGGGTACTTGAACGTGACACATTAAATTGTTCTTGCAAAATATGCACGTATGCTTTTATATGATACATCCATAAAGTCAATGCCAATATGGGTGACTGCTATATAGACACTAGTTGCACGAACTCTAGCATCGGATCGATAGCATATACGTGCAACCAACATAGACATGGGTCAGTCTTGGGATAGAACAAATATCTTGTGGGAATCATGTGTGCACAACTTGAATGTTCAATAGATCTAACGTGACCAGGAACACCAGGTGGGAGCGTCCGACTAGGTGGAGATGCAAGAATATCCACGAGAAGTGTTAGTTAAAATGAGACCTAAATGTTATCACGGACAAATAAGCTAAAAGTTATTATGGAATCACGAGTGAGTGCAGAAGAACCACAATGACAAAATGTAGAAGACAAGGTTCCTTTAGAAGAAAGAATGATATTAACTAGATTAGAAAGTCCATTTTCTCGCAAAGTATTTGAACAATGTGTGTAGAAAGAAATTTTCAGTAAAACTGTCCAAAGAGGCTATATACATAGCCAAATAAAAATATCTCCATATTCAATTTTTTTTAAGAAGGTGGGTGTTAGTATAAAAATAAAAATTCGATTTTTAAGATTCGAAATACGCGAGTGATAAAACAGGATAATTATCTCTGGGAAGAAAAGAAAAAAATGGGTAAGGTCGGAAATTCATTCGATTATTTATCATCAAATTATGAGATGGCATATATGTATTTATATATAAACACGCATTTAATCAGTTCTCGTCTTTAACGTGCCCCAACCGTTTTTCTTGGCACGTCGCATCGTGCACATGATTTCGGCAACTTTCCCCTTTTAACCGGTTCTGACACGGGGATCTCGTGCCGCCATGTCACCCCCACGCGTATCATCTGACCAGGCATCCCCATCAAGAGTTAAGTCAAATTTCACGAGAAAATATTGGCTGCACTTTTGATTGACAACTCAGCAAAAAACTAATCCATTTGTCGATTGACATGTGTCCTGCGGGCCCATTCTGTCAGATTTGCCATAAATCTCTTTCACTTGTCTTCTTCCCTCTTTCTTCTTCCTCCGTCTTATCTTTGCTCTGTCTCTTCCCTTCAGAAAATATTGGCCGAGATCTCGATGTTTATGGAAGTTGGTCTTTCCTTCATCAAGATCTCGACCTCGGTTGACCGGCCGGCAACGGAGTAGTCGATGGAGGCCAAGACCTTAGTGCAGGGAGGAAGGCAGCAACCTAGTGGAGGTCGAGCATTTCGCCACAGAGCTTGTCGGTCACCCAAGACCCTCCCCAAGGGCAAAGCGTGAGTCGGGAGGAAGAGAGAGCTTGCTGCGTCGGAAGGGATGGAGAGAGGCCGTGAAGAGAGAGAGAGAGAGAGAGACAAGTGAGAGAGAACTGCGACAAATTTGACAGAGTGGGGGCCACAGGACACGTGTCAATCAATAAACGGACTATTATTTTGCTGACTTGTCAATCACAAGTGCAGCCAACATTTTCTCAAATTTCACTGTCGACAACAATAAAATTAGACAAAAAAGGCGATTGGACCAGGGAATTATGATGAGGCTTATGAAGGCGTAAGAAAATTGAAAACCGTTGCATAATTAACATATAGAAGAATTCAGATTTGAAGATTGAAGGGATTGGTAGGGCCGTTGCCCATTGGCTGTTTGGTGCTTGACGTTACCTTTTTTATTTTATTTTTAAAATGTCTGATGAAATCTATAATAATCTTAGATATCACAAATGCTTTTGGTCTATTTCACATCTCCCCCAGCTTGATATTTTTGCATCTACCGTTGATTACACAAAAGCTCCGTTTTTTTTTTTTTTGGGTCAGTTATTTGGCAAAAAATATCACGTTTCCGGAAAATATTTCTTTGATAGTCAATTCCCAAGAAAATAACTATATATATATTTTGTATTTGGCTAAAACCTAAAAATGGACTAAAAATATTTTGCACTATTTGGTACCTATTTTTTTTTTCACCAATCACTAAATCTCTCATTTTGTAGGAATTCATTTCAATTGGTTTTAAGTAGACCCTAAATAACTAGCAGCAACTCCTAAAAATATTAAGTTGTTAAGAATGTAAAATTGAGTATCCCAACGTCACTTAAAGTATAAATTTGGAAGAGTTTGCACTCGAAATCGATGGGTTGTTTTGGATCACAACTGCTCGAACTATCTTTTGTGAATGCTAATTCAAACTGTCTTTCGACATAATACCTCTTAGTCTATTTCCCAAGAAGTCGTTCTTCTTCTTCGCAGGTCTCCCCCGTAAGTGCCCTTGCTGCCCGAGTCGACGCCCATCGCTACGCCTCTGCACCTGTGACCTGCTGTTGCCTAGCCCGACCCTCCTAACCCTGCATCGCCTTCGCCACTGCCGCCCCGCCAGGCTCGCCTGCGACGTGCAGCTCCATCGCCGACGCCCGCTGCTGCTCCCCCACGCTTGTGTCGCGCCTCCTGCGCCTGCACCGCACCCGCGTCGCACTATCGGACTTGCCACCCTTGCGCTGCTCGTCCCCTCGCGCCACCGCGCCTCTGGCCGCCGTCCAGCCTGCCACCAGAACCCTCCTCCGCCAATGAGCTTGCGTCGCTGCTTCTGCCCATAAGCTGTGAAGACGACGCCAGCGCCACTGCTCACCACCACCGCTCGTGATGCCCCTCACTGTTGTTGCCCATCAACCCTCGCCGGAGCTTCAACGTCGGCCACCCTTTGCCCGACGTCTGGTGGTTTGCTCGCTACCAGTCCGGCCATCCAACCTCCACATCGCCGCGTCCACCCCCATCGCTATGCCGTCTCCTTAGGTAGTTTAGTTTTTTCTTCTTTTTATTTATTTATTTCATTTCATTTTATCTCATTGTTTTGTTCTTTTTTTAGTTTATTTATTTAAGTTGTAATATTTGATGTCAATAAATATTGGAGGCATTATCCGCAAGGATTTTGCCTGGAATTATTGTAATTACTAATTTGATCTCGAGAGACATCGGATCATTTTTTTAATTATATTAATTTTTGGGCTTTTTAGTAAAATTTCAATTGTTAAATCATTATAATTATTAATTTAGTCCGTAAGACTTCGGATTATTTTTTGAATTATTTTGAACTCTTTTTCGTGATAATTAGGGTTATGATAATCGTTAATTTGACCTGTGAGACAATAGATTATTTTTTCGATTATTTTAATCCTTTATTTTGTTGATAGTTTAGATTTAATATTTATTTAATAATTACTTATCTTTTAAAAAAACTAAAAAAAAATCAGAAAATCAAATCAAAATCAAAATCTTGCATGAGCATATAGATTTAGTAAACTAAAAAAAATGTAGGTTAGTAAATTAGATTTTTTTTTTATAGGATTATATTTTTAGATAATTTTTTGAAATAGGTTAGGGTTGGACCTAAATAACCTTTTTTTAGAGTCTTAGATAAAGTTGGCATATTTTTATAATCTCACCCTATATATATATATATATATTTCTAAGATAGGATAGGGTTTAAGTCAAATTAATCCCTAAAATAAATTAAAAAATTATTTTTAGATAGTTTAATTAGGGTCTTTATTAATTCCGAATTTCAATAAAAAAATACAAAAAATATTAGGTGCATATTAACTAGTTTGCATAATAGGATCATTTAATTAAAAAAATTATTATTAAAATTAGGTCATTTAGTTAAATGCACGTTTTATAAAAAAATTTAATTTCAAGAAAACTCAAAAAAAAAAAATTGTTTGCTTTGTGTGATGTAATTTATTTATTTTTATTTTTATTTTTAATAGTGAATGAGCATCCATGTGGTCACCATATTTGTATGATAGTAATTTAGGTTAAAATAAATTCAAGCTGCTTGCAAAAACATTTTTGAAATTAAAAAGAAATTGTACCGAAAGGGCATTAGAGAAATCTAGTGTAACAAAGTCTCCGTACCTTTAGTCTCTGGTTTATAGAAGTAAAATAATTATCCCATTATTTTACTTAGGTGTCTAACTGACTGCCAGAATCTGATTAGTGGCGACTCCTAGTTAATAATTTTTTGCATGCTAAATATTTGAACCTTAAGTCGCGAATTGGTATGAGCTTGGGAGAGTCCGAGCTAAATTTAAAGACTTAGTAGTCTATTAGCCTAAACCTAGGTGGTGCACCTGAAATTTAGGTCGCGACAATGCTTTTAATAAACAAACACGTGTTTACTTACAAAGTTTAGTGAAATTATAGTTACCAACTATACATCAAGCTAGGTCATGGTTATAAGGTAAAAGTGTCTTTTTTTTTTTCTCTCCAATGCTTAGTGAAATAAGTCGGTCATACCATTTGACAATTTAGCAAGAGTCGAATTTCGAAATTGCATCAAGAGATATGGAAAATTGACTTATAGAACTTGAACATGCCCCCTTGATCTTTTCCTAAAACAAGAACAAAAAAGACAAGGTTATTTTCTCTGGAATATCTTCCACCAACTGACCGCTAGAAGTACCAGTAGTTTTGGATAGGCTCTCAATTGAATACGCCCTAAAATCAGTCTCCCCCTTCCTTTTATTTTCTCTTCTTTTACAAGCACAGAAATAAAGCTTCCTTTATCATCGCGGCGCTCGTTCTCGTACGCTCACCATCAGTAATGTAATGCGTAAGCATCGTACTTCACGATCGCATTCAGCGTCGTCATGTTGATAGTGTGAGTTCTCAGCTGAATATATCCACGAGCGAACCGGAAAACGCCAGTCCCGCCGACGATGGCCAGCTCCCTCGGATTCTTCAAAACCAAGTTCTGCGCCAAGACGCTCAACGTGCTCCCCTTGTACGCTCCTTCCGTGAAAACCAAGTTCATCGTCATGGTGAGGCTCACCTCGCTTTGTGATGACATCACAAACATTCCCTGAGCTCTCCCGACGAGCGTTGAGTTCAGGTCTGGGCCCACGGTCAACGGGTCGTCTATGACCAAGACGAGACCAAAAGACGTAGATGATGTATTTGTTGTCGCTGCTTGGGCGACGGGCACGGCAGTAGGGTGCTGCGCGGTGACTATGTCGTGAAGATAGAAGCGGAGATGGGTCATCTTCTCGGGTTTGAGCCCGAACTGATCTGGAGCAGATAGTTCTCGAGCGAACAGTGTCTCGGATTTGATCGTAGTGAGAAAAGTGAGGGAAAGGAATGCGGCCAAGATGGTGAAACTTGTCTTGAAGGGAGCCATATGAGAGGAGAGAGAGAGAGAGAGAGAGAGATATATATATATATATATGGAGGGACAGAGGGAGCTTTGATGCGTGTTGAAGAGACTGCCGAGGTTTATGTATAATTCCATCTGTAGATTTTGCTCTATTTAACTACAGAGAACCGACCAACAAAAAAAAAACTACAGAGAAGCTTTCACTGACACTCTAATTTTTCGTGCAGTGCTTGAAAGCCCAAAACAGAATAATGTGAGTTGTACAGTAGCTGTAAACTGATGGTTTAAGAAGTTGTTTTGTGATAAAATGGTAGTGATGAATTCTTGGAGGGTACGCCGAGAAATGTTTTAAAGCAACGTGTAGTATCCATCCATAAATTGGGAAATTACCCACACAAAAAAAAAGTTGTTAGATTTATTGCACTTATGTCAATTTGGTCTTAAACCTTTCAATTGACCAATTTATTTTTAAACTTTTTGGCAGTTTGCTACTTTAGTCCTAGTCAATTTTTCGAAAATCACTGTTGTGGGTGTTGGCCGTCCTATACGACACGGCTTGCGCTGACGTGAATAATTATTATAACTTTTTTTTTTTTCATTGTGTCGGCGAAGATTATCGGCAACGCTACTTTTTATTGAAATGATTCAAATGTAGATAGGAACATAATTGAATGGATAACTATTGAATTGAGTAACCACCGGAGATAAAACCCTATTAACAAGGAGATTTATTTTGGGGGTCAAAAGCAAGGATTTGAGTGCTATGGATATGGCTGGCATAACTCTCAATTATGCCGCGTGATGATCCGTGGTAACATTGTGTTAAGAAAATGTGATTTGCATGTGATACATGACTAAAATAAATTGCAAATATAATGTATTATCCCGATTTTCGACCCTATGAAAAATGACTATGAGTCCAGTGTGCCAGTGGCAAGGATCAGTCATTGGTCATTTCCAAAGTCGGTCATGGACCGATCGGCCCAACTAGAAGGGAGGCAAATGATTGGCTATGGATTGATCAAGGGATCGGCCATGAACTAATTCACTGACCATGCAAGTGAACTCGAGCCATTTGGCCATGGAATGGCTGCTCAACCATAAGAGTTAATCGTTGGATGGTAATGTACCATCACGGATCGATGGATGATCATGGATCAATCCAAAGCGATCATGTTCCTGTCGTGGATGATTTTGCTTGGTCATGTATCAACCTTGGATGACCATGAGTCGATCCGGTGTGATTATGCGTTGGCCACGGATCGACCGCTCCCACGCAATCACATGATAACCGAGAGCCGAACACGGACCAAGTATGCTCGGACATGGACCAGTTGTGGACTGACCATGGGCCCCTTGTAGTGGATACCGAACCAAGCCAAGAGCCATGCTGTGTGCTAGGTCTTGCACTTGGGCCTCCCCCAGGCTTCAAGCTGATCATGGGCTTGGTACGCTTGACCAGAACCAATCCAAGGGCTAGCCATTGAGCCTATGCCCTAGGTCACCAACTTAATCGAAGTAGGCAATTTTGCCTATGACAATCACACCAAGGGTGCCTTTGCCACGAATCTTGGGTGTGATAGAATGGTCTTGAGGGGATGTACACAAAAAACTCTTGCCCGATTCCGGTTGCACTTCCAATGACCTATTTCCCGTGGCTGCCATATGCCTTGGAAATGGACAAAATAGAACATTCTAGAATGTCCTAGGTTCTTCTTGAAGAATGATGACTCACCACTTTGAATAGATATTTCTAAATTTAGTAATGATTACCAAAGATCCACCTTGGGAATTAAGTAAGGGCCTCTTAAACAAATAGACCAATTAAGAGAAAACATAATATCATTAAATGCAAGGACATGTCACCCCGCTTAAGTGTCCTTTAAAGATTTGATAATGATGGCTCAAGATTTTCTTTGGAGAATAAGCAAATGACTCAAGGACTTAAGTAGACCAATTAGAAGAGAACTTGGTAGAGTATTCTAGAAAGCCAAAACTTAGAAAGTAAGTTCGTTAATTTAGGCACATGCTAAATATCCTAGCCTCATGATCAACCAAATCTAGGCATTTAATGAGAATTTTTAGTCACCAGCTTAGGTGTCCACTTGAAGATTTTGTAATGATGACCAAAAGATTTACCTTGAAGAAGAAATTGGTGACTTATTGGCTTAGGTATCCATGGAAGATATAGTCATCATTACCGTAAGATTCTCTTTGGAAAACAAGTAGGCTAAGTCATGATGGCATGAAGTAGGTGGTCTAATAAGAAGATGGCAAATGTTTTCCTAAGACCTTAGGTGTGCCACCTTACAAACTAGGCTTGCCACCTCGATGTTATAGCCGTGCCACTTCAAGAAAGACGATTGGGCCAATCGAAAAGGATAATGATGAGTTTTTAGCCTATAAATAGGGGAACCACCATATTCATTCTCACCTTGAGCCCTCTTCTCATTTCTTGCCATTTACATGCAATTCTTCTATTTCTCTCGACCTTGCATCATCACCCCTCATCAAGTCATTCAAGTCAGTTCTCGAGGTCCATCTAGGTAAGTAAGATCCCTATTTCTCCTCTAGGATGGTAGACTCCTCTTATTGAGTCTAGTTAGATGCTCACCCATTAAGCTGTTGGTAAGATATTGGATCTTTTGTATGGTTTTTCTCATAGTTGTACTTGAACGTGTGCTTGAGTTGTTCACGCCTGGAATAAGGCCAAGGTTCGCTTGGGTTGAGTTCAACGCAAGGCAAGGTCACTTAAGGCCACAAGGCCTTGGTTCAACATTCAAGCATGCAATTATAAGTCTCGTTTGGTGTGGGTATCACCCAAGGCCACAAGCTTTTAAATCGGCATTGAGGCATGCCGTTTTCAAGCCTTGTTCGGTGTGGAGATTGACGCCAAGTGATCAATTCAAGTCACAAATCAAGGGTCATTCCTGACATGTTTATTAGTGTAATACTAGGATTCATGGCACACACATATGTATGAGAACACCTTCGGGCCATATACGAGTCTGCTAAGAAGAAAAAAATAAGAACTGATTTATGTGATACACTTGTGTGTACACTTAAAGAGGAAAAAAAAATCACCTGTTGTCACATAGCATTGTCAATGATGCCTCATTTATTAAATGGGATGCCCTGGTTGAACCAGGAGGCCCTTGAAAGTATGTGATACCTGGCTTGATGGTCGAATGCCTTGGTTGAGTCAGAAAACTCTTGAAAGTATGTGAGACGCCTGAAAGTATCGAATGCCTGGTTTGATGGCTAGATGTCTCGGTTGAGCCAGGAAACCCCTAAAAGTATGGGAAGCCCTTGAAAGTATGGGATACTTGGCTTGAGGCTGAATGAAGCCCGTGAAAGTATGGGAAGAACCATTGATATTGTTAATGAAACTTATTGTGCATGTTACTATGTGCTGACTGATAAACTTGTTTGGTGGAATAACTTATTTGGTAAGTTGAAAGTGGAGCACATATAGATAGTCGAGAGATGCTAATGGATTTGTTATTGATCTACCATCGATACTGTTTGCGAGTCTTGTACTTGTTAGGCTTTAATGATAAGTAGAGAACTGAGAATTTTATTTATTGAGTTCCCAAGACTCTCATCTTTTAGTCTTATAGGCATTGATCTCTTACGTCAGTTTTGCGAGCTGCAATCACGCTAATTGAGATAGGAATTCCCCTCGCTTGTATGGAAACTTGTAGTGTGATGTAAAAATGAAAAAAAAAAAAAAAAGGCTTGTAACTTGTAAAAGTACTATTATAATATAAATTAGTGTGTTATGTATGATATATATCAGTCTTCTAGCTATTTTTTGTTCAGGAAGTTGTTTATTCATGTTTCCTGGATGTGTATGATAACAAGATAAAAAGAATCGAGACAACGATGAGTTTGGGACATCGTGAAAATAAATCATGTTACTCAAGACCCTAGAGATGGAGTTGAGGTCGTTACATATAAACTGGATTAATACCACGAAAGATTTCAAAACAAATTTACTTCAAACTAATTTTTAAAGTAATAAAATTCTCAACTTGATACATCCGTGACAAATAGTCTTAAAACTAATCATTACGCTTATGATAATTTTACCCCATGTAGATATAGTATTTCATGTGTGTGTTATCAAACTCAGCAATTTCATGGTAAAATTTGACGGAAGCTAATAAGAGGTAAATATGTCAAGAGTGACCGGGTTGGAGTTTTTGGTGGCCTAAAAATTAGTTTGGGTTAAAATTATCACAAGTATTTTAGTTTGGAGTTTTTGGTGATCCAAAAATTAGTATAGGTTAAATTTATCACAGGCGTACCAATTTGAGATTTTTCATGATATTAAAGCTACAACCTGTGCTAACGATATTTTGTTTAGGGGTTTGGGTTGATTCTTAATATTTTAATATAAAAGACAACTAAATGAATTGCCCAAATTTAGGTGTCAATAATGGTAAATAGGTCATCAATGACCGCGACAGCACCAAAATGTGTTGCCGATGAATTCGTTGTCGCTACCTGGGCCACAGTTGCTACGGTAAGGTGTTGTCCGGTGAATGTGTCATGGAGATAAAAGCGAAGATGGGTCATCTCCTCGGGTTTGAGCCTGAACTGATCTCGAGCCGACAGTTCTCGAGCGAACGATCCCTTGGATTTGATCGCAGTGAGAAAGGCGAGGGAAGACAGAAGCTTCCATTCACATTATGCTAGTTTTTTCCGCACGGAGCTTAACCACAAGAGAACTATGCTAGTTGCACACGGCTGTGGATTCATAGCTTGAGAATTCTTATAGGGTACTTGAACGCGACACATTTATGAGAACTAATGCTATACGTGCTATAAATTGTTCTTGCAATTTATGCACGCGTGCTTTTATATGATACATCCATAAAGTCAATGTCAATATGGTGGACTGCCGTATAGACACTAGTTGCATGAACTCTGACATCGGATTGATAGCATATACGTGCAACCAACATAGATACAAGTCAGTCTTGGGATAGAACAAGTATCTTGTGGGATTGACCTACGATCCTAGAATCATGTGTGCACAACTTGATGTTCAATAGATCTAACATGGCCAGGAACACCAGGTGGGAGCATCCAACTAGGTGGAGATGCGAGAATATCCAAGGGAAGTGTCAATTAAAATGAGGACCTAAATGTTATCATGGACAATTAGCTAAAAGTAATTATGGAATCACAAGTGAGTGCAAAAGAACCACAATAACAAAATGAAGAAGACAAGGCTCTTTTAGAAGAAAGAATGATATTAGCTAGATTAGAAAATCCATTTTCTTGCGAAGTATTTGAACAATGTGCGCGGAAAGATATTTTCTGTAAAACCGTCCAAAGAGGCTATATACATAGCCAAATAAAAATATCTCCATATTCGATTTTTTGAAGAAGGTGGTCATAGTAAAAAAAAAAAATGATTTTTAAGATTCAAAGTATGCAAGTGATAAAACAGGATAATTATCCTGGGAAGAAAAGAACAAAAAAAAGGGTAAGCTCAGAAATTCCTTCAATTATTTATCTTCAAATTATCAAATGGCATATATGTATTTACATATAAACACGCATTTACTCAGTTCTAATCTTTACCGACAAAAAAAAAAAAAAAAATCAGTTCTAATCTTTAACGAGCCCCAACCGTTTTTCTTGGCACGTCGCATCGTGCACATGATTTCGGCAACTTTTCCCTTTTCTTAACCGGTTCTGACACGGGGATCTTGTGCCGCCACGTCACCCCCCACGCGTATCATCTGACCAGGCATCCCCATCAAGAGTTTAGTCAAATTTCACAAGAGAGTATTGGCTGCACTTGTGATTGACAACTCAGCAAAAAAATAGTCCATTTGTTGATTGACACGTGTCCCGTGAGCCCACTCTGTTAGATTTGCCATAAATCTCTCTCACTTGCCTTCCTCCCTATTTCTTCTTCTTCCGTCTCATCTTTGCTCCGTCTCTTCCCTTCAGAAAATATTGGCCGAGATCTCGATGTTTATGGAAGTCGGTCTTTCCTTCATCAAGATCTCGACCTCGGTTGACCGGCCGGCGACGGAGTAGTCGATGGAGGCCAAGATCTTTGGTGCGGGGAGGAAGGCGGCAACCTACTGGAGGTCGAGCATTTCGCCGCAGAGCTTGTTGGGCTTGGCGTCGATGAGGCTCAGCTCGTCGGCGAGGTCCTGAGTGAGGATGGTCCCGGCGATGGCCATGCCGCGTTGCCGACCCCGACGATGGCAATCTTGGTGTGGTGCTTGGAGGGCGACGGCGGAGCTCGTGATTTCACCACGGGCTTCGCCGTTGACCGGGAGGGGTGCGACCACCGTCGACGGTTGGTCACCCAAGACCCTCCCCAAGGGCAAAGCGTGAGTCGGGAGGAAGAGAGAGCTTGCTGCGTCGGAAGGGATGGAGAGAGGCCGTGAACAGAGAGAGAGAGAGAGAGAGAGAGAGAGAGAGAGGAAGGCAAGTGAGAGAGAACTATGACAAATCTGACAGAGTGGGGGCCACAGGACACGTGTCTATCACAAGTGCAGCTAATATTTTCTCAAATTTCATGTCCACAACAATAAAATTACACAAATAAGGCGATTGGATTGGGGAATTATGATGAGGCTTATGAAGGCGTAAGAAAATTGAAAACCGTTGCATAATTAACATATAAAAGAATTCAGATTTGAAGATTGAAGGGATTGGTAGGGCCGTTGCCCACTGGCTGTTTGGTGCTCGACGTTACTTTTTTTTTTTCTTTTATGAAATGTCTGCTGAAATCTATAATAATCTTTGATATTACAAATGCTTCTTGTCCATTTCACATCTCCCCCAGCTTGATATTTTTGCATCTACCGTTGATTTCAATTGTGTAACTAAGCCTCCTTTTATTTCGCAGAAAATATCACGTTTTTGAAAAATATTTTTCAAATAGTCAATTCCCAAGAAAATGACCATATTTTTCAGTGTTTGGTTGGAACCTAAAAATGGAGTGAAAAATATTTTTTGGTACCTAATTTTATTTTTTGGGAAAAATTACCAAAAAAAAATCAATTTTTAATTTTTTAATTAACCAAAAAATTTAAGGGAAAAATCCAAATAAGGACCGAAGTTGACCAATTTTCTCAAATAAAAATCCAAAATGAATTTTGTGTCAAATAAAGCACCAAAAGTGGCTTAATCAATTCCAAATAAGAACTGAGCTTACTAGTTAGCCAAATATTCGTTGGCTATCAAGCATGTGACATTTTCAATGATTGGAGTATGGGCAATTTTGTCCAAAAAAAATATAGGGAAAATTAACAAATCCTTAAAAAAATAAAATAAATAAAAACCTTGGTTTTCTATGGCCTCCCCGTTCCTTGTACCCATCCTCCACAAAGTCAAAGACCAAAGTTCTTTCCATTCCTTGTACCCATCCTTCGCAAAGTCAAAGATCCAAATTCTCCGCTGGTTGAGGCACGAATTCAAAAACAAAAAGAAAATCAAACGCTTCTTTGTTTGTTTGCGGAGACCCAAATTCTCCACCGATTGAGCAAGGCAAGGAGTAGTGGGGGAGAAGAAAGAAGAAAATGTAAATATCTAAATGAATAACCTTAACTTAATTAATATAGAATTTTCCATTTTTTTCCAATCATAAATTTCTGACAAAATTGCCCCTATTTTAATTGCCGGAAAATGTTTGTCGGCGAGCTAAGGTCCTCAATAGAGACTAATTTGATCACTTTGGGTTCTTATTTGACACAAAATTCACTTCAGTCCTTATATGACACAAAGTTCACTTTTGGTTCTTATTTGAGAAAATAAATTCACTTCAGGTCCTTATTTAGAATTTTCCCAAATTTTAATTTTAATTTTAATATATTTTTTCTTTAAAATAATTTAAAAAATCATTCTCAACGTGTTTTACATGTACGTAATTTCCAACCATCTAACCACCACCATGTAAAATCATTCCCAACTTGTTTTGCTTGTATGTAATATCCAACCAACAAGTTATGAACTTTCCCACAATCTAGTTTGAAGAAGGAAGAACAAATCGTACAAATACGAACAAGAAACCACTTATCTCAGTGATGCAAAATGTAGACGTCGTACTTCGAAACGAGAAGTCCACTCGTCCAATCAATGGAGTGAGTCCTGGTCCGAACATAACCCGTGTGAGTTGGAAAGCTTCGATCCCTCCTGTAATGGCCATCTCCCTCACCTCAAGTGCCAAGCTGTTCCTTCCGAGCTTACTCAAAGTACTCCTATTGAATTTCCCCTTGGGTTTTTTGACGTGCAAAGTAGCAAAGCGGAAAACGATGTTACTCTTCCTCTCAACTTGTTTTGAGCTCTCTCTCTCTCTCTCTATCCCTTGAGGTGATAGCTTGCCTTCTACCCAAAAACCCCAATTTTCCAAACCCTAAAAATCTTCATCTCCATGGCATAATTTGGGCCTCCTCCGCCAGATTAGCTCTCCCATACCTTCCCTCCTTCAATGCGACCCACTAGTGCTTCTTCATATTTCTTCCACACACTTCCTCTTTAGTGCAACCCATCTGAGAGGAGAGAACCATCACATCTCTGCAGGTTTTGTTCCTAGCTAGTAAAGCTGGATGAAAATGACGTCCTCCCTAGGCCGACTAAAGTTGGGAAAGGGAGATCCTTGCGGTTTTGGAAGCTGGTCTTAGCCCTTCGAAGAGAGACTCCTCCATAAACAATCATCGCAACTTCTATCTAGTCTCAGATCCCATTACCTAGAAAAATCCTTCTACATACTCCTCCCAATTTTCTAAATACAGCAACTACATAACCCAGATTCCTTGAATGTAGGCACCCATCAATCCTGGAGCTCCCTACACTCCATAACCAAAAATTCTCGTAACCTTCAGCAAACCTAGAACAGCCCGTAGGAAATGGAAGGAGTGGAGGATAACCATCTCCGCTAGCAGCATTGTGTCGAAGAATGGGAGATCTATGATCCAAAGAGGATATTACTGATCTAGGAGTTGAAATTTTGGATGAAGAAAAGTAGGAGAATGAGTTAACTCTTCATGGAAAGCTATTTTCAAAGCCTAATGTTAATTTACAAGCCTTCCTTAATACAACGAGAAGAGCATGGAAGACAGATTTAGGGCCCTAGTCTTTCGCAAGCAACCTATTAGTCCTAAAGGAAGGAGACCCAAACATACCCGAACATTGTTATGAGTTCACGTGTTATGCGTTTTGGGTGCATATTACAGGCCTCCCCCATGCTAGAGTAATTGAAGATTTGGTGTGTTTCATAGCCTCTAGATTGGAGAAAGTTGAGGAGACAAAAATTGAGCGAGGAACAACAACTCATGCAAAAGTGGAAAGGCAAGGGTGCTGTTGAACCTATCTTGCCCACTCAAAACAAGAATTGTTATCAATGTGGGTGAGAAAAAATAGTGGTTAGACTTCAAATATGAAAGGCTTCCACATTTTTGCTACTCATGTGGTTGCATTGGGTATTATGCAAACTTTTGTTCAAAAATACCTTATGAGGAAACTAGACTAGCTCATAATCAACTAGGTCAATACGGCTCATGGTTAAAGGAAAAAGTCTAAGAAGTCACCCCATATTGGAAGGCTTTCTTAAAAAAAAAAAATAATTGAACTTACTATTGTGGATGAAAAGGTTGTGATAGAAACTCCCATAATGGCTACCAAAGAGCCCCTAAGAATAGAAAAAGGCGAACAAAATGAAACGGATATTGTTATTGCACTTTCTTTTGAAAATGAGGTTATGGAAGACTTGAAAAAGACAGAACAAGCACCTACAAACAGTGGTAAAAGAACACAGCAGAATCTATTGTTACTACCCTATTTAGTAGGGAATAATGTGCACCCAGGGAAATCCAAGAAAGAAAAGGTAGTATATAAAACTCCTATGGCAAAGAAACAAAAACGTGTCAATCCTTATGTGAAGAAGACCTCATCGAACCTCTTAGTAGATGAGGAACAACTCATTAATGCCCATTCAGTCAAGGGAATGGTTTAAACATGGGCTTTGGTGGCTAGCCCTAATAAGCCACTAAAGAATAGATGAAGATATTGAGTTGGAATTGTTAAGAACTAGGTACACCCTTAATAGTCTAGTACCTTAGAGCCTTAGTAGCTCAGGAAAGGCCCAACTTGGTTTTCTTCATGGAAAACAAGAATAAAACTATTATCATAGAGAGAGTGAGGAGATAGATTTAGTTCCAATATTCTCTTATCATCGATCCAGTTGATATAGCGGGAGGCCTAGCACTAATGTGGGATGAGGAGATTAAGATGGAAGTGGAGGGAAGTTCCAGGGAGCTTATTAATATCCAATGCGAAGATCTAAAGAGTGGAGGCTTAATGCGGATATTCTTTCTACATGCATCAACCAACTTTCAAGATAGATTAAGGCTATGACAGTCTTTGAAAGCCAGCAATTGCAATAATTCACTTACATGGTTATGCATAGGAGATTTTAATGAAGTGCTTTACCATTGGGAAAAGGTCGAGCGTCAAGAGGTGGACTGTTATAGAATTGCAGCTTTCCGAGAGTTTCTAAATGCTTACTCACTGATGGATATCGAAAGCAAATGCTGCACTTATACTAGGTCAAACAACAGGGAAGGAGATGCATTAGTAAAGAAGAGATTGGATAGGGTGATTTGTAATTTAGAGTGGAGAGCCCTATTTCCAAATGCGGTGGCTTTTGTTCTACCGGCTATAGGCTCGGATCATAGCCTGATTCCACTCTCTTTAGATCCAACAGAGAAAAGAAGCAAGAAGATCTTAAGGTTTGAAACATATTGGCTAGAAGACCCTGAGTGCAAGGAGGTGGTTAAGCAAGTTTGGCATGAGAATAGAACAAATAAAATCAACTTTGCAGGTAAAACAAGGTTGGTAACTACTGAATTAAGCAAATGAAGTAGAGGAAAATTTAAAAATGCCCAAAAACATATCAATCCACTCAAATTCAAGCGTATGGAGTTGACTAATAGAGCTGAAGTGGAGGAAAACAAAGAGGAATTCAGCAACATTGTGACAAAAATTGAAGAATTATGGAGACAAGAAGAGATGTACTAGTGTAAGAGGTCGAGAATTAACCAGTTAAAATGGGGAGATAAAGAAACCAAGTACTTTCATGTTACAACAGTTCAAAGAAGACGACTGAACAAAATATCTATGCTACAAATTGATGACCAAACCTAGTGTAGGGACCCCCCAACCCTTAAACAACGCATCCGAAGCTTCTATCAATCCTTACTCACCTCGGTGGGAGACAGAAACTAACAACCTATATTAGACCAATGTCCAACAGTGGTTAATGAGGAGATGAATGAAGACTTGATTAAACCAGTCACAAAAGAGAAAGTTAAAGCTGCTGTTTTTTAGTTAAGAGCTACAAAAGTGCCATGACTGGATGGGCTTAATAGATTATTTTATCAAAATCATTGGCCTATTATAAATGAAGTTCTTCAGCATGGTTCAATCATTTTTCAGCCAAGGTACATTTGATCCAGAGCTTAATAAAACATATATTCCTCTAATTCTTAAAGTAACAAATTCTGCAGATATCACCCAATTCAGACCCATAAAACCTTTGCAACTTTAATTACAAGATTATTGCGATGGTGCTGGCTAATAGGCTAAAACCATGGCTTCCAAAGATTGTCTTTATGAAGCAAAGTGCCTTTGTAAGTGATCGTCGGATATAGGACAATATCTTTATAGTTCAGAAGGTGTTTCATCAACTAAGATTGAGAAGAAGAAAGCGTCAATTTTAAGCCATTTTAAAATTGGATATGCTAAAAGCCCATGACTGGGTAGAATAGGATTTTCTGTATGATTATATGTTAAGATTGGGTTCAATGAGAAATGGGACAAATGGATAAAGTAATGTATCTTATTGGTGTCTTTTAGTGTCCTAGTAAATGGAAAGCCCTCAATTGTCTTTCGGCCAACTAGAGAAATCCGGCAAAGTAATCTTCTCTCCCCTTATCTATTCATTATCATGGCCAATGTCCTTTCTTCCCTCATGAGTATAGTAGTAAACGATAGAAGTATCCGCAATATTCGCCTAAATCCCACTTGTCCATGTCTCTCACATCTTCTATTTGTTGATGATGCAAACTTTTTCTTAGATGGAACGATAAGAGAAGCTCAAAATGTAGCTAATATACTTAATCAATACTATTATGTGTCAGGACAAGATATAAATCTTAAGAAATCAGGGCTATTCATAGGGAGAGATTGCCCATAGAGCCTCAAACAAAATTTAACTACTGAATTGAGAGTTCCAATCACAAAAAAAAAAAAAAACATGGAAGTATCTTGGAATTCCATTTGACTGGGATCAAACAAAAAAATCAAATGTTTGCTTGGATTCTTACTAAAGTCGAAAAGAAACTTGAAGGATGGAAAGAGAGGTTTATTTCAAAGGCAGGAAAGGAAGTTCTCATCAAGACAGTTATTTAAGCCCTACCCCAACGTACTATGTCTATTTTCAAAATCTCTATATCCATTTGCCGCACTATTGAGGAGAGAGTAGTTTCGTTTTGGTGGAAACGAAATGTAGTAAGAAGAGGCATTCATTGGAAAATGTGGGAAGATCTGAAAACTAGAAAAGATTGTGGTGGCCTAGGTTTTAAAGACTTAATGGATTTTAACAAAGCAATGTTAGGGAAGCAAACTTAGAGATTTGTCCAAACACTAGATGCGCTATGGTCTAAAGTCCTTAGAAGTATTTATTTTCCTCGAGGTGATTTCTGGACAATAAACAAAGGCCCTTGTCCTTCGTGGGGGTCGGCAAAGTTTATTGATGGGGAGAGATGCAATTGAAGCTGAAACTAGATGGGACGCTGGAGATGGAAAGAGAATTAGAATTAGAGAAGATAAATGACTACCTTCAGGATAGCTCATTGGCCCAGCAAATTGTGACGATCCAAGTGTTGTGGCTGAATTAATTGATCATGAATTGAAGGAATGGGATACTTGAAGAGTAAACAATTTGTTTGAGGAAAGTGTAGTAAAAGAGATTCTAACTACCCCTCTTAGCCTAAATCTTCATCCAGATTAGCTTTTGTGGACAGCAAATTG
Source organism: Eucalyptus cladocalyx (assembly GCA_017140615.1). Classification (NCBI taxonomy): domain Eukaryota; kingdom Viridiplantae; phylum Streptophyta; class Magnoliopsida; order Myrtales; family Myrtaceae; genus Eucalyptus; species Eucalyptus cladocalyx. The sequence goes on from CM029516.1 coordinate 37,977,423, forward strand.
CTGAAGTTCCTATGAACTGAAGAGTGGTTATAACAAAATATACAACACGGCAAACTTCTAAATACAAATACTCTGTCTTCATCCTACTAAACTCCTAAGTCGGTATGGAACAGAATATGAAAGCTCTAAACATTTCCCAAAATTCGATTCTTATTATGGAGTATATGCAGCAATACAATTCCGCCAAAGGAAAACTTGTATAAAAGAAGAATGCTACCTAATCCAATTTGTCAGATATGTGGGCAAGCACTAGAAACAACATAACATATTTTCATCCTTTGTGATTGGACAAAGAACATATGGTCAGCCCCTGATCTTCAAGCCGACACATCACCAGAACAAATAACAAATAACCCGCATCGACAAGTGAGTTTTTGAAAATCTCAACTCCAGATTTGACCCAACCTCGAAAGCCATCTTCGCTGGTGTCCTGTGGCAGATTTGAAAGACTCGCAATGCTTCGGTCTTCCAACAGCGGAAGACTGACCCGATAGCAACATGAGAAGAAGTCGGCACCACAACCTCACTCTTTGCGAAATGGAACTTGCAGGGGAGAAGTAGATGTAGTGGTTCAGCAGCAGCTCAAGATAAACCGACGAAATGGAACCCACTTTCCATAAACGAGATGAAGATTAACGTAGAATAATTCTGGTGCTGCTCGTCAATGGCCGGATCGATTGCCGAGGTGTGCAGAAATGATGCGGGGCTCCTTTTCGCTGGCTTTACGAAGCGGATCCATGCTCCTTCCGTGTGGGTCGCTGAAGCCCTGGTTGTGAGAGAACTGTTACTTTAGGTGCAGAACAAAAGACACCCACGAACTGAACTGAACTAATAGCTTAAGGGAGGAAGTGATCTGCTAGTGCTCGTGTCTTCTGACAACTTATCACTAGGAGAGCTTATTAGGCCAGGCGGAACCCCCTTGGCTAGCCCAGTCCATAGTTGGAGATTGCAAAGAAATGGCAGCCCAGCTTAGTGGAGTTTCAATCATCTGTGAACCGCGAGATACCAACAAGGCTGCAGATTAGGTTGCCAAAGCCCATCAAGCCAACTCACTTCTCTTAAATTGGTTCTAATCCTCCTCATTCTCTATGTTTAATTCTATGTTTGGACTTTGCAGCTGATGGTGCCCCTTTAGTGAGTTAATAATGAAAATCACTATCTTACGACCATTAAAAAAAAAAAAAAAAATCCTTGCCCTCGGTGAACACAAAGTTTACGGCCATCAACAAGGCCAACTCGGCCTGGGACGCCGATGACGTGAGACCTTGGGCCCGGCTGACAAGCTTTGAGCCCACGTCAGGCCCAGCTTCAGCATGTCGTCGATCACAAAGACCCCACCGAAGGACGTGGCCGATTGGCCAGTGGCCGAGGCTGAGGCTACTTGTGTGGCGGTGAAGTTTGGGCCAGCGAACACTCCATGCAAGTAGGGTGGAGGTGGCTCAGCTTCTCCGATTTTCTCGGCCCGGCCTCGACGGACAGGCTGCGGGCGGATGTTTGGGATCGTGCGGCGAAGATGGTCAGAGAGATGAGAAGCATGATGAGGTTGAGTTTGGGTAGAGATCTGGCCATAGTGTGGTTGACTTGGGCGTGTTTTGCGTTCCAAAGTTTGAGAAGCGTTATAGGTTTGGTGGGTAGTCTTGAGGTTGTGTAGTTTGAGAGCGTGCAACTGTTCGGGTCCAGCAACTCGTGACATCTCTCCTTGGGATTTGCATGGGGCACCATCATCATGCACATCCCTGTAAGTTTATATTTGTCAATCGTCAAGTGAACCACATTATCGCTTTGGCTCGAAAGGAGAATCTTGAGAATTTGGGCAGACTTATTTCCAGCATATATGTTTCATCGTTCAATTAAAATTAAAACTACAATAAGGAAAAACAAATAGATTGATCATAATGACCCATTCATTTCGCGGAAAATATCATGTTTCCAGAAAACATTTGCCTAGAAGTCATTTTCCAGGAAAATGACTATTTTTCGGTGTTCGGCCAAAACCTAAACTTTAAGTGGAAAATTTTCCACTATTCATTAGCTAATTTAATTGTTTAGGAAAAATTATCAAAAATTGAATTTTAATGTTTTTATTGACCAAAAAATTAGTTTTATATTTTTTTTTTTTAAAAGAATTTTTAATAATTTGTATTTTTAAAAAATCAAAACTTTAATTATTTATTATTTTTCTTTCTTTTTTTTTTTTCATTTTCATTCCTCCTCCTTCCTCGGCCTCGATGGCCAGTTACCCGATGGCCGACCAAGACCCGGTCGCCAGATCTGATGAGCTCGAGGTTCGCGAGCTCGCCAAAGCCCGACGAAACTCTAGCAAGGCCCAAGCCCTGCCCAGCTTGCCAGATCTAATGAGGCCTGAGCTCTGCCCCAGGCCAGCGAGAGCTCCACCTCACCCGATCTGGCGAGGCTCGAGCTCAACTTCACCAGATCGGGCTAGGCGGAGCCTTGCCGGCCTGGGATGGAGCTTGAGCTAGCTTGCGGCTGTGGCTGGCAACCAGCAGTGAAGAGGAAGCAGGGCATGTCGCGGAGATCAAGTATCGTTGGACAAGGGGTCCAGAAATTCACGGAAAATATTTTCCCGGAAGTTGTTTTTCACGAAACGAACGAACCTAAATATCTCCAAATTTTCATCACAATAACTCTCTAGATTTGAATACATTTTGGGATAAGAATGTCGAGAACTAATACATGAGAGAAGGAGGACAACTACAAAAATACGAGGAAAAGCGAGGGTCTCCATCTGGTTGAGAATTAAAGGTGTTCTTTGAACGGCTATCTCGAAGAAACAAGAGAAGAACTCGTATGTAGAGAGGAAGGTGCGATGTTGTGGATATTTGAAATTCTGATGCTTGGGTTGATTTTATAGATTTTAGGGGGCTAGTAAATTGCAATGGATGGAAAATTAGATCTAGAGGTATATGGAGATTTAGGGAAGGGAATCTAATTCCTTGATATCAAGATATTCACTTGATTATGAATATCTCTCTAGATTATATATATGTCTCATCTGATAATGCATATCCTTTATTGATATGTTACCTTTAATAGTTATCTCATAAAGCCTATAAATAGGCTAATGCAATCCTCATTATGAATATATTGAATTATACATAAATTCTTTAAATTTGTTTTCGTCCACATTATTATTCTCAACTTCCTCCATGTTTTCTTAGCATTTAGTAGTATCGTTTGCAGTTAAGGAAACGTTGAGGATTAATATTGGTCTAACAGTTATTAGCTGGGCTTATTTGTCATATACTACCCAGCTTGAATTAGGAAATAGCTGTTGGCCCAAAAATACAAGGGCAACCATTTGAATCAAAGTTCGGGCAACCAAGAAACATAGTAAAAGTTAATCGACCAAACAAATATAAACAATACTCTAAATCCAAAGATTTAGCAATTTATAGTGGTTTGACTTTATATTTCACACTTAGGTTTATCTCTCATCTCATTTTTAATATACATTAGCAAATATGTGTACAAGAAATTTCTCACACTTTGACATGACAATGTGTTTTCCGAACCCCAACTATAGATCTTGATGTGTTTATTTCGAGGAAAATGAATAATTTGAAGAATATTTTCATAAAAATAATCACTTATATTGCTTAAAAAATAAACTAACAAAAAAAAAGTTCATTATCTATGAAAATATTTGAACATAAACCGATGTCGATGTGAATTTTTTTCATTAAATAGATAATTAAAATGATACAAGTAATTATTTTAGAAAAATACTTTTCAAATCATTTATTTTTTACTAAATAAATGGAGCCTAATCTACACTATAACCAAACATGATTAGGACGTAATCCAAAACGGTTAATTTTTTACTATTGCAGACTTTTGATCGCCTGCTCACTCTTCAAAAGAATTAGTCAAAATAGAGGTTTGGTTAGGAGCCTAGACGTAAGGGTCCCAGTCACCTGCTTACTTGCATGGACAGCGAGTTTTACAACGAGGCATGTTTCAGGCATCCAGGGCATAGAATCGGTCTCTCGCTTTCCATGGAATACTTAATCTAGTTTGAACACATTTACAAAAATAACTAGTAATGATGGTTTTGTATTTATCAAAACACATATGGTCAACATCCTCCCTATGATAAAAATCATATAGCAATACTGCAAATAAAATGGAAGCCTTAAGATCTAACAATCTTTTACTCTAAAAAATAATTACATATACTAACTCCCCCTCAAAAAATTATATTTATTTTGAAAGGAAGTGAAGAATGACAGTTGAGTTCTGGAATTTCTTGTATATTTCGTATATCTTCTGATGTACAATTCTCTTGTAATTATAGTACAGAGATGAAGTAATAAAAGGCAATCAAATATTTATGAAATCGTATCTAATCTCAATCTAAGATCCTAACTAAATTATGTACAATTAAGATCAATTGAGATTCCGAGCATATCTCCTAGAATCGGATTAGAGCATATCTTCCAACACTCCCCCTCAAGCTGGTGGCTGATAGATATCCAAGACGCCTAGCTTGCTTAATAGATATGCATGCTGTCTTTGACATAAGGGCTTGGTGAAGATATCAGCTGGTTGCTCCGCCGTTCCAATTCCTCTAGTCTCAATTATCCCTTCTTGAATTTTTTTCTCGAGTGAAGTGACAGTCCACTTCTATATGCTTCGTTCTTTCATGTACTATGGGATTCACTGCAAGTTTGAGTGCCGCATCGTTGTCACAAAACAACCTGGTCGGATTCTTCAATTTTATTCCAAGATCCCCAAGTAGTCCTCGTATCCATACTATCTCACATGTAGTTTTTGCCATAGCCCGATATTCTGCTTCGGCTGAAGACAATGATACGGTTGCTTGCTTCTTGGTTTTCCACGAAAGAAGAGAATCTCCAAGTTTAATGCAAAAACCTGTAATGGATCGTCGACTCATGGGACAAGTTGCATAATTTGCATCACAATATGCCGACATTTTCATGTTGCATTCCCTGGATAGAAGAATCCCTAGTCCGGGGCACTTCTTCAAGTACTTCACGACTTTTAAGGCAGCATTCAAGTGAGATAACTTGGGACTATGCATGAATGGGCTGAGAGTTTGCACTGCATATGATATATCAGGTCTGGTCATAGTTAAATATATGAGCTTCCCAACAAGTTTCGATAACTTTGAAGGATCATTGAGGACGGGATCATGATTCTCAGATGTCCCAACATCATAATCCTTGGTGGTCAACTTTATGTTCTACTCAATTGGAATAACCGATGGTTTACATCCGGACAGACCTGCCTCTGATATAATCTCTAGCACAAACTTCTGTTGACTAAGAGAAATCCCACGATCAGATCGAGCAATCTCGATTCCAAGAAAGTATTTGGGTGCTCCCAAATCTTTAATGTGAAAAGTAAGATGCAGATGCTTCTTGAATCTCTCTATTGCAGTCTTATTATTTCCCATGATGAGAATATCGTCAACATATATCATTAGATAAATAGATGACGTACCTTGAGTCCATGTGAATAAAGCGTAATCATATCTGGATTGTTTGAAACCGGCAAAAATAAGGGCATCAGCAAATTTGGCATACCATTGCCTGAAGGCTTGCTTGAGACCATAAAGAGATTTACGGAGACGACATACTCTATTCTCCCCCTGTCTTCGTAATCCTTGAGGAATATCCATGTAGATTTCCTCATCTAAGTCTCCATGCAGAAAAGCGTTATGTACGTCCATTTGGTGTAAAGACCAATCATTAATGGCTGCAACAGATAAGAAGGATCTTACGGTTACATCTTTGGCGACGGGAGAAAAAGTTTCATGGTAGTCGAAACCTTCTCGTTGAGTAAATCCTTTGGCCACCAACCGAGCTTTGTAACGCTCAATAGACCCATCTACACGGTATTTAATCTTGTATACCCATTTGCATCCAATAGGTTTCCTATTTGGTGGTAGAGGAACCAGATCCCATGTCTTATTTGCAGTTAGTACTTGCAATTCAGCCCCCATAGCTTCCTGCCATCTTGGAGCTTTAGCTGCTTCTTCATAAGTGGAGGGCTCGATGTCTTCTGATATTCAACTCACACAACATCTATATTCCGGGGAAAGTCTATGGAACGAAACATAAGATGATATTGGATAGTTAATACCTGGTGAGTTGAGCGATGCACAAACATAGTCTATTGTCCAAGCCGACGGTCGTGTAGAACGACTAGAATGTCGAGGAAGATTTTCTTGAACTGGAGTTGAAGATTCTTCCATATTGCCAATTTCATCAGAAGATTCTTCCGCCATTGAGGAATTTGCTGGAGCATCATTTCCGACAATTGCTGGTTCGGAAGTCTCAGAAGTGATTGGATTCATCATAAGCGTTCCTGGAGTTCCTGTCACGAAATATTTGGTAGCTGAAACATCCTCCACAGATAGTGGCTTACCAGAAATATTTGATGTCTCTGTTGAAGAATCCTTTTCTTGGAAGGGAAAAATGTCTTCGTGAAAGATAACATCTCTGCTGATGAAGAAGTCCAATGTTGATTGATCTAGGACTCGATACCCCTTTTGCAAATTCGGATAGCCCATGAAGACGCAACGTCGAGCACGAGGCCCCATTTTGTCTCGAGGGCCCAAAACAAAGTAGCGAAGCAACGGCATCCGAATACCCTTAAATGGCCCAATTCTGGTTTCTTCTGGAAAAGTAACTCAAACGGAGTTTTTCCATTGAGTATCCGAGTTGGCATACGGTTGATGAGATACGCTGCAATAATGATGCATTCACCCCAATAATTATCTGGAATGTACGCCTGAAATTTTAATGCACGTGCAACCTCCAATAGGTGACGATGCTTGCGCTCTACTACTCCATTCTGTTGTGGTGTATAGACGCAAGAACTTTCATGGAGAATCCCATGAGATGACAGAAGAGAATTGCAGTCATTGTTGAAGAACTCCTTCCCATTGTCTGTCCTAACCCGTTGGATAGATCTTCCAAACTAGTTCTTGGATAGAGCAATAAATGTCTTCAAATGTGAGAAAACTTGTCCCTTTGACTGCATCAGAAACACCCAGGTGGTGCGAGAATAATCGTCCACAATTGTCAAGAAATAGCGCGATCCATCATGATATTGGGTATGATAAGGACCCCAAACATCCATGTGGATTAAAGAAAAAATGTGCGTTGCACGATTTTTACTAAAGGCAAAAGGAATGCGTGATTGCTTTGCAAGGGGACATATTTGACACTTAGAATAAGGAAATGAAGCACTATGACCCAATCGTGAATGTGAAAGGTAGTCTTTATGATTGGCAATCGTGTTACACAATGATATTTTATTTGAAGGAAATAAAGATAAATCAAAATTACTTGGAGAATTTTTCCACAGAAACAATTCTTCAGAAAGACTACCCAAGCCCATCACTTTGCCAGTCGAAAGAGCCTGAAAAGAGCAGGTGTCAGAATCAAACAATACACGACAGGAATTTTCTCTGCAGACTTTGGACACAGAAATAAGATTGAATTGAAATTCTGGAAGGTAAATGACATTTTTGAGTATGATCTCTGGGCTGAGTTTGACTGATCCAGTGATTTTGACATGAGTAACATTCCCATTTGGTAATTGAACAGTTGTAGGAAATTCTAGGTTCTCATGTATATCGAAAAATAGTGCTCTTTCACAGGCAATGTGATCATTTGCCCCAGAATCAATTATCCAGGATTTCCTAGAAATATTATTAATCAGGCAGCGAGAAATACCAGAAAAATTTCCTCCCTTGCTTGAGATGCCCAATTTCTGTATTGCTTGCATCAGTTGTTGATATTGATCATTTGTAATGGGCCGATCAATATTAGAACCACCAACCTAGTAGGCCGCAGAAATCCTTTTTCCTTTATCTCCGGGTTTACCGTGTAATTTCCAGCAATTTTCCACTGTATGATGTGGCCTTCTGCAAAAATCACAATATAATTTACCCCTTTTTTGATTAAAATTCTTTGTAGTTGCCGAAAAATTCCTCCGCCGTCAGATCCAGACGAAAAAGCACCACCGTCGGATGTCTTGCCACTCGCTCCATCTCCACCGTTGGATCCGGTCAAATATATGGGTCCTTTTAGACCGTCCGATCTGCGGGTCGAAGAATCTGAGCTGTCTAGCGCTCCCCTTTTAAGAGAATAGGGATCCTTATATCCGCCCGATCGAAACCCTAGCCCGAGCTCTTCTTCTCCGTGCGCCCCTTTTTCGAGCGATGGATTTAGGGTTTTCGATCCCCAATTTCTTCGCTCACCGCGACTGGCCAGGGCAAAGACCTCTCCTCCCTTTGCCGATTCTGAAGAAGCAAGCCTCTGGCTTTCTTCTTGGACAGCTAATTGGTAGATCCGGCCAAGAGGAGGCACTGGTTCCATGGCCAAGATCTGCGAGCGGAATGTCAGGTAAGAATCATTCAAGATTAAAAGGAATCGGGTCGCCTTTTCCCTTTCTTTGATCGATCGATATTGTGCGAGTGTCTCCTCTGGACCCACGAGTTTCTCCTCTGCTGCTTCGAGATCGTTCCACAGGGACAACAGTTTGTTGTAACAGACCGTGATGGTCATGTTTCCCTGTTTTAATTCACTGAGCTCCTGCAAAAGTGAAAAAATCCGTGCCCGATCTAACTTGCCATACATCTGTTTGATGTTTTCCCACATGGTTTTCGAGTCCTCTGTTGGTGGGAGACCAGCCGCGACCTCTAGGGAGATGCAGTTGCCGAGCCATGTCCTCACGAGTTGATTGCACTTCCTCCAGAATCGGGCTAGTCGCTCATCGGCAGGAATCGGAACCACCCCGTTGAGGAATCCATCCTTGTCCTTCATCATAAGGGCGCGCCGGAAGTCTCGGGACCATCTGGCGTAATTCTCTGGGCCGGTTAGCTGAAGGTTGATTAGCTTCAGCTCGGGGCCATCGGACATTGAGACGTGCAGGGGATCACCAGGCTCCGGTCGCCCAGTGACGGCAGAGATGAGGAATGGCATGAATCCGGGCGCAAGGTTCGGGTAAGAATTTGTCCCTTGGCCCGATTCATTTGTCTCGAATTGATACCCCACATTTGAAAGCCCCGGATAGGGATTCGTTCCTATACCGGGTTCTCCAGATCCGCTTACCTACTCCAATCCTGGGGTCGAGCTTGCCCCGTTTATGGCTGGTGAGCTTGCCTCGGATTAGACGTAGGTTCCCTGGTGCCCTACATAAACGGGCGATGATGTATTCGGGTTTGTCGCGACATAAAATGGGTAAGGTACCCACTGGAATGGATGGCCCGCAAAGGGTTGCCCCAGACCAAACTGAGCCTGAGTAGGTCCCCATTGAACAGGGTGAGTCTGGATTGTTTGTTGTTGTGTTGTTGCAGGTACATTTTGAATCTGCGCTGGTGATGAGGCTCTGCGGTGGTTTGTTCGTCAGCCATTGGGGTAAGAAACCAGTAGCTCTTGTATTCTTCTTCGAGGGTGATTCCTATACCAAGACCAAGATGGCAGATCTGTTATGTGACTCAGATCTCCTTTGGTGGCAATCAGAAGCGGAAGCGAAGAATGGACAGAAGCCGAAGCTCTGATACCATGAAAGGAAGTGAAGAATGACAGTTGAGTTCTGGAATTTCTTGTATATTTCGTATATCTTCTGATGTACAATTCTCTTGTAATTATAGTACAGAGATAAAGTAATAAAAGGCAATCAAATATTTATGAAATCGTATCTAATCTCAATCTAAGATCCTAACTAAATTATGTACAATTAAGATCAATTGAGATTCCGAGCATATCTCCTAGAATCGGATTAGAGCATATCTTCCAACATATTTATTTATTAAAATGTTACTTCGTTACCAAAAACAACCTTGGATCCATTCATTCATGTAAAATCCAATCAAATAACAAAGATAAGGGTGACGACTTGGCTCTTTATCCGCGACAAAGGATCCTCGTACAGACAAAGTTGGCTCTTAATGAAGGGGGTGAGCAATAAGCTTTTCTGCAATCTTATTTGAAGAAGAAAGAATAGATTGTACAAATAAGGTTGATAAACCACATATCTCAATAATGCAAAATGTAGACATCATACTCCGAAACGAGAAGTCCACTCATCCGGTCGATGGAGCGAGTCTTGGTCCGAACATAACCCCGCACGAGCTGGAAAGCTCCGTCCCTCCTGTAATTGCCATCTCCCTCGCCTCAAGCGCCAAGCTGTTCCTTCCGAGCATACTCAAAGTGCTCCCATTGTAACTTTCCTTCGGTGAACACAAGGTTTACGGCCATCAACAAGGTCAACTCGGCCCGGGACGCCGATGACGTGGGGCCTTTGGGCCCGGCCGACAAGCTTTGAGCCCGCGTCAGGGCCCAGCTTCAGCATGTCGTCAATCGGAAAGATTGTGCCGAAGGACGTGACCGACTCGGTAGTGGTCACTGGTCAGGGCTGAGAGTACTTGTGTGGCGGTGAAGTTTGGGCTAGCGAACACTTCATGCAAGTAGAAGTGGAGGTGGCTCAGCTTCTCCGATCTTTTCGGCCCGGCTTCGATGGACAGGCTGCGGGCGGATGCTTGGGATCGTGCAGCGAAGATGGTTAGAGGGAAGAGAAGCGTGATGAGGATGAGTTTGGGTAGAGATCTGGCCATAGTGGGGTGGACTTGGGCGTGTTTTGCGTTTCAAAGTTTGGGAAGGGTTTTAGGTTTGGTGCGTAGTCTTGAGTTTATATAGAGTGAATTAGTGCAATGAACAAACTGTTTCAATATAATGCAGTACTACATCTAGATCCAATGAAAAAAGCCATTGATCTCGGGAGATGTTGATAAAATTGATTGGAAAATTGTTTGAAAAGCCCTAAATTTATTACAATTTTGCCAATTTAATTCTAAATTTTTCAATTTTAATTGAGTCATAAAATTTTTCACATTTTCCCAATTGATTCCATCCAACCAATTTTGACCCGAAATTGTTAACATGGACGTCTGTCGTTCTACGTGGTACGGCTGATGTTGATGTGAATAATTTTTAATAATAATTTTTTATTTTTTGTTTCTTATTTTCCTTTCTTCTTCCTTTTGCTAGGGGAGGGCAAGCCTTGGCTAGGGAGCCCTCACCCAAGCAAGACCTAGTGAGGGTGGCCTTGCTAGGTGCCGCCTTCACCCGAGCGATGCAAGGCAACACTCGGCAAGGCCGCCTTAGCTTGGGTGACGACCATTTGCCTGGCGTCTCCTTCACTTGGAAGACACTCAGTGAGGTTGCCTTGGCCTAGGCTAGGGCCAACCTCCCCATATTTGGCTTGGGCAAGGTCGACCCTTGACGAGGTTTATCCTCCCTAGGCAGCCCTAGCAAAATAAAGAAGAAAGAAAGAAAAGATTAGAAAAAAATTTAAAAATATCAATACATTTTTAAAAATTGTTCATGTTAGCGCCGTCTTTCGTACGTGGCACCATTAACATCCACATCAGTGAATTTCGGCAAAAATTGGCTAGATGGATTCAACTGGTAAAAAGTGAAAAGTTTAGGTCTTAATTAACAAAATTGAAAAGTTTAGCACTGAATTAATAAAAGAGCAATAGGTTTATGATTTTTTGGACAATTTTCAGAAAATTGATCTATTTATAAATAGAGTTTGAGAAAAATTCTTGTATAACAAATCATGTTCACCTTCCCCGATTCGATCTAATATAAGCTATCTACCCAATAAGTTGAGGATTCAAAAGGGAATATCTAAGTTTGTGGTCAGATCCGAGTCGTTGCAACTAGGGATTGGCTCTTAATTTACCTTGGATTTTTTAGGTGCAAAATCCCTATTGTAATATAACCCTGGACCAATCCCTTAGGGAGGCAACTATACATGTGTGTGCCAGAATATATAGAGAGAGAGAGAGAGAGAGAGAGAGAGAGAGAGAGAGAGAGAGAGTTGCGACCTCTTTATTTTCTACACAGTTGCAAATCCCTTAAATCTCAACTAGAAAGACGGAAAAAAGGGATCCGAGAACAAGATAGACTCGAAGCAGCAGATCATCATAGGAACAGGCTGATCTATAATGATCTATAATGATCTATAATAATCAGCAGTTGAAGTAGCAAGAGCAACTGAACTTGTGTTCGGGATCAGGTAGGCATGCTCCATGAGGCCGCTGCATGGGGTGCTTCTCGGAACACGCCTTTTGGCAATCAGAGAGCGTGCAACTGTTCGGGTCCAGCACCTCTTTACATCTCTTCTTGGCATTTGCATGGGGCACCATCACCATGCACATCCCTGCAAGTTTATATTCGTCAATCATCAAGTGAATCACATTATCGCTTTGGCTTGAAAAGTGAATCTTGAGAACCTGGGCAGACTTATTTCCAGCGTATATATTTCATCATTTAAATAAAATTAAAACCACAATAGGAAAAAAAAAAAAAAAACAAATATATTGCACATAAATATCTCCAAATTTTGCATGCTGATTGTCTCTCTGTCCTTTTGGATTTGAGGACATTTTGGGATAAGAGTGTCGGGAATTAAAACCTGAGAGAAGGAGGACAACTATGAAAATACGGGGAAAAGTGAGGGTCTCCATCTGGGTGAGAATAAGACGTGTTCTTTGAACGACTATCTCGAACAAACAAGAGAAGAACTCGTATGTAGACAGGAAGGTGCGATGTTGTGGATATTTGAAATTTTGATTCTTGAGGTGATTTTATAGATTTTAGGAGGTGTTTGTAATTTTGATTGTATGGAAATTAGATCTAGATGTATGTGGAGATCTAGGGAAGGTAATTTGATTCCTCCATGTTTTTAAGAACTTGGCGGTCTCGTTTGCAATTAAGGAAACGTTGAGGATTAATATCGGTGTAACATTTATTAGCTTAGTTTATTTGTCAGATACTATCCAGCTTGATTAGTAAATAATCTTTCGCCCAAAAATACAGTGGAAACTATTTGAAATCAAAGTTCGGGCAACAAAGAATTTTAGTAGTTCTGACCAAAAAAAAAAAAAAGAATTTTAGTATAAAAAAAAATCAATCAAATAAATGTGAACAATACACTAAATCCGAAGATTAAGTGATGTATAGTGATTTGACTTTATATTTCACACTCAGGTGTATCTCTCATCTCATTGGTGATATTCATTAGCAAATCTGTGTACAAGTGATTTTCGCACTTTGATATGATGATATGTTTTTCGAATCCTGACTATAGGTATGGGCATGTTTGTTTTGAAAAAAAAAAAATGAATGATTTAAAAAAATTCATAAAAATAATTATTTTTATCGCTTAAAAAAATGAACAAACGAAAAAAAAAATCATTGTCTATAAAAATTGTTAAACATAAATTGATATTAATAATGAAATAATTTTCATTCACTAATTAAAGAAAATGCTACAATCAATTATTTTTATGAAATAATTCTTAAATATTTATTTTTCTTAAACAAATGGAGCCTAATTTACCCACTCCAAATGGTTAATATTCAACTATTGCGACTTTCAATCACCCACTCGCTTTTGCAAAGAAATGGTGAAAAGAGGTCCGGCTGGGATCCTAGACTAAGGTAGCACATGAGAACACTTCTGTTTCTCATGGTTTATGTTCTTTTGTTTCCCGGAACAAAAAAAGAACAGAAACCTGTTTGGTAAAACATTTGTTCTCGGGAACAATTTCTCAATTTTTTGTTCCCGTTTTGTTCCCGGGAACAGTTTTGAGAAGCAAAAAAAAGTCGCTTCTTGTTCCCGGGAACAATTTCTAGAAGTAAGCTGATTTTCTTTTTTAATTTTGTTTTCTTGCTGCGACCACCGTCAACCGCCCAGAGCCACCGCCCACTGCCATCGCTGGTCGCCGCCGCCGCCGGTCGACGGTCGCCAGCCGCCGTAGCCGCCGTCGATCGCTGCCCACCGTCGTTGACGGCGGTGGCCGCCGCAATCCGTTGACAAAAAAAAAAAATTTGTTACGTTACCAAACGCATTTCTATTCTTTTTCTATTCCAAAAGTAGAAATTTTTGTGTCGTTACCAAACAGATTCTTTTTCTCAGAAATTGTTCCCCGGAGCAGAAATAGAAAAGAACTATTTCTGAAAAAAAAAAAAAAAAAAAAATCTTCCCGGGAACAGAAGCGTTGTCATGCATAGTCTAAGGGGTTCGATCGCTTGCTTACTTGCATGGATTGAGTTTTGCTACTAGGCACGTTTCAGGCATCCGGGGCATATAATCGGTCTCCCGTTTTTCCATTGATTTACTATACTTAATCTAGTTTGAACACATTTGCAAAAGTCAATAGTTACTGATGGTTTTCTAATAATCAAAATCACGTAGGGTCAACAATCTCCCCGCATTTTTACGACGATAAAAATCTTACAACAATTCCATGAATAAACTCGAAGCTTTTAACTTTCTCACTCTCCACAAGAATTATTCAAGAAGCCAGAAAGGCTTTTCCCCTCTCTTCTTTTTCATTGTCTTCTTCAACCCTCAACCATGTAGAGGGTTTTCAGATTAAAAAAAAAAAAACCATGTACGGGGTTTAAGCTAGTCTCACCCTCCCCTCCATCTATTTTGATTTTTTTTTCGTACTTTTCCTCTTTTTTCTCTCATGTTCTAGATGTGGGAGCATAGCTCCCAAATCTAGTTCTAGATTTGAGAGTTTGAACTCTCCAAATCCAGTTCTAGACCTAGTAATTCTTCTCTTCCAATTTAGATGTTGAAGTTTAATATTGTTTTCGAAGATTCGATTTCTTGTACTCCGTTCGTATACAGATTTTCTGCCTCCAATTTTAGTGATGATTACAGGAACTTCTCGCCAAACTATGAAGATTTGCTCTTCCAAAGGTTAGATCTATGTTAATTATCTATTTTGGTTGTATCTGGCGATAGTGTAGAGGAAGCCGAATCTAGGCGCGCACCACCATAATTATTGAAGAAGAATAAATTTTCGGCGTGTGCTCATCATTAATGACAATATGAGATCTAATGATTAGCTGCTAGTTATTTCGCTTGACAAATCTGTTCTTTTGGAATGAGTGTGTGCTTAACCCTACCGGTGCTTTGTTAATCCTCCTTGTTTTCTAGATTTTGCTTTGTTTTGTAGTGTTTTGGCCTTTGCTTTGCTTTGCTTAAAAGTCTATGTACTTCTCATGTATCCTTAAGCGATGAACACAAATTTTTTTCGACCAAAAAAAGAACTCAAGTCTTAAAATCTAACATTTTTCTCCTTTGAAAAATAATCACATAATTAAACTCCCCCTCAAATTAACTTTTTATTTATTTATTTGTAAATATGCTTCTTTGTTACCAAAAACAATCCATACAAAACTTCCTTAGGAATCAAATCTTCCAGAATAACAATTTCTTGGAGAAAAGTACCCAAATAGTCATAAACATTTTACATTGGTATCAATTTAGTCCTAAACCTTTTAATTGAACCATTTTAGTCCTAAACATTTTTACATTGGTATCAATTCAGTCCATCTGACTATTTGCTGATGTGGCCGCCGGTGGTCTTATGTGGCACCACGTGGACAAATTTTATAATTTGTTTATATTTTTCAGATTTTTTAAATTTTTTTTCTTTTTCTTTTCTCCTTACCTGTCGGCCAGCTGACCATCACCGGCCATAGGCTGGTCAAGGTGAGGGGCCCTGCGCCCTCGCTGACCATTGGCGAGGACTGCCATGCCCTCGCCGGCCACAAGCAAGGGCGTTGACCCTGCCCAAATCCAGGCAAGGGTTGTCGTGCTCGCCTTGATCGAGGTGAGGGCCGCCGCACCCTCACCCACCACAAGCGAGGGCTGCTGCACCCTTGCCTGTGGCGAACGAGAGCGCAGAGGTCCTCGCCGGCCAACAAGTGAGGGTTTCAGCCCTCACCTGGATTTGGGTGGGGGCCGACGCCCTTGCTTGTGGCTGGCAAGGGCGCGGTGGCCTTCGCTAGTGGTTGGGGAGGGCGCGGGGCCCCTCGCCCCAACTAGCCTGTGGCCAGCGATGGTCGGCCAGCCGACAACCTTGCTAGCCAAGGGTAAGGAGAAAAGAAAAAAAAAAAAAATGAGAAAAAAATGATTTAAAAAATTATAAAAATTTTCCACTTGCCGTCACATAAAACCGTCGATGGCCACATCAGTAATTTTCGGCTTAAATTAGACGGATTGATTGAATTGGTACTAATGTGAAAATGTTTATGATTAAATTGGTCCAATTGAAAAGTTTAGGACTAAATTGGTATCAATACAAAAAGTTTAGGACTATTTTGATATTTTTCCCCAGTTTCTTGCAATATGTCCAAATTCACCATAACCATAACATCCATGAGATGCAAACATGACCGACCACGATCATTCCTCTGAGTAAAATCATGTCTCACTAACATAATTTATTTTGTGCTTCCCATAACTCCTTGAAAGGAAGAGCTCCACTCTTAATTTTCTTTTTCAAAACTTCATATTCATTTGTCGAATTTTCAAGATCAATTTTAACAGACTCATTTCCTTTTTTAAATCAACGTTCTGTCTTTTCACAAGTGACCCGGCTTTTTTCCTTCCCTTTTTGCCTTTCAGATCCTTTGATTTGAGCTTTGAGCACTCATTTCTCAAGTGACCTGGCTTGTTCCATTCAAAACATGTTACATTCTTTCACCAATTCGAATAATTTAATTAAAATTTTAATGTTTAAGAAATTGATGAATTTCCTGGTAAGCTCCGATGACGCCATGGCTTTGATCTCTAGACTCCTCGTCATTATGAATAGATTTGCATTTTGCATAATATTAAAATTGATGAATTAGGAACAACAACTTATGCATTAAGTCTTACAAAAATTTTAGTCAAGAATTATATATATAATATATATATATATATATATATATTATTCTAATTAGAAATCAGAATTAAAAGATAGTGGAAGGGACCAAAGGATGTTTCCTCCGTTGATAGACAGATACTTATTAACTTAGAAATTTCTTCCTACATTAGCTATAACATAATTCAAAGATAGTGGAGGAGGATTGCGAGGTCGGATGAGAAGGAATTTGACCAAACTTTGGATTGCCTGCTCTTTCTTGAAAAAAGTTGGTCAAGACAGAGGTCTGGCTAGGACCCTAGACATAAGGGTCCGATCGCCTGCTTTCTTGCATGGACAGTGAGTTTTGCTGCTAGGCATGTTCAAAGCATCCGGGGCGTGGAATCGGTCTCCCTCTTTCCATTGATTTACCATACTTAATCTAGTTTGAACGCATTTACAAAAATCAAGTTGTCGATGTTTTGGTAATCATCAAAGCATATAGGGTCAACGGTCTCCCTATTTTTTACAGTGATAAAAACTATATAACAATACCACGAATAATATCAAAGCTTTCAAATTAAACATTCTTCTCCTTTTAAAAATATTCACATAATCAAACTCCCCCTCATTGTAATTTTTTATTTATTTATAAAAATCCTATTTTGTTACCAAAAACAACCTAGGATCCATACAAAACTTCCTCAGGAATCAACATCTTCTAGAATAACAGTTTCTTGCAATATGTCCAAATTTACCATAACCATGACGGACATGAGATGCAAACCTTGTAGATCGAAAATGGCTTTCCACGATCATTACTATGAGTAACATCATGTCTCGCCGACATAATTTTTCTAAATCAACATTCTTTTTTTTTTTTTTTTACAAGTGACCTGGCTTATTTCTTTTTCCTTTTGCCATTCCGATCCTTTGATCTGAGCCTTGAGCACTCATTTCTCAAGGTAACCAGGCTCATTGCATTCAAAACATTTCATATTCTTTAGCCAAATTGAATAATTTAATTAAAAAAATCTATCTTTAAGAAATTGTTGAATTTCGGTGTAAGCTCTGATGACGTCATCGCTTTTATCTGTAGACTCCTTGTCACTATGAATAGATCAAAAGCATTCTACGTAACATTAAAAATGAGCAATCTGCAGAGAGATGATATGAATTTGGAACAATAACTTCCGCAATAAGTTTTAAAGAAATGGTAGTCAAGACTTATATTAGTATTATTTTTAATCTAATTAAAAATCAGAATTAAAAGATAGTGGGAAGGGACCAAAGGGCGTTCCTTCCCTTGTTAGATAGATACTTATTAACTTATAAATTTCTTCCTACATCAGCTGTTACATAATTTAATTGCATCGCATGGTTCGTGCGTCTAGTTATAAATGTTTTAAGAAGCTATAGAAAATGTCAAATGGCGGTAGTACTTTGTTTTATCTTTTACATGAATTTAAGCTAAATTTAGGACGGTCTAGTAAAATCAATTTACTTTGAATGTATTTCTCAAAAATTGAACATATATTCAGTATATTTAGGGGCTACACGGAAACACTTATGTTCTTTTTTATTTTATTTTTCATTTTTTCCTTTCTTTTTTATTTTTTTCTTCTTTCGGCCGGCGGCCTCGCCTTGGCTAGGCGAGCTCGACCTCGCCCAGATCCGGCGAGCTCGAGCCTCGCCGGCCCCCTCGCCGGATCTAGGCGAGGCCGAGCACGCCCGGCCAAGGGGAGGCTTGGCCTCACCGGGGCCAACGACGCTCCGGCAAGGTCGCCGATCCTCGACGGCGTCGCCAGCCCTCGATGGCCGGTCGCCGGCCATGGCCGAGGCCGGCGACCGGCGAAAAAAAAAGAAGAAGAAAAGAAGAAGAAAATAGAAGCATTTCTTTAAAATCGTTTCTGGAACAAGAAACAACTTTTTTTTATTTCTCATTTCTATTCTTTTTGTGTTCCGGGAACAAAAAAATAAAAAAAGAACAGAAACGCAACCAAATGCATTTATGTTCTTTTTTTGTTCCTGGAAACAGAAAAACAAAAAAAGTGTCAGAAATGAAAACATGCAGGGCCTTACTGGTCTTTCCTTGAAAGAACTTGAAGCTGGAAAAAGTATTATGGCTTTAGGGAGGTAGGGTCGTGCATCACCTAAACCCTATTAATTCCCAAAATTATGGCGTGAGCTTGATTGATTTGATATTTGCGAAATCTCTACCATCGAATGCGATCGACTTCGGTTGAACTTGTCAAATCCAAATGGTGAGGTGCACTAAATTCACATGAATAATTTACGTGACACGGAACTCCTCGCGATTTGGACACACACTCTTGTAGCATTTGTCTTTTATTTTTTTTTTTTTTTTGATAACTTAGGATCCGAGTCCTCTTTCGCTTACGCTAGTTGGTTTGCCTTTTGTTTGCTCCCATCCATGCATAAAAGAGAGGGAATTACGCTGCTATGATAGCCCAAGCGACAGTGCACGGGGAGGATGGATGGCAGTGCGTCCGCGCCTCGATCCCCGGACATGTGCAAGGAAGGGGAAGGGTCATTCTATAGTCCCATCGCTTAGGTGGAAGTATTGGGCTAATTTATAAAGGCTTGGATCCAAATGGTATCAGACAATATTACACAACTGATCATTACAAATGGTATCAGAGTCGACTTCCAACCGCGTGTGGGTATGCTCCTAAGGGGTCGTGTGAGGCCACAGCAAGGACGCTGTGCTCCTAAGGAGTGGAGAGTGTGACAATCCAAGTGACGGTGCGCGGGGAGGGTGTGTTCCTAGGGGTCGTGTGGGGCCACAGCGAGGACTCGTGTGGTGTGCTCCTAAGGGGTGGAAAGTGTGAGAGCCCAAGCGACGGTGTGCGGGGAGGATGGATGGCGGTGCATCTGGGCCTCGGTCCTCGGATGTGTGTAGGGAAAAGGACCCATTCCTTTGGATACCATCTTCAGTTGGATACCATCGCAAGTTTTTGATCTCAAGAAGAAAGGTAGCGAAAGATCGAACAATCAACAATTGAAGAAGCAAACGCAATATGCCTTGCCTAACGAATCTACTCGGCACGCTCCCAAGGCCTGTTGGGCCGGGTCAGGGTGCGCGATATGACAGGCCGCAAGACAGTCGGATTCTTGACAGTTGCGTGGGTCCAGTATCTGCGTACATGTCACCGCGTCTGCACGGGGCACCGCGCACATGCCTGCATGTAGTGTCAATCGTCAAGATTCGTTTGAACATATTTGAAATAATAAAAAATAAAAAAACAAATTTGGCAATGGATGCGAAAGCAAACGAACCTGAGAAAAGGAGGGCTACAACTAAGATATGGGGAATGACAAGCTTCCCCATCCGCTTGACAAATGAGATCTTTCAATTACCTCAAACCAAAATCAAAAGAGTACTTTGTGTCAAAAAAGTAAAAAGGTATTAGGATTTGAGAAAATTGTATATTGCTTTCACTTGATCTTTCAGTATGTAATTACAACATATTTATAATACAAGATGTCTAAATAATTAAGAAAGAAAAAGATACACAATATCTCAAAAATATACATAATATTCCCATCAAATATTCTCTATAATCAAAATCAATCAAGATCAATCGGCAACAGTATCTTCAACATTTTGTACTTTGTGATGAAGGTGCAATAAGCAAATCAATGGACGTGATCACTGATTTTGGGGTAATATATAGGATTTAGAGGGGCTCGTTAGTTGAGCATACGGAAACCTAAATCTGGATGTTTAAGGAAGGTAAAATTAATTACACTCCACCTCGTCTCCTTACATTTTTCCTTGTTAGATAGAAGTTACCATTTAGTAAGAAGATTCTTAATTAAGATTGATCTATTAGTTTTGCATACACAAATCCTTCATATGACGTCGTGTTACAAGTTGATATGGAATCGAGGAAAATGTCGCAAAAGGAACAGAATGTATTTCTGCACTTCATTAATTGTATTATGTACAAAAGAATCACTATATAATACAGATGACAAGCAATAAAAAAAGAATGATTATATTTCTCTAATTTACGAGTATCAGATCTAATCCTAGATTGATTCAAATAATCAATTATAATAAAAAATAAATCTTCAGCATATCCTGAATATATTCTCCCGAATCAACATCATATCTTCAAACACGTCGGATTTAGCCTACTAAGATATACGATAAGCTCATCGCAGTGTGATCTTTACAAATGTGCTCGGAGTGCAAGGATGGGATTGCAGTTTCTTAAACCAAACCGATATATAATTCAACAAATTTCGTTGAACTTGGAACGTTTGTCGAAAAACTCAAAGCTAAGTGCAGTGTAGTCACCTCTAGCATGGTCGAATCATCATCATTTCAGTTTCACTTCGTTAGTTTTCTCTTCTTCTAATTAAATATCGGAGTTTGCTCCTGTCCCCTTATCATTTGATCATGTTCTACCGAAACATCGTGCCTTTGGAAGATGCTTTGCAACCTCTCCAAAGACCAGCACATTCTAACCGTCCCCAGCAAAAGACAATCGCTCTGTTTCTTTACCCGTCAAATAGCATGTCCGTAGCACAAGAAGGGCATCTTCCTTGCCGTTTATCAAGAGTTCTCGCTCAGAACAAAGTTGGAAACCTCACAGCGTACTAATTACATTACATCGATAAGCATAATATTGGAAGGGAAGACACAAAACAAGCACAAGAAGCTTCATACACTCAACAAATGAAGAACCAAAGGCAGGGGAGGAGAAGGCACAGGATTGCTCACTACTTATGTGCTTCTTGATTGTTTCAGTCTCTTCAACTTGGCTACTTTCACCACTATAGCCACATATGCCTTTTCCGTTGCTAGATCCACCTGAAATATGCATATCTCCAATCCTTCTTGAACTGTAGAACTCAAAAAAAGCCCCAAAACCCAGTCGCAAATCCAAGCATTACGACTCATAGAACAATGCCTTTTCAAGCTTATCCTCTTCATGAGTATCTTCAAAATGAGGGATTTTTGGAGGTTGAGGCACCTCAGCACACTGAGGCATTTTTTTTTTCTCAGAAGATCAATGTAGAGTAGTGGATTGTCGGAACAAATAGAAGGATCATCAAGTGTTTGGATTTGATTTCCTTTTGAAATCTGCCCCATGAAGTTGTTTTGCAACAAGTTGAGGTGGTCTAGGAATGTTAACGCTGAAATGCCTTGTGGAGTATGATTTCTTCGGCTTCCACTTGTGTCCGCACCCAGTGGGGAAATTTATTTCCAAATTTAAAAGATTTCATCCCAATTAATCGAAGTTGGAAAGGGGGCATCCAGTTGGGTTTTGCCTTGAAGGTCAAGTTATTATTATCACTAACATCCAAATACTCGAGCCTTGACAAATTAGAGAAATGGGTTTCCGAAATCAGACCTCCCAAAGAATTGTTAAAAAGATATAGAAATGAGAGATGAGAAAGCTTTCCAAAATCACTGGGCATAGAACCGGTCAAATGATTACTGTAAAGAGACAAGTAGTGTAAAGCCCGCAATTTCCTTAACGACTCAGGAGTATGCCCAACCAAGTGGTTATTAGAAAGTTCTAACAATCTAAATGACAATAGCTGACCTAATGATAATGGAATGGTCCCATTCAATCCATCATATGAAAGATCTAGTGTTACCAAGTTTGACAATGATCCAATGATACTAGGAATTGAACCGGAGGAGAAATTGATAAAGAGCACAGTATTTTTTAAGTTTGTAAACTGTACTAATCAGTTGGGCAAAGCACCCTTAAGATGATTAAAACATATCTCTAGACTCTTTAAGTTATTCTCAACAAGTCCCAATGAATTTCCTAGGTCATTGAAATCTCTTCTCCGATTTGGTGATAGCACAAACACAATGACTTGACGTACTGCTTCTTCTTTAAGAATGAGAACAAGTCTCCTTCAATGCTGTCAAAATGATTCCGCTCAAGATTTAAATGAACAAAACCGCATGGGAATGGACGAGTTGAAAGAGTTCCACAAAAGATTGAAATGGTGGAGAGAAGTCATGTTTTGAAATGTAGTGCTCGGTAAGTGATAAGCTTTTCTGCAATCTTATTTGAAGAAGAAAGAATAGATTGTACAAATAAGGTTGAGAAACCACATATCTCAATAATGCAAAATGTAGACGTCGTACTCCGAAACGAGAAGTCCATTCGTGCGGTCGATGGAGTGAGTCTTGGTCCGAACATAACCCCGCACGAGATGGAAAGCTCCGTCCCTCCTGTAATTGCCATCTCTCTCACCTCAAGCGCCAAGCTGTTCCTCCCGAGCATACTCAAAGTGCTCCCATTGTAACTTTCCTTCGGTGAACACAAGGTTTACGGCCATCAACAAGGCCAACTCGGCCCGGGACGCCGATGACGTGAGGCCTTGGACATGGCCGACAAGCCTTGAGCCCGCGTCAGGACCCAGCTTCAGCATGTGGTCAATCGCAAAGACCGTTCCGAAGGACGTGGCCGACTGGGTAGTGGTCAGGGCCGAGGCTACTTGTGTGGCGGTGAAGTTTGGGCTAGCGAACACTTCATGCAAGTAGAAGTGGAGGTGGCTCAGCTTCTCCGATCTTCTCGGCCCGGCTTCGATGGACAGGCTGCGGGCGGATGTTTGGAATCGTGCAGCGAAGATGGTTAGAGGGAAGAGAAGCGACTTCAGCTTTAGGGGACAAGCAAAATTCAGGCTGCGGATGGGTACTCTGAGATAACAGAAGCAAATATTCATAAATGGAATTGGAAAAGCTGCAAAATTTTCGGTTGAGATTTCTGATTTAGTTGGTATATTTTTAATGCCATTGCTAAAAATATGCGGATAGGACTGCTAAATTTCTGTTAAATGCCGTGTTGGCGTTACATACACCATGGTAAGTGGCTATATTGAAAACCTTAAAATAAAAGGTATTTGTCAAAAATTTAGAAGAAAGAAATTGAAAAAAAAAAAAAGGTAAGGGAACTGGGAATTTAGCAGATCTACAATCTTTAGCTCTCTTTGTTTTTGAAATTTGGCAGATTTTAACTTGACTAATTAAAAAAAAAAAAACAAATCTCATAAACCCTTGCTTTAGATTTCTCGCTTGTCTGAAATTTTCACAACCCTCTTCTGGGCTTGAAACTTAGCTATGTTCAAGTTAGAGTGTAATGGTGGAGAGTACTCATGCATCTTTCACAATGGAAGCGTATCTTTCTATATGCAGACATCATATCATGCGACATAGTTGTAAACCTCACAGCAGACTAATTTCCATGATGAACTTATTTTCCTGAAAATTGATTGAATAAAAATAATAGATGGAGCACCACAATTTTACTACAGAATCGAATCGAATCAGAGTCACTTTTATTATCTCGATTTCATTTTCTCAATCTGCCGCCATGCTAGGGTGGGAGAGATCAAGTCACAAAAGTGACCTATTAGGCTGAACACTTGGGCATAGCCCCATATATAGAAGCGGTTGAGAGAATTATGACATGGTCCTTCACTTGTGTCTCCATCCATTGTAGAAATGTTGCACCAAATTATTCCAAATTGGAAAAGTGGCCACTTGATATCTGCCCAAAAAGTCAAGTAAATTATCGCTAATATCCAAATACTTCAAGACAAGACTTAGGTTACTTGGTGTGTGGACCGATATGTGGAACGAAAAAGGGATCGTAGAACTGCTCCTTATAAAAAATGTGGTACTAAAAGGGTGGACTTTTGTTGATCCTGTAAGTAGGATAAGACCAGATTTTGTATTACTATAAAGATAATATAAGCAGTATAATGTGTTTCTAACGTAACCAAACCACTAAGTTTCATGTTCAAACAAGAATTACTATTTTTAATTATGTATTCCAATACAAAAATATTATAATGAAAAATATACTTTGGGTAAGTAATAACGATTAGTGTATTGGAATGTTTAGTATGCTTATTTTAGTATTTGAGTGTATTCTCATTCCATAGGTTGCCTTGCGCACCTAGGGTCTACATGCTGTGAGAGAGACAAATGCATGCATCTACTATATCTAATAATCGAAGGAATCTAATATATCGCTTTGATTTTCAATTACAATAAAGAGAGACTTTACATGTTCCTTTTTGTCTCATATATGCTGTGTGAGAGACGAGAGACGAATGCATGCATCTATCACACCTAATAATAGTAAGAAGTCTAATCTAACACTGTAGTTTTCAATTACAACAAAGTGAGCTTACATGTTCTTTTTAATTAAAGTTCACGAAAATGAAAGTCCACGTATAACTTATACGCCAGGTTCGGAAAATGTTAATCACAGGTCAAAGTTCATGAAAATGAAAGTCTACGGATAACTGCAAATCAAAGTCAACGTTTATGACGATTCACATGATCATCCCTTCCTTCATCTTTAGAGCTAGTCCAATATTCTTTTTATTTTATGATAAATGCACTAAACAACCTAAAACTTATCATGAATGTACAATTAAATCCTAGAACTTACAAAGCTACAATCAAGTCCCACAATCAAGTCCTTTCGTAAAGTCGGGCCAACTTGGCTAATGGAAAATGCCGACATGACTTTTTTTTAATATTTCATCTTTGATGAGTGGCGATAACGTGACTAAAATATACAACATAAGGCTAAATCACTGTCAATCTGATTTGTAATACAATTTTTTTTTGTATTAAATTAAAAAAAATAAGCTAAATTGAAACCCTAATTCCGCTATCTCATCCTCGTTCCACGAAATCAAATCATCCACCGCCATGTCGTCCACGAGCTGGTAATTCTTCAAGAGGGACAGAAGCGACTTGTGCAAGTCACCAACTACCGGCGAATCCCCTGTCTGCTCCCCTGGCATCGGCCCCCCTGGGTGCCTCTCAGATTCGAAGCCCCAAGACACCTGGAGAGACTCCGAACCGGATAGGTTCCATTCGAGTCAACTCGCGGATGATGCTGTATTGTACGTTGAACCACAAAATCAACACACACAAAGCATCCTCCTGCCAATTTGATTAAGAAAAAGAAAAACCGAAATGGAGAATAAAAGAAACTATTCCTCTATCTACTGGCGTTCGTCCTACGAGAGAATTTATAAAACAAATTCGTTTTGAGTCACTTGTCTTGAAGCAACATATATAGAGCATCAAAATTGATAAAAGAGCATATAATGCAGTGAAGATGCTATTAAAAGGGAGAATAAGTGCCACCAAAATAACATGGCTTAAGAAGGGAAATCGAAAGTCTTAATGTTTTATTTGATAGAACCATGTCAAACGGTTGGGTTTTGAGTGCAAGAAAATTTGGGTTGGAGATCTCTATCTTGTGAGTATCCTCTCTATTTTCTTGTTGGTTTGGAAAAAGCAAAGAAAGCAAGCTTCTGAAGGAGAGGAGACTTCAACCCCTCTTGTAATTTTTAGTGACTGGTGCAAAACTAATGGTTTTAGCATAATGGAATTAGTAGCAGATGCCAATGCATTGGTTGCTAATACGCACTTTCTCTCGTGATTGGGCTCTTTTGAATCTTGACCTTCTTTTGTACGTGGGTGTGCACCCGCCTAGCACCCTATAGTGAATTTCTCTTTATTAATGAAAATGAGCATTTTTGCTATAGCACGCACAGAACCATACACACTATCCTCCTTATCTAGCACCATATCCTCAGCAAGAGGCACAAATTCAGAAGCTTCTGGCATCATCCAGCCCCATTCTAATCTGAACTGCTTCCGCTCAGTTGCAGTGCCATCACAGGCACGGCTGCTCCAAAGGATTTATCTTCCCCCCATTTGTTCGAGTGTCGAAATATATTAAAAGGATAGAATTCTTTTAGTCGTTGGATTAGATTTGAATTCAATGATGGGGGTGGGGTTCCTTTCTGACAAAAAAATTGGTGCACAGACATTCATCCTAAACATTGCTTCCCCACTCTTTTATTTTTTCTCTCTACTGATCGAGATGCTCTGGTTTCTAACGTCTTGGGCGTCAACACCAGCACTTTACTCTGAATTCCCACCTCAATTTATATTTTGGGGGAGCTTGATGTGGTCTGCACATTCATCTCTCTCTTTATAGCCCAAGGTTAAAGGTATTGGAGAAGGACGGACTCATCTAGAATTTTGTTAAATGCACAGCCTCCCCCTAGGATCTGAATTGGGCCGGAAACTCCCCAAGCAAGCCTCCTTCCATCCAATTAGGCTGTGATTTCTTGCCCAACTCGACAACAACGTGTTTTCCAGCGGAAGACTCGATACATTGGGTAGGCATGTGAAGAACCGCTTCTTCTTCTTCTTTTTTTCTAGTGTTTCCCATGGAGATTATGTGCAGCCAGAAGTTTACAACGACTAAAAAGAAAGACAAACAGGGGAAATTTCCCAAAACAGAACTGTGTTTCACAGTGGCGATATGTCAGAGCTACTTTAGACCATCTCTTTAGTTGCAGAGGCAAATGTGCCAAACAGATCCAACCATGTTTAAGTAAACGTAAGCAATTTAAGACGGTGAATGCAGGTAAAGCTAAATTTGATAAAGCAACCAGAATTTTATCTTTATGTAAGGTTATATTCAGATTCTATATAGTCGCTGAAAATACATAAGCTTCCATGCAAAACTCATCCTGTCCAGACATTGAGAACCGGAACTATCCCTATTTTCAATAGGCAAATCAGCGCCCTTCACCTGCGACTTCAGCTTCCGAAGGAATATAGAAAAAACCAAATTTAACTTTAGGGGACCAGCTTTTTATAGTCTAATCATTTAAAAAGCTACAAAAGTTTCCGTCTGCCAGTAGATTTCTGACTTAGTTGATAGATATTTAATACCGTCAGTAGAAAGAGTATGACCAACAACTGAAATGTCGAGTAATCCTTTCGAAAATTATTGCCACTATAAGAAATATCTCCACTTTCAATTGAATTTTGCATGGTCTTAAAGTAAACTACCAACACTAGAATAAATTACTGTTTCAAATTAATGTTGGTACATGTATTATAGTATTAGTATATTACCAAAGACACTTGTATAATTACAAGGGATCTGGTAATATCATGATAATATCGATAATTTCCAAGAAGTTGGTGATTTACAATTGTTAGTGAGCTACTTGTAGCGCTCGTAGTCGATAGACTGCACTTGTAAAACTTCAAAAAACTTGGTAACGGACTAAATCAATTAGGAGGTTCTTCAATTCACAGTTATATACAAAACCAATTGTGAAATTTAAAGAAGATCCGAAGTTACTAGTTTAGTGGAATATTAGTATATATATTATATTAAGGGTAAATCACTAGCTATACTTGTAGAATTACGGAGGACGTAGGAATTTTGTTCATTGTTTGGTCAATCGTAAAATCCTTGCAAGAACAATATCGACTACAATTACCAGCAACTTTAAAATTCAACCATAAAATTATCAGCCACAATTTATTCTCCTACCCGTCCCCATATGATCCAAGAATTGGAGGCCCTTGGATGTTGAGACCCATTTAAATCTGTCCAAACCAGCACTCATTAACAGGGAAAAGAAGTCGAGTAGAAATCATATTTAGGTTGAAGAGAGAGACAGAGACAAAGAGACAGAGACAGAGAGCAGAGAGCAGAGAGCATAGTTTGGCCAAGAAAATACAGAAGAAAGAGTGGTGTTTTGAGAAATAGACATCACATAATGCTAATTACATTACCTAAATAAGTAAACTCATGGAAGGGAAGAGATCACACGTGCACAAGTTCTAAGTACACCCTAAATGAAGAACTAAAGGCAGGGGAGAGAGCACGAGATTGCTCATTTCTTACATGCTTCTTGACAGTCTCGGTCTCTTCAACTTGGCTACCTTCACTGCTATGGTCACATAAGCCTTGTCCACTGCTTGATCTGCAAAGCTGAAATATGCATGTCTCCAATCTTTCTTGAATTGCAAAACTCCGAAAAAGCCCCAGAACCCAGTCGCAAATCCAAGCATTACGACCACATAGAACAATGCCTTATCAAGCTTATCCTCTTCATGTGTATCTTTAGGGTGAAGGATTTTCGGTGTTTGAGATGCCTTGGCGCCGAGGCATTTTTTTTCCAAAACATCACCGCAGAGTTGAGGATTACCAGCATAAATGGAAGGATTGTCGAGTGTTTGAATTTGATTTCCTTTTGGAATTTGCCCTGTAAAGTTGTTTTGTGACAAGTTGAGGTGGCCCAGAAATGTTAACGCTGAAATGCTCTGCGGAATTGTCCCTGAAAGGTGATTGTTTGAAAGATCAAGAGACTCCAATGACATCATATTCCCAATGCCAATGGGAATATCTCCAGAGAGATGGTTGTAAGACAAGTTCAAACCAAGCAATCCTGAGAGGAAAGAAAGTTCTTCCGAGATTGACCCGTTCAAAAAGTTGCTAGAGAGATCCAAATTGACCACAAGTTTCAGAACAATGTTGGTGTACTCGTTATATCTTCCCTTCAAGATCTCAACCACATGCTCTTGATTCCAATCCAGATAATTGTCTAAAGATGAGATTATATCTTGTATAGGAGCAACGGCCATAGATCCAAAGGGATTGCCTTGATTGAAGTTGATCATGTTGCTCATATTGCCAAGACAATGTGGAATCGTTCCCGTCAAATTGTTCATAGCCATGTCTAATATTTGCAATGTTGATAGTGAGCAGAGCTATGGAGGGATGCTACCGAAAAACCTATTCTCTCGTAGCCTAAGGATCAACAAGTACTGAAAGCTTTCATCAAACCATGTTGGAATGCTTCTAGACAAATTATTCTCTCCAAGGTCTAAAATTACTAGACTTGTGCAATTATCTAAAGCCTGAGGAAGCTCCCCATTGAGACGGTTTCCGTTCAAGTGTAGGGTGATAAGGTGGGGCAATGATCCAAGTGAACTAGGAATTACTCCGGACAACCTATTGAATGACAAAGTCAAGAATGATAAAGAACCCTTCCAACAATCTAGAATACTACCAGATAGGCTATTATTGGCAAGATTTAAATCAAACAACTCCATGTCGCATAATGGTGACGGCAGAGTACCATTGATTAGGTTATCATTGAGGTACAAAGTATCTACTTGGTACATAATACCAATATCTATTGGAAGAGATCCAGAGATAAAGTTGTGGGAGAGATCTAAATAGGAACAATTAGTAGACAAGTTGGGCAAGGGTCCAGTAATTTGATTGTAAGATAGCTCGAGCCGAGAATACGTCAAGTTGGCTAAACATTTTGGCAAGGGCCCAGTAATCTGATTGTGAGATAGACAGAGGTAAGCAAACATCAAGTTGGTTGACCATTCTGGCAAGGGCCCACTAATCTTATAGTAAGATAGATCGAGCCAGAAAAATGTCGAGTTGGCTGACCATCCTGGCAAGCGCCCAGTAATTTGATTGTGAGATAGATCGAGCCTAGAAAACGTCAAGCTGGCTGACCATTCTGGCAAGGGCCCAGTACTTTGATTGTAAGATAGATCGAGCTGGGAAAATGTCAAGCTAGCTGACCATTCTGGCAAGGGCCCAGTAATCTGATTGTAAGATAGATCGAGCTGAGAAAACGTCAAGCTGGCTGACCATTCTGGCAAGGGCCCAGTAATCTGATTGTAAGATAGATCGAGCTGAGAAAACGTCAAGCTGGCTGACCATTCTGGCAATGGCCCAGTAATCTGATTGTAAGATAAATCGAGCTGAGAAAATGTCAAGTTGGCTGACCATTCTGGCAATGGCCCGGTAATCTGATTGTAAGATAGATCGAGCCAAAAAAACGTTAAGTTGGCTAACCATTTTGGCAAGGTAATCTGATTGTAAGATAGATTGAAGTGAGAAAACGTCAAGTTGGCTAGCCAATACGGCAAGGGCCCAAAAAGGGAAGCATTGGAGAGTCTGATAACTTTGGCATCCGCTTGTGTCTGAATCCATTGGGGAAATTTAGTTCCAAATTTACAAGAGTCCATCAAAATAATTTCCAGTTGGAAAGGGGGTATCCAGTTGGGTTTTGTCATAAAACCCAAGTTTTTATTGTCACCAATGGACAACTCCTTGAGCCTTGACAAATTATAAAAATGGATTTCGGTAATCATACCTTCTAAATGATTACTGAAAATAAACAACTGTTGCAAAGCCCCCAATTTCCCTAATGACTTAGGAATATGCCCTACCAATTGATTATAAGAAAGATCTAACGATCTCAATGATGACAACCGACCTATTGAAGGTGGAATGGTCCCATTCAATACATTATTTGAAAAATATAGTGTTTCCAAGTTTGACAATGATCTAATGACACTAGGAATTGGACCAGAGAAGAAATTCCCATAAAGCATAATACGTTTTAAGTTTGTGAAGTGCTCCAACCAGTCGGGTAGAGCACCCTTAAGATGATTAACACATATCTCTAGACTCTCTAAGCTATTCTCGATGAGTCCAAATGAATGTCCTAGGGTTGTTGAAATCTCTTCTTTAATTTGGTTACCACACAAACTCAATGACTTGAGGTACTGATTGTTCTTTAAGAATGAGAATAAGCCTCCTTCAATGCTGTCAAAATTATTTTCCTCAAGATTGAGATGAGCAAGGCTTGTAAGCTTGTCAAACCACATGGGAATTGATGAGTTAAAAGAGTTCCATGAAAGATCAAGATGTTGAAGAGAAGTCATGTTTTGAAATAAAGTGCTTTGGATGGGACCTTCGAAAAGATTTCTCGAAAGATCGAGGTACTGAAGATGAATAAGAGAAGTAGAATTGGCCAAGTGATTAGAAGACAGATGAAAATTATTCATTTCACAACATGATAAGCTCAAATGCAATAAAGCTGGGAGTGTGCTGATCACCTGCATGAGGACTCTTTCGTTCGCAATCATTAAGCCACTCATGTCGAGGTACTTTAGTGACTGAAGATAAGAAACCCACAAGATATCATCCATAACCAAATCTCCAATGTAATTATGAAGATCAAGGACTTCCAACTTGGAGAGATTTCCCAATTGTTGAGGAACCGTTCCATAGAAGTTAGAATTAGACAAATTGAGGTACCTCAATTGTTTCATCGAACCGAGAAATTCAGGGATTCTTCCATGATTGAAATCAATCATGCTTAAGTCCAAGTGGTTCAAGTATCTCAAGTGGAGCACAGAAGAGTTCAACTCACCAGTCAGGAAGAGCATTGGTTCTGTGGGAAAATGAATACTAGTTTTGTCTTTTCTCGGTGGGGTTAATAATTGGAGCTTGATGACATGACCATATACTCTATCACATATCACCCCTTCCCATATGCAGCAATTTTTGCCTTTCCACGAAGAAAGCAAGCCAAATGGATCTAAGAGGCTTTGTCGAAGCTGGAGCAAAGCCTCCCTTTCTTGTTCTCTACAAATAGACGTTGAAGTGTTACAGAAGCACACACATGAATTATCTAAAATGAGTAATAGAGTTACTAGTGTGAGCACTTGGGAACAATAATAACTCCTCATGGGCAATGAGGGAGAGGATGAATTCATGTTTTAGAGTGTAGGTTATAAGAGTCCTCTAATCAAACCCAAATCATTTATAGAGAAGGGCAGGGAGAGATTTCTCTTTTAACATGACAAGTTGTGGTTACATGCATGCACTTTATGTGAATGCATGCGTATCATGTATATGCAGCGCATTTAAGGTCTATTAGGCAGAATGCCTGGGCAAAGCTCCATATATGGAAGCAATTGAGAGAATTATGACATGGTCCTCCACTTGTGTGTTCATCCATTGTGGAAATGTTGCTCCAAAAGATTTCAAGTTGGAAAAGGGGCCACTTGGGATCTGCCCAAAAAGTCAAGTAAATTATTGCTAATATCCAAATACTTCAAGACTAGACTTAGGTTATCTAGCATGTTGACCGGTACATGGAACGAAAAAGGGATCGCAGAACTGCTCTTTGTCAAAAATGTGGTACAATAAAGGTGGACTTTTGTTGATCCTGTAATTAGGATAAGACCAGATTTTGTAGTTACTATATAGATAATATAAG
This sequence comes from Eucalyptus cladocalyx, assembly GCA_017140615.1. Classification (NCBI taxonomy): domain Eukaryota; kingdom Viridiplantae; phylum Streptophyta; class Magnoliopsida; order Myrtales; family Myrtaceae; genus Eucalyptus; species Eucalyptus cladocalyx. Next base: position 38,010,079 of record CM029516.1, read on the forward strand.
AAGTATAATGTGTTTCTAATGTATCCGAACCATTAAGTTTCATGTTCAAACAAGAATTACTATTATTAATTATGCTTTCCAATATAAAAATATTATTAATAAAAGATATATTTCGGGTAAGTAACAAAATTAGTGAATTGGGACGTTCAAAATGCTCGTTTTAGTATTTGAGTGTATTGTTATCTCATAGGTTGCCTTGCGCACCTAAGGTCTACGTGCCGTGAGAGAGATGGATGCACTCATCTACTATATCAAATAATTGTAAGGAATCTAATCTATTACTTTAGTTTTCAATTACAATAAACGAAGAGTTTACTTGTTCCTTTTCATCTCATATATGCCGTGTAAGATACGAATGCATGCATCTATAACATCTAATAATAGTAAGGAATGTAATCTATCACTGTAGTTTTCAATTACAATGAAATGAGTTTACATGTTCTTTTCAATCAAAGTTCACGAAAACGAAAGTCCATGTATAACTTATACGCCATGTTCGGAAAATGTTAATCACGGGTCAAAGTTCATGAAAATGAATGTCTACAAATAACTGCAAGTCAAAGTCAACATTTATGACTTTTCGCATGATCATCACTTCCTTCATCTTTAGAACAATTTAAAACTTATCACGAAAATGTAATTAAATCTTAAAACTTACAAAACTACAATCGAGTCCCACAATCGAGTATTTTCGTAAAGTCTAGCCAACTTGGCTAATGAAAAATGCTAGCGTGACTTTTTTAAATATTTCGTCTTTCATGAGTGGCGATAACGTGACTAAAATATAAAATATAAGGCTACAATGATGTCAATCTGATTTTCAATACAAATCTTATTTGCATTAAATTAAAGAATAAGCTAAAATGAAACCCTAATTCCGCTAGCTCATTCTCGTTCCACGAAATCAAATCGTCCACCGCCATGTCGTCCATGAGCTGGTAAGTCTTCAAGAGGGACAGAAGCGACCTCTGTGAGTCGCCAACTACCGGCGAATCCCCAGTCCGCTCCCCTGGCATTGGTCCCCCTAGGCGCCTCTCAGATTCGAAGCCCCAATACACCCGGAGAGACTCCAAACTGGACAGGTTCCATTCGAGTCAGCTCACGGACGATGCTGTATTGTACACTGAACCACAAAATCAACACCCACGAAGCATCCTCCCGCCAATTTGATTAAGAGAAAGAAAAACCGAAAAAGAGAATAAAAGAAACTATTCCTCTATCTACTGGCTTTCGTCCTTTGAGAGAATTAATAACAAATCCTTTTTGTTTCACTTGTCTTCAAGCAACATATAGAGCATCAAAATTGATAAGAGAAAACAGGACAAATGAAAATCGAGACTACCTAGGATAGTGGAACAAACGTCGTAAAAAAAGAGCATATAATGCAGTGAAGATGCAATTAAAAGGGAGAATAAGTGCCACGAAAACAACATGGCCTAGAAAGGGAAATCGAAAGTCTTTAATGTTTTATTTGGTAGAACCATGTCAAACGGTTCGGTTTTGAGTGCGAGAAAATTTGGGTTGGAGACCGCCATCTTGTGAGTATCCTCTCCATTTTCTGGCTGATTTGGGAAAAGCAAAGGAAGCAAGCCTTTTAAGGAGAGGAGTCTTCAACCCCCGTATTTTATTGTGACTGGTGCAAAACTAATGATTTTAGCATGATGGAATTACAAGCAGATGCAAATGCATTGGTTGCTAATATACGCTTTCTCTCTTGATTAAGCTCTTTTGAATCTTGACCTCCTTTTGTACGTGGGTTTGCACTCGCCAGGCACCCTATAGTGAATTTCTCTTTATCAATGAAAATGAGCTTTCTAGCAATAGCGCCCAGAACCATACACACTATCCTCCTTATCTGGCACCATATCCTCAGCAAGAGGCACAAATTCAGAAGCTTCTGGCATCAGCCAGCCCCATCCTAATCTGAACTGCTTCCGCTTAGTTGTGGTGCACAGACATTCATCTTAAACATTGCTTCCCCACTCTCTTTTTTTTTCTCTACTGACCAGGATGCTCTGGTTTCTAACGTCTTGTGCGTCAACACCAGCACTGTACTCTGATTTCCCGCCTCAATTTATATTTTAAGGGAGCTTGATGTGGTCTGCACATTCATCTCTCTCTCTCTATAACCCAAGGTTAAAGATATTGGAGAAGGACGGATTCATCAAGAATTTTGTTAAATGCAGACCTTCTCCTAGGATCTGAATTAGGCCGGAAACTCCCCGAGAGAATTAATCTTATTGCCCGTGCTATGCACGGGAATTTGTCGGCCATTGCTTAAATAATCATAGTCATAGAAGAAAAGGCACATCCATTCTTGCAAGACAGAATTTAATTGGATTTTGTAAATTGATGACTAGGCCCCAACCGGAAGAGGGAATTCAATCTATACAAATTAGTCCAAGTGAAAAGCAGCTCCACTAAGGAGATGGTGGAGATCGGTCAAAAGAAAAAAGAGAGATAGTGGAGAAACGCAGCTCCACTAAGGCTCCACTAAGGAGATAGTGGAGATCGACCAAAAGAAAAAAAGAGAGATAGTGGAGAATTACGCTTAATTTTTGCAATGCCGGACACAGACTAAGTCAAATCTTATGGTTTAATGATTATTTCTCTATACAAATGCGTACTTATAATGGTATCGTTCAATTCACATTATGATTTTTGGTAAATTATCAAAATCGAAATAACAATCTTAATTAGCCTTGTTGTCCAGAGCTATCCCCATTTTCAATAGGCAAATCAGCGTCCTTCACCAGCGACTTCAGCTTCCGAAGGAATATAAAAAAACCAAATCCAGCTTTAGGGAACCAGCTTTCTATCGTCTAGTTGTTTATAAAGCTACAAAATTTTCCGTTTGTTAGTAGATTTCTGACTTACTTGATGGATAAAAAATACCGTTAGTGGAAAGAGTAGGACCAACAACTCAAATATCGATTAGTCCATTAAAGAATTATCGCCACTACAAGAAATTTCTCGACTTTTAAATGAAATAGTAAATTACCAACTCTGGAATTTTGCCTGGATTATAAGTAAATCATCAACAGTAGAATAAATTATTATTTCCAATCAATGTTGGTAAATGTATTAAAGTTTTAGTATATTACAAAAGACACTTGTACAATCTCAAGGGAGCTGGTAAAATCGTGAAGATGTCGATAATTTCCAAGAAGTTGGTAATTTACAATTTTGTCAGAATGTTAGTAAACTACTTGTAGTGCTGGTAGTTAATAGACTGCACTTGTAAAACTTGAAAAAACTTGGTAAGGACTAAATCAATTAGGATTGGTCAATTCACGTTGGTAAACAAAACCATTTGCAAAATTTAAAGAAGTTCGAAAGTTACAATTTTAGTAGAATATTAGTATATTTATTATATTATGGGTAAATCACCGGTGGTACTTGTAGAATTTCAGAGGACGTGGGAATTTAGTTCTTTGTTTGGTTATTCGTAAAATCCTTGCGAGAAAATTATTGGCCGCAACTTTTTACCAAGAAGATTGGAAAATTACCAGCAACTTTAAAATTCAACTAAGGCGGAAATTTTCTAGTTTTGAATCTATTTGCCCACTCCCCTACCCGTCTTCTCATGATCCAAGAACTGGAGGCCCGTCGATGTTGAGGCCCATTTAAATCTGTTTGAACCAGCACTCATTAATAGGGAAAAGAAGTCAAGTAGAGTCGTATTTAGGCTGACCAAAAAGCGTAGTTTGGCCAGGAAGATAAAGTAGAAAGAGTGGTGTTTTGAGAAATAGATGTCGGAGAATGCTAATTACATTACTTGAATAAGTAAATTCATGGAAGGGAAGAGATCACACAAGCACAAGTTCTAGGTACACCTGAAATGAAGAACGAAAGGCAAGGGAAAGAGCATGAGATTGCTCATTTCTTACATGCTTCTTGACAGTCTCGGTCTCTTGAACTTGGCTACCTTCACCGCTATGGTCACATAAGCCTTGTCCGCTGCTTGATCCACAAAGCTGAAATATGCATGTCTCTAATCCTTCTTGAACTGCAAAACTTCGAAAAAGCCTCAAAACCTAGTTGCAAATCCAAGCATTACGACCACATAGAACAATGCCTTATCAAGCTAATCCTCTTCATATGTATCTTTAGGGGTGAGGGATTTTCAATGATTGAGGCACCTCGGCTCCGAGTCATTCTTTTCTCATAAGATCACCATAGAGTAAAGGATTGTTGGCATAAATGGAAGGATCGTCGAGTGTTTGAATTTGATTTCCTTTTGGAATCTACCCTGTGAAGTTGTTTTGTGACAAGTTGAGGTGGGCTAGGGATGTTAACGCTAAAATGCCATGTGGAATTTGTTGGAGAAATCTTCTTGAAGTGTTTTGAAGCTGACAAAACGTTTCCATCAGTCTAGTCTGAAGGTTTGCAGACTCTGCTATTTAAAAGTCTGAAGACCTCCGGACAGCCAGACTCAAGACTCAAAGTCTATCCTCATTGACAGTCTCTAATCCGTTGAAGAAAGGTTATCCACAACTGGATGTTTCATTAAGGATATGACTTTATCAACCGGAGAAGATCTCTTGGCTAGAAAAGACACAACGGAATCCTTTGATTGATCGAGATTGACTCGAAGATTAAGAAACCGATGATTGCCTAAATATTCTTGGAATGTTCTACTTATGGAAACCGAGATCCTGATTGTATGGACGAACAAGATTGAAGGGCTATCGACACGTTCCTTTAATAACTCGAATAATTTTCCTAATTGATTCCGTCCAACGGGTAGATTGGAGGAATTCCTTTGGTAAGTGCCAACGGGTATGATGGCATAAAAGAGTATATAAGGAAGACGTTCTAAGTTATTCAAGAAGTGCGCGATAGAAGAATTCCAAAGTTGAAGCTCCTTGTTGTTTAGACAATTCCTTTGAGCGAAACCTTGTATACAAAAGAGAGTCTATATTTGTGAGAAACCTTGAGGAGGTGTGATAGATCATTTACACTGTGGAATCAAGGAAAAGCTGTGCTGTAACTTCTCTTTTATTCATAGTGAAATTCAGCTGGTGAGCTGTTAATGCGGAAGAGTGGACGTAGGCTTGGAATAAGCCGAACCACTATAAACCTTGTGTTTAATTTTCTCTTCCTTACTCTCTTTACTTTGATCGTACTTCATTTTGTTAATCAATAGAGAACCTCCTTTCTATCGGTTGCCTAAAATTGCTTTCGTATCTCAATAAATTGTTTATGCACCTATTCACCCCCCACTAGGTGGTCATACTAGTTATATCAATTGGTATCAGAGCTCGTGTACTCACTTTGTTTGAAGTGTTTTACTTCAGAGTTAAAGATCCATGGCTAGTATGTTGGCTCCAGGGCTGGTAGAAGGGCAAAGCAACACCAGACCGCCTTACTTTGATGGAAAGGACTACAACATATGGAAAAACAAGATGAAGGCGTTCTTAAGATCATAGGATCCTCTGGAATGGGACGTTGTAGAAAAAGGAATCATTCCTAAAACTGCACCTGTCTCAGAAAGAGGAAAAGACACTGTTGAGTCTAGCGAAATGACTCAGGAAGAGATAATCAAGAGATAAGCTCTTGATGCAAAAGCTATTTATTCCTTATATTGTGCTTTATCACCTACTGAATATAACATAATATCTTCTTGTGATACAGCCAAAGAAGTCTGGGATAGATTACACATTACTTACGAAGGAACCGATCGAGTGAAAGAGACTAGAATCAACATTCTCCTCGGTCAATATGAAGCCTTCAGAATGAAACCAGGAGAATCTATAACTGACATGTTTAGTCATTTTACATAAATCGTAAATGGTCTTGAAAATCAAGGTCAACCAATTTCTGATCCCATGAAAGTAAACAAGCTACTGCGTGGACTCTCCAAGGATTGGAATCATATAAAGACCTCAATCAGAGAGACCCAAAGAATCATGCCATTATCTGTTGATGAATTGGTTGGAACTCTTCAGTCTTATGAAGTGGAACGAATCAATGAAGACGAAGACCCTAAAGGTAAGAAATCAATTGCATTAAAATCCAATGACGATTCTGACGCTGCAGATTCTGAAGATGATATGAACGATGAGGAGCTTGCTCTCATGATAAGAAGATTCAGAAAGCTGAATAGAAAAGGAAGAAGATTCAATGCAAAGAAACAAAGTTTTCAAAAGCAACAGACCAAGTCTGCTGAAGACGATGAATCAAACAAAGATGTAGTCTGCTCCGAATGTAAGAAAAATGGACACATCAGACCCAACTGTCCTCTTCTAAGGAAGAAGAAAGGAAAAACTGAAAAATATCCAAAAGCTCTCAAAGCTGAAACCTGGAGTGATACGGAGTGCAAAGATAGTGATGATGATTATGCCAACATATGTCTAATGGCACAATCAGATTCGAATCAAACTCCGAGACGATTCGATTCGAGAAAGTGAATTCGAGGTAAGTAACTTCAAAATCCCTATTAAAGTTTCAAAATACATTGATGAATTATGTTTCAGTCTTAAGACTTCTCTTAAAAGAATTTCCGAACTCAAAAAGGAAAATTCTGCTTTAAAACAACCGGAGAATGTTTTGGAAGAAAAAGTGAAATGCTTAGACCAGAATGTTTCTTCTCTCAGAGAAAGTAAAGATAATCTTTTAAAACAAAATGCATTCTTGAAAAATGATATTTCAAATATTTCCAAAAGATTTTCTCTAGGATCTGAAAACTGGAGAAAATACTTTTCTGTTCAAAGACCTTATTTCAACAAATCTGGCTTAGGAATGACTGCTGAAACCATTCCTTTAATCGATTTTCCTAAAGTAAAAGAAAGAATTAAACAAAGACCCACAAGAAATGCTTACAAAAATCATTTTGAAATGACCTTTGTAAAACTAGTAGGTCGCAATGCTCTTAGATGTTCAAAATGCAATAGTACATATCATTTTGAGAAAAAATGTCCTATGGTTTGGAGACCTGTCAATAAAGTCTAGGCAAAAACCGTATATCAAACTAACTCAAAAGGACACAAGAAAATATGGGTACCAAAGAAAACTTGAGTTTCTTTTTAAATGCAAGTCACTATCAAGAAAAAAGTGAAATGGTATCTGGATAGTGGATGCTCGAGACACATGACAGGAGATTCAAATTGTTTCATAAAGCTTGTTCAAGTGAATGGTGGAAAAGTCTCATTTGGAGGAAACAGCAAAGGAAAAATAGTGGGATTTGGAACTGTAAAGATTGGGAACCTCTCAATAAGCAATGTTTCTTTAGTTGAATGGCTCAATTACAATCTACTCAATGTCAGTCAGCTATGTGATGCCGATTTTAAAATCAACTTTCAAGAGGGTATTTGTTCAAGAACCAGTAAAGACTCTACTCAGTCATTCATGGGTAGAAGATATGGGAATATCTATCTCTTAGACGTGAAACCAAATGAATCGCAATGTCTAATCTCAATGCAAGACGAAGCGAACTTATGGCACAAAAAACTTGGGCATATCAACATGAAGCAGATAGCCAAAATCTCAGCAAAGAAGCTTGTTCGTGATCTACCCAATTTATCATACCAAAAGTCTGATCTATGTACACCATGTATATTGGGAAAACAGGTAAGAAGTTCCTTTAAACCATTAAATCAAGTTTCCACTAACCATAACCTGCAGCTCTTGCATATGGATCTCTTCGGACCAACAAGAACGCAGAGCATTGGAGGTAAGAAATATTGCCTAGTAATTGTGGATGACTACTTACGATTTACTTGGGTATATTTCTTGGCAAGTAAGTCTGAATCTTTCTCTTACTTTAAAAATTTTGCTAAGAAGGTTCAAAATGAAAAGGGGTATGTTATTTCAAGTATAAAAACAGACCATGGAGGTGAATTTGAAAATCAAGATTTTACTAAATTTTGTGAAGAATCTAGTTTTCAGCATTTGTTCTCTTCTCCATATACTCCAAAGCAAAATGGAGTTGTGGAAAGGAAGAATAGATCTCTTCAAGAAATGGCTAGAACTCTCTTAATTGAAAGCAATATCTCTTTACGGTTTTTGGCTGAAGCAATTTCAACATCATGCTATATTATCAATATAGTTTTTCTAAGGCCTATTCTAGAAAAAAAAAAAAAAAAAAAAAACCCCTATGAACTATTCTAAGAAAAGAAGCCCATACTTTCATATTTTCATGTATTCGGATGCAAATGTTTCATATTAAAAAATCCAAATGATCGAGTTAATAAGTTTGAAGAAAAGTCAGATGAAGGAATCTTCCTTAGATATTCAACCACAAGCAAAGCGTATAGAGTCTACAACAAGAAGACTCAAACTATAGAAGAATCAATGAATGTCAAATTCCAAGATTCTATACAAAATGAATCTATTCAGACTCATCTTGAAGAGACTGAATCTGCTCCAAACTCTACAAAGTCTAAATCTCAAGAAGCAGCTCAGACTTTGAAGGACCAGCAGCAAGTATCTGTTGAAAATTCAAGTGAAGAAAGTGATCATCAATCTGATAAATTAACCAGCAACTGGAAACATAAGTCTAGTCATCCCAAAGATCTTATTATTGGCGACATCAATGAAGGAATTCGCACAAGATCCAAAAGGCGCGAAGAGTCTAGTACTGTGGCTCTTATTTCTGAAATAGAACCCAAAAGCATAGATGAAGCTTTATCTGATGAAAGCTGGATAGAAACTATGCAAGAAGAGCTCAGACAATTCAGTATCAATGATGTCTGGGAATTGACTCCAAAGCCAAAAGGTAAAACAGTTATTGAAGCTAAATGGGTTTTCAAAAACAAGATGGACGAAAAAGGAAAGGTCATAAGAAACAAAGCAAGACTCGTGGCCAAGGGATACACACAAGAAGAAGGGATCGACTATGACGAGACTTGTGCACCGGTAGCCAGGTTAGAAGCAATTCGTTTATTACTTGCATTTGCTTGTTATAAGAATTTCAGGTTATTCCAAATGGATGTCAAAAGTGCCTTCCTAAATGGATTCATCCATGAGGAAGTCTATGTGGAACAACCACCCGGGTTTGAAGACCCAAGAAAACTAGACTCAGTATTCAGACTCAAAAAGGCCTTATATGGTTTAAAACAAGCGCATCGAGCTTGGTACAACAGGCTGAGTAAGTTTTTAATCCAAAACGGTTTTGTAAAAGGCAAAGTAGACACTACTCTATTTATTAAAAGAGAAAGCAAAAGTTTTGTGCTAGTTCAAATATATGTTGATGATATTATATTCGGATCTCCTAATGAAAGTCTGTGCAAGAAATTCTCTAAGACTATGTAGGATGAATTTGAAATAAGCATGATGGGTGAGTTAACCTTCTTTCTCGGGCTTCAAGTGAAACAAATGAATGAATGAACTTTTATTCAAGAAAAATATGCTAATGATCTTGTCAAAAAGTTTGGTCTGAACAATTGCAAGAAGGCTGAAATACCAATGTCAAGTTCCTTGAAGATAGACAAAGATGAAGAAGGAAAGAAAGTCGACCAGAAGCTATACAGGAGTATCATTAGTTCACTTCTTTATCTTACTACTTCTAGACCTGATATTTTGTTTAGTGTTTGCATTTGTGCCAGATTTCAAGCAGATCCTAAAGAATCTCATTTAAATACTACAAAACATATTATTAAATACATTGCTTCTACTTCAAGCATCAGTCTATGGTATCCTAAAAGAGGAGACTTTACTCTTCTTGGATACTCAGACGCAGATCTAGCCGGTTGCAGAGTTGATAAAAAGAGCACCTCGGGTACCTGTCAACTACTTGGAGGCAGGACAGTATCTTGGTTTTCAAGAAAGCAGAGTACAGTAACTCTCTCTACAACAGAAGCAGAGTATGTAGCTCTTGGGAGTTGCTGTTCACAAATTCTCTGGATAAAACAACAGTTAAGAGACTTTGGAATTGAAGATTCATGCACGGAGATTAATTGCGACAACACCAGCGCTATCAATCTCACTAAAAATCCAATTCTTCACTTAAAAGCAAAGCATATAGAGATTCGACATCACTTCATTAGAGATCATGTTCAAAATGGAGAAATTTTAATTCAATTTGTTGATTCAAAGAATCAACTGGCGGATATATTCACAAAGCCTTTGGAGAAAAATCAATTTGAAACCATCCATTCCAGACTCAACATTTTGAGGTATGAGGAAATCAAAGTCTAAAGACTTTCAAACTCAGACATACAATACCTTGACTGTAAGTAATTTTCTCTCTCTCTCTCTTGAATCTTATCTTGAAGAGGTACGATTGTCAGACTGTGTTTAAATTGCTATATTTAATCGGCGTAATTATTGTATCGTCTCCTTTTCAAAAAGGAAGTTATTTTTTAAATAACTATTTTCGCGGAAAAATGACAGTTATTTTGAAAAGGCATCTTTTATTTTCCTTTGTGATGGTTCGTTTATCTCCTTTTTTTTAACCGATCGTGCACTGTTGATTTCTCTTCACTTTACTCTCAAAAACCCTAGAAAGCATCGATCTTCCATTCCCGTTTTTTTCCCTTGTTTAATCTTCGAAAAAGTTGTCATCTTTCTTAGGAAAGTCAAGCAAGGAATCTTCCAAAAACTAAGAAAGATGTCGTCTTCAAGAAAGTTTTCGAGAATCGCAAGCAGGGGACCACGGCGAATGAGTGAGGGGCCTACGCACTTCGATCTCACCGAATAAAAAGTGTCTCCAGATCAGCAGCAGAGCCCACAACATTCTCAGCAGCGTCACTCTCCTCCATCTAGTCCTTAAGGCGTTGATCATCAACAAGAGGAAGAAATCATCGAGGATGCAGATCCTATAAGAGTTCAAAAACCCGCTTATATGTATAAGCTGTATCGTGCTTTAAAAGGGATACATACTCATTTGAAGTATGTCGATAATTTTCTTAAAGACAAAGGATATGGAAATGAATATATCTTTTTGCGAAAAATGGAAAGTTTGGGAATCGCTCGTAAAGGGGTGGCTGAAGAAACCCTTGCGAATATCCCAAGTGATCCTCGTGATTGGGGAGTTAATCCTGTAGATGGGAATGATGATGATAAACTGTACAGCCAATTTCAACCAAGAATGGGTGTTACGGTTGAAAATCGAGGAAAAATGGGAGACTTGTTCAGATCGAAGGAACAAAAGGATTTGTACTCAAAATTGCTGAAGCGTGGGGTGATAAACCCTAGGAGTGCGGATTTTGATTTTCTGGATGCTGTGAATGTGAACTTGAGAGAAAAGTTCGGTTATCTTCAACTTGAAAAGTTTTGCTCCGACACTACAGAGGCCTATGCTGAACTAACAGTATATTTCTATTCAAATCTTAGCTTTTTGGATGCGAATAGATTCTCTTTCAGTGTCAAAGATCAAGACTATATTGTGGATATGGATATGCTGGCGGATGTATTAGGAGTTGAGAGAGGAAGATATCAACCGATCAAAGTTTTTATTGCTCATGCTACATTGGAACTTGTTAAGGATAGGAGAACAGAGGAAAAGATTTCCTACTTAAGGATGAATGCATTCAACATCTTGCTTCACAAGATTGTGATCAATTGCCTCCGACCAAAATCAACTTCCAAGATCGATGTTTCAAGTTCGGAGGCAAAGCCGATGTATGCCATCCTCACGGGAAAAGGTTTTCTCTTTCTCATACTGTTATGTTCCACATGTATAGAGCCATGATGAAGGACAGAGGTCAACTTCCTTACTCAAGTCTTGTGACGAAGTTATTCAGACATCTAAATATTCAGCCTCCGTAAATCTTTTGTGTTCAACCGTGCGATCATATGGTGGTAGGAATGAAAATGCTGACCAAAATGCGTCTGAAAGAATTGAACAAGGCGTTGGAGAAATTCAAGGAGAAGACTCCAGTCAAAGCTCATCAACCCTCTTCTTCATCAAAACGGAAAGGAAAGGAGCCCTTGGTTGCTTCAAGAACGAAAAGAAGAGCTCTTATTGTTGAAGATGAAAATGATGATGAAAACCTCACCATTTCTGCAATGGCTTTGAAGAATTTAAGTCGTCCTGTTCCAGAGAAAGAATCGGAACAAATGACGAAAGCAACAGAGGAGAAGGAACAAGAAGAAAGACAAGCTGAGAAGGAAAGAGTTGAGAAAGAAGAAGAAGAAAGAAGAGAAGAATGAGAACCTGAGGAACATTCTTCTCCACCTGTAGGCATGGAAACAGGGGGAGATCAAGAGAAAAGAGGGAAGTCCTCATATCCTGATGCAAGTGAAGGAGTCAGTCGCTCACCTGCAAACCCAGAAGACATTTATGCCTCTCAATTTCCAAATGAAGGTCATGAAGTTTCATCGCCAAACCTACGAGATTATGCTGATCTACCATCGTCTGCATTTACTCCATCAGATCGAGCCGAAGCAAGTACTCAGACTGATAATGCAGCAGATTTTCACAGAATCATAGATATTCTCTTGGAGATGCGAGGTCAAATTTATGCCTTGGGATGCGAGGTTCAAACCTTGCAAAATGCGGGTCAAGTTTCTTCATGTTCGTTGAATGATAAAATCCAAGCCCTCTCTGTTCAGATTCAGGCCAATGCCAAGGGTGAGGAGATTACACAACTGAAGGAAGACTTGAAAAGGCTGGAAGGCATCGTTCAGTCTATGGGAGATTTCCAGCTTGTCCGCGTTCCCAAGCAATCTTGACGTTATTCCATTTTAATCTCAACCTTTTTTTTTTTGCTGACAAAAAGGGGGAGAGATGCAATATTTGAACAATTTGACTTTTAATCGTATGGTTTATTGGACTGTTTGTTGGATTGTTTTGATCTGTTTGACTTTGTTTTTGTGTCTGGATGAGAACTGAACTAGACTTGGACTTGACTGCTTCTATTAACTACTATTGATATCTTATGGATGGCTTTATCACATATTAGACTAACCTATTTTCTATAGTTGCAGATTCTAGTGTTGTTCATTTAGCCATTTATCTCTATAAGATATGCATATGTGTTTGAGAAATGTTTTGCAAGTTAAAGTTGTCCAAATCTGCAGAAAAGTTTTGTCACCATCAAAAATGGGGAGATTGTTGGAGAAATCTTCTTGAATTGTTTTGAAGCTGACAAAACGTTTCCATCAGTCTAGTCGAAGGTTTGCGAGACTGCTATTTAAAAGTGAAGACCTCCGGACAGCCAGACTCAAGACTCAAAGTCTATCATCATTGACAGTCTCTAATCCGTTGAAGAAAGGTTATCCAGAACTGGATGTTTCATTAAGGATATGACTTTATCAACCGAAGAAGATCTCTTGGCTGGAAAAGACACAACGGAATCCTTTGATTGATCGAGATTGACTCGAAGATTAAGGAACCGATGATTGCCTAAATATTCTTGGAATGTTCTACTTATGGAAACCGAGATCCTGATTGTATGGGCGAATAGGATTGATGGGCTATCGACACGTTCCTTTAATAACTCGAATAATCTTCCTAATTGATTCCGTCCAACGGGTAGATTGGAGGAATTCCTTTGATAAGTGCCAACGGGTATGATGGCATAAAGGAGTATATAAGGAAGACGTTCTAAGTTATTCAAGAAGTGCGCGATAGAAGAATTCCAAAGTCTGAAGCTCCTTGTTGTTTAGACAATTCCTTTGAGCGAAACCTTGTATACAAAAGAGAGTCTATATTTGTGAGAAACCTTGAGGAGGTGTGATAGATCATCTACACTGTGGAATCAAGGAAAAGCTGTGCTGTAACTTCTCTTTTATTCATAGTGAAATCCAGCCGGTGGGCTGTCAGTGCGGAAGAGTGGACGTAGGCTTGGAATAAGCCGAACCACTATAAACCTTGTGTTTAATTTTCTCTTCCTTACTCTCTTTACTTTGATCGTACTTCATTTTGTTAATCAATAGAGAACCTCATTTCTATCGGTTGCCTAGAATTGCTTCCATATCTCGATAAATTGTTTGTGCACCTATTCACCCCCCTCTAGGTGGTCATACTAGTTATATCAGAATTGTCCTTGAGAGATGGTGTTTTTAAAGATCAAGAGACTCGAGCGATGTCATGTTCCCAATGCCAACGGGAATATTTCTAGAGAGATGGTTGTGAGACAAGTTCAAGCCATGCAATCCTAAGAGAAAAGAAAGTTCTTCGAGGATTGACCTGTTCAAAAAGTTGCTAGAGGTATCCAAATTGACCATAAGTTGCATATCAATTTTGGTGTACTCGTTATATCTTCCATTTATGATCTCAAGCATGTGCTCTTGAACCTAATCCAGAGAAACATAAGATCAGATTATATCTTGTATAGGAGCAACGACCGCAAATCGAAATGGATTGCCTTGAATGAAGCTGATCATGTTGCTCATATTGCCAAGACAATGTAGGATCATTCCCGTCAAATTGTTCACTGCCATGTCTAATATTTTCAATATTGATAGTGCGCACAATTGCGGAGGGATGCTACTGACAAACCTATTCTCTTGTAGCCTCAAGATGAACACTTTCATCAACCATGTCGGAATGCTGCCAAACAAATTGTTCTCTCTAAGGTCTAAAATCACCGAACTTGTGCAATAATCTAAAGCTTAAGGAAGCTCTCCATTGAGACAGTTTTCATTCAAGTGGAAGGTGATAAGGTGGGGGCAATGATCCAAGTGAGCTAGGAATTACTTTGGACAACTTATTGAATGACAAAGTCAAAAATGATAAAGAACCCTTCCAACAGTCTAGAATACTGCCAAATAGGTTATTATTGGCAAGATTCAAATCAAACAACTCCATGTCACATATGATGACAATAGAGTATCACTGATTAGGTTGTCATTGAGATACAAAGTTTGTGCGTGGTACATAATACCAATATCTGTTGGAAGAGATCCAGAGAACAAGCTATGGGAGAGATCTAAATAAAAACTATTAATAGACATGTTGGGCAAGGGTCCATTAATCTAATTATAAGATAGATCGAGCAAGGAAAACATCAAGTTGGCTAACCATTTTAGCAATAGCCCAAAAAGGGAAGTATTGGAGAGTGTGATATATGTGGCTTCCACTTGTGTCTGAATCTAGTAGGGAAATTTAGTTCTGAATTTGCAAGAGTTCATCCAAATAATTACCAATTGGAAAGGGGGTATCCAGCTGGGTTTTGCCTTAAAACTCAAGTTATTACTGTCACCGATGTACAACTCTTTGAGCCTTGACAAATTAGAAAAATGGATTTCAGTAATCGCACCTTCCAAATGATTACTGTAAAGAGACAACTGTTGCAAAGCCCGCAATTTCCTTAATGACTCAGGAATTTGCCCTACCAATTGATTTTTAGAAAGATAAAACGATCTTGATGGTGACAGCCAACCTATTGATGGTGGAATGGTCCCATTCAATCCATTATATGAAAGATCTAGTGTTTCCAAGTTTTATAATGATCCGATGACACTAGGGATTGGACTGGTGAAGAAATTGCCGAAAAGCAGAATATGTTTTAAGTTTGTGAAGTGCACCAACCAACTAGGCAAAGCACCCTTAAGATTATTTAAACATGTATCTAGACTCTCTAAGCTATTCTCGATGAGTCTAGATGAATTTCCTTGGGTTGTTGAAATCTCTTATCCGATTTGGTTCGCATACAAATGTAATGACTTGAGGTACCCAATTGTTCTTTAAGAATGAGAATAAGCCTCCTCCAATTGTCACGCCCCGATCCTCGGGCACGCACATTCTTCTCACTTGGTCGATTTATAATGCGACTAGGACTATGTATCGCCGACCCTTTCATTTATTAAGCACATGCGGAAGCAGTTAAAATCCCCAGACAATAAAACGATGGGATAGAAAAGCAGGGCCATATTTTTCATATTGAAATTTATAACCAAACTTTTATACAAAACACAAACCAAAGTACTTCACAACTTTTTACTCTATCTCTATTCACATCAAACTGGAGATTTCAAAAGAAGATAGAATCTCAGTCCATCCAGGCCGTACTCAAGGCCCCTCTTGGGATTATCTTCTTCTTCCAAAATTCTTCTCCTCAGGTTTTACCTCCGAGTTCTCCTTCCCAGACTCCTCCTCCTCAGCTCCTCATCGGGATCCTGAAATGTTTTCCCCAAACTAGGATGAGACTAGGTCTCAGCGAGTTCTACCCCACTAAGGTCCGATTAGTAAACCATTAGACTATAGGCTGCCTAAACACGCACAGGGCAGAGGACTTACTTTGGCCTCAGATCCCACCTGCAAGTCAGTACAATTCACAATAGGCATCCATTTGCACCAAAC
Source organism: Eucalyptus cladocalyx (assembly GCA_017140615.1). Classification (NCBI taxonomy): domain Eukaryota; kingdom Viridiplantae; phylum Streptophyta; class Magnoliopsida; order Myrtales; family Myrtaceae; genus Eucalyptus; species Eucalyptus cladocalyx. Next base: position 38,026,271 of record CM029516.1, read on the forward strand.
AAATCAAACCAGTCGATTACATGTCACACAAATCATTCTCCACGAAGGAGTATCTAAAAGCTAGGCCACATGCATTCTCTAGGACGACATCCCAAGTCTCCGAGCCACATGCCTCGAACCTTGGGCTCATGTGCATTCTTTAAGGCGACCTCTTCGCCAAGGTGGTACATCAAGTCACCGAGCCACGTGCCCTTTTAGATGCTATTTCCAAATACTGGACCCACGTGCATTCTCTAAGGCACTCAATCGCCAAGGTGACGCATCAGATCACCGAGCCATGTGTCCTTTTTACGATGCCCGGGCCCACGTGCCTTCTCTTAGGTACTAACTCACCAAAGTGATGCATCAATTCACCGAGCCACGTGCCCTTTTAGATGCCAAACTCTGTCACCGAGCCACGTGCATTCTCCAAGATGACATACCGAGTCTCCAAGCCACGTGCATTCTCTTAGGCGACCTCTTCGCCAAGATGACATATTCAACCACTAAATTCACGTGCATTCTCCAGGTGATATTCCAATTCACTGAGCCCACGTATTTCCTTTCAGGTGATAACCAATACCCAACAATTTCTCAATCAAATAATTAACAATCAACTCAATATGAATAATTCCTAAAAATTCATAATTAATTAAATTCCATAGAAATTAAAGCTCAATTAAATAAACGGACTGCACCACGACCATCAGCACGAGATTTTGGTCGTCCGCCATCAAAATCTTAATTTCCGAAAAATAATTAATTAATAAATATTAAAAATTTAATTTAGCACAAAATAAAGCCCAATTAAATAAGCGGACTTCACCATGGTCACCAGCATAAAATTTTGGTCCCGGGCCATCCTAGCCGAATTTCCGGAAAATAAATAATTATTTAATTAATTTCCGAAAATTAATGTTTAAATACTAAAAATTCCACTTAGGCCTGAAAAGCCTAATTGAAGCCCACTAAGGGTCGGGAAAAATCCCGAGACACTTCCAATAAATAGTAGACCACGTCTACTTGCTAATTGCACGATCAATTTGTCTAATTCGCATCACAATTGGCTAATAAACATTAATCCATACTAATCTAACCACCTACACCTAATTAATTAAAACTAAACCACCATTAAGCATAATTAGCCAACTAATACCGGATTAGTGAGATTACCCATCGGAATCGCACACAAAACGTATCAATCCAACGGGGACGACACGAGGAACGATTCTTCCTAAAACACGGCTCGGGTTCGGGGCCCGGAAACGGCCCAAAGCAGGCTCGAAGTCATTGGATACCCACTCGGCCACTTTCTGTTCAAGACTGGCCGAGGCTGGTCCGACGGCTAGGGCGGCGAGGGGAGGCTGGCGGAGGGCGAGAGGGACGGCGGGGAGGTCGGGACGGCGGCAAGCGGCGGCTAAAGGTGGCTAGTCGGGGCGGAACCGAGCTGAGCAGGGGCTGAACAGGGCTGGACAGCGCACGGCGAGGATGCCTGGGTGCGAGGGGCGGCGGCTGAATGCGCGGCGTCGCACGGGCGGGCGTCATGGGCACAGGCGGCGGGCAGCAACGATCCTCGGCGAGCTACTGTCTTGGCGAGCTACGGCTTCCGCTTCAGTCCGCTGGTTCGCACGAATAGAGAGGAAGAGAAGGGAAGAGTGGCAATGATAGCTGAGGGGGCGAGGGAGAAGCAGAGGCGGGCGGTGAGCAGCGGAGCGTGGGCGGTAAGTGGCGGAGCTGCTCCAGTCTTCGGTCTTCCATTTCTGGTTTTCACGAACAAAAGAAAAGGACGAGGGGGGTTTCGATCACGAGGGGGAGTGGGGGAGAGAGAGAGAGAGAGAGAGAGTCGGTAGGGGGCTGTCCGCACGAAGGGGAGGGGAGAGGAGAGAGAAAAGAGAGGAAAGAAGAGAGAGGGAGAGAGGAAAAATAAAATAAAAATAAAAATAAAATCATTATTCTTATTTTATTTTATTTTCCCTTACCTTTTTTAATTTCTTTTTGGTCTTCAATTTTTCCTCCGATAATTTCTTTATTGAAATTTCGGGCTCGTCAATAATTTGACGGACGATGAGACAGGATCCTAAAAATGAATTGTGACATGCTCGAATATTCAATTCTCGAAACCAAATTAAATTTCATGGTTAGAATTAATCAAACGTGATTTTAGTCCAATCCAACCAATTGAGTAACTTTTAGGGATTTTACTGCAGATACATCCTTTAACGACTTTACCCAATAGGTTAGTTAATTCGTGAGTGATCATTTCGAGAAAAAAAAAACCATAAAGACGTCGACGAAATGCACATTTCACTTTATTGAAAATATGGTCGAATTTCGGGATGTCACAACTCTTCCCCTCTTAGGTAGAAAAACACCACAGTGTCTGCCATAACTTGGCAGAGGATACTTAGGTGTGCCATAACTTCAAAACGGTACACTTAAGTCTTAAGTGCTTTTTTTTTTCGAGTGGGACACTTAAGTGCCACCTCCCGGCGACCCTTGCCGGAAATCCTACGTGCATTATTTTATTATTATTATTTGCCTACGTGGCTCGCCGGAGCTCCAAATCAGCATAAAAATTAAAAAAAAATTTAAAAAAATTTTAAAAAAAGTAAAATTTTAAAAAATTTTTTAAAATTTTAATTTTTTTTTAAAAAAATTTAAAAAAAAACAAAATTTTAAAAATTTTAAAAATTTTTTAAAAAATTTAAAAAATTTAAAAAAAAAAAAATTTAAAAAAAAAATTAAAAAATTTTTAAAAATTTAAAAATTTAAATAATTTAAAAAAATTTAAAAAATTTAAAAAAATTTTAAAAAATTTAAAAAATTTAAAAATTTTAAAAAATTTAAAAATACAAGAAAATTTTAAAAATTTTAATTTTAAAAATTTGAAAAAAATTATAAAATAAGAAAATTTTTAATTTTTAATTTTAAAAAATTTAAAAAATTTAAAAAAAAAATTGAAAATTTAAAAAAAATTTGAAAAAAAAAGAAAATTTAAAAAAATTTAAAAATTTAAAAAAAAGGGGGGTGGGGGGGCGGCGGCGGCAGAGGTGGCGCGGTGAGGGAGCCGGCGCGGCGGCAAGGGAGCCGCCCGTTCGGCCTCCCACCCCCCTTTTTTATAATTTTTTTCTATTTTTAATTTTTTTTTTTAATTTTTCTTAATTTTTAAAAAATTTTAAAATTTTCTTAATTTAAAAAAAATTTTTAAAATTTTCTTAATTTTTTTAAAATTTTTTAAAATTTTTAAAATTTTCTTAATTTTTTTAAAATTTTTTAAAATTTTTTAAATTTTCTTAATTTTTTAAATTTTTTAAAATTTTCTTAATTTTTTAAATTTTTTAAAATTTTCTTAATTTTTTAAATTTTTAAAATTTTCTTAATTTTTTAAATTTTTAAAATTTTCTTAATTTTTAAAAATTTTTAAAATTTTCTTAATTTTTAAAATTTTTAAAATTTTCTTAATTTTTAAAATTTTTAAAATTTTTCTTAATTTTTTAAATTTTTTTAAATTTTCTTAATTTTCTTAATTTTTTAAAATTTTCTAAATTTTCTTAATTTTTTAAAATTTTTAAAATTTTCTTAATTTTAAAATTTTTTAAAATTTTCTTAATTTTTTAAATTTTTTAAAATTTTTAAAATTTTCTTAATTTTTTAAATTTTTTTAAATTTTCTTATTGTTAAAATTTTTTAAAATTTTTAAACATTTTAAATTTTTCTTAATTTTTTTAAATTTTTTGAATATTTTAAATCTAATTTAATTAATTTATATATTATTATTTACACGTAGACGCGAAACGGCGTCGTTTTTGCATTTTTCCGCCACGTCGCGTCGCAAAAAACGACGCCGTTTTGGACCGAGCTTCATGGGAAAGTCGCCACGTCAGCCATTTGGCCGGATTTTTCGCCGGAGTGGCACTTAAGTGTCCCATTTTACTCCGATGATGGCACTTAAGTGTACCATTTTAAAGTTATGGCACTTAAGTGTCCCGGCGTGCCAAGTTATGGCACTCCAGGTGTCCCGCACTCTCCCCTCTTATAAAAATTTCATTCTCGAAATTTAAACCATTACACTTTGATCAAAAAGGCGGGGGTACAACTGTCTCATCGAATCTTCAATCTCCTAAGTCGCTCCTTCAATACCGTGGTGTTGCCAGACCACTTTGACCAACAGAATGGTCTTTGTATGCAGAACTTGCTCTTTACGATCAACAATATGGACCGAGTTTTCAACGTATGACACACGGTCATCCACGTCCAATTCCTCGAAATTAAGCACGTGGGTCGGGTCAGACTCGTACTTCCTTAACATCGACACGTGAAAGACGTCATGCACTTGCGCCAATCTTGGCGGCAACGCAAGACGATACGCTAGGTTTCCGATTCTTTCAAGAATCTCAAACGGACCTACGTACCTCGGACTCAGCTTGCCTTTCTTACCAAAGCGCGAAGTTCCCCTCATTGGTGACACTTTCAGAAAAACGTGATCACCAACTTGGAATTCCAAAGACCTTCAACGCTTATCTGCATAACTTTTCTGTCTGCTCTACGCGGTCTTTAATCTGTCTCTGATTACTGCCACGGCATCTACTGATTGCTAAACCAACTCTAGGCCTGTTATCTTCATTTCTCTGACTTCATCTCAACATACTGGAGTTCTGCATGCTCTGCCATACAACGCTTCAAAAGGAGCCATCTTGATGCTCTGCTGATAACTGTTGTTGTAGGCTAATTCCACCAGTGAAGCTGATCTTCCCAACTTCCTTTGAAGTCTATTACACGCGCTCTCAAAATGTTTTCAAGAATTTGAATTGTCCTTTCAGACTAGCCATCCGTCTGAGGATGATATGCCGTATTGTACTGAAGTTTTGTACCTAAAGCACTCTGCAAGCTCTTCCAAAAAACAGCAGTAAACCTCGGGTCTCTATCAGATGTTATCGTAACCGGTACTCTATGCATACGAACCATCTGACGCACATACAGGTCTGCGTGTCTATCTAGACTCAGGTCCTTTCGAACTGCAATGAAGTGGGCCGACTTTGTCAGCCTGTCGACCACTACCTAAAGCGAATCATTCCCCCTCTGACTCCTTGGTAGTCCAATCACGAAGTCCATCGTGATATGCTCCCATTTCCATTTTGGGATCGCGAGAGGTTGCAGAAATCCTCCCGGCTTGCAATGCTGGGCTTTTACTTGCTAACAAGTCAAACACTTGGCCACATGCTTGGCAATGTTTGTCTTCATACCTGACCACCAGTAGTGTTGACGCAGATTCCGATACATCTTAGTGCTTCTAGGATGAATGCTGTAACTGCTACGATGTGCTTCAGATAAAATATCCTCTCTAAGCTCTACATCGTCAGGTATAACCAAACGTCCTTGGAACCTTAGAGTCCCGTCATCATAAACTTAAAAATCAGCCTTTCTTTTATCGGTATCCTCTTGAAGAATTCTCTAAACATCTGGATCTGTCAGTTAAAGTTCTTTAATTCTAACCTAGACATCCGGTTCAATTCTGAGGGTGGCCATGAGACTTGAAAGGTGGCCTACCTCAAATTTGAATTCCGAATCTCGAGCTCTCTCGATTAGGTTCCACTCCTTAACCAAGATTTGTGCTATTGAAGACTTCTGACTCAATGCATCGGCGACCTTATTCACCTTTCCTGGGTGATATAGAATATCACAGTCATAATCCTTCAGCAATTCCATCCATTGGCATTGTCTCATGTTTAACTCTTTCTGAGAGAACAAATACTTGAGACTCTGATGATCTATGAAGATCTGAAACTTTTCTCCGCACAAGTAGTGCCTCCAAATCTTCAATACAAATATGATGGCTACGAGTTCCAACTCATGCATCGGATAATTCAATTCATGAGATCTCAACTGTGGGGAAGCATATGCAACAACTTTGCCATGTTGCATCAGCACGCAACCCAATCCTCTAAATGACGCATCACTATAGATCTCGAATCCTCCAGGGCCAGAATCGCCAGGACAAGTGCGGTAGTCAGCTTTTCCTTTAGCTCTTGGAAACTACGCCCGCACTTGTCTGACCATACAAATTTCTCTTCTTTCTTCAGGAGCTTTGTCAGAGGCGACGCTATCGATGAGAACCATTCCACAAACCGTCTGTAATAACCTGCTAAACCTAGAAAACTTCTGATCTCTGTCACTATTGTCGGTCTCGACCACTTGATCACGGCTTCTATCTTGCTCGGGTCGACGAAGATTCCTTCTCCGGAAATCACATAACCTAAGAACGCAACACAAGTCAACCAAAACTCGTATTTGCTAAACTTAGCATACAGCTGATGAGTTCTTAGGGTCTGAAGTACTACTCTCAGATGATTCTCATGCTCTTCATTACTTCTCGAATAGACCAAGATATCATCTATAAATACAATCACAAACTGATCTAAGTATTCCTTGAACACTCTATGCATCATATCCATAAAGGTAGCTGGAGCATTCGTCAATCCGAATGGCATCACTATAAACTCGTAATGACCATACCGGGTACGAAATGCTGACTTATGAATATCCTCATTCCTGATCCTCAACTGATAATATCCTATCCTCAAGTCGATCTTCGAGAATATTGACGCTCCTTGCAGCTGATCAAACAGGTCATCTATCCTTGGCAATGGATACTTGTTCTTGATCCTTATGTAATTGAGCTTTCGATAATCGATGCACAAACGCAACGAACAATCTTTCTTCTTAACAAACAGAAATGGTGCTCCCCAAGGTGATGCACTAGGATGAATAAATCCTTTATCCAGTAACTCTTGCATCTGCACCTTCAGTTCCTTCAGCTTAGATAACGCCATTCGATAAGGTGCCTTTGAGATCGATTCTGTCCCTAGTGCTAGCTCAATCACAAATTCAATCTCTCTTTCTGGCAGTAACCCTGGCAATTCTTTTGGAAAGACATCTGGAAACTCCTGTACCACTGCAATATCTTCCATTTTCAACTCCTGAACTGTTGTATCTACGATAGTTGCTAAGTACCCTCGACAACCCTCGTCTAACAAACGAGCTGCTTCTGGCGACGAGATTAAGGAAATCGAAGGTCCTCCTCGATTCCCGAAAAACTCGAAGCTCTTACCCCCTAATGGGTTAAATTGAATCGCCTTGCAATAGCAGTACATTTTAGCTCGTTGATTGGTGAGCCAATCCATGCCAATTATCAAATCAAAATCATACATGGCTAGGAATAACAAGTCAATTTTCCCCACTCGCTCACCAATCTCTAACTTGCATCCCGAACATCCCAAAGCAGCAATAACTTTATCTTTCAATGATGTAGATATGCAAATTGCTGACTCCAACAATACAGGACTCAACCTTAGCATCCTAACATATTGCTCGGCAATGAAGGAATGGGTTGCTCCCGAATCAAACAAAGCATAAACAGGTTGGTCGTTGAGCGAGACCGTACTTGTGATCATACCAGGCGCAGCTTCTGCCTGACCTTGGGTAATCGCGTACACGGTGCCCTGAACTGGAGGTCTCTGCTGTCCTCCTTGCGGTGCATTCTGAGGGGCATACCCTCTTATCTGTCTCATCGATGGCGGCAGCAGCAACTGAGGTTGTCCTCTTTGCTTCTTTGGACAAAGTCTGGCTATGTGGCCCTGTTGGCCACATTCGAAACATGCACCCATCCTAGTTGGGCACGGTGTTGTCCCATGTCTTCTTCCGCACAAGAACCACGCATCATTTCTAATAGGTCCTGGCCTATTAAATCCACTCTTCTTGCTGGGCGGGCTTTGGAATCTATTTCCAAACATCGGCCTCTTTCCTTGGCGGATGTTGTCTCTATGAGAGCTAAACCTCGATCCATATGAGGCAGCTTTATCATTCTAATCTTTCTTAATCTTCCGAGCTCTCCGATATATGTCGTTATAAGTCTTCAGATCCAAAAGGACTAAGGCGCTTCTCAAATCTTGCCTGAATCCATCTCTGAACCTCCTCGCTCGGTTCACAGGATTCTCAATTAACTCGGGGGCATATCGCGAAAGTTGAGCGAACTTTGCCTCATACTCATCAACAGATAGGGAATCCTAGCGAAAACGTTGAAATTCTGCCATGTTCACCTATTTGGCAGTCTCAGAGAAAAACTTATCATTGAAGGCTTCGCGGAAAGTGTTCCAGTCCTGAACAGTGCCTTCTGGAAAGATTATTTCATGAGTTGTCGTCCACCAAGTGTCCGCAACTCCATCCAGCTAGTAAGTCGCTAACGTTACCTTCTCAGTCTCATTGCACATCAGCAGTGCAAACGCCTTCTCAAGCTTCTAAACCCATGAAGAAGCAGCTTCGGGGTCTCCAGACCCAGTGAACAACGGCAGATTTAACCTTAGGAAATGCTCCACTAGCTTATGGATTGGTCTTGCAGCGACCACTATCTCTGGTGGATATTCAACATTCACGGCGGCTGGAGCAACGACAGGTGCAACTGCAAGTGCGACTGCAGGGGCAACTCCGGTGGCGGCAGCAATGGAGGCAATTGCAGCGGCCTGAGCAGCGGCTTCAACAGTAGCAACTTGCTGATCCATTCTATTACCCATCGCTTCCAAAACACGCAAGATCCCATCCACCCTGGGATCATTAGGGGCTGCTAACCCGACATCTACAACAGGTGGAATCATTCCACTCGCGCTAGCCTGTGCTGGCGCTCGACCACGTCCACCTCGGGTTCCGACACGAGTCGAAGCTCTACCCCGAATAACGGCCCTACTGGTCCTCTTTGCAGGAGTTCTCGGCTCCTGATCACTCATGGTGTAGCTTTACTCAACTAACACCTGTTTCCAATTCAACACCGAATTAGAAACAGAGCGATCCAAACAACAAACAATTTTAGCACTCAGCTAACACAGACATGCACCAGCATGAATTTAAAGGCCTTCCTACTAACTATCACATGGTCAATGTTCCTTATCACTCCAATCTTGAACTTCGCTCCGATACCACAAAAAGGAGATGTCATGCCTCGATCCTCGGGCACGCACACATCCTTCTCACTTGGTCGATTTTATAATGCGATATCCCGGAACTATGTATCGCCGACCCTTTCATTTATTAAGCACATGCGGAAACAGTTAAAATCCCCAGACAATAAAACAATGGGATAGAAAAGCAGAGCCATATTTTTCATATTGAAATTTATAACCAAACTTTTATACAAAACACAAACCAAAGTACTTCACAACTTTTTACTCTTATCTCTATTCACATCAAACTGGAGATCTCAAAAGAATATAGAATCTCAGTCCATCCAGGCCGTACTCAAGGCCCCTCTCGGGATTATCTTCTTCTTCTAAAATTCTTCTCCTCAGGTTTTACCTCCGAGTTCTCCTTCCCAGACTCCTCCTCCTCAGCTCCTCATCGGGGTCCTGAAATGTTTTCCCCAAACTGGGATGAGACTACGTCTCAGTGAGTTCTACCCTACTAAGGCCCAATTAGTAAACCATTATAATATAGGCTGCCTAAACACGCACTGGGCAGAGGACTTACTTTGACCTCAGATCCCCCCTGCAAGTCAGTACAATTCACAATAGTCATCCATTTGCACCAAACAAATTAAACCAATCGATTACATGTCACACAAATCATTCTCCACGGAGGAGTATCTAAAAGCTAGGCCACGTGCATTCTCCAGGACGACATCCCAAGTCTCCGAGCCACGTGCCTCGAACCTTGGGCTCATGTGCATTCTCTAAGGCGACCCCCTCGCCAAGGTGGTACATCAAGTCACCGAGCCACGTGCCCTTTTAGATACTATTTCCGAATACTGGACCCACGTGCATTCTCTGAGGCACTCAATCGCCAAGGTGACGCATCAGATAACCGAGCCACGTGTCCTTTTTACGATGCCCAGGCCCACGTGCCTTCTCTTATGTGCTAACTCACCAAAGTGATGCATCAATTCACCGAGCCACGTGCCCTTTTAGATAACAAACTCTGCCACCGAGCCAGGATGACATACCGAGTCTCTAAGCCACGTGCATTCTCTTAGATGACCTCTTCGCCAAGATGACATATTCAACCACTGAATTCACGCGCATTCTCTAGGTGATATTCCAATTCACTGAGCCCACGTATTTCCTTTCAGGTGATAACCAATACCCAACGATTTCTCAATCAAATAATTAACAATCAACTCAATATGAATAATTCCTAAAAATTCATAATTAAATAAATTCCATACAAATTAAAGCTCAATTAAATAAACGGACTGTGCCACGATGATCAGCACGAGATTTTGGTTGTCGGCCATCAAAATCTTAATTTCCGAAAAATAATTAATTAATTAATTTCGAAAATTAATTAATAAATATTAAAAATTCAATTTAGCACAAAATAAAGCCCAATTAAATAAACATACTTCACCACGGTCACCAGTATAAAATTTCGGTCTCGGGCCATCCCAGCTGAATTTCCGGAAAATAAATAATTACTTAATTAATTTCTGAAAATTAATATTTAAATACTAAAAATTCTACTTAGGCCCGAAAAGCCTAATTGAAAACCACTAAGGGTCGGGAAAAATCCCGAGACACTTCCAACAAATAGTAGATCACGTCTACTTGCTAATTGCACAATCAATTTGTCTAATTCGCATCACAATTGGCTAATAAACATTAATCCATACTAATCTAACCACCTAAACCTAATTAATTAAATCTAACCCACTATTAAGCATAATCAGCCAACTAATCCGGGATTAGTGAGATTACCCACCGGAATCGCCCACAAAACGTATCAATCCGACAGGGATGACACAAGGAACAAGGAACGATTCTTCCCAAAGCACGACTCGGGTTCGGGGCTCGGAAACGGCCCAAAGCGGGCCCGAAGTTGCTGGATACCCACTCGGCCACTTGCTATTCAAGGCTAGCCGAGGCTAGTCCGGCGGCTAGGGCGGCAAGGGGAGGCCGGCGGAGGGCGAGAGGGACGCCGGGGAGGTCGAGACGGCGACGAGCGGCGGCTAGAGGCGGCTAGTTGGGGCGGAACCGAGCTAAGCAGGGGCTAAACGGGGCTGGACGGCGCACGGCAAGGACGCCTGGGTGCGAGGGCGGTGGCTGAACACGCGGCGTCGCATGGGCGAGCGTCGCGGGCACGGGCGGCGAGCGGCGATGATCCTCGGCAAGCGCTGTCTCAGCGAGCTGCGGCTTCCGCTTCAGTCCGCTAGTTTGCACGAACAGAGAGGAAGAGAAGGGAAGAGTGGCAACGACAGCCCGAGGGAGAAGCAGAGGCAGGCGGTGAGCAGCGAAGCTGCTCCAGTCTTCAGTCTTCCATTTCTGGTTTTCACGAACAAAAGAAAAGGACGAGGGGGTTTCGGTCACGAGGGGGAGTGGGGGAGAAGAGAGAGAGAGAGAGAGAAGAGAAGGGATAAGGATTTTTTTTTTTTTGACAGAAGGGATAAGGATTGACCAGTCAAAAATGAAAAAGAGAGAGAGAGAGAGAGAGGTCGGTAAGGGGGCTGTCCGCACGAAGGGGAGGGGAGAGGAGAGAGAAAAGAAGAGAGAGGGAGAGAGGAAAAATAAAATAAAAATAATATCATTATTCTTATTCTATTTTATTTTCTCTTTCCCTTTTTAATTTATTTTTGGTCTTCAATTTTTTCTCCGATAATTTCTTTATTGAAATTTCGGGCTTGTCAATAATTTGACAGACGATGAGACAGGATCCTAAAAATGAATTGTGACACGTTCGAATATTCGATTCCCGAAACCAAATTAAATTTCCTAGTTAGAAATCAATCAAATGTGATTTTAGTCCAATCCAACCAATTAAATAGCTTTTAGGGATTTTACTGCAGATACATCTCTTAACGACTTCACCCAATAGATTAGTTAACTTGTGAGTGATTAGCTCAAAGAAAAAGGACCATAAGAACGTCAACGAAATGCCCATTTCACTTTATCAAAAACAGAGTCAAATTTTAGGATGTCACACTAATGCTATCAAAATACTTTTCTTCAAGATTGAGATGAGGAAGGCTTCTCAAACCACATGGGAATTGACAAGCTGAAAGAGTTCCACGAAAGATCAAGATGTTGAAGAGAAGTCACGTTTTGAAATAAAGTGCTCAGGATGGGACCTTTGAAAAGATTACTTGAAAGATCGAGGTACTGAAGATGAATAGGAGAAGTAAAATTAGCCAAGTGACTAGAAGAGTAATGAAAATTATGTAAATCCACAAACTAATAAGCTCAAACGCGATAAAGCCGGGAGTGTGTTGATCACTTGCATGAGGACTCTTTCATTTACAATCATTAAGCCACCCATGTAGAGGTATATTAGTGATTAAAGATAAGAAACCCACAAGATATCATCCATAACCAAATCGCCAGTGTAATCATGAAGATTGAGGACTTCCAACCTGGCGAGATTTCCCAATTATCGAGGAATCGTTCCATAGAAGTTAGAATTCGACAGATTGAGGTACCTCAATTATTTCATTGAATCGAGAAATTTAAGGATTCATCCATGATTGGAATCAATCCTACTTAAGTCCAAGTGGTTCAAGTATCTCAAGTGGAGCAAAGAAGAATTCAACTCACTAGTCAGGAAGAGCATCGGTTCCATGGGAAAGTGAATACTAGTTTCGTCTTTTCTTGGTCGGGCTAATAATTGGAACTTGATGACATGACCATATACTCTATCAAAGATCACTCCTTCCATATGCATCAATTTTTACCTTTCCACGAAGAAAACAAGCCAAATGGATCTAAGAGGCTTTGTTGAAGCTGAAGGAGAGCCTCATACCATATCATTTTTCTCCAGCTGAACAAGTGTCCGTGTTGATTTGGTTGCATTGACTTCTTTTTTCCATAAGTAAATATTATCGTGCGTTCGCAAAACTCCAGCAACTGTGGCAGGACCAAAACCGACTAGTTGTCCTTTTTACGATCCCAAACTTTCTGCAAAAGCCCCAGCTGACCTTATAATGTCCCAAAACCCAGTACAAATCTAACAAAACTCAGGTCCTCAACTATCATATGCACTCTAACTATGATAAGATCCCAATTGCCCGGAAAATGTCCCAAAGTTTAGACCAAAATCCACTCAAACAAGCAACAAGAAACAAGGCCGAGAAACTAGATACTAATAGGATGTATGCCAAATTCGGCCATTACCCAAAATGTCAAGTATAGACTCAAATTTCTGTTACACTATACATTGAAGGGATGTATAGAAATTATGAACATCTGCAAGAGGAAAAAAAAATGAATTGTGGTGCAAAATTATGCAAGAGTCATCTACCTTGACTATTTTGACCACAAAAAAAAAAAAAAAACTACCCTAAATATCACTTTTAGGGGTCGGAAGAATACAATCTTAAATTATCAGTTCATCAAAAGATAACATGGTTTGAGAATTAAGGGCCAAAATCACGGAGAGACTTTGCTTTGCATATGCATTCTATTATTATAAAATGTGATAATCACGGTTTGAATGTCAAGTATAGCTCAAGAGTACACTGACTATTCGCAAATAACTCCAAGTCAAGTTGTAATATTTGCCGCCTTTGACTGGGTCAAAAAAAGGAAATGTTGAAAAGTCAACAAAAAGTGAGAAGAAGCTCTTTCAGCAACCTAAGGTCGAGATGCACGCGAGAAAGGGGAAAAGAAAGAGAAAAGAAGAAGGAAAGGAAAAGAAAGAAATAAAGAAGAAGGAAGAAGAGGGGTTTTGCGCATACTCACCATTAGAGGTGTTAAAATGGGTCTTAAACTCAAAATTGTTTTTAGATAACAGTAGTTAAATGAGTTTTATAACTAAAGGCTTAACATATGTAGGTCTTAAATGGGTCTTAAGTGGGTCTTAAATGGGTTGGATTAAGAACTCATCTTTAACCAAAACCTTATAATTTCTTTCTTTTCTTTTTAACTTTCAAAAAAATATTTTTTTTATAAAAATTGAAATTATAATTTTTTATTTTTTATTTTTCTTTCCTTTTTTTCTTTCTTCTTTTTTTTTTTCCTTTCTCCTTCCTCCTTCCGTCGCCGGCACGACGATGGCCGACGACCAGCCGGGCGAGCCTCGAGCTCACTGGCGTTAGGCGAGCTCGAGCTCGCCAGATCTAGCGAGGCAGAGGCCTCGCCGGTGTCGAGCGAGGCTCAAGCCTCGCCAACGGGAGCCTCGAGCCCGTCGGCATCGGCGAGCTTGAGCTCACCGGATCGGCGAGACTCGAGCCTCGCCGGCGCCGGCGAGCTCGAGCTCGCCGGATCTGGAGAGACTCGAGCCCGCCGACGTCGGGCGAGGCTCGAGCTCACCGGATCTCGGCGAGCCTCGAGCCCGCTGGCGTCCGGCGAGCTCGAGGCTCGCCTATGGTTGGTCGGCGGCCGTCGTCGTGGGGCGGCCGACCAAAGAAGAAGAAGAAGAAGAAGAAAAAAGAAAACAAAAAAGAGAAAAAGAAAAAAAGAGAATTATATCTAATAATTAAAAATAATTAAAAAAATAATTAAAATTCAATTTTTTTAAATTCAATTTTTTTAAATAATTATTTTAAAAATTATAAAAATTATCCATTAAATTTATGTTGTATAAAACTATTTTAGCAATACTATTTTTTAAAAACTAATATATATATATATATATATATATATATATATATATATATATATATAAGGTTTATTAAATTTAGTTAAATGGATCGGGTATGGGTTGGGTATGGGTCGGGTCGGGTATGGGTCTAAAATTTTGTACTGTAATAAATGGGTCATAAACGGGTTAAATGGATGGATTTGGGTCGGACCATTTATGACTCGACCCAAACCCGACCCAACCCACCCGTTTAACAGGTCTACTCACCATGGACATCTTGTTGACCAAATTTACTATGTATCGCAAAGTTCTCACACCTCTCATTTTTTTCAATTTAAGTATTTGTTGGGTTTAGGACTCAAACTCAAAATTTTGTGAAAATGAAGCCACGAAGTCCAATTCTTGAGCTGTTGGGGTATGGGATTTCATGAAAATGGTGGATTATGTCGTTGTAAAGTGGCAAGGTTTGGTAGGAATCATTTTGGCGTAATGGTTTAGCCAGAGCAAGAATTTTAGGGTTTCATGTGCAAGCTCTGCATTGCGAACAGCTTGAATAATTGCTTTAGGTGTGCAATTTGTTAGTGCATATGAGTCTTTTTGTTAGCATTTAAGTGTTGTTTAGCCAATTTGTAGTTGTAGTATTTTAGTTTGTTTTGACATTAATTCTCATTTAATTATTAGGATTACAGGATTGTTGGCTCATTTAGCTATGCGTTGTTTGATCATAGGCTTTTCAAGGCAAGTGGTACTATATTTTCTTTGAATTTGTAAAAATCATGTTCCAAAAAGTGCACAGATTACTTTGAGACAACAATTATCTTAGGCCCTGTTTGGCAACACTCCAAACAGTGACTAATTCTGATTTTTGTTCCCATAATCAGTTTGAGACGAGAATCGCGTTTGATAAAAATTTTGTTCCCGGGAATAAATTTGTTCCCAGAATCAGTTTTGGAGTAGATTTGAGAATCAAAAAAAAGTTGATTCTACGTCCGAGAATCAAAAAAAGAATCAACACAATAAAACTCTTCTTCTTTCCTTCCGCCATCCCGCGACCGTCGCCCGCCACCGCTCGCCGCCGTCCGCCACCGCTCACCACCACCCGCCGCCCGCCGCCGGTCCGGTGAGCTCACCGAAGGCTCGCCTAGCCAAGGCGAGGTCTGGCGAGCTCGCCGGGGCTGGGCGAGGCCCGCCTGGCCACCGGCCGAGCTCGCCTAGCCTGACCGGTGGCCAGGCGGGCCTCACCCAGCCTCGGCGAGGCCCGCCTGTCCACCGGCGAGGCCCGCCTAGCCACCGGCCGGGCTCGCCTAGCCTAACCGGTGGCCAGGCGGGCCTCGCCTAGCCCCAGCGAGCCTCGCCCAGCCCCGGCGAGGCCCGCTTGTCCACCGGCGACGCTCGGCCTCGCCAGATCGGGCAAGGCTGGGCGAGCGTCGGCCCGGGCTGGGCGAGGCTGCCGACGACGCTCGGCCAACGAGGGCAGCCTCGGCGAGGGCCGGCGACGCCGGTGAGGTCGCCGGCCACAAGAAGAAAAGAAAAATAGGAGAAAAAGGAAAAAATGAAAAGAAAAAATGAAAAAAGAAAAGGAAAAAAGGTATAAAAAAAAAGTAGAAAAAATAATTTGGAACAGAATCAATTGACACGTTATCAAACGCAATTCTATTCCGAGAATCAAAAATTTTAGACAAGTTACCAAACACGTTCTTTTACTCAGAATCAGTTTCCGGGAATATAATAAAAAATAATCATTTCTTGTCAGAATCAGTTCCCGGGAATAGAATCGTTGCCAAACGCGCCCTTAGTAGGCTGCAATTCTTGAAGGTTTGCCAGCTGTTATTAAAACATGTTTGGCACTTGGCACATGGAAAATAGCACCAAAGAATACTCTCCCTGGAAAAGTGCCTAGTGTTGAGACTCTTGGCTATACAACAGTCGTATGCTTTGATAAAAATAAGTGCTTTGACCATCAATTAGATGTTAGTGACGAAGCTTGTTGCTATGGGTTCTTGGCGTGGTAATTTGTGGTCATTTACTATGGTCGGGACAACCTATGATCCTTTTGATGGAAAAATTTGGGACTGGCCCTTGGACGGATGGACGCTAATCTTCAAATGATGGCAAAGGTTGTTGTTTGCAATGATGCTGGTGTAGAAAAATTCTGGACATCATTTTGTAGCAAGTGGAATGCCCATTAAGGGAGCATTAAAGGTTTTGGTTGAGAAATGGGATTTACTTGAGGCATAGAGGACGGCTTATCTTCTAGTTATAGTGATGTACTACGTTGTTGCTCACTGTGGAATATATTCGAATAATGGATTGCTACTCTTGAGTTTGATCGTGACAAGCACGGGGGTTATTGCCAATTCAAGATGCTGCTTGTGAAGGGTGCAGTATAAAAAAATTTCTCAAGAGTTCGAGGAGGAGGCGATGTAAATAGCCCATCTATTTTATAGTAGAGGTAAATTGAAATTTCGAAGATGAAATTTCTCTTAAAGAGGGTAGGTTGTAACATTTGCTACTTTTGACTAGGTAAAAGTAAAAGGAAATGTTGAAAAGTAAATAAATAAATAAAAGGAAAGAGGCGCGTTCAGCTATATTAGGCCGAGACGCATGCAAGAAAGGGGAAAAGAAGGAGAAAAGAAAGAAACAAAGTAGAAGGAAAAGGAGGGGTTTTACGCGTACTTGTTATAGACATCTTGCTCAGCCAAATTTACTACATATTGCAATACCCCATAAGTACTTGCACCTTTCATTCTTTCAATTGAAGTATTTTTTCGGGGTGAAGGGTCAAACTCGAAGTTTTGTAAAAATTGAGTTGTAAAGTCCAGTTCTTGAACCCAACTGCGATCAACTACGTTGGTTAAGAGTCTCTTTTTTATTGCCGAGGTTGAGAATTCGAAACTCGCGTTTGCTAATGCATTGTAAGTGAGGGGGCCGTGATGTTAAAGTCCTGTGCTAGTCTACCCCGAGGTACTGACATTGGTCCAAATGCGCCACCGGACGCTACTAAGGCCTTGTGATCTCGTAAGGGACTCGAGACGGATACTTGGTTTTCAAAAAAAACAAAAAGTCCAGTTCTCGAGTTGTTGGGAAAATGTCCTTTCTAATGCGCTCTGACTATGACAAGATTCCAAATTGCCCGGAAAATGCCCCGCAGTTTAGACCAAAATCCACCCGAACAAATAGCAAGAATAAGGCCGATAAACTAGATAGTCTAGATGCTAATAGGATGCATGCCCAATTCAGCCATTGCCCAAATTGTCAATCATGGATTATCAAGTATAGACTCGAATTTCCGGTACACTGTACATTGAAGGGACGTATAGATGAAGAAATGATGAACATTTGCAAGAGAAAGAAAAAGTGAACCGTGGTACAAAATCATGCAACAGTCATCGACCCCGACTGTTTTGACAAAAAAAAAACCCCAAATATCTCTTTTGGGGCTCGAAAGAATACCCTCTTCAATTACCTTCATCAAATGATAACACGGTCTGAGAATTAAGGGCCAAAATCATGGATAGACTTTGCTATGTATATGCATTCTATTATTATAAAATGTAACTACCACCGCCTGAGTGTCAATTATAGATAAGGAAAACACTGACTATTCGCAAATAACTCCAAGTCAAGTGAACCTTCTCGCCGTCTCTGTTGTAAATCAAGTAACTTCCAAGATAATACATGTCGATGCCGTGTTCGGTTCTGAAAATATTCTCGTTGTGTCCTGATGAAAAAGAAGTGAGGCTAGTATTAGTTTCTTCTGAAAAGAAAAGGCATTGTATTGCGGTATATTTTCACCTTAATTACATCAATTTCATTCAACTGGTACCATTACTGGCTTTCCACGAGAAGTTGGAATTGACAAGAAGAAATACGAAGCACTTCCAACCAACTATTTCTTATAAATTTCCAAGCTTCTACTACTCTGCAAACCCTTCAACGGTTTTGCATCAACTAAAAAAGATGGACCAGAGCCATGTCATTTAGCAATGGACATGAGAATCCGTGGGATCATAGCTCGAGTGACTTCAGGTGGAGCTTGTCTGTTTAGGAGGTGGCTTGGACATTGGTGCATTGGACAGGAAGCTCTGGAACATAGTATGTGCCTGAGAGGGGAGATACATTGGCACTTCATGGCCGGCGCCCATTACAGCAACGAACGTCAAGCCTTCATATATCTCGATCCAACCTCCAAGCTGCGAAACCAAAGAGTCTAGTTTTAGTCATCGTGAATAATCTGTGGAAGCTTTTCTTTAACTCGATTTAAACTGCGTTTACCTGATCGCCATGGTTCCAGGGGTACCATTTCTCCTGTACTTTCAAATTTAGTGCTGCAATGTTACGTCGAGTCATTGGCAAAGGAACAGCTACATCTGTTGTCCCACTACTCAAGAAAAGGCAAATAATTCATGTGAGTCGACGCTCGATGCCACTAGCAACGGTAAGAGAAAAGACACCTTCGTGATGAATTAGAAGAAATGTTAGTCTCCCCATAAATATGAATGTTTGTGCACCAATCCTACCAAATGATTCTATCATAGGCAAATCCCAAGTCTATCCAGCATGTTCTATGATACGTTTTTGTTTCGGGCAATTAACCGATACACCTCACCTGTATATCCAAATCCGCAAGCGGGCCTCTATGAGTTCTTTAAGGATGGGAAGGACCGATATTTCTCCGTCGCTTCTGCTATACCTGAGGTTGACGCCTGCTTCACTGCATTAGCCAAATCACAAGATTAATTTATGTCCAGATATTTTGCATGCCCTAGATGTGAATAAAGTTGTTGTGTTGTGATCAAGAAAACCTGCAGAGGGTGTAGTTAAAAGGAATGTAGGAGGGGTCAACGTGGAAGGACTCTTGCACCTCTTTCCTTTTCAGGTACTTCGCCGTGTCAGCCTCCAGGCAGAATTCATTCCCGTCTCTATACATAAGATCCTGCATCCAGAGAAAACAATAGATAAAGCTACTTCTTGAGATTTCTTTTTGTGCCTCCAAAATCAAATTAGGGAGCTGTCTCGCCTGTGTGGTGTTATTCTCGCATGGTCTCGCATACATGTTATAGATATTTACAACTCCAATTTCATTATTATATGCTTCTTGCCAAGCATTTTTGCAGCCTTCCGAAGCTCTATCGACAGAGCAAAACTTCCTCATGTTTTCGTACGTAGCGTCTGAAATAAGCCCATGAACCCAATAGAACTCCCACCTTCCAGGATCTCCAGTTGATCTGTCAAGAGTAGGATTTCCTAACTGAAAATTTTCCCCCAAGAACATAGCAAAAGTTTAGTTCAATTCAGCAGTGAAAACCAGTCCAGTTCAACTGGAGACTCCATGTTAATCATCTCACCAAGAGTCCCTTCAGATTGATAACCGGTCGGGCAATCCCCTTGTTTTGATTTACAATCACCTGAGCGAGTTGAGGAATAAAATGCCCTAAAACAAGTCCAATTTTGAACTTGTGAGTGATACAAATTGTGTTGTATAATTGGGTTCATTGGGATTCAATGGTGACAAGACATGCATACCTGCATAGCTCTCTCCAGCAAGGTAGAAGTCTCTGTACTTGAATTTCGGGAAGACTTCAAGCCATTTGTTTAGAAACGAAAAATTGTCCATGGCTAAGATCGTAAAGAAAGGGGATACCGATTAATCTTTCGGAACAGATTTATCAGAAAGATGCAAAACATAGAACCGTGAAAACCAAGATAAACCGAGTCGAAAGTCCTGACCAGTGCTATTATCCCCATCTTTCTCAACAACGCTGCGAACAGAATATCCGACACCGAAAGGGGAATCAAGGAAGAGCAAATTTGCCTCTGCAACAAGACAACGAGATGACATTAGTAAATGGCGATCCATGAGCTTGAAAGAGGGAACATTCGCAAGGACGTTCATTGGTTCAAATGGGATAACCAAAACGAACCATCAAGACTCCCTGCATGAAGAAGTCAATCACTTTGGTTTCTGAAGACCGTATTGGCAAAGTTGTATCTTATCGCGATGGTATATACTCTAGTTCTACCATTATTTACAAACTAGTGCATTAGATTTTGATCGTATTCAATTTCGATAGAGATAGTTCCGTGGAGCATCGCAAGAGATTAGCAAACTGATGTCGGCCGCATCAAGCATTGCTGAAGCAAAATTACCGGTGTCCCATGAGATTTGTCTCTTAGCAAGTTCCCCGTTGGGCAGGACCTGAAAGGGTCCGATCTCCTGAAAAGCTCCGTACCCGATTGACGAGCAACCAGGTCCTCCATTGAGCCACAGGAGAAGAGGTTTGGAGTCTGCATCCGATGCTGCTTCGACGAGCCAATAGAACATCTTCTTTTTCTCGTTTATCCTCACATAACCCGAATATTGAGCAACAGATGAGTCCTTAGGTTGTCTGGGTAATGTCGTGATCTTGGCACTCGCGGCGTCATCTATTGAAGTCGTCGCAGCGACGAACGACAACAATGAGCTCAACAAGAGAAGGTGAAAAGCGTCAGACGACGTAAGTTTCGCCATCTTTTGATCGTGTGTTGATGGGGTTCCTTCTCGATGCTCTTTGGAATCCTGTTTCTCTTTGTATACATATGTGTTTCAGCGTCAACTTATTAACTGAAGAACCAAGATGATTGCCTTAGTTTGTGCAGTTAACGGTGATCTGTTGAGTACAGTTATAACAAGACTTCATTTTTTTTTAAATTCGAACTGGAAGGTCATGAAAATCCTGTATTGTATTGTCAAGTGCTGTTTCAAGCTTTCTGAGCTGTAAGCACAGGGGTAGGTTCGATTATGGTTGTGGGAGTTAAGGGCCGATGAGGCTTTATTTATCAGTACCTTGTTCTTATCCTACGTTTTCAAAAATACAAAATGCAATTCTCATAAACTAATTTCTAGCGATCTTTAAAATTAAAAATAATCTATGTGGGAACATTTGCATTGAAGATCATTAGAGTTAAATAACCAAAACTTTGAAAAAAACATGAAATTGTAGAATAATGAAAGGTAAGTTTAGACTTCTTTTGATTATTTACTTAACTTGGCAGATTTTTTTTTTTTTTTTTTTATCTTCAAATGTTTTCAAGAATCCTCATGGAGACTGTGGTGGAACTTTGAAGAGGCGAATTAGTCTGATCAAACTAGGTAATGAAAAATTTGCGAAACCATATTTCGCTCGTGGAAATATTATTTCCCTCAAGAAAACTAAGAAAATGTTACATATATAACTTTACATGTTGATATTTGAATATTTTGACAGGTTTCGTTAAGTCGTTTTGTGTCCAAAAAAAAAAAAAAAGTCAGAGTCCCCGTGCCCAAAAATTAATGAAAAGTCAAAAGTTTGAAAGTAGAAGGACATGGCAGTTTTCGTGCTGCTAGTAACGATCTTCCCGCAAACTTTCATCCCGCATTTCCAACAGATACGGTTATTTCCATCAAATGGAAGAGGTCTAGAAATAAATTTGCCATTCACTAAAAGAAGAGTGACTGTCAATTGACCCGGAAGGATCATAATCAGAAGACATTAGGGGATGTCCTCTTTCACATTTTGTTTAAAGAGGCGAGACCGCTTTGTCAAAATTCCTGTCTCGGGTCGCGGTAAATGAATCGGTAAAGAATGTACTTATATATCCACTCTAATCTCGTGAAAGGACAGATTAGTTGAGCTAGAAGCTTGGCCACATAAGAGCATTCCAGGTTAAACCGCATTCGACATAGAGAGTTCACTCCGACATTACCCAACGAAAAAGGGAAAATCACCAGTAAACTCATCTTTTGTTTTGTCATAATCTAGATTCTTCGATTGACTTATCACTCCATTTACAGAAACATTGTTATTCACATGATCACTCAACAAATAACATCATAGGATCTTGCGAAAAAAACTCGTTAGAACAGTGAGTTAAATAGTACTGGCAGTGGTGCATTTGCTGATCATGGTCAGCACAGTTGAGATTCTTGGTAGCGTTATTGCACGTTTGCTATTCAAAGCGAGATAATGCAAGCACGTTTGCTATTCAAAGCGAGATAATGCAAGTCTCTCTCTTCTTCGTTAAATTGCGGCGAACATGAGTTTCTCTAGTCCCCCGTAACTCCCTCGCTCGGAATGAATAAGCCTTTAAGACAGTGAAGCCTGTATATAAACAGCCAAAGCCCCAGCTGCTCATGAAGCATCCACATACAGATCTACAACTGAGAGCAGAACAAATCAGGCACGAGCATCAGTGAAAGCAAGGAATCGGTTTTAGCTAAAATGGTGTCGTCACGACGGGCATCATTGCTCCTGACCTTCGTGGTGGCCGTGATGGCCATCACGCCTGCTCTGTCTCAGACCACAGGCAGAGGCCTTCCCGGCTTTCCCCCTACGAGTCAATTGGAATGTTGGAAGATCATCAACGGCGTAGCGGGGTGTACCGAACAGCTCCTGAAGTCGTTTGAAGAGCCGAAATTCGACTTCTTGCCCGACTGCTGCAAGGCCATCATCAGCATCCCCTCTACATGCGCCCAATGGATTTTCCCCTTTGGTCTCTCGCTCGGCGAGCAGGTCAACAAGTACTGCGCCAATTTACTTGGAGCAGTGCCTTCTCCTGCTTCCTAGATACTTGGCAGTTGGCAGCAGAACTTGATCAAGGACTTTCGAGGTGTTTCGTCTCGCGGCATTGCTACCTTTCAAGTAGTGTGCGTATCGGGCCATCAGTTGAAGAAATTAACAATAAGGTTGTCTAGGATTTTAGCACAAGGGATTACGGTTCCTGTAGAGACCCATGTTTTCCTGTCGTTGATGTAGGATATTTCGTGATATAAACATCTGTTGCTCGCTTTTTCGACGTTACGTGCTACTTCCCAACATTTTTTGCTAATACGCATGCACTTGCAAGAGCAGCACTCTGTTATCCCCATCCGATTTGAGTCAAACAAACAGGATATGACAGAATTTACACGTTCGGATTATAGAACGTGCAACATGACAAAAGATTATCATTAAATCCACCGCCATTTAACCGGGTATTACGATTTTGTTCAATGCGGATCATGTCTCTGTTTCTTTTTGTTCAATTGGTAAATAATACTGACCAACCTTGATCCGACAGAACCCTTAAAGTTTAAAGAGTTTGATGCGTCGGCTATCTTGAATAGCATACGTAGGTATACTCTCTCACATGCATAGAATTTAGTATCGGTTCGGGCGTATGCTCACTCGCCTTTGCCTAAAGAGATTATTACATCAAAATTCAGCTAATGCAACATTGTTTCCTTCAAAACGTCAGCTGATTAAACGCTCCCACATCGACGAATAAGGCGGCGAATGCAAAGATTGAAGCAGAAGATGCCTTGTCTCAATCACCTGACATCGGAGTTCAGATTTCAACATTTTGGGATCGCTCATCTTCTCTTTCTGACGTCGTAGAGGATGAAACCGGCCTTGATGACATGAACACGACTATGTTGCAATCATCAACTAATGCAAGGAACGTACCACGAATTGAATCCATAGTATCATTCGCTGGCTCGATTGTAACGTAGTAGTTTTCTGTAGCATCCTCTGCCGTCTTTACAACACCCAGAAAGGAGGAAGAGCGAAGAGGAAGAGTGTGGAAAATAATATCCTTGGGTTTGTTTTCCGTCTAAAGCTTACTAGTGACAGCGAAGCACCAAGTGAAAAAGTAGAAAGTTCATTGTGGAGGAAGCTTGCAATAGTAAGTACAAAAACACAAGCCATCGCTTCTGCATTTTCCAACCCCATACACTTCTTTAAAGCACTCGTTAACGCATATTTGGGGGCTGCATTTCTGGAAACTGATCAGCTTGTAGCACGTGTGCTCCGGAATCCTCGCCGCGTGCACACCCCAGGCCGCCATGGCCACAAAAAACTCGGCTGCTCAAGGAAGAAGACCGGATGAGATTCACAGATGATTCGGTTTTGACCGATCTATGTACCATGAGCACGCCAGAATGGCTTAACGTGGAAATAAAACGATCATGTAAAGAACATATGCATTTGCAGGGCAAAAAAAGACCTGAGAAAAGAAGCAGTAGCAAAAGAGGTGGGAATGCCAGAGACTTCTTCATCTATGAGCTTCAAATTGGTGGTCCGACCCCGGTGAGCTCCCTCTCTCTCTAAAGAGCCTTGCGATTTCGCATCTCTGCGGGCGAGCATCTCAATGCAGGTTCATCACATGTCCATGGCGAACCGAGAAATGCCCCCAGAAAATCGGGAATTGTCTATGGGAAAGAGACGAGAAGAACGTGTTGTGAGATGTTCTGCTGGCGAATTTGACGCAGAACCTTATATATCACGCGGAGAGTGTGCAGGTGAAGCTAACTTTTGCTCCGAGTCACCAAGAAGCCAGAGAGCAGTTTCCAAACTTGTGACAGACTTCTCGCTTAAGCACGTATACCTACCTTTGTACACACTTCATCGGTCATATTCATTACTATCAACGCCTATTTGAAGGATATGAGCAAGCAGGTCGATTCCTCCAGATGATTCAATTTCACAAATTCCAAATCTGCGTCTAAATTTTGATCTTTAACCAAACAAAGCAAAATTTTGAATAATCCAATAACCATATTCCACCAGAAAGATTCTATAGACCGATTATGCAGCATGCGTTCATCGGGAACGAAGGATAGCAGATTCTAAAAGTCACGGCTGAACCAGATAAAACACGTAAGAATGATTGAGGAAATTATCAGCTGCCTTCAAAGAGGGCATTGAAAATAAAAAGAAATACAACTCAATAGTAGTTCTTAACTTGATACTATTGCTTCTGCAGCATTCAAAGAACTGTTCTAAACAGATAAAAATCCCCAGGAAAATTGAGAAGCAAATCCCAAAGAAGACTCGGATTTAGATCATGAATATAACTAAACCAGCCACCACATGTATGTGGCGCACACTTCAGGGCTAACCAATACAGATCAGCTCTAATAACCACCCTTAAGGTCATTTACGACATCATACGGGATAGGAGTAACAGTTTCAAGGGTTGCCCCCTCCACCATGAATCCTGGTTTGGGGCCCGCCGGCTGCCTCTTGGTGCTAATTTTCTCGCCTCTTGCCTTGGCCTCAGCTTTCAGTTTGTCATTCTGAATCTTTCTCAAACGGAAATCCTCGTTGCATCTTGAAGGCTGAACATGTTCAAGGCGCACATGGATCCTTTTCCTGATTATTCTGTTGCCCACCTAATTCATGACAAAAGAAATTGCATTTCAGTAAGACAACAAACAACCATACCAGAATACAAAGTGAACCTCACGTAACAACTAACTACAGCACCATAACGAGACATTGAGAACATGTAAAACATCCACCTAAATCAGCCACCACAGAATTAAAAATGGCATAGTCAAAGCATATACACTAAAAGGGCTTCTTTTTCAATGCAATACGCACCAAGCAATGCCATCCAATTTGAGCGGGACAACAATATCCAATGTGAATCGAAAAGAGATATGAGCGTCAGAAGGACGAGAGTAAAGTAGCAGCGAAATTTGAATTCTGACAAGAGCACAACACATGCAACTGGCTCGACATCAGATGTGGCAATGCATGATTTCTTTCAAAAGACCATTTTTATCATATCAATCAAATTCGACCTATTCCAGCTTCAAAAAAAAGAGAAAAATGATTACCAACACATATACGAAAGCAAGACACAAATTGCCACCCCTAGGACCGGGCTTTATCCATAATGATATACAATCAGCAGATAATAATGGCGAGATCAGCACTTTTGCGGGCGCACGAGAATGCAGTTTGAACTTAAACAAGCTCGAAGGGGACACAACGAGCTGACAAACCAATAGTCGAAACGATCCAAAAGAGCTAAACCACCTCAGTTCACAGAAGCTTTCAATGCCCATCACCAACCCAGCACACAAGATCGCCACTACAGCGACCGAGCAACTCAACACAGCTAAAAACATCGAATCTTGCACCGACCCAAATGACACCCCCATGCCATCATCGCCGTATAAAATCACAGCGCGAAACAACCAGAACGCGAAGAAACCGCGAATCGAGCTCGAAGCCCCAAAAAATTCACAGCGCCTACCTGCTTGTTGACCTCGACGCCGATGGCGTGCTTGGTGATGTTCCAGATGCGGCCGGTGCGGCCGTGGTAGAACTTGTGGGGCATGCCCTTGTGGACGGCGCCGTTCACCTTGACGTCGACGTGGTCGCCGACCTTGTAGGTCCTGAGGTAGGTCGTCAAGGGGATGAACCCCTTCTTCCGGAACGGCCTCGAGAACGAGTCCCTCGTCCGGCACCTGACACCGTGACCCGCCGGCATGTCTTCTTCGCGGGCGAGGGGCTTACTCTTTTCACAGGCTCGGCGGCGCCGGTCGTTGCGTCTCTGGAAGAAAGCGGCTGCTTGGAAGGCGAAAACCCTAGCGAGGAGACGATAGGAAGGGGAAGAGGGTTGGGTTTTATAGGGATGATGACGATTGCTGAAGGAGTTTTGGGCCGTTGGGCCGGGCCTTTTTGTGCAGTGTGGGGCGGGCCTTGGGCCTTGGATTGGGTCCGGGTTGCAATTGGGTCGGGCAGTTCCGGATGGCTGCTTGGGGCTGCTCTTGGTCTTTAGAATTAAATTAAGCTGTCTCAGCAAATTTGAGGATCTTTTTGTGCGCGTATCTCTATTTTATAAAGTGAAGTTAAATTCAATTTGATTATCTTGAAATTATTGATATGAATGGGTTTCGACAATTTTATTATTTAATCTTATATTTGTTTGGGGCTACGTTTTGATCAACGTAGTTTAAAAAAAAAAAAAAAAGAGTAGTTCCTTATAGATGTTTATATGTATGTTTATATGTTGATAGGCATGATTTTTTCCACATTCTGATCGTTTTGTTTGTTTTCGCCTCCAGCTCATCAATCAAAACACTCAATCAATGTACAATTCCAATCATACTTAATGAAATCTTTTAATATTACGCAAGTGTTAAAATAAATAAATACATACATAGATTAGCACAACATAAAGTCATTCATAATCGAATTCGCATTTTGACCCATACTATTATCAAGATGAGAATTTGATGGCAGTTAATGACTAAAAAATGACTTAATTCCTCGCATGCCGACATAATTAATCTACGATAATAAATTATGTAAAGAATTACTAAACTCATGATTAATACGGTCCGTCAAGAAAGCAAAACTAAATCTTTAGTAACTCCATATCATCAGAGGCGAAAATCAAGAATGAAAATCTAAAAGATCACCAAAGATCTGATAAAACCATAACATAAAACATTAGCCAACTGAAGATGTAGATCTGATTTGTATATACGTATATACCCCCTCCCCCGAGTAGCAAAGAGAGTGGAAAAGTCCACCGCTACCCACGACCACGACCACGACCACGACCACGATCGGGATCAGTACACCCCCGCAGCAGCAGCCGCAGCAGCAGCAGCAGCACAAGTGCAGACGCACGTACTCTCTCTCTCTCTCTCTCTCTCTCTCTCAATCTCAGTATCACCCCCTTCTTCTGACTCTCCCGCTCCTTCCATCTTCCCCCTCCTTCTGCAAAACCCTAGAAATCAATCAATCCCCTTTCCCCCTTCCCCCTTCCCCCTCTCTCTCTCTCTCTACCGTTCTCTCTCTTTCTCTCTCCTCGATCCCCTCCCCTCTCTCTCTCTACCCCCATCTCCCTCCGTCGATCCGTCCAATCCGAGCCCTCGATTCCTCCCGTCTCCGGCGCATCGAGAATCGCGTCGGCCCCGAGGCCGCTCGATTTTTTTTTTTTTTTTTTTTTTTGGTGTGGGGGGAACCCGGCGAGCGAGGGAGAGTAGCTGGGGAGGTGCGATAAGGCTGGCGGGCGCCGGGGCCTCGTAAATGGCGGATCCGCCAGGTATCCGCCGGTTGGAAGACTCCGCCTTCGCCCCGTCGGTTTCGCCAGAGCTCGAGCGCCGCCGCCGCCGCCGCCGCCGCCGCTGCTGCCGTGACCGCCGCGAGGATTGAGAAAGTATGCTGAG
Source organism: Eucalyptus cladocalyx (assembly GCA_017140615.1). Classification (NCBI taxonomy): domain Eukaryota; kingdom Viridiplantae; phylum Streptophyta; class Magnoliopsida; order Myrtales; family Myrtaceae; genus Eucalyptus; species Eucalyptus cladocalyx. Next base: position 38,054,772 of record CM029516.1, read on the forward strand.
CGTGCTCCGCGTGCACTTGCCCTCGGACATTCCCATTGTAGGCTGCGAGCTCACGCCGTACGTGCTCCTGCGACGCCCCGACAAGGCCCTCTCCACCGAGGATGTCCCCGAGTCCGCCCCATCGGACGGCCACTTCTTGAGATACAAGTGGTAAGTGAGTTCCGCCCATGTCTGAGTGACCGTGTTGTTGGGAATTGCGTGGTTCGTGGTTTTTTTCTACTTTTGATTCTCTGAGAGGGTAATTGTGTCGCAGCTACTTGAGCTTGAGAGATGTTTGTGGGTTGTTGAGTGGCATTTCAATGGTTCTATGCCCTTTCTAGCTTACTTGTTTCTCTGTCCCTGTTGTTGCATTTTAATGAGTAGACGCGATGCTGGTTTGCTTGGTTTACTTACTTAAAGTGACATTGCTAGCTTGGGGCATTCAAATGTGCTTTAGGATTTTGTGAACGTTGATGTTTCGGTTACTATTTTCCTGTGGCATAGACTTTCCGGAAGCAGTTTTTGATCAGTTAAATATCCTCCATCCTCCCTGTCGACACAACATGAACGTTTTTTTCTGTAACTTCTGGAACAATAGGACAAGCCTCCTGTGTTGGGTTGGCATTTTGAATTAATCTTTTTCGACACGTGGCAAAAGTGTTTGAGAACATGGTGCATCTATCTTCTACCTGCCATTTTTGTCTGTTTGGTTATAAAAAGGCACGTGTGTGCTCCAAATGGGAAGGAGTTAGCCACATTCATCCTGTTAGCAGTTTAGTCGAATGTCTAATTATCAGCGTGTCCAGAGGGCGGAGGGCTGTTCCACTTGTCGTGGCAGTCTTGGCTTGCTTGGTCGGCAAAATATTGGCTGTTTTAGACAGGTGGAAAAGAAGGTTACGAGCATGTAAAATTTATGTCAATTTGTCAACTGGTAGGTTTGTCTTGTGATGTATGGCTTCTTATGGGTTCGTGGTTTAAAGAACTTATGCTGTAAATTAATATTACTTATAATGAAGATTTTAAGACTTAAAGTTTTAAACTCATGAGGTGAAGCAAGTTAGAATTGTGGTTTCTTGGCTTTGTTGGCAATAATTAGCCAGCTATCTGTCAATTTGCATTTATTTTCGAAGAGCATGCATTGTGATGTGAATAGACTATACCTTTATTATTTACAGGATTGGGTAAGTTACGATATCATTTAGTGGGTGCTTATCAATTTATTATTACGGTCAGGTTTATCCTGGTTCATTATGCATTATTGATGCAATGGCTGGGTAAACGCATCATAAAATTACCATAGTAATTAGGCATGTTCTATTGTGAAGGGTGAAGTCTAATTTTGGTCGTTCAGCTGTTATTGATGATCCCCTGGTACGAGTGAATTCTGGCATGGTTACTGAAAAATGCAGATTTTAGACTGAACCTTGAAAGTGATTCACAGTAATGTCAATGACGTCAAACAATGTACTAGGGGAGTGACAAGAATAAGAAATTTAGATGAAGGTGAAGAGTTCACTCATGATGGTTATCCTGAGGAAAGACAATGCAAGAGAGGCTGATAAACTCTATGCTTATGAAAAACATTGCAAAATGTTAAATGGGATGCAAGAATGTTAAGTACATGTAAAACTTTAAGGATAAAGCTAGAGATGAAAACAATAATTTACCAATCTGGTTTACAGAGTGATGCCGTGAGCTCTTGCCATCTGGATGTGTATGTTCCACTTGTTTAATTACTCTGTTATAGTTGACCAAATTGCTTATTAAATTAATTCACAAACCAATTTTAGTCTCTTCAGCATGCTCAAACTTTCAAACAATGTGAAATAACAATGACCAACAAATGGGAAATGACATATTTTAAGAATCAGAAACATTAGGACATGAAGAGAAATTGTAAACAAAAGACACTTAATATGGCGAAAGGGAACAGTGAGTGAGTTTTTGTTAAAACATGTTGAGTAAAGGGTGACATTCTTTAAATTGATATTTCCTATCAATTAACTCTACTAACTTTGAACAAGATCTCATTAAATCAATACCAGGAATTGTTGCTACTCATTTAAAACAAATGGAAGAATGAAGTAGGTGGGGGGCATATATATGTGTGGGTGCTTGTGCAGCACGCACGCACGAGAGAGAGAGAGAGAGAGAGAGAGAGAGAACAAGCTGCATCTCAAAATGGACCTTAATGATCTCCAGAAGGATAGTAGAACATGTCCTAAATTATTTTTGCATGAAATTTCAAGAGATCGTTAAGGTCCTTTTTAGGATACCTATGAAATTTCCCTGCCTTCAGTTGCAAAGAATGGTTAAAAATTGTAACTTTTGCATTTCACTTATCATCAGCGCAATTTGCCGATAAGCTTAAATGAGGCGAATATCCAAAATGTCAGCTGTGTCTGACCATATATTCCACCCTCCCAGTGGTAAAAACCTCTCAATTCTAGACCAAACCAAGACTGTGTATTAGCCTAGTTTGCCTAGCCAATTTAAAGACTGTTGAACATTCTGCATATAGCAAAGACCCCCCCAAAAACAAACCACCAAAAAGAAAAAAAGGTATTATAGTGATGCCCTTTCGTAAGGACATGCTCTGTCTCTTTTTTGCTCTTATGTCATGATTCATTGCATTTCCTGTTTCTGCTGAATAAATTGCTAAACAGAAGTTGTTCCCGGAGACTGTCCTAAGTAATAATCTTTGGTCATTAAATGTTTGAAGATCTTAGACCAGTCATCCGCAGGAGACTGTGCTGTTAATATTTTTCAGCTGGCAAAAGTCATTACTGTCAAACTAGTTTTGATTCTTGTTAGCATTATTTACCTTTTGTTAGATATTTTGTTGGACATTGATCTGAAAAAAAATTGATTGAATTGGGAAATGAAATGGTGTCGGTGGGTTCTTTCTTTCACTTGCAGGTACCGGATTCAAAGTGATAAGAAAGTTGCGGTCTGTAGTGTACATCCATCTGAACAAGCCACGTTGCAGTGCCTAGGTTGTGTTAAGGCCAAAATACCTGTTGCTAAAAGCTACCATTGTTCACCTAAGTGCTTTTCAGATGCATGGCAGCATCATCGAGCTCTGCATGACCGTGCTGCAAGTGCTGTAAGTGAGAATGGGAATGAGGAGGAAGAGTTATTTGGACGTTTCAATAGCTCAGGATCTGGAGTTGTTAATACTGCTTCATCTGGTTCTTTATCTAGTTCTACATTAACAAATGGATCAGTGCCTTTGTATCCACATACAGTAACACAGAGGAGTGGTGGTGTTACTTGGATTGAGGTAGGACGCTCTAAAACTTATACCCCAAGCGCAGATGATATCGGTCATGTTCTTAAGTTCGAGTGCGTGGTGGTTGATGCGGAGACAAAACTTCTTGTTGGACACGTCAACACCATTTTGACTTCTTGCGTCATTCCTGCACCTTCTCCTAGTCCACGACGATTGATCCCTGTTAGTGGAGTTGACATGATGGGAAATGTAGATTCAGATGATCGTGTTTCCTCTGGAACATTTACTGTGCTTTCATACAACATTTTGGCTGATGTTTATGCCTCCAGTGAGTTTTACAGTTACTGCCCTTCATGGGCTCTTTCTTGGCAATATCGCAGACAGAATTTGCTACGGGAAATAGTTGGTTATCGTGCAGACATTGTTTGCCTACAAGAGGTACATGAGCGCTTTCTTGCGTGTTACTTCTTGATGTCTTGTCAGACTGATAGCTGGAATTCCATCATGATTTTCTGGTGTATATTGAGATAAGCATTCCTATTCTCAATGGAAGTTCCAGGTCGCAGACATCTTAATTTTGTTGCTTATGTAATTGAAGCAAAAAAGGTCTTTGTAGATAATCTAGTTTCTTTCTAGATGAAGTTGCTAAATTACTGTTTTTGTTTAAATATATTAGCCATTGTGGCAGATTCTTTACTTTGTAGAAAGAGTAATGGGAAAGGAATTTATAGTAAGAGGATGTATGTTATCAGATTTACTTTTCTTGGAAGAACGGAATGTTAACTAGGCCTCCTCCTCATGCGTCGATGGAGATCAACTATTAGTTTTGTCCTCCCTTTTTGGCATGTTTGGTACATTGAAAACAGATATGTTTTCTTTTCCAGGTTCAAAGTGATCATTTCGAGGAGTTTTTCGCCCCTGAATTAGACAAACATGGTTATGAAGCTTTATACAAGAAAAAAACGATCGAGGTTATTCATGGACTTCTCATTTTATGTTGTCTTAGGTTTCACGTCATTTTATTTATTTATATGTCCATTGTCTGCAGGTTTATGGTGGGAATATCAATACAATAGATGGCTGTGCTACATTTTTTCGCAGAGACAGGTTTTCTAATGTAAAAAAATACGAGGTAAAAGAGTTGCTGCATTTGATGTCTTCTCCATCTCCATATCATCAGAAGCTAAAGGCTTCAATGTGTCTATGCAGGTTGAATTTAACAAAGCAGCACAGTCCTTGACAGAAGCATTGGTTCCAAGCACCCAGAAGAAAGCTGCTTTAAATCGATTAGTTAAGGTGGTGGATTTTTTTTTTCCCAGTTATTTCCAATTGCGTTATGCTCACATTCTTTGACCTTTTTTCTGTTTATCATTTCGGACTCAAGCATTTTCCCATATCCCACAGGACAATGTCGCTTTAATAGCAGTTCTAGAAGCAAAATTTAGTAATCAGGGAGGTGATAATCTTGGAAAAAGACAGCTTCTTTGTGTGGTAAGTGCTTTCATTCTCAATTGAGGATCAGCATGAACATAATTATCGTTTGGATCCTTTCGACTATATTGCGATTTGTAAATACCTGCTGAGCCTGTTCTAGAAATTTGGCACTCTTGATTCTGTCGGCTTGTGTCTTACTTCTAGTCTCTGCCATCATTAGACTCATTTTGTGGGCTATAGGGAGGTTTTTGTCATTTATTAGGCCAGATTCCTCTGTTGGCGTGGAAATTTGAAGTCTGAGGCTAGTGGAATTCCAGTGACCTCACATCACATGAAAAGTATCATAATTTCTGACTTGTTGTCACTGTTCTCTGGCAAAGTGTGTCATGGCCCTGTAGACAACTCTTTAGATAAGAAGGATGAAGGGGCCAGGCTCTGGTGGTGCAGATAAGACAGCTTGGAATAGTTAACTTGAAATGCGTAGCCTGAGGAGCCATGCATGCATGTATATATTTATGTAGGTTGTTAGGTATGATGTATGCATGCATGTATGTATATATGTATGTGTGCACTTGCGAGTTTTTCCTGTAGACCAACTGAAGATGAGCCTCATTCCTCCTCCTTCGGCCATTTAACATTATTTGACCATATCCTGTTTGTGGTGCTTTTGTCTGCAGGCAAATACACATATTAATGTCCCACAAGATCTAAAGGATGTGAAGCTTTGGCAGGTTCTCACTCTATCTATATCGCATCATCTGGTCAAATTATCTGTTCTGGCAATAATGTTTATATCTAATTTTGCAATTTTTAATATGTAAATCAGGTCCATACCCTTTTGAAAGGATTGGAGAAAATCGCCGCCAGCGCTGATATTCCAATGTTAGTCTGTGGCGATTTTAATTCAGTCCCAGGAAGGTTTGTCATGATCTCGATGTGGTTTCAGAGTTGCAGATATTTATGGCTGGTCATTTGTGGATCTGCTTTCTTTCTTTGGTCTTTTGATGGAACCGGTGAACATAAATGCAGTGCGCCTCATTCACTTCTTGCTATGGGAAAGGTTGATCCGCTGCATCCAGATTTATTGGTCGATCCCTTGGGTATCTTGCGCCCTCCTAGCAAGCTGGCCCATCAGTTACTATTGGTAACATCTTTTATTTCTATTTAAACATTAGCCTAGTATTTCTTGAAGAGATTGCTTAAAGTAGTGAAATGAGCAAGATCAAACTCTTACAGCCCAAAAGTTTTTTTGTCGCTGTTTTTGACCTTCTGGACATTACAGGTCAGTGCCTACTCATCCTTTGCAAGAATGGGTGCTGGTCCTGGTTTGGAGCAGCAGAAGAGGAGGTTGGACAGCACGACAAATGAACCTCTGTTCACTAATTGCACCAGAGATTTCATCGGCACATTAGATTATATATTTTACACTGGTAATATGCTCTGCAGATTTTTTAAGAAGGCCATATCAATCATTTTAAGATAGATCCATGTTGTATCCTTTCGCTTATGTTGCTGCTGATTTATCGTTGTAGCGGACTCTTTGACGGTGGAGTCTTTGCTGGAGCTCTTGGATGAGGATAGCTTGAGAAAAGATACAGCACTTCCTTCTCCAGAGTGGTCTTCTGATCATATAGCTCTTTTAGCGGAATTTCGTTGCAAGCCAAGACCCAGACGTTGACTCATCAGGTGGCAATTGTCTTCTCTACTTGGTCTGATGAGTTAACTTTCTTCCTCTAACTGTAAAATAAAACATGAAGCTAAAGAGAGAAATTTTACATAGTGACTCAACCTAAGAAAAGTTCTCAGCATGCTGTCAAAATCAATGTCATCTGAACTGTAAATTTCTGTGGAATGAGAATTTTAGTCAAACAAAAGAGTGCCTCTTTACTGTCCTATCCTATCGAATTGGGTTGTCCTGTCGCATGATTCTCTTGCTTTTTAGGTCACCCTCATACTTGTTTAGGAAGAGACGGATGGTTGGGGCGTGGGTATCTACTTGTCATTTTGCAATTTCTTCTGTGAGTCAAGGTACTGATGGCCTTCAAGTGCTAAACGCGGGGAATACTTTTTTGAAAATGTTGTAGATCTGTACTTCCCTCTCCTCTGGCTCCGTTCTTCACTTGAATTGCTCATATAACTTGCAAGTAACCATCCGCCAGTTGAGTTCTTACGCAAAAGGATGATATGTCATAGGTGAGGGATGGAGACACCTAAGGCGAGGGAAGTACCAAGTTAATAGACAAAGATGAAGGTGTTCCCAAATGCATATACTATCCTTTCCAGGTAGAGCCTTGGGGAATCCTTGCTATGATCTCTGCCGTGTAATGTCACCTTCGTCACATAGAAGAAAGTGAAACCGACGCATTTCTCTTTTTTTCTTTTTAACCTTTCCGTCCATAGAAATTAGTTCAGCACGAGCTCTCGATAGAAGGTAGTCATTATCCTTGTACTCTATTTTATCAGCAAAGCAAATGGTTGACGGACTGCATTTGCATGTCCTTTTTATAGTGTTCCTTATAAATTTACTTGGTTTCCTCTTTTAATCCAATCTGCTCAACGCATCGGAGCAAGTCCAGCATGTTTGAATACTCTGTAGCTGAGCGATACCAATACGGATTTGCCTATGCTCTAAATTTTAAAAGTAATGTGATGTGATTTTGTATAATCAAGTGTGCATCTTTCTTGAGATACTATGTAGAGCAACGGGCTGTCATATCATTATCATACATTCAGCTATAGCACACTCTACACAGTACTATCATACCTTTTGGATATTTGCTGATCATGGATAATTAATCCGTGATTTCATTCACCAATGAATCACTGGACTAGAATAGAGGACTAGAATAGACCGACTCAGGCTACTTTCCTGAGAATCCAAAGTGCATCTGACTCGAGCAGCCCCGAGGGGGCCAGAAAGAATCCACGATATGAAGCGTGTTGCGTTTACAAAGTTCAATTTTTAGACCAACTTGTAATCTGTCGTCAGTTCTAACTTAAAAGTGTGCGCCGTCCGTGAAGCCAAATGAAACCAAGTAAAAATTTATTATTCATTTAATGAGGGTAGAGCGGTATTACTTGCGCTGTTCAGACATTCATTTAACGAAGTTCTTTTGAACAGGGCAACCTTGCAAATCTAAAAAATTCCATGCAAGGGTCAAAATGTAGATGGACAAATTTATCAACGTACAACGTATGAATTTTACAAAGAAATATGTTGCGGATACTGGACTAACTAAATTGCTTGAATGATAAATAAATCTGCATAAATGTGTAATTAAGACAAGTGATGAGACAATATGATATTGAAGCTTGACTCTGCTTGAAATAAAACTTGATCCTTGATAAATGAAGCTTGATTTTTGTTATTACAAGGTCTATGCCGTAAGATACTCATGGGCTCGACTTGTCCCAGTCGATTAATATGAGCTTGAGTTGAGCTCAAACTTGGGTTCCCGTTATGCTAGTGAGAAGTGTGATAGTGATGTTTCATTTATCCATATGTGAAAATATATAAAGGGATCATAATCCTATCATTTGATTAGATGCGTGAGCTTCTCGACTTTTTCTTGCTTGTGAGTCTAGCTAAAATTTGCATGTGCCGTGCATGTGAAGTGCATGTGCTGTGCACAACTAAAGTAGATAGTTGTTTTGAGAGGAGAGCATGTGTTTGTATATAAGATGATTTTGACGTTCCCGACATAACGAATACTATTTTCCAGTCAATCAACCGTTATCTTGTGAGGGTGAAGAGCTTCAATGGCTGCAAGTTAAGTTGAAGGATGATTTGTGTAAGAAGAAATTTCTCGTGGTACTCTTATAGATAGTGAAAGGTTTTTTAGATGGATGAAAAGTAAAGGAGAATATCTTGAGATTAGAATGGAATTACTTTGATGAGTTATTAGTATCCATATCCTTTCATCAACAATCAAGTATTAACGCATCGAAGTTTCCAAAGCACGACCTTTTGAATAACCTAGCAAAGTCAATTGCGGATGTGACATCCCTTACCTCTAAGCTAAAATATTAGTAGAGATACCGAATCGTATTGGTGAGCTAAAATATTGGTGATTATTTAGTATACCCTACCCTAATAACAAAAGGCTACGTGAGTTGGTGCCCTGTGCAAATTATGGTTGAGCACATAACCCCTCTTTTCACAATAGTCACATTAAAGCAAATATCAAACGAGTTCAGTTGGTAAAGTGATTAGTTTAACTTTAAATGAATACTCAAGCGAGTTATACTGAAAAATCCAACGAGTCTCCGAAAATTTCGTTTTATACATCAATTTGGCAAACCGATCTTATACTTCTCGTATTATGGAAGGGAGAAATAGCATGTGATCAGACTCTACTGGCTAATTAATTGGAGGAATTGGATCATTGAAACCAGGAGGGGGTAAAGAGAGCTCCCGCCAATTTTGCAGGTGGTGACAATTCCCAAGAGAATGGCAAAAAGAGAGCCTCCATGAGAGACTAAATAGGGGGCTGAAGAAAAAGCAACACGTTTCATATCGTTTGCATTTACCTAACTCTGATCTCCCTATTCCTCTGAAATGCATTATTTTTTCTCTTCCTATAAAACCAAACCAAACCCACCTCTTATCTTATGAACATAGTCTGTTTACTTACTAAGCTTTTCCCTTTTTGTCAGAGTGGGTGTAGCTCAGTTTCAAGCCAACCAACTTCAACCTCACATATCTAAGTCTGCTATCATTCTTTTGCATTTGGAATTTTCTCGTTCTTTGGGCTAAAAAAATGGAGGCTGTATCCTTCAATTCTCTCTCAGTTTCGCTGAATAAGCCAGCAAGAAGAGTACTGTGTAAGCATGACCAGTGCTCATTGGGCAAGAAGAAGAGTCTAACGTGCTGCCAAGGCAGCGGCAGGGCGATCAAGTCCACCGTTCTGAAAGTGAGATCTGCGTCCGTTTGCATCAACCAAAGTGGTGCTCTGATAGATACAGGAAGCTCGGTTACGTCTCCAAATGGGAAGAGTCAGGCAGAAATTTGTGTGAATGATTTGGTGCCTTATGCTGGGCACTCCGACTCTTTGGTGGAGATGGATGATGGCATTGGAATTGTCAGATTTTTGAGAGGGAAGAGATTTTTCATTACTGGTGCAACAGGGTTCTTGGCAAAAGGTGAAAACATGAGCCTTTTTTCCAAGCATATACCTCTTGTTCGTAAAGTTTCTCTGTTCCTTTTTTTTTGGCTGAAAATTGTTAAGTATCTCCATCGTTAATCATTCTCAATGTACTGATGTCCAGTTCTTGTCGAGAAGATATTAAGGACCGTTCCGGATGTGGGTAAGATATTTCTCTTGATGAAAGCAAAAGACAAGGATGCTGCAATGGCGAGGCTATCAAGTGAAGTATGCCAGTCCTGTTTCTGAGTTTTCTAAAGTTACTGCCCACTTATTATCAACCATCTTTATGTCATTTACTGATGATGGAATTTTTTGCGCATGGTTGTGCACAGATAATATATTCAGAGCTCTTCAAGAGTCTCCAACAAACCTACGGAAAATCTTATGAAGCTTTCATGCTGAGCAAGCTAATTCCTGTGGTTGGAGATGTTTCTGAATGGAATCTTGGGTTAGGAGATGAGTTGGTTGACTTCATTGCAAATGAAGTAGATATCATTGTAAATTCAGCTGCAAATACCAAATTCGACGAGAGGCATGTGATTTCTCTTTTTTCCCCCTTGGCCTCTTGGTTACATGGATCCATTGATAATGTCATCTACTGGCAAACTTTTCTGCTTGGCTGAAAAAAGAGGGATAGAAAAAGCCATGTATGGTGAACTTCTCCATATAAAGCACCGTTGAAATGATCCATTTCTATATAATCCTACAGGTACGATGTTGCTATTGACATTAACACCAAGGGACCGTACCATCTCATGAGCTTTGCAAAGAGATGCAGCCAATTAAAAGTCTTCTTGCAAGTTTCTACAGGTAAATAATGTCGGGACGACTTTCTGGGTGTAACAGTTATGGCCTAAGCATTTTCTGAACATCTTTAACGTGAATCTGAATAGTTGATTGCTATCTTTTTCGTTTATAGCATATGTCAATGGACAAAGGCAAGGGAAGATTATGGAAAAGCCATTCTGCATGGGAGATAGCATAGTCAGAGAAAGTTACAGTGCTGAACCACCAACGTCTCTTCCTCAATTGGATGTGGAAAGTGAAATTCATCTGGCTCTGGAGTCAAAAAAGGCTTTGGAAGATCACGCAGTGACTAAAAAGATGAAAGAATTGGGTCTGAACAGGTGATTGATAATTTATCTTTGGCTTGCTACTTGACTCTTTCGCACTCGATTTTTGCATCATAGATAGATATCAATGAAAAATGATTGCTTTAGGACTAGGAATCCGAATGACATTCTTATTGATTTATGACAATGGCTAAAATCAGGGCAAAGAAGTTCGGATGGCAAGATACTTACGTGTTCACGAAAGCTATGGGAGAGATGCTCATTGACGACATGAGAGGAGAGGTTCCACTCATCATAATCAGACCTAGTGTCATTGAGAGTACTATAAAGGAGCCATTTCCAGGATGGATGGAAGGAAATAGGTACTTCAACATCTATTCAGATTATGGATGTTCTATCGATGCCATATTCAGAAAAAGAAATAGCTAATCTTTGTTTTTAATTTTCAGGATGATGGATCCCATCATCTTGTACTATGGGAAAGGACAGCTCACCGGATTTCTCGTTGACCCAAATGGAGTAATTGATGTCGTAAGCAATAGTACCTCTTTGATGATCTCTGCAGGACTCCTAAAACTGTTTTACATTCAAAATGGCAAAAAAAAAAAAAAAAAAAAAATGGTTGTTTGTTCACATGATACAGCCATTACACTATGCTAAGAAAAAGTTCGTGTTAACAAAGAGCTTATATGATTTGGTTTAAAAAGGTCAAGGCCAAAAACTGCCACGCAAGAACTGCCGAAAATGCTAGCTTCTTCACTTATTAGAAAATGGTACTCGCACTTTACCTAAAAAAAAAGAAAATGGTACTTGCGTTTGACATGCTATTAGTTGAAACATTAACAATGGATGTCTACCATTCTTGAGGATCTTGCAGCAATCATCCTCGAAAAACTTAACTAAATCAGTCTAATTGGTCAACCTGTGATGTTTCTGCTACTGATCTTTTAGGTACCGGCCGATATGGTAGTCAATGCTACCTTAGCAGCCATTGCAAGACATGGAATGGCCGGAAAGTCAGGAGTTAACATTTATCAGATCGCTTCATCGGTCGTAAACCCACTAGTTTTCCAAGACTTGACTAGAATGCTGTATGAGCACTACAACACTTCGCCGTGCTTCGACTCAAAAGGTAGACCAATCCCCGTCCCATTGATGAAGCTATTCACTTCCATGGATGAATTTTCAGCTTATCTTAGTGGAGATGCTAGTCAGATAAGCGGATTGAGAGCCATGACCTCAGACGCAAAGCTGTCCAAAAAACTTGAAATTGTTTGTCGTAGATCTGTGGAGCAAGCAAAGAAATTGGCCAACATGTATGAGCCCTACACATTCTACCGCGGAAGGTTAGTAAACTTTGCATTTATATTTATCACAGTTATATTAATCAGTGATGAAATCAACTGCATGTTGGTCAAGGACAGAACGGACAATTCACAAATTTGCCAGCTCAACCCTGCATTTCGTTCCACGATTTTCCCCTGATGTGCAGAAAACGAAACTTCTTTCTTATCTTATCTAAGACAATGCACTAAACTTAAACACGGATTTCACTTCTACCTTAAAAATCCCAGGTTCGACAACAGCAACACTGAGCGACTGATGGAAAGAATGTCCGAGGAAGAGAAGAGGAGATTCGGGTTTGATGTTGGGAGCATTGACTGGAAAGATTATATCATTAACGTCCATATCCCGGGTCTGAGATGGCATGTGATGAAAGAGAGAAGGACATTTATTTAGAAGGAACAACACACTAGGTTCTATAACGGTATGTAGTGTAATAAAATGGGTGTCAATGGCATCTGGAAAACAAGTGAAGACAAGAAGCAGTCAATTTTTACCATTGCTACTATAGTCCATCCGTTAACAGGCACTCATGTGGCCATTATTAAGTACTTCTACTAAGATCAATCAATTATGTTTCATAATAACAAATGATTGATTGTGTTTATGAAGGTATTGATTTAGTGATTGGCTACTGAAAAGAATCATATCAAACCTATACCCATAGTCATGTCTGATGATCTCCTGTTCTTTGCAATAAGCACAATGACATCAAAAGAACAGCAGAAACAGAACTGCACATGGGGGACTTCACTAAATTTAAGTAGCCTCAAAGGCTTTTAGTTTTACTGAAGTTGTATGCAATGCCTAGACTTTCACGCAAACTGACAAAAAAAAGAATAGCAGCAGAATCTATTGCTAATGCATGCGAAGGAATAGGAAAAATCTCATCTCCTGCTTTGCCAAAACTTCATAGCAGAAATCCGTCTAGTCTCCAGATGAACACCGAGGGCAGTCACACCTGAAGCCAAACCCTTGGGACAGAAGACTTTGCCGTGCATCCCAATCAAGACTTGCATCAATGTAGCAAATCCTAAGTTCTTCGCCTGCAAAATACCCTTCTAAGATTGCAACACAGAATTGACCTTTTCTAAAGAAGAACCAGACTGGGCAACGTAACAACAGTCAGCTGGACAACTAGCCTGTTATTTCCTGTATAATCGTTGTCATAATTTTCTTCTGCACAAATTATACTGAATTATAATGGACGAAGCCAACAGCCTGGCACATGACCAGAATGGACAGTCTGGTCTCAAGCTCCATCATGAGACCCATAAAACTATACTTACTGATCCATTCATCTCAAGAATTATGTAGCAGGTACCTGAGTGTATTCCATGATTTTCTACACCATCATTATGTCCTCCCCATCAGTTCAGACTATCCATCACATAGTCTAGCCTACTTGTCCTTGCAAATTGCCAAATTGCAAATTGAATGCTTTCTATACTAAATGCCCAGACTCACAAATGGCCCACATGCCAAAGGAGCTAATGAATTTGGACACTATATGGATACTGTCTCAGGCTCTCAGCATCTTAACACTCGACGAAAATATGAAATACCCCTTTTCATGCATTGTACAAGATAACTTGGCAGTGCATGGCCTGCACTTTCAGAAACTGACAGCCCAAGGGAAAGCTACTAACTGCTAGAGCAATGGAACAATCTCCACAAAAAACTTACTAATTACAAATGATGCCAGTTGAAACTAAGATTCTATATGGACTAAGACGAGAATGTCCTACAATTGAGCGATAAGCAAAAAAATGCTATATACTAAAGTAATGCTGCATAAATTTACTGTAAATGTGACAAACCTGGCTCAATATCTCGAAGAGCCTTTAATTTTGCAGCTGCATCTTCTAACCATATAATATGCGTATTAGGATCTGCAAGGAAAACAGTACAATACTTGTAAACAGCTGAATAAGAACAGAGGCCAAAAAAAGTTCAGTCTCTTCTTTCATCAATCTTCCGAGGTGCACATAAATCATTTTTTCTTCCTTAGTAGCATGCAATTTAATTTTTCAAAATTCGCAAAACTTTATCCTAGAAATCTGCAGTTTCTAATTCAAAAATCAGACTGAAAACACACTTTCTTTCACAGGAACAGCTGATCAAAAAGCAGAGGCCAAAAAAAGCTCAACCACTTCTCTCATGATTCTGCCAAGGTACATGTATAACGTTTTTTCCCAAGTAGCGTGTAGATTAATCTTTTAAATTATCAAATTTTTATACTAAAACTCTACATTTGCTAATTCAAGTCATACTAAATATACACTCTCTCTCACAGGAGGGACAGTCTGGTCTTAAGCTCAATCAATTCCTCCCTCCCTCCCTATCTCTCTCTCTCAAGTTTGTGCCACACCGCTGCAACAATCATCAGGAATAGGAGCAGGGAAATACCACAGTCATGATTATAGAATGAAGGAAGCATGTAAACCGCATTTCCAACAGCAGCTTCAGCTTCTACAGATGCCACAGCCATTGAAAGCAAATCCTCAAATGATCCTCCAACCACCTCTACACGGAATGCATTGATACGAATCCGTGCAAGCAGCGTAGTGTACCATTGCTTAGTCAGAACTAGAAATGTCAAAGATGATCATTCTCATAAGAATGACAAAGGGCAGGATACAAAAAGAAGGAAAATGAAAATCAGTGTTGCATGAAGGATACATGCTATCTGCTCATCCTTCAAATGAGCATTTGTGAAGGCACACTTCAGCAATCCGAACCCTTCCTCCATCTAATCACATTAATTTAGGAGGTCAAAGGAAGTCCAACAAGATTTCCTGCTAATTGTTAGTCTATTCATTCTATACATAAGCATTGAGACTATAAAAAGTGAGTCTTCCATATTGTTCTTGTAACTATCTTATAACACAAATAAAGATACATTCTGCAGCATCTCTAAATGTGATAAATTCTTTTTTCAAATGTTGAAGACAATTTCCAAAATGGATCTTAAAAAGTTTCCAATTTGCACCTTACAAATTCATAAAGGAAAGCACATCATGCTTTACATGGAAAAAGTAATGCTGCACATAGCCTTCCTGAGAACCAAAACAGCACCAAACAAATTTAAAGAGGAGCACTCGGTTGTCCAGGGATAAGGCTTTTCATTTAAGGAGACACATCAACAATATGATAAAAGGCTCCAGTGCTGCTAACTCAGTCCCAAATATTCTTACTACAATAAGAAAAATCAGTGTGGAAGACAAAACATTATAACAGTTCAATAAAACTTTTATAATAAGCCACACATCCAGAGACTTGAATTTTTAGATTAAAAAAAGTCGGCTACAAGGTTCTCACCTCAGATATCATCTCAGGAGACAAATAAGCAGGTTGAAGTATGTCAAGACAGTCACTGGATGTTGCGCCTGATATAACCATACAAGCTAGCCGTTTTACCAGGAGGGGATATTTCAAACCTCGGGCGCTTTGCAGAGAGATAAATGAAATTACACATCAAGATGATGGAAACTCCTTAAGAAATCGAGCTTTTTCATCACAATATAATAACGCCAACTTAACTACTAAATGCTCTTCTCTGAAAGTACAGTTTTTCAACTCACGCAGAACATAAAAAATGGTGCTTTGATGATCTTTGCTTGCTTTCAAAATTCATAGAGAAGAAGAAAAACATCCATTCTTTCGCTATGAGGTTGGACTGTAAACCAAGCTTGACCAAAAATAAAGCAACTCTAGTTAGGATAAGGCCATCAAAGCTTTGACAGATCAGACTACAATCTGCCGTGCTTCTTTTATAAAAACTTAAATGAGACCTTTGCATGGTCACTTTTGCTAGATATAGGCAATTACTTTTCATGAATCATATGGGAACCAGCATTGGGTCTCACGAAAAGCATCTAGGTTGATAAGATTTCTAAACTGTAGTAGTTCTCTTCTGTCAGCCAAAAGAGACTAACCAACAAAGCATATGTAGTCAAAACAGGTGAAATTCAATCAGGATGCAGATGGGCAAACACAAAAATGAACAAAAGACTCTCGTGGTGGCTTCTATCTGTTGCCTAGTCGCAGCCACATGTAGTCCAGGGTGTGAGTCGCCATAACCGGCTGGCAATGGAATCTCTACTTCTGGAAGCAAACAACAGTAACAAGACTAGAGATACTTCGTACCGACAATAGTCATCATGGATCGACCAGTCGACCCTTGTCTCGACTTCATAAAATCCCTGCGCACCAATATCGAATACGATATCACGTAAGATTCATCAACGCAACAAAACGTTAGATAAGTTCAAAATTCAAAGCCGTTCCTTTGTAAGTGAACCGCAGCTTGCTATAAGGACAGTAAGACAATATATTACAATTAACGTTACAACCATCTACGTATCCAAAGTCTCTCCACTCGCCAATTCACAAAGTCACTGGCCGTCCAATACGTCAAGGCAAAACTACAAACGGCTCGTGCGCGATCTTTCAAACAGGCGAACTTACGACTGTACGCACAACCAAAAAGCTTAAGCAGTCCCTACCTTGGAGCGCGCTCTGCAGCCATCGCTACAGAACGACGCCGCACGAGCCGGAGAGCCCGCGCCGTCTAGCTTCCTGAGGCAGAAGTAGCAGACGGCGTGGAGGGAGTGGAGCGAAGGGTGGGACACGACCGGTTCGGCCGTGTGGATGAGCTCGCCGGACCCGATCCTCCGGGTCGCGAAGACGCCCCGGCCGGCCGACCCGGTGAGCGCGACCTGTATCGGAGGCGGCCCGCCGGGTCGGGCCTGGCTGGGAGCGCCGGGCGAGGCTGGGGATGCGGTGGAGAGGAAGGCGAGCCGGAGGAGCGCGCTCGGGCCGCGCAGCTTGCGCGAGCGCGAGCACGCACTGCGGCCGTAGCGCGACAGCAGCGACATTTTTCCGGCGACGCGCGCGGAGACGGAGACGGAGACGGAGTCTGCCTGCTTGCTAGCCGGCTCGCTCGCTCGCCGACGTCGTTCTGGCCGTTACTGCCGTTTTCTTCTCATTTTTGTCGAAACGTTCCTGATTTTGCTAATGATCTGTGCGCAGTATTTAGCATACAACATCGGACACGCGCTCTTCCTACTAAAAATCATTGAACCACCTAACACATCTTTGAGAATTTGGACCCGTTTGATTCAATTTTTCAAAGACGAAAATACGTAGTGTTTGGCAAATGTTTTTGGGATTGCCTAGCCAAATGCTAATATTGAAAAAGTTGAAAACTCAAGACAAGTCCTATAAGGCTCCGATGACTACTAAATATATTTTTTTACAACATGATCCCTCTCTCAACTTTCAATACATTTGCTTTTTGAGTCTTCATATGCCATTAATTTATCCCATAAGCGTTTTGATCAACGGGATCCTCACAATGACAAAAACAAAGCACACTCGAGAAATCAAATCTTCTAGTCGAACCAACCATATAAATCTAAACTTTCGAAATTTGAATCAATACAAGTTATTTGGCAAAAAATAGTATTCAACAACATAAGAAAAGATAATCTTTGTCGTGACAGCCATACTTAAAACGTAATGGATAAATTATGTACAACCGATCAAAGCTCCAATGATCAAAAGCGGTTTGTTAGGAAATTATCGTTCGTTCGGGGAAAATATCGTGTTTTAGAAAATATTTTCAGGAAAGCCATCTTTCAAAAAAATGACTATATTTTTCGGCATTAGACGAAACCTGAAATTTGAGTGGAATATTTTTCTCTATTCGTTATCTAATTTGATTTTTGTGAAAATTTACCAAAAAAATAGTTTTATTTTATATATATTAAAAAAATGAATTTCTCATTTTTTTTATTTTTAAAAAATCGAATTTTTATTAATTTAAATTTAAAAATTTTCTTTCTTTTTCTTTTCCTTTCTCCTCCCTCCTCCACCGCCACATGCCTCACAATGGCCGGCTACCTAGCGACCGACCAAGACATGATCGTCAGATCCGACGAGCTCGAGCTCTGCCTAGGCTAGCAAGCTCGAGGCTCGGCCGATCAACTCGTCAAATTTGGCAGTAAAGCTAGGGTTCGCTTGGATCAGGTGCCCGATCCAGGCAATCCCTAGCTCCGCCACTAGATTTGACGAGCTCATGGCTCGCCAGAGCCCAACAAACCTCTGGGGAGCTCAAGCAAGGCCCGAGCCCTGCCCAACTCGTTGGATTTGGCGAGGCCCGAGCTCGCTAGGCTTGGGCTGCCTCGCCGGCCCGGGGCAAGGCTCAAGCTGGCTTGCGGCAGCCAATGACCGGCCAAGGCCAAGGAAGAAGATGAAAAGGGAAGAAAGAAAAGAAAAAGGAAAAAAATTAAAAACTTGATTTTTTTAAAAAAAATGAAAAAGAAAGCATAAAAATAAAATGAAAATGTATTTGATGAAAGGAAGTAATGTGGAAGAAGTTATGGAAAAGTGAAAAATATTTTCCTCACTTTTAAAAGTTATTTTTTCCAATAGTGGAAAATATTTTTTTTCACTAATTTATTTTCTGTGAAACGAACGCCGAAAAAAGTTCTTGAAAATTATTTTCCGCTAAACAAATTGAGCTTAAATAAAATTGTTGCAAGGCTCAATTTCCATGTCCCAGTGAAAGCTTCACGTTCAGATGAATTTGTCTATTTGTAACATACTTTAAACCACACCAACGAATATCAGGTAAGAAACTTCCCTAACAACTCCCAATATCCTGGAGTCCAAGGCAGCATTCAAGCGAGACAGATTGGCAGCTCATTAAATGTCTGGATAACAACTAGTAACACTTTAGAATGAGCAATTGATCATTAAGATATAATTCGATTTCCACAATTTCATCCAGAAAGATCAGTACAAGCATGCACGCTCATACATAAAAGGTGCCTAGATCATGAGATGCATAAAAGGTGCCTAGATCATGAGAGTAGTTGGCCTGTTCGAGAGGAATAACAACACGCTAACAACACGCTCAGCTTACTCATGCAATTAATCTAGATTCTCATCAAGTTCAAGTAGCATCTACTTTTCTCAATTATAAAGATTAATCATTAAAGCAATTAAGCTGGTTAGTACCCGCAATACGCTCATCACACCGTCTGATCAAATTAATGAATCGGCCATTTCCGGGAACCCGAAAAGAACCTGATTCAAATGCTGCTTTGGCAGCCTGATAGTCTTTGAGCTGATAACACACCCTGCGGAGAGAGATGAGAGAGAGAAAATCAGCTCTGGACCCCCTCAACAGATAGCCTTACTAAAATAAGCAAAGATCATCCAACTGCAAGTTCGAAAACTAACCCCTTGTGAAAGTATGCCATATGCATTGACGAGTCCAAACCAACTGCCCTCTCTGCATCAGCGAGAGACTCTGAAAAAGGGAGAATCCGGAAAAACAACAGCTTGACATGATTAGTAAGCAGCGATTCATTTATAAGCTTATCATGTTATCATCAATTTTAAAACGTGAATACGAAGCACATCATAATCTTCCATCTTCGCATTCATTGGAAGAGAAAGCAAAACCACCCAAAAAGAAAAGGGGAAAAGAAAACCCCATCCTCTATATTTTCCTACCCTCGGACAAGCTCGAAAGGTGAACTCGAGATAAAGCATAAATTTTCGTCCCTCTATTTCGCACCAAAACCAAGCAGGCTGAATGAAAAATTATGCAAATAGAAATGTCACTGGCTCTCCATTCTCTACCCAGCCTAGATGATCGTGATTAAGAAATTAGTAAGGCCAATAAAGACAATGAATTACACTTCCTCTGTCCATACAATTCACTATCGAGAAAGCAAAATAGAGCAACCAATAGAGCACAGTCTCATAGCAAAAGAGTAGCTGTATACAAATCCCATGAATTTCACATCCCTAATGACAAAACGTGTTTAAAGCCCTCCGAAACAGCCTCCATTCTCTAACCAGCTAGATGATCGTGATTCAGAAATTAGCAAGGCCAACAACGGCATTGAATGACACTCCCTCTGTTCATACAGTTCATTATGGAGAAAGCAAAACAAAGCAACCCATAAAGCGCAATCTCAGACAGAACGGCTAGCTACATACGAATCCCACAATCATTAATTTCACATACCTAATAACAAATCGCGTTTAGAGCCCTCGAAAACAGCGACCAAAGATATGTGTGATACTACTCAACTTAACACTCAATTTCTCAATTACTTACGCATGAAAATATATAAATCAAATAGAGAGGGATAAGTGTACCGGAAAACATGCCAAGCTTGAAATGGGCATGAGAGCATCCGGCAAATAGTTTGGCGTTATTAGGGCTAGTGGACATAGCTTGTGTGAAAGGCATGACAGCGAGCTTGAAGTCTCACGATATGCTTTGAGCGCTTGGGTTTCCAGATCTGCCGTGGCAGGAGGATCTGCACCAGGAAATTCATCCGCACCCAACTTCTCTCTATTTTCCTGAAATGCAACAAGCAAAAGACATCTCAGGTCAAAATGCAATTTTCGACACCATTCTATTGTGAAAACAGATTCTACTATTTATCGGAGTCTACAGTTTTGATGATGGATCTGAGGGTGTCTCAGATCTAGTTCCTGTGATTTCCATTTGGCATGCATCTGCACCCAACTTTTCTCTATTAGGAACAATGTGAACTTTCAGATTTATAGATGTTAGCAAATCTAGGTAATATTGCAAGACATTGGGTGTGAGTCTACGTATTCAAGCCGGGCCTGTCTTTTCTCTTTTTGGTTGGGAAAAGAAGGGGGGTGGGGATGATAACGCGCTCATTTCCAAATCATCCACAAAGATCAGTACAAGCATGCATGCTAATGCACAAAAGGTGCCTAGATCATGAGAGAAGTTGGCCTATTCCAGAGGAACAACAACGCGCTCAGCTTACTCATGCAATTGGTCTAGATTCTCATCAAGTTCAAGTAGGTCTAAAATTAAACTGAATTATTCAAGTAGCATCTACTTGTCTCAATTGCAAAGATTTATTCATCATTCAAGCGATTAAGCTGGTAGTACCTGCAATAAGCTCATCACACTGTTTGATCCACTTCATGAATATTGCATTCCCCGGTACCTGACAAGAACCAAAATCCAATGCCGCTTTGGCAGTCTGATAGTCTTCGAGCTGATAACAAGCTTTGCTGACAGAGAGATTAGAGAGATAATGTCAGCTCTGGATATCCTCAACAGATAGCCTTACATAAATGAATAAAGATCATCTGACTGCAAGTTCGAAAACTAACCCCTTGCGAAAGTATGCCATATGCATTGATGGGTCTAAATGAATTGCCTTCTCTGCATCAGCGAGAGACTCTAACAGAGGCAGAAAAAACAACTTGACATGATTAGTAAGCAGGGATTCGTATATAAGCTTATAATGTTATCATCAATATAAGACGTGAAAAACAAAAGTACATCATCACAATCATCCATCTTCGCATTTGTCAAGAAGGCAAAGAAGCAACAACGACAAAAGAAGAGGGGGGAAAAAGAAAATCTCGTCCTCTATATTTCCCTTCACTCGGACAAGCTCGAAAGTGAGCTTTTTGTCCCTCTATTTCGCACCGGTATCTCCAAAGCCAAGCAGGCTGAGTGGACGATTATGCAAATAGAAAGATCACTGGCTCTCCATTCTCTAACCACCGTAGATGATCGTGACTAAGAAGTTAGCAAGGCCAATAAAGACACCGAATGACACTTCAGTTCCCTATTGAGAAAGAAAAACAGTGCAACCAATAAAGGGCAATCACAGACCGAACGACTAGCTGCATAAGAATCCCACAATCATGTGTCACGGCCTGAAAGAAGACCAATCCGAGAGGTTCCCAAGGGACGGCCATGACTCTGGAGGACCTCTTGCTTTCACTCGGATTCCCATCAAGTCTTCTTCCTGAAGTTTCCAAGGGCAGTTCACTCGGATTCCCATCAAGTCTTCTTCCTGAAGTTTCCAAGGGCAGGCAAAACCGTCATTACACCTAATTCTAGAAAACTCTATCTTTATTTATGTCGGTAGTTGAGGCGGTGCGATCTCGTCCGCCAGATAAAATGTAGATCAACGGATGTAATCCGAGGGCCTCAAGTATAAAAAGGAGTGCCCTCCCCTCATTTGAAATATCCAATTATGCTCACTTTCTCTCTAAACTTCCTCTCTCTAAACTTTCTCTCTCTACGATCCGGATATAGTGATCACGAGGTATAGTGAGCGATTGATCGAGCAAGGCTTGACTTGGTGACCCAAAATAGTCTGAGTCGCCGCGTGGTCATGATCCCAATCGATCGGCCTGTGACACATGAATCTCACATGCGTTTAAAGCCCTCCAAAACAGCGCCCATTCTCTAATCAGTCTAGATGATTGTGATTAAGAAATCAACAACGTCGATTAAGACATTGAATGACACTCTCTTTTTATTCAGTTCACTATCGATAAAGCAAAGCAACGGAAGGGCAATCTTAGACCGAACAACTAGCTGCTACGAATCTCACAGTCATCAATTTCACATGCCGATTAAAGCCCTCCAAGATACGCGTAATACTCGGTCAACTTAGCACTCGATTTGTCAATTACTTACATAGGAAAACAAATAAACTAAAGACTCGGTCAACTTAGCACTTGATTTGTCAATTACTTACACAGGAAAACAAATAAACTAAAGACTCGATGTGACAATAATAGAGAGGGAATAAGTGTACTGGCGAACATGCCGAGCTTGAAATTGGCGTGAGAGCGCTTGGCAAATAGTTCGGCATTGTTGTTAGGGCTAATCGAGATAGCTTGTGTGAAGAGCTGAAGTCTCCGACGACTATCATTGCTTTGAGCGCTCGGGTCTCCAGATCCGCCATGACAGAAGAATCTGAGGACATATTACCGGAAAATCGGAGCCAAAGGAGACAAAAGACAGGCGATTCGGAGGTTGAAGCTCGGGTCTCCAGATCCGCCATGACAAAAGAATCTGAGGACATATTACTGGAAAATCGGAGCTAGAGGAGAGAGAAGACGGGCGATCGGAAAATCGGAGCTAGAGGAGAGAGAAGACGGGCGATTCGGAGGTTGAAGTGAAAGTGAAATGAGAACGGACATATTACCGGACGGAGGTTGAAGTGAAAGGAAGACGGGCGATTCGGAGGTTGAAGTGAAAGTGAAATGAGAACGGACATATTACCGGACGGAGGTTGAAGTGAAAGTGAAATGAGAACGGACATATTACCGGAAAATCGGAGAGTGTATAAATATGGCCTCGTAGAAGGGTGTTCGAACTCTTGATCTCGGTGATGAGGGAGAGAACGCACACCAACTGCGCTGCTCGTGGTTGAGTGGAAAAATGCCATTTTAATACTTATCAAAAGAACAAATTGTAAATAGATCATGCAATTATAGCAATCCATCAAAACTTCCCCATATTTTAAAATTAAATCATCTCCCATCCACATATATAAAGTTCAAAAATCAAGATTATTGGCCTACTCTTGAGGCGTTGACATTAAATCCTATTAAGGTATTCAAATTCTGAAAAATAAATTTTAGAAATAAGATCAAAAGTACCAAGAAACCAAACGACCCGTTCATGATACGATAAGTATTCCATAAATTTAAGAAATATTGAGTTTAATCTTAATCATTAGATATTGCGGGGCATACGGTTTCAAATGTTCAAGGTATAAATTCAATTCAGCATATTCATTACGCTCATGTGATAATTTCCCTGTAACACGATACCATGCCCTGCTTCAATTACTGCGTGCATTCCGACTTGACTCGAGTTGAGTCTCAACTTACGGAACAGGAGTATAGGGATGAGTATGGTTTTAGGGTTAAACCGAAAATCAGAAAGCTAGACCAGTAAAAATTGGTCTGGCTCTTGTTTCATATGAGAGATGGTCTGGTTTCCGATTCCACTTTTTCAAGAATCACCGGCTACCAATTTGGTTCCCAATTCCTATGAGAATCGGAATCGAAACTGAAACTAAGGAGGGAACTAGAATCGGAAACCCTAAAATCCCTAATTATCTTCCCGACACACTTAGTTTTCTACAATGTGTTTCCTTTTCATTTTTCATCTTTGTCTTTATATATTGTAATTCATTTTCATATATCTAATGAGTTAATATTTTATTTAATCTCTTCTCTTTTTTTCCTTTTTTTTTAAACTTTAGATACGGATCGTCTTAATAAGTAAATTATCATGGATAAATAGAGTTATCAGTTGAAATGGATCTAATAATTATTTAGTTTAGTTAATAGTAATTTCAAATTTAAAACTATTATTGAGTGATTAATTATAATTGTTGTTTCTTTTGATTTCAAATAGTTAGAATTTGCAACAATTTCCAAATAGTTAGAATTTGCAACAATTTCCATGGATGATTGAGGACTGAAGTTCTATAATTTAGGTTTTACATTATTTTATTTTTGAAGATGATATGCCGTCCCATTCATCAAAATTTGGTCCCACTCGTCGGCTGGTATCGCGAGCACGGAGAATTCATCCTGGTTTACAAGTACATGCCTAATGGGAGTCTCAATTGCCATCTGTCAGGACTAGTTATAAAATAGCATTAAGCCTGGCTTTGGCTCTGCATTACCTTTGAGGAGAAGAGGGAATGCACCATTCACAGAGACATCAAACCGACTAATATACCGTTGGACAAAGACTTTCAAACTAAGCTCGGCAATTTCAGGGTGGCTAGGCCTGTTGAGTCTCAATTGAGAACTCAAGCAACGGCTATAGTAGGGACTTACGGCTACTTGGCACCGGAATAGAAGGAAGAGTGAGTAAAGATTCGGAAATGTTTAGCCTTGGAATCGCGGCACCGGAAATTGCATGCAGGAGACGGATTTATCTGGAAGGGGAAGGTCACACACTGCTTGCAAAGTGGGTTTGGCAGCTTTACCTGGCAGAAATCATTCTAGGTGTGGCTGGCGAGAGACTGACGATGGCGTTTTGCGAGAAAGAATTGGAATGCTTATTACTTGTGAGCTTGCGATGTACTCATTCAAATGGCAGAGACCATAGATTGGAGAGGTTATTGAGATCCTTAAAGTTTGAAGCTCCCTTGCCAGTATTACCAAAAGATATGCACGGTCAAAGACCATTTCATGCCTCACTTGCCTCGCCTACCCAGGAGGTCAAGGACATCATCGACTTCCTGAAGTGTCGGAAGCACGTTACAAAACCATACAGCGTAACTAACTGTAATTTTGATTTGTTGTCTTTCTTTCATATCGACTATCTCGATGCATACGCATTTCCGAGTAGAGCTCATAGTGGAGAGTGGACCGACTGAAAACATGCGACTGCTGCCAAAGACGGGCCATCTAATCACGTTGGCTTTTCTCGAGAAGTCCGGCTCCTTCTTCGGAGACGCGCCTGTCAAATGCATGATCACAAGTATGAGCAACTGTGATCAAGGCAGTACCAAAACCTTTGCCGAAAGCCTCCTAAGTGAGGGGAAAAAAGCAACATCCGACATTTAAAAAAGATGACCTTCGCATAACAGCAGGCAGAACTGCATCTGCACACAACTTTTCTCTGTTCTCCCGAAATGCATCTGCACCCAACTTTTCTCTATTCTCCTGAAATGCAGCCAGAAAAAAGACACTTCAGGTCTTTTTTTACATCATTCTTTCATGGAAACAGATTATACACCTAACATGAGAGGAGAAATGACAGATCAGGTTGACAACAAACCCCCAATTTTTCAGCTTCAACTTCACCAGTCTATCCTATGTCGTTTTGGTGATGGATTCGAGGGCCTCCAACATCCGGTGCCTATGGGTTTCATTTAGCATGCTCATCAATAATTGCATCTCCCATAGTATTCAACAGCATAAGAAAAGATAATCTTTGTTGCGACAGCCATACTTAAAACATAAAGGATAAATTATGTACAACCGATCAAAGCTCCATTGACCAAAAGCAGTCTGTTAGGACATTAAATGAAATTGTTACAAGACTCGGTTTCCATGTCCCAGTGAAAGCTTCAATGACCAAAAGCAGTCTGCTGGGACATTAATTATGCACAACCGATCGAAGCTCCAATGACCAAAGGCAGTCTGTTAGGACATTAAATAAAATTGTTGCAAGACTCGGTTTCCATGTCCCAGTGAAAGCTTCGTGTTCAGATGAATTCGTTTATTTGTAACATACTTTGAATTGGTATATCCCATACCAACACCAACAAATATCACGTAAGAAACTTCCCCAACAACTCCCAATATCCTGGAGTCCAATACAGCATTCAAGTGAGACAGATGAGACAGATTGGCAGCTCATTATATGTCTCGCTAACAACTAACGACACTTTTAGAATGAGTAAGCAACAACATGAATCTTTAGATTTATACAAGTTGGCAAATCTAGGTAACATGGCAAGACACATCAGGTATGAGTCTACATATACAAGCGGGGGACAATTTTTTTTTTCTTTTTCGGTTGGGAAAGAGGCGCCGTAGGGGAAGGGGGTAATTACAGGAGGTTTGACAGGCTAAAAGCAACCAAGAATGAAGCATTTCCACCGTAGGTACACAAGAAAAGTGGAACAATGTACCTGAAACGACAGCAACTTTATGAGCAACTGCACTGTAAAGAGAAGTCCAGTTTAAGGGCTCAGCTCTCTTTAGCTTTAGCAAGGTGGACTTCAATTTTGCTTGGCAAGACTTTGTATTCGCAACTTTCTGGTGCAACCTGTTAAAACAAGGAATCAGAATGAAGCAGAACAGAAAAGAAAACATGATAGAAAGTCCAGTAGAAAGTACATTGCCCGGACCTGACTTGATACACAAGGAAAACTAAACAGCCTAGCGATCCTAATTGAAGATCTTGAACAAGAATCCAGTCTCGACCAATTTAACCCAAGAACATCAACTAAGTAATTCATAATTAGTGGTTGTTCAAATATGTGGTAAGATCTATCGCACAACAATCAACTCCCACATCTTAAATATATCAGCCTCTTTGCCTACCTTTGAAAAGAGTACTTTTTCAATTTTTTTAGCTACCCACCAGAAATTTGAAAACGGAAAATATTAAATAAATTTTAAAAAAGATAATCTATATGATTCCACATGTCAAAGTTAATACATTTTGAAAGTCCTCTTAATAAATGTCAAATTGGGAAAGACGCAAGATTTAATATAAAAGTTATAGTTCAATGTAAAAGTCCCCACAGACAAACCTATTATAGAAGCTACTCCGCAACAGATTGCTGGTTACACACCTTTCCAAATAGGCTGGCTTGAAAGTGACAAGCATCCTCACCAGGGACATCAATGATAACGCTAAGCCGTAAAGGACATCAATCAAGTCAATGTTTGTTCTATTTTTCAAGCATAGAAAAGAGCACTAAGTTCAACATCGATAAGCAAACAATTTTTGTCAGCAAACAATCTTATGTGACAAAAAAAAAAAATTACAGATTGTTCCCAAAATGAACCACGACATTTTGAGCCGCTATGCCTTTTGCCAACATAGTTACAACCACTTTATCTGCCTCCTGGTAGAATTGATGCCTGCACTTGCAAAAGAATAGCTGTCTGTCTGATTACTAATAAGCGTGCCTAATTATGGAAAAGGCTCTCATTCTAAGATCTATTTCATAATGGACAATATTAAGGCTTTGAATTAGTAGAAGCATAACAACTGCGAAAGCATCACCAATGATATGCTCCAAACTTCCGAAGTCCAGACTCCTTGGCACCACAATGACATTGATAGGAACAGAAGAAAAAACTGCAGCTCATATACGATTGATCCAAAACTCAATATAAATCGTTCAGTGTTTAGCATAAAGTGTAAAAGGTGCAATGACCTGTATTTTGATTTGACATTCAACTCTGAAGTTGCCAACCTCATCCACAATCTGACCAATTTCCCGGCCACCTTCCATGGGTACCACCTGGGTTGAGGCCTTTACAAGTGGTGGGCTGAGTATATCACCACATCTCCCTAAAACATAATTCCACAGAGCAATTGATGTAGCACCCCGAACCCTTCGGCGGTTGCCACAACCCGATCGTTCAGGAGTTTGTCTCTGTCCACGTTCGCCGCGATGGACCCCGAACCCTTCGGCGGTTGCCACAACCCGATCGTTCAGGAGTTTGTCTCTGTCCACGTTCGCCGCGATGGGGTTGATGATCGTTCAGGAGTTTGTCTCTGTCCACGTTCGCCGCGATGGGGTGATGAGAGGGATGCTGCCACCGCCGCCGCCTGACGCACCAGACTAGGTGTGAGACCTGTGAGTGACGAGTAAGGGCTGTGTTTTTTTGGGAGTTAGTTAGCTGACACTTATGATGGGAGTTGAGCTCATGTGATGTAGAGGGTCGAGGATCTTTTTGAGGTTTTAGGCTGGACATGGCAGAATCCTAGCTTTTCCTTGTTATGTATCAACCCGAAAAGAAGTCTCATCCTGAAAGAATATGTAAATAAAGTGTCGTTGCTTGTTTATAAAATCCTGGTGATTAGTGGTGTGTATTGGTATCATGGTTGGTACGGGGAGAGATGGTGACGTTTCATTTTGCTTCCGCTAGTAAGTCGCGCTGGGATCGCTTTTAAAAAAAAAAAAAATGCCTGTGATTAACGACGCTTTCTCTAAGTGTAAGGCATGAAAGGGTAATAAGATGTAACATTGGTGCTTATAGCAACCGCCGAAGGGTTCGGGGTGCTACAACGCCCCCTTTTTTTTGGTATCAGAGCGACATGTTAATTTGGAAAAGTGAATGGTAAGCGAACTGTGGCGACCCAAATCGGATTGGGGGCCACAAGCACCGATGTTACATCTTATTACCCTTTCATGCCTTACACTTAGAGAAAGCGTCGTTAACCATAGGCATTTTTTTTTTTTAAAGCGGTCCCAGCGCGACTCACTAGCGGAAGCAAAATGAAACGTCACCATCTCTCCCCGTACCAACCATGATACCAATGCACACCACTAATCACCGATTTTATAAACAAGCAACGACACTTTATTTACATATTCTTTCAGGATGGGACTTCTTTTCGGGTCGATACATAACAAGGAAAAGCTAAGACTCTGCCATGTCCAGCCTAAAACCTCAAAAAGATCATCGACCCTCTACATCACATGAGCTCAACTCCCATCATAAGTGTCGGCTAACTAACCCAAAAAAAAACACAGCCCCTACTCGTCACGCACAGGTCTCACACCCAATCCGGTGCGTCAAGCGGCGGCGGTGGCAGCATCCCTCTCATCACCCCATCGCGGCGAACGTGGACAAAGACAAACTCCTGAACAATCGGGCCCCCAGCCAGGCCTATGTCGTATGAGACAAAACAGCGCACGCGTATGTAGGTGAGTCCAGGCACAGAAGGACAGCTGAACTCCTCACACTCTACCTCGACGTCGGACGATAACTCGTAAAATGCACCCCGCGTGACAGCAGGAAGCGGCATACTGCTAATCTGAAATGTTGGTCCCCAAAAAAAAGAAGACAACCACTCAATGAGATAAGAATCCAATAACAACTCAATGCATCATACAAATCATACATGCATTGTAGGCGTTACTTACCTTGAAGCCATACGCATACTATCATGCATCATCATATCATACATGTCATCATCATCATGACATCATCACATTACACATGTTATCATGACATATCATCATCATCATCATCATCATCATGCATATCATCATCATCATCATCATCATCATCATCATCATCATCATGCATATCATCATGCATATCATCATCATGCATATCATCATATATCATCCTCACCATCATCATCATGCATATCATCATATATCATCCTCACCATCATCATCATGCATATCATCATGCATATCGTCATCATCATCATGCATATCATCATCATTACCATGCATATATTGTCATGCATAATGTCATGCATATATCATCATGCCTCATGTCACACATATATCACTATGCATGATTTAGTTCCAATTTCATCTTGGACCACCACATTTCTCATTCCCGGGACCAATGTTTGCGTCCTACATGTATCCAAGATACAATTACAGATCATCCGGCTCCCCCACTCTCCGGGCATCTCGTACCCCAACTAGCATCACAAGGACCCTCCGGTATCCAGCCATTTAAGGCCACCGGGCAACCGGCCGCACCCTTCAGGCCAAGCATCTCGCACCCAATCCGGCATCGCGAGGTATCCCTCGGCATAATTACCATGCCGAGCTTCCGGCTCCGCCACTCTCCGGGCATCTCGATACCACTCGGTCTCCCGAGGACCCTCCGGTATTCGGCCATTCATGACCACCGGGCAACTGGCCGTACCCTTCTAGCCAAGCATCCCGACACTCCCGGGGCATCGTCGGCTCACCCCCGACGGCTTCCTCATTTATCTCAATTCACACCATTTTGATTTAATTTATCATGGCATGTGATGTGATGACAAATCAAGATCATACTCATCATTGAATTCATACATGCATCTCAATTCCATGTCATATATATATACCAAGACTTTATCACACGTGCCACATAAATAAATTAAATGGAATCTATGGCCAATAAAATAATCTATTATTATTATTATTATTATTATTATTATTATTATTATTATTATTATTATTATTATTATTATCTATAAATTTCCAAAATTATAAAAATTCAAGCAATTACAACCCAATAGGATTACATGCAAAATTCATGGCCAAATTGAATTTTTACAAAATCTCACAATTTTCACAAAATACCCTATGATTCTCGGATGAAACCAGAATGCACAGTTTCCAAATAAATTCGATTAAAATATCCATATGGACTCCAAAAATTATGAAATTTTACTGGATTATATCCAAGACAATTTCGTACAACTTTCATGAAGAACTCCAAGCCAAATTATTTTTAGATTATTTTATACAGTCTCACGAAGCTTCTGGATCCATTTTCAAAAACGTCCAGTGTATACATCTCCGAAATATTGAGATTTCACATACCTATTCTCTTTCGTTTCCTCTGAAATTTGGATATGTTCTACATCAAGATGTCATTTACAAGTTTCATGAAGAGATCTAGGTCAAATAACCAGAATATAGTCATCACTTAGGTCTTTGAAGTCTCGGGTGTCTCAGAATACATCACCAGAATCATCGTCTTCAAGATCTAGTTGATTTACTAGGCTATACTTGTTCATTTCACTTCAAATTTGAGTATGTTGTATTTTAAGATATCCCCTACAAATTTCATGAAGAAATATAAGCGAGATTCTCATCACAAACCAACATGCAATCACGAATCCAGCAAGAGGTTAGTAAAAACTCTCCAGATCTGAGGTCTCCGTAGGACGAGACTTTAACCCCTCAAATCTCCATCATTTTCCACGAAATTTTAGTATGTTATATTACAGGATGTTAGCTACAACTTTTATGAAGAAATCGAAGCCAAAATCGGGCTCCAAACACACATGCAAGCTCAAACAAGTTTCTGACTCACACGGTCCGAACACGAACAGCCATACCATTCAACATACATCGTCCATGCTTCGGTTTTTCTCACTTAAACACTCAAAGATTCAACATGCAAGCAACATACAAACATGCAAGAGAAGCTAGAGGACTCCCACTTGCCTCTAGACCGGTCGGTCGACGACGTAAGGCGGCGAACACGGCGGCACACGGCGGCTCCTCCTCGGCTCCGCTTCCTCTCTCTCTCGGCCACTCCCCCTTTCGCTCGAAATCTCTCTCTCTCTCTCACCTTCTCTCTCGGCCAAATGAGAAAATCCGGCCACCCTCTCTCTCTCTTCCCTCTTATACCCCCAAAAGCTCATGATTACTTGCCTACAAACCAGCCAATGCATGGCCTTCCCTTTTTGCCACTTGTCTTATTGAATTTTTGAATTTGATTTGGGCTTCTTGGGCTTGGGCTTTTGGGCCGGTCGACCACCTCCTCTTGGGCCTCTATTGGGCCGGCCAACTTGGCCCATTAAAATCTTAGGCCAATGGGCCTAAGGCCCATCCTAAAAATTGACATTTTCCCTTCTTTTTTTTTTTAAATTCCTTTCTATAAATATTTTTAAATTTCAATTTTTCATCTTGGCCAAAGTCTTGGGACATCTTGTTTATTGAAATTTAATTTATAGAGTACATGGCCAAGCATAGATTATTAATCTATCAAATTTAAATTTTCACAATCACATGCACAAATCATCTAATTAAAAAGACCAATGGCTAAAGCATAAGCCATAGGAAATTTCATCACCTAATTAGAGACTTTAACACACCTTATGGCTTGGCTTTGAATTTTGGGATGCCACAATTGATCATTAAGATATAATTCGATTTCCACAATTTTATCCACAAAGATCAATACAAGTATGCACACTCATGCATGAAAGTGCCTAGATTAGGCGATAAGTTGGCCTGTTTGAGGGGAATAGCAAAGAGCTGAGCTTACCCATGCAACTGATCTAGATTCTCATCAAGGTCAAGGAACTCAAAAACTAAATTGAACTAATTTTAATCCTCAAGCAAAAAAAGTAATAATAAAAACTCAAGATCGTGCACCTAATTAAATGATTAGTTTATGATCTCTTTGAAAAAGATTTATATAGATGGATGATGGAACATCACCATCACACTATCGAGAACCCTTGACCTCAACTCAAGCTTATATTAATCGACGGGAAACAAGTTTAGCTCAAGCATATTGAGTATCTTACAGAGTAAAAAACCTCGAAATAACAAAAATCAAGCTTCATTTAACTTGGTTCAGATACAGAGCTTTTATTTCTCCAGCAGAGTCAAGTTCCAGTATCACATTGTCTCAGCTACTTGTCTCAATTACACATTTATGCAGATTTATTCATCATTTAAGCCACTGAGCTGATCTAGTACCTGCAATTTTCTCGTCCCACCTTTTGATTAAATCAGTAAATCTTGCATCCATAGGAGCCAGAGAGGAACCTACTTCCAATGCTGCTTTGGCAGTCTGATACCTTTCAAGCTCATAACAAGCATTGCTGTGTGTGAGAGAGAACATCAGCTCCGAATGCCTCAGCAAATATCTTTATATAAATGAACAAAGATGGTCCAACTCAAGCTGTAGAGCTATATGGCAACTTTACAGGCATTTGCTTTGTAGGGCAGAACATAGAACTACCTTACAGTTGCCAAATGTTGGATAAGATTATATTTAACTTTTTATCCCACACCCATGTAGATGACCTTCTAAACATCAATGTGACAAGCAGTAATGTAGTGGAGAATGAAAATTAAAGACAAAGAATAGTCGCAACGCATCAGTTTTAAAACAGAAGTCTTGAAGTCTTGAACATTTTCAAAGAGGACCATCTCGGACTATGGTAAACTACCATAGTGAGGATGATTTGTGATTTTGACCAAACCATAATATCCCTATTTTGCTACAAAAATAACAAGTTCCAATGAACCATTATCACAATCACCACATGCATGTAAAATGGTAAGAGTGGGCATTGAGTGATACTAACCCCATGCGAAAGTATGCTTTTGACATTGAAGGATCCAACTCGATTGCTCTGCTTGCATCGGCAACAGCCTCTGCAAGCATTAGGAAAAACACCAGGAAATTAGTAAGAGAGGTCTATGCAGTAGTATAAGAAAGACGAATACATTAGTTTATCAATTTAAAACGTGAAAAACGAAAGTACAACTTAATCCTCCATCTGGGCACACCCCAATACAAGCTCGAAAGCAGACTCGAGGGAAAGCATAAATTTTGGTCCCTCTTTTATTTCACTCCAAGTTTTCTCCAAAATCAAGCAGCAGGCTGAATAGAAAGATCACTGGCTCCCCATTCTCTAACCATAGATGATCTTGTTTAAGAAATTAGCAAGGCGAAAGACACTGGACGATAGTTCCTCTGTCCATACAGTTCACCATCAAAAAGCAAAACAAGGTAACCTTTATTGGCAATCTCATAATGTTAAATTTCACACTCGCGTTAAAAGCCTCTCCAAAGCAACCACCAAAACGTCAACTTTACACTCGATTTCTCAATTACTTATCGAGGAAAACAAAGATATAAAGACTTTATATGAAAATAATAGAGAGGGAATAAGCGCACCGGTGAAGTTGCGGAGTTCAATGAAGGGCTGAGCGCGGTGGACAAATAGCTTGGCATTTGTAGGGCTTAATAAAATTGCTTCGGTAAATAATTCGACAGGCAAATACAGACTTGGGGTTTGACCGTCGTGATTCGAAGGTAAAACCCAAGACTTGTAGCCTAAAACGGTAATTTCACGGTGTAAAGAATGCTGTCGGAAATCCTCTTCCTAACAAATTAGCCGAAAGAAATATCTGCTTTCCTCTTATTTAGATGTTTTTCTCCCTTAAATATATCCTTTCACTCTCCATTAAACTTCGTAACACCGCAAGAGGGACCAAATACGGATCTTTAATTTCCCTGTACATTACTTTTAAAAAGTCCATTTCTATTTTTAAAATATTTATTTTTTTTCACGTCAAAGGCACTTAAATAGATTTTGATTTATATATACATACATAATTTTCATTTAATTATCAAATTAAGTTTTTAACCTGTATTTTCTAAGTTCATGCTCCTTTCGCATGTAAGTCCACCCCATTTGTCAAATTTCACACATTACTCGTAATGTGACATGCTCTTGATGTATATAAACTCTTTTATACACATGATTTTTTTCCACCTATCAGTTAAGATTTTTTTATACAATAACAAATGCAAATGATTGCGAATAATCAAACTAGTAAAAATCCACATGGGATAATATCATTTTTAATTGGACTTTTATTGGACTACTCTCCCTCAACTATTTCACCGGGCAAGACAAGGGAAGGGCCTCTTCCGATCGACTGACTAGGAGCATCTCAACTACTATTCAATATGCTGCAGGAATAAAAGAGACAATGTTTCAATGTAAGCCTGCATTTCAATTCTCTTTGTGTTCTGCGAGCCATGTTGAGGTGTTCAAGTAGATAGGACAAATATGATTTACAGTTTTAGCGCACCTTTGGTTTATTTTCAAAATCACTTGGGTGTATCGTATAGCTTTTCCCGTTCTCGAGCTTAGATTGCACAATGATCATTTCGATAGAAGATTATATTCTTAGCTCCTACTACACAGGCTGATCGAGATATTCAAGGAGTTATGGAGATCGACTTCAATCGCTAAACGAAAACTGATACCGATTGCATAGACCTTGATCACTTCATTGAAGAAGCCATGGAGATCGTCTCTTTCCAATGGAGATCCTCTCTCTATGGGTCATTGAACTTAGGCCAAGTGGTCCAAACCTTTTAATGTATATAAATTTTAAATGCCAAAGTTATATTGTCAATGTAACATGATCTTTCAATTTTTCTAACAAATATATAGGCAGGCCGAGCTCAGGCCCACCCAACAAGCCTAAAAAATCTAGCCATTCCCGCGTGCTGCCCTTTGGCGAGTCACTTTCACCAAAGGTTGGATATTTGGTTTTTATATAATGGGATTCCGTGGCTATTCAGATAGAAAATAATTGTGTAACAAGAATTATTAACTCTAAATAAAGGTAAATCTAAAAAAACTGAGGATAAAATTAATAAATCGACAGATTGAAATTGAGAAATTGAGAAATTGTGTAAGTGCTCGTCGATTGCGGATCTTTTACTACTTGTCGAAATTTATTTTATATAACCTTGTACAAAACATAACCGTTTATATGCGATTATCTTTTTGAATTACAAGTTTCAACTGTCCTAAAATTCTTGGCTTTGTACTTATTGTCTTCAACTACACATCCCTATCCCAGCTTAGCCATCAATTAGCCATCAATCAAATATTCTCGCATGGTCTTCATTTACATCTTTTATGGTATAATCGATCATTTGCTATATTACATCGAAAACCATCTTGATCAATTTCACCTATCATTTGTGTCTTTGGTAACACAGCACCAATTTTACCTATCAATTTGCAATTGTACTTATCAATCGCTCTATTGACAACTTAATATCAACACATCATCTATTTACAACGACTTGAATTACTTTTCTCTTATTTAACCAACAATGTAGCTCTAAACTACATCACTCAAATGACAGAAATTTCTCATATTGGATAATTGCGATGGTACTTTCGTCCTGAAAATTGAATCAACGTGACTTATCCGGCGGAAAATAGTTTCAATCCCAGCCAATGAATGTCGATCAAGAGACCGATGTGCGAAATAAAAGTTGGAAAAAGTCGATCAAAGAGGGGATGTGATGGGGTACGAAACGGGTGTACCTTGAGGGCAGCATTTTCCAAAGCAAAGCAAAGAGAAGGGAGTGGTAGAGGAGGAGGCGGAGCGGACATGATTACAAAGAGATGTGGATGCGCGACCAGCATTGCCTGCCTTCCAAGTTCCCTCCCAAGTGTTCTGTCTACCTGAAGTTAACCGAGAACCAGTCTTCGATGGAGACCCGAGGAGACCCGAGCAAACCCCCCCACGCGCGCCGTGGCACCTGCCACTTACCTTCTTCGTTCTTGGTCCGAGTGTTTAAAACTGTGTCTGCAATTAGCATGCCTTGGACCAGATTAGCATCATCACTTTGCACAAAAAGAATCATGTTTTCTGCTCAAAAACAGAGAGAAAATGCAGAGGAAATGAGTCGATGATGCTTGGCTTATTGTGACCAAGTACGCTAGTGGTCATTGGTTTTTTTTATCACTTTGGTGTTGTCACGGGTTGGGAATGAATAGGAAGTTTCCTTCTATTCCGTTCAAATGCGGAGAATTCTTGACATGGCAGTATTCAAGATCATCTCACGTGCGATGGCGGACTTGTCAATCTCAGACATTTGAGCTCCGAGTAAATCGATAGTTGCCACTCAAATTGAACATTAGAAAGCAAATGTGAGATTCTTATGATAACGCCTACGGAAGTACTTAAAGTATTATATTTTGGTTATTTTCTCCGGCAACCTTCACTTAAGCATGGTGAGGGTTATCAAATATTCTTCTAGATATATCTTGATAAACCTTATTTTGCAAGAGTAATTTTCCACACAACCTCTTGACAAAACATGCACAGAAAATGTGTTGATACATTCGTCTAAGCTTAATCATGCTGAATAATAAATACGCCGGGTATGAATTGACCTTTTTTATTGGTTTATAATACGCCTAAACTGTTTGGTTGAACAATTTAAAATACTCCTTGTGTATAACACGACACGATCTTTACATCTAGAAATACTTACAACATAAGGACAGAAATAAGTATTGCTATACATAAGACTTCGCATCTTAAATGTTCTCATGTCGTCTATCACATTAAATTAGCTAGTTACGTTTGATTTTTAATGCCATGGCATAACCGATAAATTTTTGTGTTTGGATTACATCTAAATTTGAAATGGCACAACAGAGAGATAAAAAGAAAGTGCATGGACTAAATTCAACGAATAAAAAAAAGCAGATGAACGAAATTGGCCAAAGACAATGATAAGCCATAAACTAAACAGAAAATTTCGTGCAAATTCTCTCAATAATGTTAATGGAAGTTTACATTGAACAATTAAACCACTTTTTAAAAGTTCGATAATAATATTTGACAAAAAAAAAAAGGTCATGAATGACATTGAATAATAATGAAAATTTAAGGACCACTCGTTTTAGTATCAAGTTGTAGAAGATTATGTACTATTGGTATTGTGGTCGCCAAGTGATACAAAGTTGACTCTGAAGTGACTCGGAGAAATTTTGATTCAAGATTTGAATTGCAATAACTTCTTGATTTTTAAAAAATCTTACTAGAGAAAGGTTGGGTCAGCGGTAAGCTTGCAATTATGCATGCACGCACCTGTATATGGTGGGGTTGTCTTTATGGCTTGTCCTTCTAAATACTAGTTATGGCTTGCTTGCTTTTTTGTTTTCTTCCAATTATAACAAAGGAAACCCCATTGTCCTCGCTTGCTAATTGCGACGAGTGCAGATCCCTCATGAGGTGCTACGAGGGCTCAATTGCACTGCGTCTCGTGGGCCTACTCTACTCTCTATTTCTAATTAAAAAGCAATGCATGTTGAAGAAACTGCCCTCGTACCAAAATTCGAAGTAGGATTTAAACTATCACCACCAACTACACTGCACCTCATGGGCCTACTCTAGTCTCTATGTCCAATTAAGATTTACAGGTGACATTCAGGCGGTGATTTCTAAGTTTGTTTGGAGAAAGGTTCCAACTCATTGATGATTGTCGAAAAAAAAAGAGAGAGTAAATCTCTCTCTCTTTGATCATAAAACTAAAGTTTTTGAACATGTCACAAGAAATATAGAAGTCACAATCCATTGTGATTTGATCGGTCCTTCGAGGGACCATGTCACAAGAAATTTAGAAGTCACAATCCATTGTGCTCTTATCGGTCCTTCGAGGGACCATGTCAACATAGAACTGCGCGCTATTCAGGGTACACACAAGGGGTACGCCAAAAGGGAAAGCTGCTCACCAATGTGCCCCCCCTTATCTTTTTTTTCTATGCCCACTTTCATCACCATTGGAAAGCAACGTGACAGCCATCATTTTGATTCTCCTCTCTAGAGAAGCCATTATGGTCAAGTTGTTTTTTTTAAGAGGAACCCCTTTTCTGAGGTGAAAAAGATGCAGACAGAAAAAGCTCTCTTTTCCCTAAGACTGTTAACTGACGATGTCACCTTTTGCCATAACCTCCAATTAGCAAACTCCTCTTTTCTCTTCTTTCTTCTTCTTTTTGGCTTTACAGCCACCAACTCCACCGAAGCACACGCGCCAGTAACTGCGTCTTGTGCTCTGAAAAGTTCTCTCTCTCTCTCTCTCTCTCTCAAGTGCTCCCTCCTTCCACTCGGTTCCTTTAAGGTTCCTACAGTTTCCCACAAGACAAGCACACACAAACACCCAACTGTGCCTCGGTCTCCGTGCAAGGCAATATGAGTCGTCTCGCTCCGGTTTCTGAAGAGCCCATCGACGAGGAGAGCACCAGGAGCCGCTCCAGGAGAGGCCGGTCATGGAGGCACTGGCTCAGGACCCACCTGTCATTCGCGTTCAACAAGAACACCAATCACCTCAAGGTCCTCCTCAGCGTCCTGGGTTGCCCTCTTTTCCCCGTCTCCGTCCATCAAAGGACGCCAGTCAATGAGGTGAGTCAACTCGATGAGTTGTTCCTCTTGCTGCGTTTTTCCTCTGTTGGTGGTGTTATTCTCCGCGACTGTAAAGATGGCATTGCATGTTTTCGGAAGGCAAAGGTGGAATTTTTCTTTTCTGATGGCATCTTTCTTTTTGCGTTTCTCCTCGGGGAAATGAGAAAAAGGGAATTGCTTTCTGCTTGTGCGTTTTACACTTTGATCAGGAAGAAAAAGTTCGTGTCCCCATGAAGAATTCCTGAATCTGAATCATTTTAGTGAGCGAAAATTCAGATGGTCAGCCTAACATGGGTTGAATGTAAATCAATGCAAATTGTGAACGGAAGCGGGGAAAGGGGATAAGAATCATAAGAAAAGCCTTGAACATTTTTGTGCTGAACATGAAGAGTACCCTGCTGAGCAAATAGGGGTCAAGAGAATTGTCCT
Source organism: Eucalyptus cladocalyx (assembly GCA_017140615.1). Classification (NCBI taxonomy): domain Eukaryota; kingdom Viridiplantae; phylum Streptophyta; class Magnoliopsida; order Myrtales; family Myrtaceae; genus Eucalyptus; species Eucalyptus cladocalyx. The sequence continues at coordinate 38,094,448 of CM029516.1, forward strand.
GTCTTCTTCTTTTGCGAAAGCTTAAATTGGAGTCCTGAGCTTGAGCATTGAATTAGGATCAAGTCGGGACTAGCCTAATTTCCTAGATGCTCTCTGGTTAGCCATTGAAGTTCGAAAGCTTGAATTGTATAAAATTTTCAACATCAATTCTGGACTGAACTCAGCAATAGGCAGGGTTAAAGTTATAGAGCTAATGCGGATTGATATTGCGTGGTTACCAAGTTCTTCTCAACAAACTCCGAAAATGTCAAGAATTAAATGTCGCCAAGAGACCTTACTTTAATGTCAGGCATAAATCATTTCTTCTGAGATGACATTTGATGCATAAGGTATACTGTCGTGCTCTTGTTAGGTGTCATCCTCAGCACAGTACATCGTACAGCATTTTACGGCCGCTACAGGCTGCCGGAAGCTGGATGGGCATGTGAAGAACGTGTTCGTCACAGGAAAAGTCGTGATGGCGATGACGGAGGAGGTTGGACCGAGCGGAGCAGCAGCGGCCGCCACTGCTGCCATGGCGAGCAGCGTTTCACAGCAAAAGGGATGCTTCGTGATGTGGCAAATGTTGCCCGACAAGTGGCTCTTAGAGCTGGTGTTGGGCGACCAGAAGGTCGTGGCTGGCAGCAATGGCAGCGTGGCTTGGCGGCACACGCCGTGGCTCGGCGCACACACCGCGAAGGGCAGTGTCCGACCTCTCCGGCGAGCTCTTCAGGCAAGTTGCCAACTAACACTGTTTCTTTGAGTTCTAGCTTATAGTTCTAACCGAACCAAACTGAAAATACTTAGAATACATTCTTCAAGATCAATGTTTTTTTTTTTGGTAAGATTCTTCAAGATCAATGTTAGGTTCTGATCGATTCACAAATTAATATACTAAAGATAAAAAAGACTGGGGGACATGCATTTGCATTGTTCGACATTCTATGACATATAAATACAGAATCGACAGTGGTTTGCATTTAATGAAGGGCTATTTGATTACAAAATTAAGTGCTAAATTAAAAAAATTCAGTACTTAATGACGTTAAGTAATGAGAGATCACTTAATGCATTCAATAATAAAAATAACTGATGGGAATAGAATCTTGTCAAATATATATTAATAAAAACAATCGATCTTGATCATTTTTTACATTTGTTAGAAAAATCAATAATATTCTGCTATAAGTTTCCAATTATCATCAAATAATATTTTTCATTCTTATTTCAACACTTAAGATTAACACTATCTAAAATTCAGTACTTAAATTTGCACGATTCATGAGTTTTTACTTTGTGGAAGGACCCACCAAATAATCAATTCAGGCCACAGAAAATTGTGCAATCTGTTGCATTTCTTTAATGTGGCTCTGCATGTTCTTTTCCAAATTTTTGTCACGATGATCACTCTCAATTGGGACGTACCAATGCACTGAAAATTGTGCCCGCAAGAAGTCAACACTCGAAGAGGAGATCTAGGTCTATGTATCTATGGCCATGACCTAGCTGGGACTCTGCTCCACTTTCAATTAAACTATAGGGGTTCAGACATTATTGTGGCTCCGTCAGAACAGGTTAATTTCTGCTAAAAAACATAAACAAGCGACCTAGGTTGCTGTCATAGCACGGTGGGGCTGGACCAGTGAATGTCATGTCTCAGAATAATGCATGTTCATGTCATGGTTGTTTCATTGACAAAATAGAACAAAGAAAAAAGGAATCTGGCTTCATCTTTTATATACCAGTGCTATAAGAGTCTGCATAGTTATGTGTACATTTGCGATGTAAGTTAATACTACCACTTTTCTAGCCCAAATTTATTCACTTATTACCGGGTGCGATTTCCAAAAGAAAATAGTTTTTAGTCAATTACTTTTTTAATCAAATCTTAGTATTTTGATTTTATTTTAATCAAGTCTTTCTATTCACGTGATATGTCAAATCAATTCTTTCCGACATAAAATTCGGCCAAATCTAGCTGACATGGCTGTCGAAAGATGCCATCCATTCATATCCACCCCCCTCCGATGGGTATCCCACGTGGGAAATATTTCATCCACAACAAACTTCGGCGTCCTTCGATGGCTATGTTAATTGGATTAGGCTGGATTTTGTAGTGAGGGACTTGATTAGAAACTTCGTCTAAGTTGAATGATTTGATTAGAAAAACTCGTGGTACAAGAACTTGATTTGAAAAGTGGTGAAAGTTCAGGGACGGCAAGTAAAAACTTTTTCTTTTCCCAGATTTCTCACTATGTGTAATTTGAGGAAGTACTCTGTGACTGTATCAGTTCTAATTTTCTACAGAAGTATCTACCAGTTCAATCATTAATCCAATTTTATTGAACAACATGGCCACTAATGGCCAAAAGAAAACACGTGTTTAGTAATGCTTTTTCGAATTTATTCCTTTTCTTGATGGTCCCCTCCTAACTTCCATAGAAACTCCATTTGATTTGCTACATGTTGGTACGTTCCACCAATTGTCTACATGCGCAATGATTTTGACATGTACCAATGAATTTGGGGTCTTTACTTCTGCTGTCAGATTAAAATAACCACAAAAAAGAAGTGGACAAGCTAAGAAACTCTAGAGGGCTTAGGTTTTTAGCTCGGCCCAATGGCGTTTCGGGAAATTCAAAGCAGCCTAAATTTTGACAGATGAGCACTGAGTTGGTGATGTGAATGCAATCCTCTTCTGGGGCGGCCTGACGTTTTTACATGGGAAAATTTGACAACGTAGGCTACACGGTGGTCCAAAAATCACCTCTACCTAACCCTACCGAATTCAATACTATTGCAGCCAATATAGCGGATCGTGTCTCCTAGGTCCAGTACTATGCATTTCCTGGTCTTTTATTAATGAAAATAGTGCGCAAATGATAGGACTTTTCAGAGCCATTCACATAAAATATTTAGAGGGTGTTGAGAGGTGAGGCTCTTCACCTTTTACTACCATGTCTATGTGATATAGCATCCCTGAAACTTTGGGGAGGAATAATTCATAAGTTCATGCAGGGACTAGATCCGGTAACGATAGCAGCCGTATTCTCTACGTCGGAATACATGGGAGAGAAGAAGATCGGGGATGTGGATTGCTTCGTCCTCAAACTGTCTGCAGATCAGGCGGACTTGTCCGACCGGAGCGACAGCACGGCGGAGACGATCAAGCACGTCGCTTTCGGGTACTTCAGCCAAAAGAATGGACTCTTGGTGTACTTGGAGGACTCTTATTTGACAAGGATACAATCCCCCGGGACACGCCCCATGTACTGGGAGACCTCGATGGCCACTCAGATCCGGGACTACCGTGAAGTGGATGGAGTTATGATCGCTCACTCCGGCCAATCGAGTGCGATCATCACGCGATTTGGAGATGGTCGTCTACGGGCAGGCCCGGAAATCACTCGGTTGGAAGAAACGTGGATCATCGATGATTTCGCATTCAATGTGCCTGGTCTGTCTGTGGACAGCTTCATTCCACCAAAGGATGTGAGGAAGGACCATTTTCCATTAGATGATGATTGGAAATCAGCATTAGACTGATACATATGTTTTTTCCGTTGAGTGTTAAAGAGGGAAGGTGCGCCTCATTCAGAGTCACCGGCTGACAAAATTGAACGTCGCTAATTCATTTTGGGCCTTTGTGAGTATAGTGATTATGTACAAAACTGCTTCCAAAGCCTTTTTTGTGGTCCTGTTTTGGTACGGACCAAAATCTTAAAGCAGATTTATAAGATCGCTAGCTCTTAAGCAGATACATATGTTAGTGTTCCGCAGCCGATAGGGATCGTCGTTGGTATCCAGAGAGGCAGCAAGGGCGAGGATGCAAATGCCCCCATTCTTATGTTTTCTCGATCATGTATTTTGCCAACATTCGGTGTATCGATGCGTCTGGACAAAAGCATCGGATCATTGACCCTTCGTTTTGCTTTTGAGGAGCCAGATCATGCGATTTCATGGGCAGTAAGAAGCTGCCGCACCCATTCATATAACCACTAACGTGTCTATCCTTCAATTTGTTCAGACATTTGCAATGGGGACAAGCTCCCAAGAAGCCGGCTAAGGGCGACAGGAAGTATAAGCTGTAAGTCACCGTACAAACTGTATGTTAGCAGGATCTATATATATAAATATGGAGGACGCACAAAAATTCCCATCTGTTTCCAGAACATTTTAATCGATTCGTACTTGGTTTCATTAAATATTCCATTTACATCTGTCATGACTCATCAGAACTCTACTTACTCATAATAAATTCAATGCCCAAATGGACATCTCGATATTTCCTAGTTCATTATGAGGTAAAGCTCGCACTCTAGCCATCAAGTGCCCCTACTCTCAAAGGCGAACTAAAGTGACACATTTGCACCCTACCACCAGTCCAGTCCACTTTCAAAATGACACCGGAAATTGGACTTGGAGAACCAGTTCCCAAAAATCGGAACTGTTTGGACCAATCCTGAGAACTGGATTGAGCCATCGGTCTGACCCGATTTCAATCGCATCTAATGGAATCAATCACTCATTTTTTCTCATTACTTGAAACCACTCATTTTTTCTCATTGCTTGAAACCAGACCGAGATAGTATTTAATTTACATCCTACTATTTAAAAAAAAATAATAATAATAATAAATATATATTTAGTTAGATTTAGTTCTCTCTTGAAAGGTCCGCCTGGACACCGGTTCCACTTTGAGCCAGACCAACACTCTCACAAACCAGACCAAACCAGCCAGTCCGAGCGGTTCTCGGTTCGGATAGTCCGTTATACATACCCTAGTGCCTACAAGCAAGGTTGCTTATAAATCCCGGATCTGGGAGAAGATTGCTAAGCACTGCAGATGTACACGGAGCATTTTCGCTGACAGATGACATTAGGATGAGGTACCACCTATACCCGAAGGATGAGGAACACTCACAAGTTGAGCCTGAAGAACGATAATACCTTAGAAAGCGACACTGTTTACTCGTCAAGATGCGGGAAGTCTACCTAAGGGGAAGAAAAGGAATACGAAATATATTGCAAACTCCCATATCTTGATCTGCATCTACTTTTAAAGTTAAATACAACAGAGAAAAGATCAACAAGATGGCAAACAAGAAAGCAGGAGCAACTATTAACGATGAATTGTAAATGAAGACACGTATGCCTCCATTTCAACATTACAACACTAAAGTTGAGAGTGTATTATACGATCCTGCGAGACAAGAAAAGTTTTAACACGGTCCATACCTCAACCAATACATTATGCCCGTCTCTACTGGCATTCGTTAATAGGTCTTACACTACTTAATTACCTAGAATAATCAAGACTACGGCTCCTGCTCCTGCTGAAGCTCCAACTGGGACTCCTTGAGCCATGAGGTGAACGTGAATAAGATCGACCTCTTGGTGATACTGACCTGCATCATCAAGAAAACTTCATTAAAAAAATGATATAATAAACTAAGCTCCAAAGCATCTTGGGTGGAGCCAAAACAAACAACTAACAAGGGAAGAAAAGATCATACAAAAGCAACTAAAACTCTCGATACCTTGAGTAATGGCGATGCCTGGGAGAAGGTGAATTATAGTATGCATCCCGTGAGTAAGTGCGTGCATATGATGGAGATCGAGAATAACCCCGGGAAGAATGTCTCCTATCATACGAACGACCCCTGATAATAGCACAATGAAATTCACCATGAATCTCAGCTTCTACCAGGAAACTCCGGTTAGCCATTACGTTTAGTGAAAAAATTTAGCTATTCCAACCATAACATTTCCAGAAAAGAAAGTGCAAAAACTGTTTGTGGATTATAAGCACAGCCTAATCAAATAAGAGAATAATAGTAATATGCTTTCACCAGTCACACGTCTACTAAACAAAACCACAAGAGAAGGCCAACCATCCCTCGATATATTAATCAACTTTCAAAGCTAAATCAAGGGACTCTCATGAAACCATACATTAAGAATACAATGATACAGGTAAACTGACTTATCACCAAATATATCAGTCGAAAAGGACAAAGAACCTTCAGGAAAGAGGCAACAGAAAAACCTGATACTATAACAGCCATGTCGAATCCCCTCCCAGTTCATGCCTAATAACTCGAACTAGTACCATGACATGATACAGATTCTCCACACTGTTAAACTCATCATCTCATCACAATAAACACAAACTATCCTTGCAATGTTATTATTTCACAAACATTCCATGTAATCGACAAAGAATATGCTATAATTCTCTCACAAAACAACCACCTCCATTGCAATGGCATACCTCTAAGCACCCCAATACTTTTTCCAACCACACATTTGGCCCCTGCTTAAAGTGCTATCGCATCATTGGAGAAAGTTTCCATTTTCAAAAAAGAATTAAGTTATCCCATGCCTTCCCAGATCCACAACATAAGCATGTGCTCTTACAACCTCCCATCCTATGTAAGGGTAAAAGGCATAATAAAAGCACACAAAGAGTTCATGTTCTGTCAGGCAATATATTTAATTACCTGAAGCCTTCTCTCGCTCTCATTTCTGAAGGCTTCTTCCTGTTTTCCTCAGCAAAAATCACTCTCATTTCACGGCCAAGGAGCACTTCCCCATCCATGTAACGTTTAGCATCTGCAGCATCTTCTGGATACACATACTGAACAAAGCCAAAACCGCGGGGATCCCTGCATCAAAAACAGATCATCAGCCATAAACTAGAAACCAATGCCAAGGGCACAGGTGAATTTGCAAGTCATCTTTGAAGATGAAGAATCATGACAGTAATTCTGCCCACATTCCATTCAATTCGAAAAGGCAGTCATGCAGCTGCTCACCTTGCGCAAGCAAATCTTAATTTCTTGAAATTCTTCAAGAATTTGAACTTCTTCATAAGAAGTCATATCCACTTTCTTCAAATCTTCATTGACATTAAGACAACCTTGAACCATACCCTTACCATTTCAATAGGTGTCTTCAACAAACTTTCACCTCACTACTTCACTGGTGTCTTCAAAACTTTCAATGACAAAACCAAACTCCAATAAACAACTGATGAAAAAGCTAACAATCTTGACAAGAGGCCAAATACATAGAGATGGAACAATCATAGGCAATACTTCTTATTTCTTTTTTAAGTTCTTTGAGTACTTGCTATATCAGTACTTAAATTCATCTAGAAACATTAACCCACTCAAAAGAAACCTAGACATATCTCTGCAAAGGTTGTCATGACTTACCCTGTATAGTAATCACGAGGCAAATAAATGTCCTTGAGAGGACCAAACCGGCCAAATGGACCACGTAGGTCTTCAGCCCTGCATAAGAAAATTTTGTTTTCAACTTTGCTTTAATAATATTTTTTCTGTAATTGGTGAGAAAAGGAAAATCACTCTGCCATATACCACAAGGTCATAATATCCTACAGGAGGTTATTCATTTACTAACAGATGCGAAGAATCTTATTCTTGCCTTACGCAAATCATTCTAATCAGCAATTCAACTATCGTGGTAATTATCCTGCTAGCACTCTGATATTCTAACTTGATCGATTCCATCTTCTGAAATATAAAGAGACAATATTCTGCGAGAAGCATAGTGCCTGTGCTACGAAGCATATACCAAAGAATGTCATGAAATCAGACCTGCAGTCACGATGGAGGTTGCGAACCAGAAGGCTAGTAGGTAGGTCTTTGCCACGACTGTCATATCGATCCCTAGGACTAGGGCTTCGGCGCCTCCTGCTGTAACTCCTCGGTGGAGATGGACTGTAGCTAAAACTTCTTCCCCTCATTTGCACCAAAACTTAAAGCCTGCTACCTACAAAGAAAGAGCATTTGATTCACATGGAGAAATATCGCTTTGGAGCAAAACCATTTGACTTGCATACTATTAATGCGAAGAGCATCTAAAGTAAACCCCATTCACCCAAAGCATCTTTTACGCCATGAACTCGCATGCAAACGAGCTCCCACTGAAACTCTTAAGGCTCCGAAGCCACTTCAAATATACATGCAAAGTATCAAAACAATAACTCTCAAGCCTTATCCACTCCTACGTCAAGAGAATCTACGAACGTAAAATCATCGTCCAAATAAAAGATAATCCTAGATAACACAATTCTGCCACTAGTGATTGTGAGCCGGAACAATAACCTTGTTTTAACACCAAAGCCAGTGAAATAACAATTATACCCTCGAATATGCCAGCCACTATAGGAATTATCCAACTTCAAAATGCGCAGAGAGGACCATTCTCAGACTGCAGAATTTCTCAATCCCTCATGTGGTTTTAGAAAAGGTCTGAAATTTCAGGAAAAAAAAATAAAGACATACAATAAAGAGTGTAGTGGACAAAAAAAATCTAAGAAAAGCAACCGCTTTTAAAACATCCGATTCATACAAATAACCAGAAAAACAAAAGGCACAAACTTCTCATCCGAAAAGAGGTCCGCTTCTAAGGTCCGGTTACACCTTTCGAGATTAATCTAACGGAAGACATTTTTCAGCGTCAATTCCCATCATTCATCCGGTAAACTACCATGCCGGACCTCAGATCGATCACTGCAAAGAAACACGACGACACCGCCGCTGTTTCCCCCTAGCGATCACCACGCAGTCTCGGCCCCGCTCGATCACGACGATCGACCGACCGCGCGCGCGAAGGCTGGAAATCAACAAATCCTAAGCACGAGATCAAACGACGACGGCGACCTCAAATCGAAACAAGCCGAGGCGAAGAGAATCCGGCGGCGCTAACGAACGCCGGACCGACGACGGAAAGCGTCGAGCTCCGCGAACTCGAAGACGCGTCCATCGACGGAATACCGTCGCGCCGGAGCTCGGAAACCGAGACCGAAACCGCAATCGCGAGCGCATCGGAGGGCGAAATCCGTACCTGAAATGCGGAGAGATCCGGCTGGTTTTGATCGCCTCGCGCTGATGGAGAGAGGGAGTGAGGTAATGAGGCCGGGAGGTCCGGTGGGGGGTTATGAACGATTCTTGCGGGGCGAATGCGTTCGAGAAGCTTCTCTCGGTTGCTCGATCATCTCGGGGGTTTTATTCGGTGCATGCGATGGCATTCTTTCCGATTTGTACTTGCGAATCTAACCGTTCGTGGCGGATGAATGAACGGGCGATGTGGCGGAGGCCCGGCCCACCATGTGAAGGTGATAGTGGGGAGGTTGTTACTGAAAATTGAAGGCAAAAAATTCGCATAAACAATTTTTCTATACTGAAAATTAAAGAAAAAATAGTACGTGAAAATACTCTTGAATGGATACAGGTAAAAATTGTTTTTTTTCCCAAAAATAAAAAACCGACGCAATCTCGTCTCTTTAAGAGTAAAAGGCTTGTTACGTTTACAGAAAAACCGTTTTTGAAGCTGCTTATATAAATGTAGCCCAGCGAGACCTAGAAATTTTTTTTGATTTTCGAAATAAAAATGCCAATTTGATTTTGTCTAGAAGTATTAACACAATAAAAAATTGATTGCAATCTGTTGAACTTATCTCCAATGTTACCTGGAAAAACAACTTAAAGGTGCCTTTTCTCTTATGCTAGTCTTTGTTATTAACATGTTTAATTGGATTATCTATGCGCACGTGTGTGTGTATATATATACACACGAGTGTTTGCCTTAAATAGGTTTACCTATGTATTTCATGTCTACTACTTTCTTGATATTTTCCGTCATTATCTTTTTCGTAGAAATATGTACTTATTGAATAATATATGGTGTACTTATTGCATTTTTATTTATAGGAAAAAGACCACCAAAAATCATAAACTTTGCCAAAAATAACAAATTTATCCCAATTTTTTTGACACGAAAAACCCTAAACTTTGCCAAACGTGACAAATTTATTCAAAACTTATTTTTGTGACACAAAAAACCATAAACTTTTATTCATATGTTACATTTACCCCCAACTATAATGCATTTTGGTCTTTTTTACTTTTTTTCTTCTTCTTCTTCTCTCTTTCCTTCATCAACCATGGCGGAACTGATAGAGGGAAGTCGGCATTCGGCGAGGGCAGCTCTCGTTAGCGTTAGGCGAGGGTTGCCCTCACTTGGGCTAACTAGGGCTGGTTGACGCTGGCAAGGGCACCCCTTGCTCGAGTTTGATGAGGGGTGCCCTCGCCTAGGTCGGGCGAGGGCCTCCCTCACTAGCCCTCACCAGATCTAGTGAAGGCAAGGGGGGTACCCTCGCTTAACCCGGCAGAGGGCCACCCTCGCTTGGCCACCCCCTCGCCGAACTCGAGGGAGGGGTGCCCGCCATGGCCGGCAGAGGGAAGAGAGAAGAAAAAGAAAAAAAAAAAGGAAAGGAAAAACATTTAAAAAAAAAGATGAAAATACCATTGGTTTGGTAAATGTATCATAATTTGTAAAATTTAGAGTTTTTTATGTCACGAAATTTTTTTTTTTAATAAATTTATCACTTTAGACAAAATTTGAGATTTTTAGTGGTATTTTCCCTTATTTATATTACGTCCTTGCTAGAAACCTGCAGTTAAATTATGTTCATTGTATTGGACGAAAAAATAGAGTAATTTTTCCCAATGTCATCAAAAAGTAAATTAGCTGCTTTTGTTAACTTTAATTAATTATATTTATTCTAATTACATAACATTACGAGCAATAGGCGTCATGGAATAGTAGAATAAACAAGAATATAACCAGCATCTAGAAATGACAAATATTGTGTTATGAATATAATGCCAAATAAATATGTAGTATTTAGCATCATCAAAATTGTTTTCAGTTAAGAAATGTTTAAATAAATTAAAAATAAGTTAAAACGATTCTAGTGTTTATAAGTGGAAAATAAAATTACGTGTATCCAAATCATACCTAGCTTATAGAGTTGTGGAGGGATTGTGGAAGTTGCGTATACACACACTTCTCCCTTCCATATATGCCCTATATCAAGTCTAAGTAATATTGTCTCCGACGGCGACGATTTATCACATGAACGTTTATTCTCTTTTTAACAGGCAAAACCCACTTCTTCTTTTTTTTTCTTGGCAATTCTCAATTTTTTCTTAGATTTTTCACTTTAACCGGCCGTATTGTAGTCCGGTATTTTTATGTTTTTTTTTTTTTGCCGACAATACATCTTAAACATCTCCGCTCAAATTTTATTAGGAATTTCTTCAGATAATTCACAGCACACTTCTTATCTTTTTTATTTGTTTGGTTTTTTTAGTACTTTGTTGCTACAAAATTTTAAGATTGTAAACATGACGTACTTTTTTAGACTGTAATTAATTATTTCCGTAATATTAAAAGTTAAAAAGGATTAATACTATTAAATCATAAATTGATACAAATATATCAAAATTAATTTTTTATTATAAAAAATCATAAATTATTATACACATGATAATTTATTTTCAATTTTAATAGTGTTGAGTTGGATAACATGTGGTAAATTTAATTTAATGGATTATAAATTTATCAATTTGGAATATTAGTTTTAGATTTCACCAAATCTCTTTGTCACAAACATATTTATCTATAATTTTTCGATATATTAATTTAATTTAACAGAAACCAAAAGGGAAATTTATTATAAATGTACCGGTTTGAAATATTAATTTTAGATATTTTTTTCCTGAGTATAATTGGGATTTTTTTGATGAAAAATTAATTTAAATTAAATCCGGAAGATATATAAGCTTGGGGTTTTTAATGATATTTTAACTCAATTAGAAATCACTTTGCCCCCAGTCGGACCGGCCGGACAATCCGACCCGACTCAAAGTGTGCTGGTGGCCTTGAAGCCTTGAGGTCTTCTTTCTTTCTCCTCCGCAAAACCCTTCTAAAGCCCCCGCCGAAAGCCTCTCTGCAGCGCTTTATATAGCTGCTCGCCACCGCGCTGAATCGCTTCTCGCGCTCAGCTGCTTCGCCTCTGCCGCACCGCCACCGCACCGCCACCGCAGCAGTCCAACCCAAGCGAGAGCTAAAGGGGCCGCTCGTCCGCCTAACGTCGTCCGGTTCGGTCGGTCTCTTGCTGCGGAATTTTTTTCCCCCCAGGCAAACGATCCGCCGGCATGGCGCCGCCGCCGCCGAAGTCTCGGAAGGGCCAGCCGAGGGACGGCCCGAAGCTCGCGAAGGACTCCAGGAAACCGTTCAAGGCCAAGAAGAATCCCGGCGAGGCGGCGCGGCAGAAGCCCGTGGCCTTGCAGCTCGAGGACGACGTGCCTGATTTTCCCAGAGGTTAGAGGGACTCCGGCTTTTTCCCCCTTTTACGTCTGTGGAGGTTCCTCATTAATCGGAGAGGACAGGAAAAGTAGTGCGAGTGGTCTCAGTTGCTTTTTTGCTTGAACTGTCGTGGCGCGGTCGCGCATTTGTGATGGGAGCTCGGTGTGGATTTGTCCTGGGTGATCTAATTCTAGACCTATTGTCGGAAGATGGTTATCTTCTAATGTGTTGAGGTTTAGGTACATTTGTAAGTTGTAATTACTTAGTAATGTCCCAAGAGGTAAACTTTGGAGCTGTCTGATTGGACTTCCCACCATTTCTTGATGAAGAACGTCAAGAAGAAAACTTTCAGCGCATTTTGACGTGTAGAATTTATGCTGATGCAAATCATCTAGTTCCTATGCCTCTCAAGTCATTTATCACTTATCAGTTTTTAATGGTTAGGTTGAGTTCTGAGCTTGTTCGCCATGTTCATAATTTATTTCAGACCTGAACCCACTTGATTAAAATAAATGGCAACAGTAGCTATGGATAACTACTTAAGCTTCTTTTTAAAGTGTTGTTTGATTTGTATGTTCAGGTGGCGGAAGTTTGCTCAGTCGAAAAGAACGTGAAGAAATTCATGCGGAAGTCGATGCACAGTTTGATGCTGACGGGAGGGAGTTAAAGAAAAAGAAAACGAGAAAGATGCAGAAGAGGGGGCCTACTTCAGAAGATGACCTGGGTTCACTTTTTGGGGATGGCGTGACTGGGAAATTACCTAGATTTGCAAACAGAATCACTTTGAAGGTACTTGTCTCTGTTCTCTGGTTGTTCATAGGAGTTAGCAAGATGTATACAATGCTCATTAGTTTGATCAGAAACCCAAATACACATTACGTTTCTTCACAGAGAAATTCATCAATTCAGAATAGTTATGGCTTTGGAATTAACTTTTTGCACTATTAGTGAGCTTCAGACTGTGAGAACTATTACAATATCGTGCTTCTTGTGACATATACATTTGTATTTTGACATGCCCTTGGCTCAATGTGGCCTTTTTTCCTTGATTCCCTCTCTTCATCCAGTCCACCACCCAAATGCAATCAGTCATCAGTGGGCTGCATCTTAGTCATCAATCTTTGTATGAATTTTGTGAGGCTATATTGACTAGTTTAGGTTAAGTTTCATAGTATCCAAATTTTTCTTTCCTCCCTATTGTTTATTATACACTATCTTTCTGTGCTTCTCGGCCAATTTGGGTGGACAGTTTTCATATAATATTTGTTCGTCCAGAATATTGCTCCTGGTATGAAGCTTTGGGGAGTCATCAGCGAAGTCAATGAGAAAGATCTCGTCGTTAGTCTTCCTGGGGGATTACGTGGTCTAGTTCGGGCATCAGATGCAATAGATCCTGTTTTAGATGGTGAAACTAAGGTAATTGTTGCATATTGTTTTCTCATATGCATTTCCACAATTGCCATGGCCATGGTCTTTGTTCTTTTAATAATTCTATGCACCCCTGATACTTCACCTTGTCTTTTCCTTTTCTCCTGCAGGAAAGTGAAAATAATTCACTGTCGAGCGTGTTCAGTATTGGGCATCTTGTATCTTGTGTTGTAATGCGAGTAGATGATGATAAAAAAGAAAAAGCAAAACGAAAGATCTGGCTCTCTTTGCGTCTCTCTTTGGTGCAAAAGGGATTTACACTAGAAGCCATTCAAGAAGGGATGGTAAGCTTTCTGAATTTTCTTAAAAGACGGGTGAAAGGATTTACACTAGAAGCCATTCTCTTTATCTGAACCATGAACAAAACAAAAGAATAGGACTGGCATTTTTTTGGCTTACTGGGACATTCTTATCAAGTGCAAATATGTCAAAATGCATGCCCTCAAACTTCAGGCAAATAAATGGGAGCAATATATCTTAGCATGCAATATGTGAGTCATTGTAGTTTAATTGTTTAATGTTAAAACATTCCCAGCTTGGATGGATTATTCTGCTAGACACTGGGGAAGAATGTAAGCTCATTCTTTGTGGTACACAATCTCATGCTTGGCTTTTTTAATCATTTTCTGTTACTTACCCAGTAATCATAATTCAGTATTGGGCTGACTCATAAGCATAGAATAGTTGTTTTGTTTCTATTCTTGAACTAACATATTAATGTTTAATTAGGAAAGTATTTGGAGAGTCCATCCTGCATGTGTCATTATAAAATTTTCAAGATCGTTGTTTATGTCTGTCATACTTCTAGAATTGTGTAAATTTCTCTCTGACCCTTTTGATAGATGAATAAAATAATTGTTCTGAAGTATATTTTGTTTACATTTTGTTTGGTAGTTTAATTGACGTGTTGCATGATCATTAAAATAAAATGATGCTATTTGTATGATATTGGCAGCCATAATTCAGTTATTTGGCTCAATATTTTTATCATTGGGTATAGTGAGTGTCTTTTTATGAGGCAGCCATGCTTATCTCTGGGCGGCAATTCTCTTCATAAATCAACAATCTCTTTCTAGATAAACTATTGATCAGAATTGTAGCCTGGAACTAATGTCCCTGGTTGATATTATAGGTCCTCTCAGCATACGTCAGAAGTGTTGAAGATCATGGTTACATTCTGCACTATGGCTCACCTTCTTTTACAGGATTTTTGCCAAAAGCCAGCGAAGATGGTAATGCCTCAACAATTTTCATTTTTGTTTGTTGCTATCTTGTTTACATAAGTTTCTTTTCAGTTACAGTTTTGGTTGGATAGCATGAAGTAGGTACTGATATTAAAGCATATAAGAATTACAAGGCAGTCTGATTTTCACTTTAGATGCATCTTCGTGGCACAAACATTTTTGGGAGCAGAATTGATGAAAGTTTGCATTGTCTGACATGATTTAATAGCAGCAACAACCTGACATGATGCATATGACAGGAAATGAACCATTCTGACATATATTTCAAACAAATTTTCTTTAGAGTTTATGGTGGTTTGGCAATCTCACAGAGATTGAAACGAATTAAATGAAAGGGGATTATTAACTTGAGTTGCCACTTGCAGAAGAAAACCTTAAGGCAACCACTTGCCATCAGTTATTGAAAACTTTTGAGGACATTCAGAATACCACAAGTTGGATAGCATTCTGATTTAACTGAAAATAGTAAATGGTTAATTTGTCAGGGTAGGAATGATATCTCTGACACAAGTTTTAAAAGCATGAGACACTTTTCCACTTTAGAAGTCTTCATTCTCTATTGCAAGCGTTTTAGTTGCATTGAAGTTGCTTATGTAGGCTGGTCATCTGTGGCTATAATGTCACTTGCATTGACTTATAGCATTTGACATTCATGATTGTTTAGTTTGGATTGTAAATATTACCTACGTAAATCACCTGCAGTGGGTATCATTCTAAGATTCTTTCAGATAATATATCTCCTCTTTTTCTTTAGCAGAGGTATTTTATTCATAGAAGTTTGAAAAATGACAGAGGAATTGTTTCTCCCAAAAGTTTATGATTTAATTATGTATATAACTAGCATAGTTATCGACACAACCCTCTCTTGTAAGCCGGGTTTTATAAGTAGGAGACAAGATTGAATAGACAACCCCAGACAGAAATTTATAACAGAATTAGTTAGGTAGAACAACAGTGAGAGGGAAGTTTCAAGATTTGAACATGTAACAATACTCTGATACCAAGTTCTGTAAACCTTTTCTTTCCCAATAAATTAAACTGTCATATTTCTAGCTTGCTTCAGTGGTGTGTGCTTGTTTGCTTTGATTGATGTAATGGAGATTCCGGCTAAAATAGTCCTTCCTTTGGGTTTTTAGGTCTTGTGTTTATATGTTTTATAGTTCTTTTTCCATTTTTTCTTGCTTCAGTAATGTCTGCCGTGTGTCATTCTCATGTGGCTTTGATGTATCTTCTTTCATTTTTCAGAGAGCAGGGGTCCTGAATTAAAAGTTGGGAAACTTTTGCAAGGAGTCGTCAAAAGCATTGATAAAGGTCGAAAAGTTGTTTATTTGAACCCTGACCTGGATATGGTGTCGAAATTTGTGGTAGCTATCTCTTAATCATTCATTCCACACAAGTTGTCAACCTATCTTTCATTCAAAGGTGTTTTGCTTTTGCCCTTATTTCGTATCGGTATTTACACGCAGACAAAGGACGTGAAGGGCATCTCAATTGATCTTCTTGTTCCTGGTATGATGGTCAATGCTCGCGTACAATCAACCATTGAGAATGGGGTCATGCTATCGTTCCTCACGTACTTCTCGGGAACTGTGAGTTTTATGGTCACTGGTTCTCTTATTGTCGAACACTGAAGTTATCTTTGACAAGATGGGCAGGATTTTATATTTTATAAGGGTAGTGAATTCTTCTTGTCTGGTTACATGTCACTTTACTAATTGACAGGTGGATATGTTTCACTTAGAGAGCGCTTTACCTACAAAAAGTTGGATGGACAGTTACACTAAAAATAAGAAGGTTTAATCACTCCTCTTTATTTTCAGGCTTGTGTGTATCTATATCTAGGCTCATGACTGTTCCTTTTTTGGTTGGCTCTTGGCTGCTGTCTTTCCACATAACATTGTAGCAACTGTCATATGAGGAAATAATCTAAATTTTGTTGATAATGTCATATTTTCTGCTGAGTGCATGTCTTATTATGCTCTCCCTAGTACATCAGAACTTTGCAAGATGCTGACAGCTTTGTTTTTGCGAGCTTCATTTGGACGTGAATATTGCTTTGATTCTCAACCTCTTGCTTTGACAGTGTGTAACAGTGGGTTTTCCATTTGTTTGATATCCCTGGAGTGGAAAATTTGTCAACAATACTTTCAGTTTCTTGTGAGGAGTAGAAATTCTTAAAGATCAATAACTATTTGCACTGAGATAATTACTGTACTTGTAGAAAGAACAGATGGTTGACTGAAACATCATTAGCTATCCTATAGATGTTTGTCTGTGTAAGTAGTTTCAGATAGCATGGAGACTATCCTGATAGGCAAGGTTGGTTATGGAAGGCTATGATATCAGCCAGAGTATTGTGGATTGACAATTAAGTATTGTAAGCTTATTGTATGAGACAACAGCATTCTAAGTTTCCAATACTGTAAGTTGACTGTGTGAGACTGCAAACGCATTCAGGGTTTTATTGCTGGAACTTGCATTTACATCCTCCTTCAGGCTTGGAGAGCATGCTGCCTATTTTGGCATTTTGGGTACTTGGTTTCTCATTCATGGGGCATTTGCTGATATGACTGCTGGCATTAAATTAGAGTAGCTGGGATTGATGGGACTTTTGATGAACGATTGCTTGCCAATGATGAGTTCTATGGTTTTATTTTATTTGTACCACATAATCTGTTGCCTTTGGCTATATTAGTAGTTGCAATTTATGTCTATGAAGTTCTTTATCCTCGAAAGTTGTCGAGATCTGATCAATGACATGTTTGGCCCATTATATTTTCAGCATGTTAAAATGAGATTTGGTCCTATCATCTTTTCCTGTTACTAATATGTGCTGTTACCTTGCTGTATCAGGTTAATGCTCGGATTTTATTTGTTGATCCTTTTAGTAGAGCGATCGGTTTGACTATGAATCCGTATCTTATTCAAAATAAGGCTCCTCCTTTGGTAAGATTACACACATTATTTTCCTTTAGCCTGAGGAATGTCAGTGTCAATATGTTGTTTGTGTTCTGAGTGAATGTCACTATGGATCTGGCAATTAATTTGCAATCCTGTTACTTGGTTTCTGAAAGAGGCCTGTGAATTATACTTAGCAGTAATATAAGATAATTTCTTCTAAGCTTGGTGGAGCGCAAGAGGCAACTTCTTTGGAACTAGCATCTCTGCCCAATCCAGTTTAGGCTAAAAACTTATGCTATGCTTTTGCCCTTAATAGAGATAACAGAAACAAGAGATGCTCTCTATGCTTCCAAATTTGTCCGTTGTGCTGTATTAGGGTACTGTGGAAGTTTGGCTGGCATTGCTGAACTGCTCTACTTCTGCAAAGAATAATTGCAACAAAATTTCCATCTTGCTCTCTCTTCTACCATAATTGCGTTAGAAATTAAGGTCAGTGTCATTTTTGACATCATCGAGTGAGCATGTAAGGGTTTCCAACAAGAATTTACATTAGGGTTTTGAGAGGTTGACCTTTTTCTTGCATGGAATCTCATGCATCCTTTTTGTCCACTTTTCTTTTTCAATGGATATGGAAATATCAAATCCATTGATATTTTCCTTGGTGCAACAGTAAGGTTATTCTGTTGTGACCTGGACGCCACAGGTTCGGGTGGTGTCCAGGTCACGAGAACAGGCTCACTGTGAAAGCAAGGGTAGGTCTTGTGAACCCTCCCAGACCCCACAATGTGGGCGCCTCATTCAAGGGCACCCTTTTTTGTTGATCTTCCAGCTGATAGGGAATAAGAAGGAAGATCTATGATCATGAGGCAACACGAGATATGAGCGTGGCCCCAGTTTTGATTAGCTTTTATTGTTGATGAGTTTAAGATTTACCATTTACAAGTCTTTCCACTTTCGCATGGGACCCTTCAATCTTTTCTCTCTAAGATGGGCTTTACTTTTTTCCTTTTTGACCTGTTCTTCTATAATCATGGTGTGCTTAAACAAATTTTTTTAATTAAATCTCTTTATTAATCAATACAAAAGATTGTGTGTACAGGCATGCTTTTCAATTTACTACCTCTTTGTTTCACTTTGGCAGCATGCTAGTGTAGGCGATATTTATGACAACGCAAAAATAGTGAGGGTGGACAGAGGGTTGGGCATTTTGCTTGAGATCCCTTCTACTCCTCAGTCTACTTCAGCATATGTTAATGTAAGTTAATTTTGAGGAATTTCTATTTTTATCCTTCTATCTCTTAATTGAATTTTTTATTTCCACTTTAAACTTGATGCCATCTTGCTCCCAATGGTTCCAGGTATCAGATATCACTGAAGGGGAAGGTCATAAACTGGGCAAGAAATTTAAGGAAGGAACTTGTGTTCGTGTTCGGATTTTTGGGACTAGGCGTTTGGAAGGGCTAGCTGTTGGAGTTTTGAAGGTCGGTCCTCTGTAAAGCTCTTAAATTTAAGATGGCATGGTTGCTTACACTGGAGACTAGTTGTCTCTGATTTGTGACTGTTGAACTAGCTGTTAACATGAAGGACATGCCATAATATAGAATGTCTGGATATTCATTCTTTGTAGTGACAGGTGCTACTATATAGTATATAATGCCCCTTTTTATGATTTCCAGTGTATGATGGATCTCCTTTTGTTATTTCCCTTTCTTCAGTACACAAGTTTGTATTGGCTTTTCTTTCCATCATTTGTACTCAAATAATGGTTTGCTCTCTTGTTTGCAGTCAATGAATGGTGTTTATGATGCACTGTTGCATATGATTAAATATATGTGTGTATGTGTTATGGACCAATGCATCCTTTATAAAAGCTACCAGAGTATCACTTATACATGTCTATGTTATCTCATTTAAGTTTTGAAATATTAAGAGGAAGTTCCTTTGGTTGGCTACATTTTTTTTCTTCCTTTTTCTTGTTGAATTTGGCAATAGGGAAGCTCTATTGTTTCAAGTGAAAGGCTCTCTCTGAGGTGCTAATGTTCTTTATGTTCTGCCAGTCATTGAGATAAATAAAGAAAAATTGACTATGTAAGGCAAGTTTTTGGGTCTTTATGAATGCACCTTACAGACTAGATTCCTCATGCTTGGGAATGGTCCTTTTTAGTGCATATAAACTATCCTGCAATAATCTTTTCAATGGTCATTTTAATTCTTTGATGGCATTTTGTTAATAGCACATATATTGCACCTCTAATTGATATCAAGCAGGCCACAGCATTTGAAGGATCAGTTTTTACCCACTCGGATGTCAAGCCTGGGATGGTGGTGAGAGCTAAGGTGTTAGTTGTTGATTCCTTCGGTGCTATTGTTCAGTTTTCTGGTGGTGTAAAGGCACTTTGTCCACTTCCACATATGTCTGAGTTTGAAATTGCAAAACCTCGAAAAAAGTTTAAGGTAATTCCAGCAGCTAAGATCACTTGCCACATGGTTCTCTTGGTCTCTTCTAAAAGTTTACTCTGTGCACTTTTTTCTTCATTTCTCTCCAGGTTGGAGCTGAGCTGGTGTTCCGTGTGCTTGGTTGCAAATCTAAGAGAATAACTGTCACCCACAAGAAGACACTTGTATGCTCCCTTTCTTTCCTTATCCTGCTTCAATTTGGTTTTGCTTGCTATGGTAAAGTCTTTGCAGCTTTAGTTTGTGTGTGGTTCAGCTCAATAAATGTGAAAAGAGTAACTTTTGACTTCCCACTGAAAACATTTTTTTTAATTCCAAATTATTGATAAATTAATCCTGCATGACCCCAATGACATTAAATGCCGATATTTATTTAATGTATATCTTTGGTACGTAAAGAAGTTTGCTTAGGGCACCAAGAGTGTGCAGCCAAGGAGCTCAAAGCCCCCCCCCCCCCCCAAAAAAAAAAAAAAAAAAAAGCTCATTTCCAAGAAAAAAGCTCATTTCCAAGAAGTAAATCCAGTAGTAAAAATTTGGAACAATTTTTGGTAAGTACTTAGACAGAAAAATCTTCCTCTTTAGAGGATCTCTCATTTTGTTCTCTAGAACCAACCTAAAATAGCTTCATAGACCCAGCTATGCATGAGATTTCACATGGAATTTGAAAACCTTGAAAAGGTTGGATATTTTTCTGTCATTGGCCGGAAAAAATCAGTAAATGTTGATCAGAACGCCTAAAAAATGCAAGATATTAGAAAAGAGATAATCTGACTGAAGCATCATAGTGGAAGGTCTAAAATCTAAGACTGAGAATTGTAATCATCACTTTCATTCCACTAAGAAAATCATGTCCTACTATGTACACTCTCGAAGTTCTTTCTCCAGAATATTTAGATTTAAGTAAGCTAAGCTTGAGAACAAAAGAGGCTTTCCACTTGTGTGCTAATGTGGATCTGTGTGGACGATTAGCTTTTTCCTTTTCCCAAATGTTACTTTTCCATGTGATGTTTGCAGCATCTGATCTAACAGTTACGTTCTGGCAATTCTATAATCAAAATCTTAGTCTTGCTGCTGAAAATGATCTATCAATTTTTTGGCAGGTAAAATCAAAACTCACAATTATTAGCTCATATTCAGATGCTACAGAGGGACTTATAACTCATGGGTGGATAACCAAAATTGAAAAGCATGGATGCTTTGTCCGGTTCTACAATGGCGTCCAAGGATTTGCTCCTAGGTAATTTTACATTGTTAAGAATATTCTAGAACCTTGCATAGATTGTTATGTTGACTCTGTCATCTTACTCTTCTTTCGTCAGCACTTGCTGTGGAATGTTTGCATGCTGCCAAGTGGGTTCTCTTCTTCATGTTGAATTTTTAATTAGTTGTTTGGTGAAACCATACAAGCATAACTCACGGGAATGGTCCTCTGGAGTGTTTACCACTTGAACCTTTGGAAATTCAAATTGTTACATTCAGATTACTTTCAATTGTTTATGAAAGTGACTAACTGTTCCACCAATTGTACTTGAGAAAAGATAATGTGATGCCTAATCCGATTAGTGTATATCATGTTCATGGTGGGGCCATTGACAGTCTGGACAATGCAGTGATATAACTGTCAGCAGTCAGCAGTAGTTATATTCAGTTTGAGGAAAGAAACAAATTGATTTGGGTAGTAGACATGAAATTACCACAATCTTGAATGGCCATTTATATCCATTACGAAATAGAACTGTATGATCTTAGTTTTTCAATTTAAAACTGCTTTAATGCTGTTTTGTTAAGAATAGTACCTGTGATGCAAATACTAATACCAGCTATATAGGTAGCAAAGGCTGTCGTACTTAAAGTTTGTAAAGCGTAGTGTGATTTCTATTTGTAAGGTTATTTGTTGTGTTACATTTTATGACAAAAAGTGGTGTATGATATAGGGGGAAAATACTACCCACATGGAAGCCATAAATTCATCTGGACACTAGTATAAAGTGCTAATGGCTGAGCTTGTCTAATATAAGATTGTGATTGATCAAAATCTAGATTGTACTCAAAATCTAGATTGTGTGAACTAACTAGACTATAGAAATTAAGTGTGCTGCTTTAGAAAAATAATATTGAGTGTAATGATTATGAGGACTTTCTTGATTTTAAGTGAATTCAGTAAATAATTAATTATTTTAATTGCAGATAAAACTTTAAGTAAAAAATTTGAGGATGTCTTTATTCAATAATTATACTAGACCATTGTATAAATGCATTTGTGGTGGATTCATTTTGCTCCACATTCAAATTTGAGAAGGACATGTTTTAATTGGATAAGTATCTCAGTGGTAGTGTAACTCCATATTTTCAGCGGTTTAAATCTAATTAGGGTTATGACAATATCATTTGATGATTCTCATGAGGACTTTGTTTTACTTAAAGCTTTGAGTGAATAATGGACATAGTTGTCCATGCTTTTTCCATTTGGAAGCAAAAGTGTGTACGGAATATGATCATATTAGAGGACAAGCTGAACAAGGTTGAATGGAATATTTTTGGTGGACGAGCAAGTCCATGTGCCCTCATGCCCTCATGCTGTCATGTCAGACCCCTTGCATATGTTGCTAGCTGTTATTGTTTGATAATTGTCAAAGTCTCACATTTGATTTTTCTCCTCCTAAACCAGGCATGAACTTGGGCTAGAACCTGGATCTGATCCAGGTTCAATGTATCATGTTGGGCAAGTTGTCAAGTGCAGAGTAACTGGTTCTGTTCCTGCGGCTCGAAGGATCAATCTAAGTTTTCTGATGAAGCCTGCAAAGTTAGTCTCACCTAATATTTCTTTTTTCTTCTTGATGCTCATGCAAACAAACCAAGTTGCACACATATCATGCATTGGAGGGAAGAGTTTCTTTCATGCATACATCATACCAGCAAAGCTCCTTGCACTGCTCTTGAATTCTACCATTTTCATGTATTCTACCATCTGATTTAATTGTGGAGTGTGAGAGGGAGGGAGGGAGGGTGGGAGGGGTTTCATTCTTCCATATGCTCATGCTGGCAAAGCTCCTTGCACTGCTCATATATTCTACCATTTTGATGAATTCTACCATTTGATTTAATTTTGGTGGGAGGGAGGGAGGGATGGAGGGAGGGGTTTCATTCATGAATACACTTATACTGGCAAAGCTCCTCACACTGCTCATGAATTCTGCCATTTTGATGAATTCTACCATATGATTTTAACTCTGGAGTGTGAGAGGGAGGGAGGGGGGGTTTCATCCATGCATACACTCATACTGGCAAGCCTCCTTGCACTGCATATGAATTCTACCATTTGATGAATTCTTTAATTTGATTTAACTTGGAGAGTGATGATATCCAGTCTAACTTCCAAGCAGGATTTCTGAAGATGATATGGTCAAGTTGGGTAGCCTTGTTTCAGGAGTGGTTGAGGCAGTAAGTCCTCATGGGATTGTTATATATGTTAAGGCAAAAATTTTCCTCAAGGGTACAATTCCTATTGAACATTTGGCGGATCACCATGGTACCTTGTTAGTTTCCTATCTCATTTATACATGCATTACCATAATAAGATCCTTTTATTCTGTTGCTTATCTTATGCACTCACCTTGCAGAGCATGCTCTGTTGATGAAATCAGTGTTAAAGCCTGGATATGAGTTTCAGCAACTCCTTGTTTAGGTATTGCTACCACTCCCCCACCCTCTACCAGATATATAGGACATATGCTTGTCAAGGCTAGCAACTATGTGATCCAACAGGAAATGTAGAAAACTAATAATGAATTCTGGTTTCGGAAAAGTAAAAGAATGAATTCTGGTTTCGGAAAAGTAAAAGAAATGAACAAACAAAACCCATTGTAATTAGATTAGAGAGAGAGAGCAGCTATGTGATCCAACAGGAAAAGTAAAAAACTAATAATGAATTCTGGTATCATTGGAAAAGTAAAAGAAATGAACAAACATAACCCATTGTAATTAGATTTGAGAGAGAGAGACAGAGAGAGACAGAGAGGATCACCATGGAGGTTGCCTCAGAGGGCCAACCACCATGGCAGTGGTACAGCCTTAGGTATTGTCACCTTTCGTGGGGACAACCGCCAATGTCCTTCCCCCTTTCTTTTCAATGCTCAGGATTATCTTACAAAATTGTTTTCAATCCTGGATAGGAGAAATTCTGTGTGGGGTCATCTCACCCCCAGGCAGTTTTATTTTATCCTGGCTCTATTTATCTGTGTATACAGCATCCTGAGTGATCACCAGAAGCTGGATAGGATAGGCTCTATATTTAGGCTGTTGAAACAGCCTAATTGTTTTCAGACCGCATTATTTTGGTATTTTTATAAATTTGTTGTAGACTTTGCATTTATCTTGCTAAATTTTCCAGGCTGATACCTGCAGCATGACTCAAATAAAAACCATTGTAAAAAATAGCTTTTCCACCTGTTAATCATTAGTCACTTCCTTATGCTGTTCCTCATTCTAATTAATCTCACTTCTTTACATGTTTTCTCTCTGACATCATTCTTTAACTTTTTGCACCAATTGTCTTATGGTATTAAACTTCTTACATTGTAGACATTGAAGGAAACACTTTGTTACTTTCCGCAAAGAGTTCCCTCATCAATGCTGCTGCGGATCTTCCTTCTGATCTGCATCAAGTACATACAAATTCGATTGTCCATGTGAGTTGTAATTTCTAAGATTAGCTGTGTAGCTTATAATTTACAAATATTGCTGTTAAAGATTGATAGACTCATCATGTAATCCCAGGGATACATCTGCAATATAATCGAGACGGGTTGCTTTGTTCGTTTCCTAGGCCGTTTGACTGGTTTCTCTCCAAGGAAAAAGGTGAACACGTCGTATTAGTTATCTGATTTCGTTGTTTCTTTAGTCTTATCCTGTACTTACAACCCAAGCAATTTGATTCTCTTCTTTCCTTGAAAGGCAATGGATGTGCAGAGAGTGACTCCTTTGGAAGCCTTTTTCATTGGGCAGTCTGTTCGGAGTAACATACTTGATGTTGGTGAAACCTTTGACAGTCGATTGTGATTTACCCATTTTTAATAGCTGATTGGTCATTTTTCATTCTCAATTTTATTCTTCTCCAGGTTGACAATGAAACAGGTAGAATAACAGTTTCGTTGAAGCAATCATGTTGCTCTTCCGCTGATGCATCCTTGATTCAAGAATACTACTTCTCAGAGGATAAGGTAGACAAAGGAGCACTTCAACCTGTTTCTGGATACTTTGTAGTGTCTTCATTTTGGTTTCACTTGTATAAGTTGGTCCTTGATCGATATGCTGGAAATGAACATTTCCCCTATAATTATGTGCGGTCTTATTCTCTTTACTTGTGTATTGGGACAATCTTTAAATTGGACGGTATTATTTAGGAGAAAATTTCCTCATAAATCTTCACTCCGCTATTTTGACTCTTCTATAGACGTCATATACCTGCCTCAATGGGTTGCAACATAAGTATGGGCATGAATTTAAGCTCCTCAACATTGGGTATTTGATGTCCATGCCTAATTGCAAAACTTTTGCTTTATTAAGACATCCTTCTGTGAAGAAAAATGGTTAAAAGAATTGAAGTGGAGATTACTAAACATATAACCGAAAAGAAAACCAGCTGAAAAAGAATGGGTTGAATGTGCTAGAAAATTGTATAATCCTACGGGTGAAGTGTTTCTTGTTCTGCTCTTAAATTTCCAGATTTGTAGCATTCAATTTGTCTGTCTTTCATATGCCAAACTCATGTTAGACATATGGATAAATAGGCTGTCAAGCTTAGTGTGCTTCCTGCTTATGGTGGTATATTGAATTATAAACCTCATAACTAATGCCAGACCACCATCCCTGCATATGAAAGGAAGAGGGCAAGAACTATTTGTGTTTTCCGCTGCATGTTTATGACTGCAATTTGATCTTTTTCTTTCTGGGGAGCCAGGTGGAATTCTTTCTTGGGTTTCACTGGGTGCAGTATTTGTTTCACTTGTGGCTTTTGTCAGCACACAGAACGACAATTGAATGGTTTTTCTAAAATGATAAGATTTCAGTGTAGGCAGAAAGCTTTTATATGTAGCAATATTATACGTGTATAATGGTAAGTATTGGTTGCCTGGTTGTCAAACCAGTTGGCTGTCATGTGGCCATCTGATCAGTACTTTCGGCACTCTGTTTGAACGTTTGTAGGTCTCTATTGGACTACAATTTCTGTTGTCTAATAATATTAATTTTGGTTGAATCATTTTTTTCTTTGTTGGACTACAATTTGTGTTTGTAAACCAGTTGGCTGGGTGATTGCTTAGTATTTCTCCCCAACTGCTCTCCCAACCAATATGGGGATTAGGGGCTTACATGTCCTCTTCTCGATTGTGAACTATGTGTCTTTGCAATTTATCTTCCAGATGCAATCTAAGTAGCTTGAATTGCCATCATCATCATTCATAAATATTTTGTCAGTTGAGGGTTCCTTTCCCCCTGGAAAAATTGTCTTAACTATCTTAGTCAAGTTAACATTGCTCTAGCTGGAATTCGTATCAACGGAAACTCTGGTCACCAAATGCTTCAATACAATTTTATGTTTGTAGCTACTCGATTGTAGATCGTTTCATGTTCTGCACTATGTATTCTGTGTGGAAGTTATCCTTTTCATTTATCTTGATTCTTCTTTTTGTTTTAGATTGCTAAGCTCCAATCTCCAACCCTAAGTGGAACTGAGCTAAAATGGGTCGAAAGATTCAAAATTGGAAGTATTGTTGAGGGAAAAATCCAGGAGAAAAAGGATTATGGAGTGGTTGTCAGTTTTGACGACTATGCTGATGTACTTGGTTTTATTACTCACTATCAATGTAAGTTATTTTATGTATGTTTTTTATTTTGGTCGAATTTATGTTGTTTAACTAGTGAAGAATTTATACCTTTCAACTGTTGACTCAAAAGACAATTGAAACTGTGCAGTAGGAGGAAGTTCTGCGGAAGTAGGATCTGTTGTTCAAGCTGCGGTTCTCGATGTTGCCAAAGTGGGGCAGCTTGTGGATTTGTCTCTAAAGCAAGTGTTTGTTGACAAGATCAACAATGAAAGTGCTACTAACCATTCTGAAAAGAAGGTTAAGTTACTTCCATCTCCGTGTCCCCTCAGTATGTCTTGATAAATAGATTTGCAAACTGTTTTAGCATTAGTTCAGTAATAAACATTGAACATGAGTAAGTAACCATTAACTGTATCTTGCCTTTATTAACTGAAACCGTTGTCCTTTGTATACCTGACTTAATTCTTTTTTACTTCTCAGAAGCGTAAGAGAGAAGCAAAAAAAAAAGCAGAGCTGAATCAGACTGTCACTGCAGTGGTAGAGATTGTGAAAGAAAATTATCTGGCAAGTGTTGGATGTTTTGTTAACTTTATTGAGCAAGGAAAAGTTTTCATCACTATCCATTTTATGTACTTCTCTTCATAATTTATGTACTTCATTTATACATTGTTCTAAGGTTAGCTTTTGCCAAAGAAACAGGTTCTTGCAATTCCGGAGTGTAACTATGCTGTGGGACATGCACTGATATATGATTATAACACGCAGAAGGCCCCTCAGAGACAATTTTCGAATGGAGAAAGGTGATGCATTTTTTTCTTGTTATTTTTTCTGGTTTGTATTATTTCATTAGTATAGGAGTGAGGCTTTTCCAGGCTTCTCAAACTGCAGTCAGCATCTACCTTGGATACCTTTATCTGTTGTCCCTCCCAACCCCCTCTATTCTCTCCATTGGGCTGAGACGGTGCAGAAGATGTTTGTGTTTGAGCTATTTGTCTTGTTTCTGATGATCTTTAGATCAACTGTAACTCTTTTTTTCTTTTTTTTTTGGTTTAAAATTTTTTGAATCATTTCTGTGGTTGTCTAGTTTTCACTCATGAAGGAATTGTGACATGACATTGTTGTTGCTTGTTTCAGTGTCACCACCACTGTTGTGGCTCTTCCTGCTTCTGACACGACTTTATGTTTGGCTTATTGTCTAGCTGCTAACAATGTTTTAGACGTTCCATTACTTTGTTTGGTTGTACTTCTTGATTTGTTTTAATCTTGTATTATTCCAATATTGATGATGAAATCGTTACATGACCTTGTTGTTATTGTTTTCAGTGTCACTGCCACTGTTGTGGCACTTCCTACTCCTGCTACCATGGGAAGGTTGCTCTTGCTTCTTAATTCTGTTGCTGATCTCAGCACCACATCGAGTTCAAAGAAGGCTAGAAAAATATCAAACTTCAATGTGGGATCTCTTGTACAAGCAGAGGTAGATGCTCATGGATGTTTGATGTTCTTGTATTTGTTATTGCATATTGTCACAAGGAGTTCATTGAAGTTCTTTTGCAATACACTAACATTTAGTCTTTCTATACTTGTTTATCATTTATCAGATTACTGGAATCAAGCCTCTTGAAATGCGACTAAAATTCGGGGTTCGTCTGCATGGGAGAGTTCACATAACAGAGGTACTTTATCAGTATGTTATTATATTATTTGGAGTGCACAATAATTGCTCCATACTTCTACATTAAAAGCATGTGCATTTTGTGTGCTGTTTTTCTTGGGCAGGTCGATGATGATAACTTTGTGGACAATCCATTCAAAAATTTCAAAGTCGGGCAAAAGCTAAGTGCAAGAATCGTTGCGAAAGCTGACTCATCAAATAAGCAGAATAATCAGTGGGAGCTGTCTATAAAACCATCCTTGCTTAGTGGTAAGATTAAATTTATATTTGATGTTGCTATCTAAGTTTAGCCCTGTATTAATTTGTTTTGAAAGTTATGCTGTGTCCAAAGTTCTTCTAGACCGTGCATCTCTGAGCTTGGCATGACAATTTTGTCTTCTAACTCTTCATATCTCATTTTCTTCTTCTTGTCAAACGTGTCAGTTGCCATGTAACATCAGTACTTTGTTTTTCCTGGCCATACATGTTCACATTTAAGTTGCTTTGCTGTTGGACAGCCCTCCAATTTGTTATATTGCAACTTTGGCCCTATATTTTAAAGAATTTTTATGGCAACCTATTCATAAAAGTTGGTTAGATCTAAAATGGATTTAAATGTGCTGAGAATGCTTTAATTTCTTGAGACTCTAACTGATGATATAGTTCAATATCTTGTGCCACTATCATTATACATGTGTTGTCAACATTTGTAGTTTAATTAACTTACCTTAATCCCTTAAATTATGTCCTTAAATCATAAAGATAACTCATTTCCGCAATATTGGTCTAAATGAACTCAGAGAATATCATTTGTAATTGTCTGTTCATTTTTATCCAGTACTCCAAGGGGGGTGTTCAAGTCAATTCAACGAAAAACATGATGTGCATCATAGTAATTACAGAGAATGTTAGGGATGTTGTGCTCAAGTAGTTCATACAATACTTTATTTTTGGAGTTTATTCCCTCTTTGCTGCGGTGTTTCTTGCTTTAGTGTCTTGGTCCAGCATGAGTACTCTGTATGGTGCTACCTCCATCACTCAATACTCTGACAGGCCACTTGGATGTGACTTTTCTATGTACTAAAACTCAATGTGATCCACCTCCCTCCACTATTGGAATTTCAAAATCTACTTCTCCATCAATATAGATAAAAAATTTCTTCTGTCTAGTAATTTGTTTATCCTAGAAGGCGAACCTATATGTAACGGTAAGGGTGCTATATTATAATCCGGAGGTCCCAAGTTCAAGTTGCAGAAACAGCTGCTTTGCAAAAGCAGGGGTAAGGCTCCCTCCTTTTAGCCCAAAAGTTGGGAACTAGTGCAGTGGGGTGCCCTTTAGTATCACCTCTCTGATTTTACTGTTCTTCTGAGTTAAAGGTGCCTGTGACTTTTGGTTCTAGCATCTCAATGCTAACTCTTTGTACAGATGCCTGTGTAATTGGGGAAGATTTTGCTTCTGAAGATTTTAATTTCACTACTGGACAACATGTCTCGGGTTATGTATATAAGGTAGACAGTGAATGGGCATGGATATCCATAACTCGGCATGTAAAGGCTCAGTTGTTTGTTCTTGATAGTGCATGTGAATCAAGTGAACTTCAAAACTTCCAGAATCGCTTTCCTGTGGGAAAAGTATTTTCCGGATATGTTTTAAGCACCAACAATGAGAAAAAATTGTTGCGGTTGGTACCATGTCCTTTCTCAAAAGGGAATCATGATGAACAACAAAAGATTGATGATTCAAGTGAGCAAAAGCTTAAAGATGATGTTACAGCACATATGCATGAAGGGGACATCCTGGGTGGCAGAATTTCCAAAAATTTTCCTGGTGTAGGTGGACTGGTTGTCCAGCTTGGCCCTTCAGTTTATGGTCGGGTTCACTATACTGAAATAACAGACTCATGGGTGTCTGAACCATTATCTGGGCATCATGAAGGACAATTTGTGAAATGCAAGGTCATTGAAATCTCTCGCACAGCCCAGGGAAGTGTACATGTTGATCTGTCTCTACGAGCATCGCTGGATGGAATGGGTGTTCAGGGTACTGAGGATCTCCCAGACAAGTGAGTTTTATTTGAGAATACCTGATCCATGTCCTTAAGTATATGTATTAGGTCTTGAGGTTCTGCTAGTACCTAATTTGTGACAAATAAAATCATCGACGATATGCTAATGAATATTATATCCTGGACTGTTATGTTGTTCGCACTTGCCATAACAATGGCTGTGTTGTCATGGATGAAAACACATAAATTCCCCATTATCAAATGAGGACACACTGGTAGAATTTTGTATATACAGCATAAAGTTATTGGTCAAATAGTTGTCCTTGGGACCATTCACTTCTCTTTGCAGTGTCAGACTATTCCATTGATGCATTACTAAGGCACATATATGGTTAACCTCAGCTATTATAAGCATGAACTATGAAGACCATCTATTAGTGTTATAATTGGTTTGGAATATGATAAATGAAGTTGAAAGGCATTTGGATAAGAAGATTATCCTATCACAAATAAGTCCAGTTAAAATTGGCCAATCTGTTATTGATTCCACAGATTATCTCCTGTGATTTGGAATTGTTTCAAAATTTCTCTCTCCTAGAGGATATG
The DNA here is from genome assembly GCA_017140615.1 of Eucalyptus cladocalyx. Taxonomy (NCBI): domain Eukaryota; kingdom Viridiplantae; phylum Streptophyta; class Magnoliopsida; order Myrtales; family Myrtaceae; genus Eucalyptus; species Eucalyptus cladocalyx. Next base: position 38,125,730 of record CM029516.1, read on the forward strand.
GACAGCTTATCAATTAATTTTGACTTTATATTAAGAGCAGTTACAAAGTATCCTGATGAGGATTTGTTCGATGCCTGATATTTTGTCCTTTTTATGAGTAGTCACGCTTTCTCCCTTTTCACGGTGTTTTAAGTTACTTATTGCATTCTTATATTTTGATTATTGTATTCCTCACCCGTCCATCTAAAGTAGATGAAATCTGTTGCTTTTTGAAATCATTCCCAGGAATGGTAATTGCAAATGTGTGGAAAAGATTGAGGAGCTACATCCTAATATGGTTGTACAGGTAAGAGATGCAAAAGCTGCAGTATTCTTCGAGGACATTCCTTGATGCAATTTGTAATTTTTTTTGGGTTTGATATGACGTCATTATATTGTGGGTGGATGTTTGTCTGGGTGGATGTTTGTCTGAGTGTCAGTTTAGATGATTTTCCTTTTGCTTTGGACTAGGTGCAAATCGGAGAGTTCCAGCATGCAGCATCTACATTGTTTTCTGTAAATATTGTAGTTCCGGAAATTCAAATGAAATTGTCGTCAATCTAATGCTGAGTCTCGAAAATGCATTTATGGCTTCCTTTTATGGACATGTGCAACAACATGAGTGAAAAATAAAATCTCCACTTTAAGGTCACCATTGGTCTGCAAAATCTTTTTATTCTTGATTTGAAATTGTCTGCATATTATTGCCTATTAACAAATATGGGAAATGATGGGTCTACTTGAAATGTTGTTCCAAACCATAGAATCAATTTGCTTATGCTTACTTTAAGGTGGTAATGTCTGGGTTATATTTGTATTTTCTTGACGGATTGTGCTATTCTACCTTTTCTTATGAAATAACTCTCTTTTTCCTGGTTCACACAGGGTTATGTTAAGAATATTACGCCTAAAGGATGTTTTATTATGCTTTCTCGGAAACTTGATGCAAAAATCCTCGTATCCAATTTGTCTGATGGATATGTTAAAAATCTGGAGCAAGAATTTCCTGTGGGAAAACTTGTGGAGGGCAGGTAAAGTTCTTTGTTCCTTTTAATTGAGAGCAAGGTTTTTAATTAAGTGATGTTGGAAACATATCATGTGCTAAGAAGATCGAGCGCAGGGTGTTATCTGTGGAAACATTATCAAAGAGAGTTGAAGTTACTCTGAGAACATCCAATGCAGCCAATGATGAGAAATCAAGAATTGACAGTTTATCGAGCCTGCAGATTGGAAGTATTGTATCCGGGAGAATAAGGCGAGTGGAACCATACGGTCTTTTCATCACAATCAATCAAACCAACTTGGTAAGATCATTTAGCATGTTGGATTAGTCAGATTTAACATTCAGACTCCTTTTTTCATTTATAAGGAACTTTAAGTAGGCATTTCCATGCTAATTCTTTATAGCTGAATGGTAGAAAGGAAGACAGAAAAAGTGATCTTGAGAAATTTTAATGAAAAATCTTCTTTTCTATTCACGTCACTATTTCAGAGTAATGATTATCTGATTGACAATTTCTTTCCTTTCTCTGCTGATGAGTGCATTGACTTTCTGTTGCTATTATATTTTAACACCATTTGAAACATTAAGATTTGGTCATTTGCTTCCTGCATTTCTGACTTTATGATGAACTGGAATTTAGGTTGGACTATGTCATATATCGGAGGTCTCAGATGATCCTGTTGACAATATTGAATCTAAATACAAAGCAGGGGAGGACGTGAGGGTGAAGATATTGAAGGTAACTTTCTAATTTTAAGATGTTGGAACAGCATGGAATTCTCTTTCTGTTTCTTTGATTATGCATGCTACCACTCTGAGCGTTCAGACCCATTTTGAATGTGATTTTATGCTTAACACTGAATCAATGTGAGTTTAACTCTGTTCTGTGATGGATATCCTCATTCAGGTCGATGAGGAAAGACGCCGAATCTCTCTTGGGATGAAAAACTCATACTTCACCAGTGTCAATGGTATTCATGTACCTTCAGACGAGGAATCTGATGAATTGATTAGAGAAAATGGATATGGAGATGAAACCAAGCAGATGTTGCTATCCAGCAGTTCTCATGGGATCCAGCATATGATCAGTGATAATGAAAGTGAAGAAGATGCTGCTCTTGCACAAGCAGAATCAAGAGCTTCAATTCCCCCGCTTGAGGTCACTCTAGATGAAATTGAGCACCTAGATGAAGATAACATGATCATCCCAGAGGAAGGTCATGAGGATGAGGTGAAAAAAGTTGAGAAGAACACGAAAGGGGCAAAGAAGAAAGAGAAGGAAGAGAGGTCATTCTCCTATTAAGTTGGTCCAACTTTCTTTAGAACTTTACTCTCATTTTGCAGCTTTTGATTCCTTTATTATCCTGTGCAGGGAGCGAGAGATCCGGGCTGCTGAGGAAAGACTTCTGGAGAAGGACATTCCTAGGACGGCTGATGAATTTGAAAGGCTTGTTAGAAGCTCTCCTAATAGCAGTTTTGTTTGGATAAAATACATGGCCTTCATGCTCTCTTTAGCTGATATTGAGAAGGCTCGTTCCATTGCTGAAAGGTAATACTTCAGTTAATCTATCCACTGTCTGTCTATCACTATATTAGAAGATAGCAAAAGATGGCAAGGTTGAATGAGTTTGTATGGTTCTAACTTCTCAGGCATGTGCCAATTGAGTAGAAAGAATTGCCGTAGAAGATCTGATGTAGAAAGATTTGTAGCTAGAAGAAGGTTTAGCATGGAAGGGTCCTAAAGTTGTGTTGTGTATCTGCCAGTCAATGCTAGGAAGAGCTGTCTTTGCTTTCTTTAGAATTATTCTTATCCATGAATGAAGTTGCTGTAACTTTAGTGTTTGAGTTATGGCATCAAATTGTGCCATATGCTGAGTTACATCATGATGCATTGCCCAGTGGATATTGGAATTACAGATGGCCTCTAATTTCTACAAACCTGAACTTCTGCAATTCTTTGTTTTTCTCAACACTATATGACTTCAGTAAGTCCTTTGATGGTTCACTCTCTTCCGCAGTCATGATGTTATGCTTGTATCTTCATGTTTAATATTATAGTTGAAACGGAGTTAGGTAGCAATTCTTTTTTAATCATTTTATCGGTAACATTCATATCACCTTTTTTCTGTGTTTGAAGGGCACTTCGAACAATTAATGTACGAGAAGAAAATGAGAAGCTCAATATCTGGGTTGCTTACTTTAATCTGGAAAATGAGTATGGAAATCCTCCTGAGGTGATAATTATCTTATGATTTTTTTATGTGCTGTGAATCTTACTTATCATTGCTTTTGAAGTTACTGAAATAGTATTATCCTCAGGAGTCTGTTCTAAAAGTATTTCAAAGAGCTCTACAATACTGTGATCCTAAGAAGGTCCATCTTGCTCTTTTAGCGATGTATGAAAGGACAGAGCAAAATAAGATGGTCGATGACCTCCTTGAGAAAATGGTCAGGAAGTTCAAGCATTCATGCAAGGTACACTGAATGTATCATACAACTGATTGTCTTTTCTTGGGGCTTTAAAACTTTTTGCTTCATATTTAACGTAATTGCAGGTATGGTTGAGGCGGGTGCAGTGGCTTTTGAAACAGCATAATGAAGGTGTTCAGCCTATTGTAAATCGTGCTCTATTAAGTCTTCCTCATCATAAACATATAAAGTTCATTTCACAAACTGCAATTTTGGAGTTTAAATGCGGAGTTCCTGATAGAGGCCGCTCTCTGTTTGAGGGAATACTGCGCCAGTACCCAAAGCGGACTGATCTTTGGAGCATCTATCTTGACCAAGTGGGTCCCTTCGGCTTAGTAGTTCAAAATTGTACCTAAAGGTTCTTTTCTAACCTAGTTATGGCCTGAAATTTGCAGGAGATGAAACTAGGAGATACAGATGTCATTCGCGCACTCTTTGAGAGAGCAATTAGTCTAAGCCTTCCACTCAAAAAGATTAAGGTGGGTTTCTTTTTCCTCTTTGGAAGTTTGACTGTCATTCTTTGACTAACCCGTGCATGTGCATGTTTCTGCCTCGCAGTTCTTGTTCAAGAAGTATCTTGCTTTTGAGAAAACATTGGGCGATGAAGAACGAATCGAATATGTGAAGCGCAAGGCAATGGAATATGCTGAGAGTACACAGGAGTAAAACGAGTTTGTTCGTCACTGGCGGTGGTTTCTTATGCAATATCTCGATAAAGTGCCATCGAGATGCTTCAGCATGTGGTGCTTCAGCTGAACTGCTGAAACATTGCTGTGGGCAAGAGACTGATTTTCTCGTTTGACAACCCAAAAGATGAGTGGATCTATCACAAAGATGCCACTGCTTGTATCTTGTTTACTTGTATCCATAGCAGCTAATATGTCTATGGGATAGTCTCCATTTAACTCTGATACCAGGGTTTATTCTACTTAGTGTAGGAATTTTGGCAGCTTAAATAACCAGCGGATACGTCCGAGTAAACTACACTTAGGTCTTCCTTTGGAAGAGAAATTTTGTGGCAGTCATTTATTCTTCTCTCTCTCGTATATAAGTGTGTTATCAACGTTGCTCGACCATCTGACTGGGTATGCCATCTCAATTTGTTTTTTCTCGTGAAGACGAAGTTCCATCTGACTGGGTATGCCATCTTAATTTGTTCTGATGGAAGGACTAAGGAGCTGTTTTGCAACGTTTCTGTTTCTTGAGGCTTGCTCGGTTTTTTTTAATTTTTTGCTCTCCAAAATAAAAAAGGAGTTATAAAAAAAATTATTTAAAAATACTTTTGATAACGTCAATTAATTTTTTTTCGAAAAATGATCATGGAATAGATTTAAAACAGAATAAATAAATAAATAAATAAATAACTTCTTATTTTTTTTTTTTTAAAGCAATTGATTTTTTAAAAAATAAGTCATTTTTTCTTTTTTTTTCATTTTTTTTTTCTTTCTTGCTGCCCCTCGCCCTTGGCCGTTGCCCCCTGCTGTCCGGCCACCGCCACCGGCCACTGCTGCTTGCTGGCCGATCGCTGACCACCAACCCTCGGCTGACCACCTACCCGACAGAGCCGCCCATATGCCAACCAAGCTCCATTGACAGCTCTCGGTTGGAGCCACTTTCACTTGTCCATAAGCGATGCTCAATTTATTGATTTAGCGTAAAAGTGGGCGATGTTGCTGGCTAAGAAAATGTTCATCTGTCATGATTGTTTTTTGAGACTGGCTTATCTTCGAGACTGGTTTATCTTTCGGAGCAACAACCCTGCCCGAGTTAATTCTCAGCGTCGAATGCTTATTATGAAAGATGACATGAATATACCGCTACTTGATGTTTTGTCCAAACATCATGCATAACAACAGGCCCAGAAACCTTTGGAAAAATAGAAGAACGTGGCTCAATGAAACTATTAGCAAATTTGATTTGATTTCAGCAGCGAAGGACATCCGATTGGGTAGTTTTAACTTTCCAACAAGTTAGATCATCTACTTCAAGTAAAACTCAACAGCATCATTTTAGACTTAACTGAGATTCACCACCCAGAGAAAGAAAAGATTTTGACAGCATAAGAAGAAGCTGTTACTCCTACATGATGTTCATGACGTGCCTCATTGTAATCTGATTGGCAAATCGCCAAATGACCCAAATGCAGCTCAGTTTGTTTGCATTGTCTTCTGCTAGTGGCCATCCAAGGTTCCCAGGGATTCTTTGAGAAGTCTCTGTACCTCCTCTCTCCTCCTACGAAAGAGTGTAAAAAATAAACAGTCAAAATCTGAGCACAAGCAGACATATGGTGATATTACAGTTGCTAGTTTCTTGTGCTCATGACACAGCTAAGCAGTAACATAATATTGGCAAAAGCAATTCACGCCCACACTTCATAAATATTGCCTTTAGAAATATTTTACTATTGAGGACCAAATCAGACATACCTTTTAATGTCTTCAACCGCCTGTTTACGCTGTTGTATCTGGAGTTCCAGGATGTGTATTAGTGTTGCTCGAGCCTGAGGGCAAAAGAATCTTTGATGAGGGGTCAATACTCAAAGATTGGTAAAACATATCATAACTGAACTCTACCTGATGGGGACGTAATGAATTGAGAAGGTGATGTAAATTCTTGAAAATAAGAGAGATTTCCTCCACCCTCCTAGCATACTGGGATGGTCTCTCAACAAGAACATCAGCCAACTCTAAAAGGTGCAGCTGCAGTTCTCTGTTCAGTGATCTCAGTTCCTTCTTGAAATCTAAAGGAAGATACTCTTGATTTAGCATTCACAACATAACCAAACTAGGGGTTGAAATAAAAATTAGAATTAGACGCACAATAGAAGGAGATGAGGTAGAATGTACACCCACACAATTTTTCTTGCGCTCACTCACCTCCCTCTCCTCTCCAATAAGAAGTCAATTTGAGTATTGTTAGCTAGTATGTGATAAGAGAATAAGGACAATGACAGCCAGAGAGCCAGAGAGCCAGAGAGACTAACAAAAATTCAGACAGGTCAGAACAGTTAAGCATATAATTATTTCGCCGATATCCCCTCTTTTTAGACACAGATTCATTAATGGAAGATGTAGAATGTGGCAAGAAAAAGTTCCAAATCAATCAGGTCAATAAACATGGAGAAATTTTCACCCTTGTATCCAAAAGACAGCATAATCAGCATATGCCATTTTTCAGGCTATTTAACAATAATGGCAGAGCCTCTTATAATGCATCCCTTCAGCTCTTTCAACTCAACAATAAAAGAAATTAGATGCAGCCAAAGTTCCAAGACATGTACAGAGCAGAAAGACCAAAACTCTGTGTGTAAGCCACAGAGAGAGGAAGCAAGTCCATTCCTGTATACACATATGGCTGATGTATCATACACATGCTGCTTATACAAGTGGCATTTGGAAGGGATTGGACAGTGCCAGATGGGGAAAAGGAGTCAATTGAGACATGGAAAGATAAAAACGATTAATGCAGTGCTTTAAAAGTCAGGGGACCTAAAGTGACTATAGCCGATGCCTTAAAAGCGAGAATCCTGCAGTCTAAGCAATACCAAATTTCAGAATAAATATACAATATATGAATAACAAGCTAGCTGGGAAGCCATCTACCTTTTTGAGAAAATCCTCAAAGAAAAGCCAAACACTTAATCTCTCACAAATATCTCATCTCATGGCATGTATTGATTGGCTGATATATACTGAACAGAACTATAACATCATTCAGACAGCCTCACAAACGACTCTTCCAGCTGATTGCATATCCTCCAATCAACACCATCTCTTCCAACCCATCCACCCCGATGACATTTATTATGTATTGACCAGAAAGACAAACTAATCTCAGTGCAAGGTAATAACACTAATGCTTCTATCAATGAAAATGTTCAAGAGAAATAGATACTTCAATTTCAAAGAAAAGTTGCGAAGAGAAAAAAAAATTCAGATGACCTTAATTGCCAATATCTGCATCTGGCTTAAATATTTGGTATCAAGTGTAAATGATTCGCAGTAAGTTATAACTAATCATGAGATAAAACTCAGATCCCACTGGAAAGAGTTACAACTTAAGTTAAAAGCTAAACCATGGTTCAAAGCCACAGTTACACCATATACACATTATCAAAGACATACAGGGGTTAAAGGAAACCATGATTTGACAATGATGCAACTTGTTTTGAATAAGGGTGCCACCACTTATGAAATGGCACAGCATTCCCGCAAATCAAGTCAGAGCAGAACAATAGAGAATTTCTATTCGTAATATTATCAAAGCGTTGCACTGGAAGCCTAAAATGTTCTCAGGATGCTATGGAATCTGGGTGAAGCTATCAACTAATTGATTCCACCACATACTTGCGATAACACGGTAAAACAAGCAGGCATTATACAGAATATTTAAATGGGCATTACCAATATTAGGTCCTTTAGGGTAAAGCTGTCTCACCCCCTGCTCTTCCAAGCTGGGAAGCACGTCATCGGTCTGCAAACAAAGAAAAAGGCACAAACAAGTCTGATCATCATCAACATAATATGTAATTCCACATAGTAACAGAAACAATCAACCAACGACAAAATTCCTCTTTCCTTCCCCTTGTAGACAACCCCACAAACCATGCAAAAGAAATTTTCAAAATGCACGGGTAAAGCACAAGATTCCGACACCGGCAAGCATCAAAACCAAATCAGGCACATCCATCACCAAGACCCACGATAACGAACACTAATTTGAAAGCATGATAATCAAGAAATGGGGCAAAACCCACGGTGTAAGTCCCGCCGAAGCACGTGTAGGTTCCCTCGATGGGAGGGGGAGGCTCGGGAGCCGACTGGGGGTCTTGCGCGTAATCCTTGTAAAGCCTGTAATACGGAGGCGGGGGTGGATACGTCGCCGTCGCCATTGCAGGGGGGACGACTCCTTGCCAAAACCTACAAGAACCGCAGTGAAATTCAGCAAGAAAAAAAAAGAATGAAAAAGATCACAAAAACTCAAACGCAAAAGACTGACCACGAGAACCCATCGAAGAAAAAGAGAGATTCATAGGAAAAATCGAACCTTTTTACTTTCGATCAACTGGGCAATTGAGATACCGAGGTGTCGATCGAAGCAAGCAGAGACAGGGAGAGAGCTTCAGCTTCCAGCTGCTGTAAATTATGTCAGCTCGTATCTGGCGAAAAAAGAAAAAAAGCCACACGTGCCCGAAAGAGGGGACCGGGTCCGACCCGTTTTGCGGTTCGGGTCTGCTTTCATTTTGAGATCAGGCCCGAACTCCGAAAGCCTGGACCTGCCCGGAATCAATTTCAAAAGCTAAAGTAGAATTAAGAGATAATTACGAAGAAAGGAATCTCCAAATAATCCGAATAACTGTGTACAAAAAAATCTGGAATTTAGAAAATGATTTAGTTATCTTCTTGTCTTGGTGTTTTTTATTTTCTTTAAGCAAAAGGTTATTTTTGACTTCCTTATCATAAATCTAATTATATTTTGATAAATCTAATTTATTCTGATATGTTATATAAATAATATAATCATTTCGTGATCAAAATAAGTGACGTGTAGGTATAGGCACAGTGACCAAAATTGCTGTCCAACTTTAGTTTTCTACCATGCACTTGCCTTTAATTCGATACGGTATAAATTCAAGGACAGTCTTGAATTAATTTGGATAGTGATATAACTATCTTGCAACTCGACTTGATCATATGCTAAAATTGTAATCAAAATCTCAGTTTCTATGATCAATTGTTTATACAAAATTTTGTGTTATAGAAGATAACTCCATCTCCTTTGTCATCTTCGGGACCAAAGGCCCTAGCTTCGTTAATGGGGCATTGAGAGATTTCATCAAATTAGAATTCATAATTTATTTGTTCAAATCCCATCAACTGAGTTAAAATGCTTTGAATTAGAGTTATCGGTACATATCAAATCTATAGGTTTAATATGTCGATGAGACTAGTAAAAGGTTTTGCGAGAGCATTTCTCCAAAGTTTATATTGATTTTAGGGAAAAGAGTTTTTAACAAAATGCAAATAGTACTTGACAAACATCATTATCATTAAGGAGTTTACTTTTTCTCCAAAAAAAAAATTTGCAACAGTGACCCTCTTGATAACTCAAGCAAAGTTGGAAGCTCTAGCAACGGCCATTACCTACATCATGTGACCCCAAGTGAGTCAAATTAGAGGAACTTTGACGTCATGTAACCTAGGCGATGGATTGTGGAGGTCATGCAACTTCAACCCTAGGCAATGAGCTGTCAAGGTTGTGTGACCTCAAGTAAGACAGGCTTGAAGTTCAGTTGATGAGCTAGACACTAGATCTAGACTTTGATGTTGCATGAGCCAAGCAATGGGTCACATGACACCGACGTTTGTTTTGCTCCTTTGAGCCACCTTCGTCAATCCCTAGATCCACGAGGTAGAGATGACAGATATTGTAAAATTAAGGAGTAGAAGAGGAATGCCAAAAATCGGCAAGGTGACATTAGAATATATTTTATCATCAATTCTAGCCTCAGAACTCCGATGCCAAATGCTGGTCTCTGTAGTGGCCTCGAGAGAAAAGTCTTCCGAAATGCATCCTACTCCCCAAAAGGACTTCCAGATTTTTTAACCAAACACCTCGGCATTTGTACAAGATCCTCGGTAGAGCTAAGAGACTTCGAGAACGTGTTGCCACGCGCACCATGAGTAGTCGAACGGTGCACTCGTTCCCTGAGCAAAATGCCATTCTCCCGGCGAACTTTCCGATGCTCGTCCACTTTTCTTTGAACTGGGTTGGGACGCACTCAGCACGGATTCCAGCTTGCAGGCCCCAAGAGGTTCTCCGTCCATTGCGGCGTTGATCGATAACACATCGTTTCGTGGGGTTTCGTGTTTGGACAATTTATTAATTTTACGCATTTACACAAATTCATCTCTACTAATATATCAATCCAAAACACGTGCATTTGATTTTTAATGAATTAATTGATTGATGTGACTGCACACTCCTTTCGGCGTTGCCCTTGTCATCAGTCGATCTTGTTAACCCGACAGCGACGGTTAAAGCCGTTGACCTTGACATCACAAAAACATCATTTTTTTATTTAAAAAAAAAAGAAAAAGAAAAAGAGGAAAACTCAAGACAGAGAAATCTCTCGGACGTTCATCTCTCTCTCTCTCTCTCTGCTTTCTCTGAGAGGCATTGGGATTCTCGCTGCAGGAGAGCTTTAGTTCCGGATCTGGCCCCTGATCGCGCCGCCCCTTTCAACTCCGTCGGATCCGCCGGAAGCAATTCCCTTTTCGCCGGAAATCCTCCCGCGCGGTGGCTGGAAAACGCGATGATCGACGAGGTTTCGTGCTCTTTTATTCCTGTAAGTCTACCCTGATCGGTGGCGCGTGTTTCGTTTCGAATTGGACGTGAAACGTCGAGCTGATCGCCGCGCGCGCGCTCGCGGTTTAAATTTCAAACTTTTGTCGACATTCCTTTTCTGGGTGCACTTGAATGTGGGGGAAAAGGGTCACTGATGTGAGGGGAATGCCTGCAAATTCTATCTTTCGATGTCAAGTTCTATTTTTGGAGAATGCATGGAAACCAGAACTTCATTAGCAAAAGTGGGTGTGATTTACTTTGAATTCTTGGTTTTGCCCTTTTATTTTTTCTGGTCGCGAATGATTGGCATCTCTCCTAACAATGATCGGCCTCAGGTGCTTTGTTGATTTTCGGTTGATCGATGACCTTGGATGCTATGGGGAGCGACATGGAACGCGTGCACGAGGAGATTGAAGGTGAGAGCAGGGGCCCCTCGATTCACTGCGATCTCTACGACACGGAGATATCTCACAAGATAGCTCAGATGTTGCTCCCCGGACTGGCCACGGCCTGCGTGGACAACACGACGGGCGACATCTTCAGGACCCCAGCTTTGGTGGCTGTAGATTTGAGGAAGGAGTTCGTGGAGTATCTGACCCAAAGGAGCGAATCGTTTGTGGCTGAGACTGCTATCCTAGAAGGGGATTTAGCTGCCGAAGCATCCGATGATCCTTATGAAATAATAGCCGATTTTGCTGATGACTTTGCGACTTTGAAGAGGAACTTGTTTGGTAGGATTTCGGGATGGCTGCTGAGCGAAAAGAGGGAGGACAAGATAGATGATATTGTCCAGGAGATGGAACTCAGTAAATTTTGGGCTACAGACAGGAGAGAAGCAATCGCGCGGACTTTGCTTAAAAATGTAGATTTCAAAGGTGCATTTCATTGCGTCATGAAATTTGACACTGCTGAAGACCTGGCCGAGCACGTCACCAGTTGTGGATTCAGGTCTATGATCTGCGCCAATGAGGGCTGTAATGCTAGATTTACAGCAGCCCACTTGGAAAAACATGATTTAGCTTGTCCATTCAAAGTAATTCCGTGTGAGCAGAATTGCTCGGAAAGTCTCATGAGACGTGAAATGGACAGGCATTGCATAACCACTTGTCCAATGAAGCTTGTGAAGTGCCCTTTCTATCAAGTTGGCTGTCAATCAACTGTACCTCAAGGTACCCTCAAGCAACATATTCATGATAGTCTCTGTGATCATGTGCTGCGTGTTCTTCAAAGATTTCACAAGGAGGCATCAACTGCTGATCTCAAACGTCAAGCGGAGCAATTAGAGGTTAGTTTACTTGGTTTTTTAATGTTGGTTTTCTTTTTACATAGAATTTGCATGTCAGAACATCCTATGAGCAAGCGTCTTATTCTTTCGCACTTTGCCCTCTGCAAAGTTCTTAACAAAACAAAAGAGATAAGAGTTCACGAGGTAGCTCTCTGTTTGTCAACACTGGTGACTCAACAGTAGTGTAGCTTTAGCAGAAAAGATTTATGACAAGCTTTCCCATTGCAGCTTGAAGTCTATTTTAAAAGATTTCACCAGACAGTTACAGTGCAATTTAATATTGAAATTTTTAGCTTTTAATATCATTTTGTTTAGCTTTCATTTCCTGGAAAATTATGCTATGAATTACACTCTGCCAATTATTTATTGGAGCAGCATCATATAGCACATAGGACACAGTACTAATTGTCTAGCGTGGACACTGATATTTAGTCATTCTGTACAGTTGTCGTTTTCCAGTGAATTAGCCTCGGCTTGCGATGTGAAATCTTTAACCATGGCTCTCAAGGATTTGGAAGCAAGGTTACCGCAACCAGAAGCCAATATGACTACTGGTCCGCAACCAGATGCCCACAACATCTGATGCAGAGCCAACAGAGGTTTCCAGTCCAGCGGATATAAACACGGACCATGAAAGTTAACATCACGTCACCATCTTCTTCCTAGGCACCTTGTGAGATGAAAAAGGGTTCAAATTGCGGCATATTGCAACTTCTCAATTTGAGTGATGGGTCGGTAGATTATTTGGTCTACACCCGAGGTTTTACTTTTTTTTTTCCTCTGCACAATTTTGGGTTCATATAACTTGTCATCTTTTTCTTGACCTCACTGTTTTGTTTGAACTCACAAAGAAGCTTATTCGTTTTTTCACTTTTGGAACGCACAGATGGAGGGATGTGTTTCTTCCACATTTCGTTTTTGCCAATATTAAGGATCTTCTATTCTATTTAGCAACATATATGTTTGACTGCCCATCCTCATCAGTTAAGAAGACAAATTTGGCTACGCTTGTATTTCATAATCACCTGCTAGCTCTACAGATCCGGAAGATGAATCTTTCCCGGTGGATTTCAGTATGTACTCTTGGAATGCATTTGAAATTCACTCCAATATTAGCCTATAAAAAATGGTTCATATTCTTACAAATCTACGCTAGAAACAGAACCTGAATGTTCGTTATTGCATCTGTACGTTAAGCATAGGAAGTCAGTCCCATCGTAATTATGTTATGAGCCACATTACATACTCTTTTAAGTATGCTTAATTTTGCAAGAAGAAAAGATTGCTTAATCGGTTGCTTTTTTCCTCATTTTTTTTCCTAATGCTCGAGAACCACCCGAGATGGAAACTAGAGTTCATGATATTTTATCAGTAGCCAAAGGTTTCTCACTCCGCGCCGTGGATGCGGTTTTTTGACCCAGGCCTGTCAAATGTTTGCTCTAATCATGTTGACAGCCTCACTATCATTTTGCTTACAAGAAACTGAGATGGTTTTTTTTGGGTATGGTAAGAATATATTGACTTAAACCAAACTATACAGCTCGAAACTGGCATAAAAAACTAACACTTAACGAGGCAACAAGCCAGGTTGAGTGGAAGGATGCCAGGAAAAGGAAGCCAAAAGCTACCAAGGTAGCAATAGGAAGCCAAATGGCATCCACGAAAAAGCCAAAGAGAAAGAAAAGCTACAATAAAATATAACCAGACAAGCGGAAACAAGAAACCGAGATGGTTGCTAACACTAAAGCTTGCTTATTCATTTGCTTCTGTATCATTCTGGTCAGCATCAATCAAATGAACAATACACTGGGGCTATGGGAAGCACCATTGAACAATCCAACAACTGTCATGTTAATCATATCCGCCAAAGACATGCAATCAAAATGCAATACCCAAGTTTTACTTTTCGACTATATAATTACGTCGCAAGTATCATCAGTTTGACAGAGTCCAAAATGTAATTCCGACGATCAAACCCATGGAAGCTACTCAATTCACGCCCTATTGAACTTTAGAGCTCCAGCGGCCCCCTATCAAAATTGATGGCATGGTGATATAAATCACAAGATGCATGGGTTAAGGTTCGGGTAAAACGCCGTTTGTATCTCATTGTACCTATGGTTCGTGTGCTTATTTTGCTATAACAGAGTGACATTATTCTCACTAGGCAGGGTTTTCCTAATGTAACATTAGCATGAGAAGTATAAAAGGAGAGTGGGTACTAAATAAAGTAATAACATTAATGATACAACATTCCACACTGAGGTTACGCCCACAAAAAACTCAGACAATCTGTCTTCAGAGTCAAAACTCATTTAAGCAGAAAAAAGTGATTTCCACTCGAGAGGGGCACGTATCAATCAACGCAAATTGCCAATATATCCTTGTCTCCAATATATCCTTGTCTTCAGTGACCAACGGAAGCTCCTCTATATTACCCTTTCTACCAAAAAAAAAAAAAAAAACAGAAGCTCCACTTATGCACGAAGTCCCCGGTTAAGACTTACCATGCGAGCCGAACCATCCAGATGAGATGCCCTTGCTGAAGAACCAGTCTGAAAAGCAGACCTCCCTGATCCACCATGAGCAGAATCCTGATACCGGTTGCCGCCAGAATATCCACCTGTGCCACGGAACTGCCTGGAATAGCCACTTCCACCGCCTTGGCCGGTTGTCTGTTGCCTCCCACCACCAGCACTTCCTTGCCTTCCCTGCGTAAAAGATGAGCCATCATGCCACCTACCACCACCAACAGCTGAGCCCGCAGCATAGTCCTGGCCATCTCTCCTTCTCACAGGCAAATCCAAACCGCCACCGCCAATTCTAGCCTCTACAGCCCTTTCATTACTTTCTGCCAGAATTGCCAGTTTCTCTGTGAGATGGAAAGCTAGGGCCTGGAGCCTCGTGTGCTCAATGTCATGGAAGATAACCGATCGGGTTGGCTGGTCCCAGCTAGCATGGAGCTCCTCATTGATCATCATGTTGCTGACAATGCTGTGGATCTGTGCCTCTGAGAGGTCAAACATTTTTGTC
Organism: Eucalyptus cladocalyx; assembly: GCA_017140615.1. Taxonomy (NCBI): domain Eukaryota; kingdom Viridiplantae; phylum Streptophyta; class Magnoliopsida; order Myrtales; family Myrtaceae; genus Eucalyptus; species Eucalyptus cladocalyx. Next base: position 38,140,846 of record CM029516.1, read on the forward strand.
AGATGATCTAAGCTCAATGAATGATAGGATGATGAATAGGTAAAGAGATAGGTCCTCAGAGCCTCTTCCTTAATCTTAGCCTTGAGCATCTCCAGGACAGAGTCCTTGTTCCTGAGGAGTTTCCAGATGTCAAGAGACTGGACAACATCAAAGGCCTTCTGATAGTCTCCCTTGCTTAGGGCCCTTGTGGCTGCCATTACATGGTCCCTCACGTTTTCCGGGGGTCCAGTGAATGTGTGCCTCTCACTCACCTCGAGCAACCGCCGGAAGTTCTTACTTATGACTTTGCGCTTAACATCAAGGGTGTTTGCAGCCATATTGGGGACTTCTAAAAGCATGGCACAAATTAGATGGACAGCTTCCAGAAGCTCAAGGTTTATGTGCATGTGATAAGGCATTTGACGTCTCCTTTCCATTCTCTCCTAAAATGAGAATAAAGAAGTTTCACAGCGTGAACTCCCACACAAAAGTGATAATCTTCTCAAGGGGAAAGGGAGAAAAGAGAAAAACTAAATAAAATTGTTTGCAGGGTAAAACAGATCTTTCTCAAATGGCAAAAAACAATTTATTCACTGAACCAAATCCAGAGCATAAGAGGTATATATAAATGAACCACTTGCTTGGAAAGTAGTAAATATTATTGAGTAATACAGGGTTGTTCATAAGGAAATTTTGACAACCATCCACAACGGATAAGGACATCGTACCTGCTCCGGGGTCTTCTCATGGTACCTACTTTGAGAAACACCTTGTGCAAGTAATTCCTTTACCCTTCCACCTGAATATAATTCAGAAAGGCAACCATGTGCTTCAGCTATAAGGCCAACACGAAATGCACATAGACCAAGCTGTGCCATAGCCCTGTTAAAAAGTATCTGGGTCGAAATGTCCATATGCTGGATGCTATCCTGCAGGTGACTCATCAACAACAGGTCACGGGAAGTTGAGAACTCGTCCAAGAGAGCATGGTGATAGATGTCGCAAAGCATTGCGCGGGCCTTAGTTCGCTCATCTCCATACTTGTATATAAGGGATACCAGAATATCCATCAGTGTCCTGCTATTCTCAGGAAAAGTTGGTTTCCTCAGCACAAGCTCAGGAGTAACAACAAATGCAGCTGGGCCCCTGCTCTCCTCAACCTTAGGCTCTTCCCCTGTCTCATCGCCATCATCTTCAGTCTGCTCAGCCAATTTCCTCATAGCATCATATACACCCTGAGGCTTATAATATACAAGCTCCACCCGCCGTAAAGCCACCTTTGAAGCAGCTTTAAAATCTCCAACACGTTCCAAGTAGTCTTGAACATTTTGAGCAAGGACTAAAAACATGGGCTCATCCCTAAGCCTTTCGACATATTCACGTGTGTGAGGGTCAATGCATTGCAAGCTCTTAAAAAACTCAGAATCTATCTTCTCTAGGAAGGCTACCAAATTTCCCCAAATCCTAATTGTCCCGTTATAGTCCGGACCTTTCTCAGACTCATTTTCATCAGGCTCCACTGAATCACTAACTACTATGTTGGGATACTGCACAAGAATGTCAAGGATGACAAGCATATTCTGCACACACTTCTTCCACACATTGATTGGCATATGACCAGTGAGACCCGGATTAAAATCAAACTGAGCAGACACAACACTAAAAAGAATCTCAAGCTTCTGGGCAGGGGTCTTAGCTACCTTAGTCAAAAAAGTGAGCTGTTCAACCTGCTCAAACCGACCAGTCCCCTTTTTCCCACGAGCAGCCACAACCTCTTTAAACTTCTTGTTAACAGTTTCCCATGTAATCTCACTAGGATTCCTAAATTGCTTATCCATTAGCTTGTCTTTTTGGCTCATCTTCTTCTCCCAACCATCATCGAGACTATCCCCAGCTGCATCATCCTCATCATCATCGCCCTCATCAGAAGCATCAATCTTGGTAGGGTCCTCAATTTCCGAATTTTCTGATTCTTCCTCCTCTGAATCCTCATCCGCTTCCACCTCTTCCTCACTTTCAGGATGCTCTCTGTACTTATTAATCAACTCCTCATACTGCTTATTATTCTTCTTGAGCTTCTGCTTCATCGAATTCAAGGCCTTGGCATTGCTGCTACTCATCTTCTTCTTAGCATCCTTATTTGCCAAAGCCTGACTCAAGAAGTCTTCCAACATCACGAGGGCTTTAATGTAAAGAGCGGGAACCTTCTGAGACTCAGTGACCCTCATGACTTTCTCGAGCTGCTTATTAATCTTGTCGAAGCTCTCCTGCAAACTGACCCAATCATTAATCTTCATAGCATTTTTCATCTGGTCAACAGTGGCAGACATTTCCTCAAAACGCTTGTCCTTCGCAGACTTAACAACCCGGTGATGACCATCGGAGTCATCGCTGTCGCTCGCATTCCCCTGGAGGTATCTGCTTCCGGCGGCTGGAGCAGCGGACTCACCTCCCCCCTTTTCTTCGACCTCACTGCCATAATCGCTGCTCTCTTCATCAGTGTCGTTCCCACCCTGTTTTTAACAAAATTCATTCATGGTGAGACTCTCGGTAATACCGGTTACAAGTCAACGAGGCATCTAGTGCACTATGTGGGCACGTTTTTATGAGAGAGACAAGTACTAATGTCCATAATTCGAGCACTAAAAACAAAATTAGAAAGCATAGACTCGAACCTGTGTCCAGAAACGCGATGCCATTTTCTTCGGGCGAGAATGAAATCAGTCAATTCGCCTCAGCTCTGCACATCCACATCGCACCATAAGGCCAATAGGATATCAAATAGATTCAAATAGAGTAATACAAAACTAAACATAAAAAAATCCATATAACTCAGAATAAATTTGATGGGATCTTATTAAAAAAAGGTTTGTTTTTTTTTTTTTTATTTTTTTATTTTTTTGTCCCTTCACAAAAGCAGAAGCAGTAAGCATCTGTGCATTTGGAAGCCGGAGAGCACTCCGCTGGCACCGGGATATGGCCAAGGGCAGGGGCGGGCCGGAGGCCATATCCCCCTTTCCCGCCGCACGGGGCGGGGAACTGCGCCCGCGGCGCGGGGAGCGCCGCGGAAAAAGGGGGTTATAACTAGAGAGAGAGATGTGACGGACCTCGGAGGACGGAGGCGTGCGGCGACGACGACGAGCTCGCCGCGGCGAGGCGACGGGCGGAGCCGGCGAAGCGAAGAGGAAGTACGAAAGAGCAAGAGCAGAGCTCGGTGAATTAGGGTTTCTCTCCATTTCAGTTTTTTTTTTTTTAAATTAACTGAACTGTCAATTCAGTTGAAGCCCATGATACTTTGGACGCGAGGGAGACGGGTCGGTCAATGAACCGGTTGACGGATTGGTCTGACTGTGGGTCGACCGGTTCAACCGGTGGATTGATGATTTGCATAATCTACAATTGAATGATGTAAAATGTATCTATCCAAGTCATTGGGCAAAGTAAAAGGGCCTGGATCTTAGGGGTGGATGCTTGAAGTTGGGTTCCCTCGATTGAACCGGGCTGATATTGGGTTTTGACCGGTTCATGACCATTTCGAGACCTGAACCTTGAGTCCTATTCCCGATTGAATTGGGTGGGTCTCGTCCAAATTTAAAAGCACCAAAGGTAGGGGGATGATACAAACACAAAGCAAATAAGGTATGAAGGAATGTTTATTAGAAAACCAAATAAGGAAAGTGCAATCTAGAACATGATGGCTAATTAGTATCATGTATTCATAATCATGTAGGTTTTCCACGTAATCTCTTTTAATTTTAAAAAAATGTTTTGCCTTTCACCTCAATGAAGAGGGCTTTTCTCGAAAGTGTGAATTTAATTGTGTCAATTTTGAACTAGTTATGTTGTCTCTTGTTTTGATTTGAGTTTTTCCTAGTATATTCATGTTGTATTTCGATTAAATTCTCATATGTCTTCAAGAATTAGTAACACATTGAACTAGTACATGGATTTCCTTAACAAGACTTTTCTCATTTACACTTCCATGTAGCACATTGAATTAATACATGGATTTCCCACGTGAAGTTTCGAAATTTCATTTCAAATTTATTTCGGATTTTATAAATACAAATTGATCTTTAACACATACAATTAAAATTTAAACAGAAAGCGGCTTTAGCTTATTTAGTTAAATCATGTTAATCAACTTAATTATTAAACCATCTATTAGGGTTGGTTCTCCTCATATAATTAATTAAATTAAATGAACATTCCTTAATCACTATTAACTTATAATAGCGATAGATATATTAAAATTCATTGATGCCTATTTCTAGAGTTCATACTTGTATAGCCTAATTTCTATTTCAACATATAAGTGTGGTGCGAGATACAAATTTACTATAGTCTAGATTATTACTTATTATCTGCTTATTTTGGCATTGTTTAGTAGAAAGTGAATAATTTGAAAAATATTTTCCTACAAATGATTGTTCATATCACTTAAAATAATTAGTTATCGGAAAAATATTTATTATTGAAAAATATATTTATTATTGACAACAATTTATATTTAAATATATTCATGAAACAATCATTTTTTGAGAAAATGATTTTAAATTTAGTTTATTGTAGTCTTGGACATCGGCTGTCGATTGAAGCAAAGGCTACATCAATTGGAAGCCAACATCGCACGACTACTGTGTGAAAAAAAAAAAGTTCAAAAAGTTAGAAGGGAGGTAAAGAAAAAAGAAAGAACATAATGCTGTTATCCTGCCTTTTTGTAATCTAAAATTATCCAAAAATGCAACAACAATGTGGACGATGAACGGAGTTTCTAAAATTGGAAGTAACAGCACAGAAATATTCAAAACTTAGGCTATGCCCGCCGAAAAAAGAAAAAGAAAAACAGAAATTAGGTAAATATGCTTCTTCAAGTCAAGACTCAGAAATAGCAGAACAGCTTTCCGCTTGAAAAGCTCAACGTGGATCCTTTTCGTCAGAGACCACTACGAAGTTCCTCTCATGCGCGAAGCCCCCTGTTCAGACTCACCATGCGGGCCGAGCTGTTCATCTGAGATGACCTTCCTGCAGACCCAGTCTGATACCTCCCCGATCCTCCAAAAGTAGAGTCCTGATATCGGTTGCTCGCAGAATATCCACCTGTGCCACGCGACTGCCTAGAATAGCCACCCCCTCCGCCTTGGCCGGTTGTCTGTTGCCTCCCGCCACCAGCACTTCCTTGCCTTCCCTGAGTGAAAGACGAGCCCTCTTGCCACCTACCACCACCAACACCCGACCCACCAGCATAGTCCTGTCCGTCTCTCCTCCTCGGTGGCAGATCCAAACCGCCGCCAACCCTAGCTTCCACAGCCCTCTCATTACTTTCTGCCAGAATTGCCAGTTTCTCTGTAAGATGGAATGCCAAGGACTGAAGCCTCGTCTGTTCAATGTCATGGAAGACAATGGACCTGGTCATCTGGTCCCAGCTAGCAAGGAGCTCCTCATTGATCATCATCTTGCTGACAATGCTGTGGGTCTGTGCCTCTGAGAGGTCAAACATTTTTGTCAGATGATCTAAGCTCAATGAATGATAGGATGATGAATAGGTAAAGAGATAGGTCCTCAGAGCCTCCTCCTTAACCTTATCCTTGAGCATCTCAAGGACGGAGTCCTTGTTCCTGAGGAGCTTCCAGACGTCAAGAGACTGGACGACATCAAAGGCCTTCTGGAAGTCTCCCTTGCTTAGGGCCCTTGTGGCTGCCATTACATGGTCCCTCACATTTTCTGGAGGCCCAGTGAATGTGTGCCTTTCACTCACCTCGAGCAACCGTCGGAAATTCTTACTTATCATTTTGCGCTTAGCATCATGCTTGGTTGCTGCCATATTGGGGACTTCTAACAGCATGGCAGATATCAGATGCACAGCTTCGAGAAGCTCAAGGTTTATGTGCATGTGATACGGCATTTGACGTCTCCTTTCCAATCTTTCCTGAATGAGAAGAAAATAAAATTTTATAGCATCAGCTCTGAACAAAACTTGTGATCCTCTTATTTCAAATCTCGAACATAATTTAGAAGAGGTAAAATCTAAGAGACTCTTAGACAAATCGTATGTTAAATAACGAACTTACAAAGATGTTTACTATTATAGGTAGACCAAACACCCAAACCCCTCAAGAGATTTGTGAGAGGAAGAGAGGGGAAGAAACTAAAGAAGCTAAAGAAAATCATCAGTATGGTATAACAAATCTTCCTCAGATGGTGAGAATTGGTATTTCACTAAATAAAAGCCAAAGGGTAAGGTTTGCCAGAAATTGAATAGCCTACTCAGAAGCTAATAGATCTTGTTCATAACCAATTATCTGGAAATACACAATCACGGCAAACGCGCCAGGACTTTGTACCTGCTCTGGGGTCTTCTCATGGTACCTGCTTTGAGAAAAACCTTGTGCAAGTAACTCCTTCACCCTTCCACCTGAATATAATTCAGAAAGGCAACCATGTCCTTCAGCTATAAGGCCAACCCGAAATGCACACAGACCAAGTTGTGCCATAGCCCTGTTAAAGAGTATCTGGGTCGAAATGTCCATATGCTGGATGCTGTCCTGCAGGCGACTCATCAACAACAGATCACGGGAAGTTGAGAATTTGTCCAAGAGAGCATGGTGATAGATGTCACAAAGCATTGCGCGGGCCTTAGTTCGCTCATCTCCATACTTGTATATAAGGGACACCAGAATATCCATCAGTGTCCTGCTATCCTCAGGAAAAGTAGGTTTCCTCACCACAAGCTCAGGAGTAACGACAAATGCAGCTGGGCCCTTGCTCTCCTCAACCACCTTAGGCTCTTCCCCTGCATCAACTCCGTTATCTTCAGTCTGCTCAGCCAATTTCCTCATCGCATCGTAGACCCCCTGAGGCTTATAATAGATGAGTTCAACCCGACGTAGAGCCACTCTTGAAGCAGCTTTAAAATCTCCAACACGTTCCAAGTATTCTTGAACATTTTGAGCAAGAACTAAAAACATTGGCTCGTCCCTAAGCCTTTCAACAAACTCACGGGTGTGTGGATCAATGCACTGCAAGCTCTTAAAAAACTCGGAATCTATCCTCTCAAGGAAGGCTACCAAATTTCCCCAAATCCTAATTGTCCCAATATAGTCAGGTCCCTTTTCCGACTCATTTTCATCAGGCTCCACAGAATCACTAACTACAATGTTAGAATACTGCACAAGAATGTCGAGAATAACAAGCATATTCTTCACACACTTCTTCCACACATTAATTGGCATGTGACCAGTAAGACCTGGATTAACATCAAACTGAGCAGATACAACACTGAAAAGAATCTCAAGCTTCTGTGCAGGGGTCTTAGCAACCTTTGTCAAGAAGGTAAGCTGTTCAACCTGCTCGAATCTACCAGTTCCCTTCTTCCCACGAGCAGCAACAACCTCTTTGAACTTCTTGTTGACAATTTCCCATGTAATCTCATTAGGGTTTTTAAATTGTTTATCCATCAGCTTGTCTTTCCGGCTCATCTTCTTCTCCCAGCCGTCATCGAGACTATCTGGGGCGTCATCATCCTCATCATCATCCCCCTCGTCAGAAACATCAATCTTGGTGGGGTCCTCAATCTCATTCTCTAATTCTTCCTCCTCAGACTCCTCTTCCACTTCTTCCTCACTTTCAGGATGCTCTCTATACTTATTAATCAACTCCTCATACTGCTTATTATTCTTCTTGAGCTTCTGTTTCATCGAATTCAAGGCCTTAGCATTGCTGCTACTCATCTTTTTCTTAGCATCCTTATTTGCCAAAGCCTGACTCAAGAAGTCTTCCAGCATCACAAGGGCTTTAATATAAAGAGAGGGAACCTTCTCAGACTCCGCGACCCTCATGACTTTCTCAAGCTGCTTATTAATCTTGTCAAAGCTCTCTTGCAAACTAACCCAATCATTGATCTTCATAGCATTTTTCATCTGGTCGACAGTGGCCGCCATTTCCTCAAAGCGCTTATCTTTGGCAGACCGAACAACACGCTTCTGATCCTCGGAATCATCACTGTCACTAGCATTCTCCTGAAGGTATCTGCTTCCAGCAGCAGGAGCAGCGGACTCAGCTGCCCCGCTTTCTTCAACATCACTGGTGTAATCACTGTCCTCCTCCTCAGACTCACTTCCACCCTGTTTATATCAAAACCCAATCCCATAAGAATTTTCACGGGTGTGGAAGCATGGGGTAAACAGGTGCATTTGAACGTACGTGTCTGTGTGGGTGGGTGGGGAGGGACAGAGATAGAGGTCATTAAGTCCATATTTTCTACAAGCAACAAAAAATTTAGGTCGAACCTGTGTCCAGAAACGCGACGCCATCTTCTTTTAGCGCAGATTAAATCAACCAAATCTCCCTCGGATCTGCACATTCACATGCCACACAATAAGGGCACTGGGACATCAAACAGGACTATCCAAACAGAAAATTCTGCTGATATATCTGAATAAGCGAGAGCTGATGAAATCGCGTTATCTCAAAAACCTAGCTAAACCAATTTTCTACCCATTTCGCGACAGAAAGAAACAATTTTTACCAGTCCCCTAAACAGGTTCATGGACGCACGATGCAATCCAACCAACTCGACAAAATTCCCAATGAGAAAATAAATTTTAAAAAAATGGATTATCGATGTCAGTTGTTAACAAGCCCTGAGGAAACCCCAGAATCGCCACAAGGTCTCGTCCTTCTTTGCAGGGAAAATTGCGATGCATCGGACACGAAAGAAACGAAATCCAGAGACACAGCAGCTCTTCGCGCTCGATCTCCACCGCTGCATCAGCCGCGACCGACGGCGGCGACGAAGAGGCCATCGAACGATAGACCCGAACGGAAAAAAAAAAAAAAAAGAAGAAGGGAAAACGGAGATGAGAACAGGAAAAGGCGTACCGGCTGGTTCCGGCGGGCCGGGGGCTTGGCTGCGAGCGACGGGGGACGGGGGGCGGCGGCGGAGGCGGAGGCGGAGGCGTAGGTCGGGAGTGAACGGAGGCACCGGTCTGCGTTGTTTGGCGAAAGTATAGGCGCCGATGTCGTGGCGGCGGTGAAGATGGCGAAGGCACAATAGGAGTAGGGAAACGAGGGCCTGACGGATTCAATCCGACGGTCGTCGATGTTTCGGAGTGGACGGCTGAGATTGGAGTACCTGATAAGTCGAAAATGAAAGAAGGGAAAAAAGATTCAGAATTTTTTTTTTCCAGTTTTATTTCCTCCTTTGAAATTCACTTGACTGAGAATATAAATCAAAATAATCTTTCCACTTAATCTGAAGTTGTCGACATCCATAAAATTTGATTAGAGAGAAGTTGTTTAGTTTCGTAAATTTCTTACTAGTTTTCACATGCTACGCGATTAATTTTCATTTCTCATCTGACATTACATACTAATAATAAAATTACTAACTTTGACAATGTAGAAAAGTAACAAAAAAAAAAATTGACATTATTTCCTCTTTTTTATTGCTATATGAATTCTTTTTTCAAACAAAGAAAAGTTAAATGAACATTTTCCCTATTTGTTCACTAATTGAAAGTAAGCTTTTATCAAAAAGTCAAAAAACTGAAAGAAAGTTAGAGGAGCGTTCCAAAAATTTTCCACATTGAATGCAAGGATGGAGTTGATTATTATTACACTATAAGAAATAATTAAGTAATTATACCTAATGCATTTCTTTATAGAAAGTGGCTAGTTAACTTCTTTATATTACCTTTTCATTTTGTTATAGCCCACAAATTAGTTAAGTAGCTCCATCAAAATGGTTGCTGAGTACAAGTCTGGGAACGCGAACTCCGTTGCAAGCGGATTCAGAAAACTTCCCTAGAGGAACATCCTGGAAAACAGCAAAATGCTGTTCCTGTTAGCTTGTCTCCATTGTTGTGATATGAGCTAGAAAAGCAAACAATGAGTTTGCGGAATGGGAAGGAGGTCAAGTCACCTCTAGCATTCATCTTTACTCGTGTCTACAATGAGTAGTTGAAAAACCGAGGAATTTCTCAGGATTCAACACGAGCCGTCTCTCTCTCTCTCTCTCTCTCTCTCTCTGCATCCCTAAAGCTATCTGGTGCGAGAGCATCACTCATCATCTATCGCAGTTCCCAATTCCTCGGCAGGCTGAGGAGGGAAGGGGACAACTAACACCCTGTTCAACCTCGTGCCTCTGAATATGCTGAATATATTGAGACGATTAACAAGTTGCGTACTTAGCAGATGAAGAAAATGAAAGCTTTATGACTAGGCCATAAGGTCCATGATGCAGCCTGCATTGAAGATCAGCTTTCTCGACCAAGAAGATTGGCCCGCATTCAAGCTTGACGAAACCGAGAAGCCGTATCGATATCTTGAGTTCATCCCGGAAGTTTGAAAGACACCTTAGGAGCCATGAAGACGCTTTTATTAGTTTCTAGTTACTATGCTATTTAATATTTTCCCCCCGGAAGTTTGAAAGACATCTTGGGAGCCATGAAGACACTTTTATTACTATTTACTATTTTCCTAGTTTCGACACTCTGTTTTTATTTCGTTAACAATATAAGCCATCCAATTCTTTATACAAGACAAATGACTTTTGATGAATAAAAAAAAAAAAACTTTGCTTTGAAGCAAGTATCGTGAACCTTATAAAGTTCTTAAAAACCTAGAAGAGCTTTCCCTCTGTCCTTGAAGAGTCGGAGCTTTTGAAATCTGCATCCTTGAAAAGTTGCAGTCATTGATCTAGAAGAATCGGTGCCCCTTCAACTTCCTTGGAGGCCTAGAAGAGCAGCCAACGGAGTTTCTATCTTTTCCTATTTTGTTCGTTATTTCCAATTCAATTTCAACCATCCTATAGTGCTTATTTCAGAAAACCCAAAACAAAGAAATTGTAAATCCAGAAGTCTTTGTTCATTTGGCTTCAGAATTAGGTCGATCCGATTTGTATCGACAAAGATACAATTGTTCTCCTGAACTTGAGCAGTGCTGAAATTTCTATTCGTGTTATTTTCCCGTATGCGAGTCTCTCTCCTGATCCTATTGTTTGAGAAAGCCCACCCTTGGCTTGCATCAGCCCATAACTTATGTTCTTTATCCAAGGGTAAGATGATGGTGAAACTAGAATCCTGAACTGATCCGTAAAGAAGGCTTCGTATCATATCAGATGCGGCAGGTGACATGCAGGTCCGGTCATATCCAGGATATGGAACTGACATTCTCAAGATGCAAAGATCACTGTAGAACTAGAGTACGTTTTCACGACTGTGAGCGTAATTGCTGCCATGACCGTCAGTCTAGCGGCTTCTCAGGTGAATAGTTTGCTTAACTTAATGATCTTAAGGGTCACCACCTCATCGCGGAAACAAACAGCAAAAGTCGAAATAAGGAAATGGACTCGTAAAAGCTCCTGAGACAGATATTGTTCTCTTAACAGATGCGGCAATTGGTTTTCATATGGTAATCTTGAGCCAACAAGGTCAAAAAGAAGGTGGGGGCAAAATCAATTGAACTTCTCCATAGACTTTGAGTTTCTGCCAATTTAACAGGTCTTAAGCCAAAATTCATAGTCCAGGCAGGCAAATTTACAAATGTTTCAAACATCTGCTATTGCGAGCTGATAAAGGAACCAGGATTTTTTCTGACACAGCTTGTAAAAAAATACAGATCTACATTACCAGGCAGATATGTACAAATTAGCACAGAAGCATACAGACCTCTCTCTCTCTCTCTCTTTTTCTCTCTCTCTCAAAATTATTTATGGAAGAAAAAATCTTCAAATAAAGGGGAATATGATGTACTCTGCATAAAAGAGATTCCATATGAATCGATAGTATCCGGCAATTGCTTCCTGCAGAATGCAATTGAACAGCCTTGTCAGAGAACAAATATATATTGATCCATGAAAATCAGAACCAGGGAATTTTGTAGGTGTAGAAACCTAATTAGATGAAGAAACCATGGATATCTAAATATAAATTGGAGAATTTGATATTGCCAACAACAATTTTCAACATAAATAGGGGTGCTGCAGTATAATTAGGTGATCTGTGGAAAGAGTAGTCAACAATAGAAAAGTTCAGAGTAGTTCATATTTCGCCTGCATGGTGTCAAAGGTCTCCATTTTTTTGCACATTCATATTGAGAAAAAAAAATAGTTAAATTTTGTCAAATCTATCAATGTTATTTGAGTAGCAGTTAGCAGCTGTGAGATAAAACTATACAGCATGATTTTCTGATTGTCGTGACAAGTGTACAGAGAAAACTATCGTCAAGAGCAATAAAATTTCTTGTTTCTCATAGCTGTTGCATTTTTTATTTCAATATTTTGTTATGACTTCTTCATATTGCATAGTCTTAATACCGGTTTTATTTGTTTTATAGAGCTTGAATCAAAGTACTCTAAGAGCTGATACACATATGCCTTGTCAAGCTGCAGATTGATAACTTTTACTTTATCAATTTCTTAAGGCATTGATACAGGGTTACTTATCCTTGATACGACAGAATCAGAAAATCCAGATACACCAATCAAATCATTTCACCTTTGTAGTTGTGGGAAAGAAATACTTTCTGTAAAACATAAACTATGCCTTTTACCTTAGTGTAGTTTGCTCGTTCTAACACCCATGCCTGAAAGAAATAGAGATAACTCATACTTCAGGGCACAAATTAATGTAAGCACAACAAGGCACAACAGGACTATCATAGAAGAGCAAAGTTTCTAGGACAGTGCAATAGTGCATCAAATAAAGGTATGCATAAACAGATATATCGCAGTTGTAGCATGAGATGCTTAACATTATCTGTTTCAGGAGGGCTCTCTATCAGAAATATCGTCATGGATAATCCTTGATACCTACAACCCTAGCATTAGATGGTTTAATAGCAAGTTAAAACTGAGGTGTACATTTCATACTTTTTTTTTTTTTTTTTTGGTTGAATAATTTTCATATTTAACATCTTCAATATTTTGACATATCCTCTGATTTCATCGATTGATTAAAGTGAATTCCCTTTTAGCCAAAAAAGAGAAATTTTCCAATTGTGTTTGACACAGAAAGTATTCAAGTAAATGCATTGGTTAAAAATCGCACACTTGCATACCACAGCTATGAGCAATGCCAATGCACCCACACTTAGAAATTACCAGTAAGATGCCAATTAAATTGTTGTCAGATGCATCTTTTTTCTTTTAACATGGTAGAAACAGCTAATTAATATGATTTTCTGCCACCATAAGTTGTAAAGCAAGGGGATAGCAGAAGGAACAGTCAAATTTTATAAAAGCTGATAGAATAAGCAATCTGCAGTGCAGTCGCACTTAATAAAATAGAAACATTGTGTAACAGAACATGAATGGTGTGGTACAGCAAAAGAAATCGAACAATTAGTAGAACCAGCCGCATGGATCACCAATTGTTAGATACTTTTTTTCTTTAGGTTTCGTGGACAACATTACAACCAATTTTAGTCGTCGCCATCATGGGAAAACTAGTTCTTTCAGAAAGTAATGGAATTATTAAATTCCAAGGCTATACCAAATTTAAATAATGGTGGAGAAGTGAAACTATAATGGAAAATACATACAAGCAGGGAAAGAACCTCACATGCATCAGAATAATAGTAATTGCATGACTATAAAAAGGAAAAAACGGGATTATTATCTCCATGGAGGAATAGATCTTAAACAAACCTGGAAAATCAAGCCCAACGCCAGGATTGAATGTGCAGGTATCATTAGGCTACGCCTGAAAGCCTGCAAAATGTCCACCTTAGTAGTCACTTTTAGGTTCCGTTTGGAAGAGTTGGGAGGTTGGTGTGGAAAATGAAGGAAGAATTTAAGATTCTTACAAGATGAAAAGGAAGGGAAAAGTTAAGTTTTTCTTATCAAAGCACAATTTCCCACCCTCCCAAACAAAGCATTAACTGTCACTTTTGTCAAAGAAACTTAAAATAATATGTACAGTACACACCTGAGGCATGTAAATTGCAGCAAATATAGCAGCGACATAATTTAGCAGAAGCAGCCCTGAACCAAGGAAAGCAATGTTTCTAACCCCAAGCTTGGTTGCAAAAGTTGATATCTGAAACCTACAAAACGAAACTATATCAGCCATTTTTGTGTTTCAATTTGAAGCAATCATTCTCGAAAGTTTTGTCCATCTGCACAAGAAGATAAAGAAACCATAACAATTGCTAGAGCTTGAGATAGCAAGCAAACTAAGCAACAATAATGGCAAAACAACTAGGGTACTTACAATAATATAAGATGGTGAAAAAAAAATACACATTCCAAAGATCCTAAAACAGTTTCAGACACCAGGACTATCTACATACATTTTCTGACTGGTTGCTTCATCTTCAGCATAAGAATGCATTTAACATGATAGATGATAAATTGAACTTTTCCACAAAATTGCAGCAAAATTGCAGCATAAGGAAGCAACTCACTTGCGATCTCCTTCTACATCTGGAAGATCTTTAGTTATGGCAATGACCAGAGCAAACAGAGTAACAAAGCTCGTGATGAAAGCCACAGGTGAGCTACATGATGAAGTTTAGAGACCAAAGTGTGAGTCAGAAGTTAGGAGATGCCAAAAACTGATTGAAGATCAAATTGAACCAAAACATTCATGAGCCAAGGAGGCTTCCAGCATTAATATGAAGAATGCATTAAAAGAATGCAGCATGAATAGAGACAGAAAGCTCCTTTTCATACAAGACTTAGCAATAATTACAGCTAGGGATCACATGGGAAGAAACTTAAACTGCACAATAGCTGTCCACTACGGCACTGAGATGCCTCCAATAATTTCAGACATAATCAGACTACAACCTCGGCATATTCTACAAAAGATGCATATGGGAACTGAGATACTTGCTAGCATAAGCTGTCTCAGCACAGGTACATCACCTTTTGTTTTTGTAAATTATCAAGTCAAAAGGTTCAGCATCATATAGCAGGCCTATATAAGTCAACATGTGCTACACTACATTCTGGTATTTAGAATATTAAAATACCGACACAATGTGCAAGGCATAAACACACCTCCACTCAAAGGGTAGTCCAAGCGCAGCTCTTGTGGCATGATACACACCAAAATTTAGAAGGAAACCTCGTACCTGCAGATACCAGTGATGGTTATAATTTGTTTCTTAGACATTAGATAGTAAGCTTATTTAATCATCATAGTATGTGGACATCAAATAAGAAGCTTATTTCTCACTGATTCTGATATTTCATTCATCACCAATCAGGATTCACACATCATTATACACAGAACAAAGATAATATTATGCACCGGTCAAACTGTAACTCCTTTAAACTGAAATAGCCACAAAGGAAGAAATTAAATTTGAAAACTACACAATGCACATGCAAATCATCTCAGAGTCATATAACCAGACATTTAACAGAAACTGTCAAGTCTAAAGTTCACGACAGTAACTTGAATTACCAGCCTAGGAAAGACCTCCAGTTGGATAAACAAATCCCTTTCAATTTTCTCAACTTATGTCCTGCATCTGACATTTGCTAAGCCAAAAAATTCACTAAAAAATAGCTGGATATAAACAAATAACTGACCTTAGATCAAAGTAGAAAATACCTTTTAATTAAATTGAAGACACATACCATTTAGATAAAGGAATTATTAAGTCCATCTCATAGCATATTCTTCCATTTCAGCCCATTGAAAAATAATCCTCTACTCATTGAAAAACCCAGTGAGCCAATGATATGGCAACACTTTAAAAAAGCATTGCAAGGCACTCGTACAAAAAGTTACAAAAAGGCAAAAGTAGAAAGGGACTTCACTAGTTTCATGAGTGAAGTTGGACAATGAAACTAAGAGCTCAAAGTAGAAATGACTGGAAGAATGTGAAAATAAAGAAAGGGAACAAAGAGATAGCAAGCAGATACATCAAAGGTCAATACTCTTTTTTCCCTTTTACATTAAAAAAGGTCAATCTTTTGAAGAGTGATTTGATATAAACACACATTTAAGATCCCATCACCATGTACACCCACCAGAGCTTACTTGTATTGAGTTTCCACAATATGAATAGAATGGCGACATTCACATGATTAAGGTACAAACATGGCCAACAACATTGAGAAGTGTTTATTCTATATACTGCCCTTCCGGACGTTATGTTACTCTGACCAGGTAGCAGGGTGTTGGCAGGTGCAAATGGGTGCTTTAATTCCTTCATACCTCTGAATTTGGGACATGTAGAATATGCAAAAGTATCGCAAGTACTTGAATAAGTCAATGTATAAAAGAAGACACTATTTTGCATTCTACATGCAGCATCATAGGTGTGGAGTCTGTGGACAGATTAGGACTTGCCAAATGTTTTGACAATTCTTTTTCTAAGATATTGCGATGAAGTATCCGTTATAGCCTTAAAGGTCATATACCAATACTTTATCAGTTATGGTGCCAATACAAGTATGGTATCCCCCCAAAAAAGAGTCGAACATAGCACAGAGCAATAACTACAGTTACACCCTATCTATTATTCCACATGGTATTCCTATCGTGAATACTTACAGGTAAATTGCTTCTTCATGTGATTCGGATGAGCATTTTTTACAAGGATTGAGCCAAATAATCAGACGGATTTCCAACTTAAACAGTTTTTTATTTTCATTTCACTATCAGTTTGTAATACCTTAACCATTTCATGCTAAAAGAACAAAGTCGTGTAAGAAAATTTCTACCCAAAGCAAAGCTCATCAAGTTGTACAACCATAGTCCTCCAGCAAGGCACAAAAAGATAAAGTAAATTTTAAACTACTCAATTCTAAGAAAAAGAAAAAAGGCAGAAAATATACCGTGGCAATAATAAGAAATGCTGCAACAGGAAATCTCTTCATCCTAAAAGGAGGAACAGAATAGATGGTTCCAAGAAAAAGACCCAGACTGTAAAGAGAAGTGATGAATGATCCAAAGTTTGAAGCAACAATCGACAGGCCAGTCACTGCAAAAAATATCACCAAAAGCCAGGCATGTTGAATAGAAAGATCTCCTGCTGCTATAGGCAAGTAAGGTTTGTTGACCCTGAAATAAGATAAAAAAGATACTAATCATAAAACTGGAGAGGAAGTTGAGGACATTGATCCTCAAAAGCAAAGGCATGACAAGAATGTTAATTAAAAAGTCCGGACCTCCAAAATAACCATGAGTGCTTGCATGGTACCTCAAACACTGACCTAAATCTGATGTCCAGTAAAAATTGGGATGTCTCATTGTTTCATTATGAACACATTCATTCTTTCTCACTTCAAACATCTATGTTGGGGCTAGAAGTAATTTTGCTCTGTTTCTCAGTTCCAATATCTTGTAACTTTTCAGTTCTTCTCATGCTAGTAATAGTGATGCTGTAACCAATTCCCATCTAGCCAGATATAATTTAATAAAACAATGTCCAAGCAAGCACCACGTACTTGTCAATGCCGATATCATATATCTGATTGATGCCGACAATATATCCATTCCCACATATTAGAGCAAAAAGACCAGAGAATGCTTTAAGCAGAAGAGACCACTTTATCAGGTGCGAGTTCTCAATCAGAGCTCTAGCCACCAATGAACTGTTGATGAGCAAGAATAAGTTCAGGTAAACTGGGGCAAGCAGGGAGAGACAAAACATAAGAAAAACTAAAAGTGTTACGATCAGCTAATTGGAAATAACTGTGGCAGCAGGAAAAGATTACTTACAAGGAGCCCAGAGATGTTCCTCTTATTGTATGAGGTCTTAAAAATCTCCAACATGCATCTTTAAACTCAGAGACTTTACTCAATATAGGATCAGATCCAGCTGCTCCAACTCGAGCACAGGCCTAGCAGATTGTGTACACTCAATTATGGCACAAGTAAACTAGAAAGACTCTAGGACCCGAGGAATGTCGGTTAATGAAAGTGTGTGATCATGCATCTTCCGACAGATATGTAACTGAAGCTTTGTCAACTAGTTGATTGAGAATCGTGCATAAGGAAACTCTTTGATTGACTTTTTGAAATCTCAACCGTGATTGTTCTTCTTATTCAAGGTGCATTATGACAATCGACCAACAAGTTATTTCGGCTTGGGTTAAAGAACACCCTCCTCATCAAGTTGTCCATTATTATCTCCTTTAGTTTGATATCAAGACACACTTTAGGTATCAAAGTTTTCTCTGATAGTGAAAACTGCTGCTACATCAAATCCATGCGGTGATGGGAAACCCTTAATAGAGAACTGCTACTACCACCAAATCCACTATGATCAATAATTCTTAGTACAGACTCAGGCCTATACACTTAAACTGCTTTCCCACTTTTCCTTGGGTGTTGGGCCAACAAGTCACATATCTTCATTAAGCAGTACCCCTCCTATTAGAGTCTTAATGTTGAGCTGTGCACTTGCACTAGGCAACGGGACAAGTAGGACCACAAATTCCAGTCACATCACATCTCATCCCAATATCCGGGCAGAACCCGCCACCAACCCCTCGTTAGTATGGCACCGGTAGTGCAAAAGCTACAAGCTTGAGAGCAGCATTTCATCCATTTCCCATTATTATCATCCTCGCACTCATGCAACTTAATGTTATGTTGCCTAACTTGTCATCTAGTGAAACGCTACATATCATGTGAAGTGCATTTCCCAATCAAACAAGTGGCCCGCGAACTCACTCTTTCTTCGTCCAAGGACGAAATTGACATTATTTCAGCTTATCTATCGCACCTAAGAGCCCAACCGACAAAGATCGCGCTAGTTCAAAGATCACACGGACCTGCACAGCTAGCTAGCACGCCGGAAGCTCCGTAGCCAAAATCGACGCGGACCAGAAGAGCGTTACCTGGATAAGGTTCCTCCCATCGGATCTTCTCGGGGCAGGTCTCGACCGGCTTTTCGGACTGGACGCGCCGAGCGATGGCGAACTCTGCGAGAACTTGAAGTAGAGACCGGTGGAGCATTGGCACGTCGGATTGCCGCCGCGCCCATCACGACGGCGAGACGAGGCGGAGCTGCGGAGAGGGGTGATGGCCGGAACGCGGAGGGAAGACGGAGGAGACACTGAGAGCTCCATGAGAGAGAGAGAAAGAGAGGGTCTGTTTTGGCTCTGCTTCTCGTCCACAAGAACCTTAACGCGGGATTTTGTATTTTGGTGGTTAATTTTAATTTACCCTTCGACTATAAAAAATCACAATTCAGTCATTTTTTTTTCATGGTTTCATCACTTTAATACGAGCGCTTGCATTCAATATCTAATATCTACATCACTTTGATTTCAAGTTTTCCTCAAACAATTACATTGATAAATACGTCTTAAGACATCTAGCTTAAATTCATGGGGGGAATCCCTTTCGATTACGGACACTATCCCAGATACTTTGGCAAGCCTTTTACTAGAGGGTTAACTCTCTTCATGAAGTGGGAGTGGTGAAGAGAAGGATTAGTTGAATCTAAACCTATCAAACCGATAAGTCAGGTTAGAGTTGGATAAGGTTATAAATGGCCCATTCAAAATTGACCCACTAGGTTTAAAAATGGATAAGGGGATCTTCAAAATTGAGGTGATTCTCTATGCGCATAAGATACGGAGACGCCATTTATATTTTATTGGTTCCACTGTCCATGGGTCGTGCAATATGTGTCCACCACAGATTTTAAGATCCATTTTGACAAGTTTAGTCAATATATGATATATTTTTGTTTTAAATGAGAATGTTCAAGTGTGGGGGAAGATGGAGCAAGATCGAATAAACCAATTAGTTGGTATAAGCAAACTCTCCCTCTCTTTCCCTCTCTCCCCTCCTTTATTTTTGACAAATTTATGGATTGAAAGTTAAAATTTTCAAATCACGTTTCTTTTATTGTTTTCGTGTACTAGCAGTGTCGACTCTCTCTCCACATTTAAATCAGCACGAAAGATCATTTCTGCAAGTGATCGCCGGATATTTCAAGTCCAAAGGTTCTTAAATGGAGCAAGTAATGCTTTGCATCGCCAGCTGTGGAAGATAAGGCTTCTCCTAGTGCTAAAATCCCATGCTCAAGAGCTTTATGTCTAGTGTCACAGAGGATGAATTCAAGTCAAGGCCAATGTCTATGAACGTTGGTAACTCCATGGTTGTTTGTCACCTTTTCCCTCTTACTGTTCTTGTTCCGTTTCTTCTGTGTGGTTGTGGACTGGAGATCGACGATTCTATGCTTGTTTCAGCTTTATGGTTCTCTTCTGAGTTTCTTCTTACTGAGATGCACTTCAGAGTTTACATTTAGAAAGTTGTATGATTGCTTCTGCCGGCAACTTCCAGTTTGTTTCTTGCATGAAGTAAGTTATGTACTCGCCAAAAACTTCAAGAAAGTATGTGATGCGACGGAATTGGCAAAGTGAATGTGATTATAGTGCATTGCACTGCACTTTATTTTGAGCTTGACAGATGAAAGAGTTTATAGAAGTTTGATTGGTTGTCTTATGTATCTCGCCGCAACTAGGCCGGACATTATGTTTCGTAAGTGTCTTATCTAGATTTCTCAATTGTGCAAGTGAGTTGCATATGGTAGCTGCAAAGAGGGTATTGAGGTACTTGAGAGGTACTCTTTCATATGGGATTAAGTTTTGTAGAGTTCAGGAGTTTAAGTTCTGTGGGTATTCGGATCAATGGATGATATGAGGAGCACTTCAGGTTATTGCTTTACATTTGGGTCGGCATGTTTTTCTTGGTGTTCAAAGAAGCAGGAAATAGTGGCTCAATCAACTACGTAAGCTGAGTTCAAATTGCAGATATATTCATAAAGTCATTTCATGTTGGTCGATTTGAACTTCTCAGGGCAAAGCTAGGAGTGTGCAGTACTTGATCCAGGAGGAGAGTGTTGATGTATCAAGACTGCACGTGCTGTTTTTTCTCTTTTTTGTTTTGTTTAGTCAGTTTGTTAGTGTCCTATTTTTTAGGAGTTGGTTAGTCAATCTTATCTCTTAGGAGCAGTTAGCTGCAGGTATCTTAGTTATTCTGATCTATTGCTGATTTTGTGGATCAGCCGTTAGTCGGCGCGTGGGTTTGTGGTTACGTTCTAGTATGTATTTTGAACCTCTTTTTTTTTTAGTTTTCTAAATACGACGCTCTACTTCTGCTGTAAACTCCTTTTTTTTCTGTTCTTTTTGCTGTCTACGTGTTCTCTGTTCTTATAATTTCCACTACATGCTTGTTAGAAACTTATTTTCGTTGGTATTGGAAAGGGTTTCCAGGAAATATTACTTGATTTGTACTGCTTAACCTTGTGAAGCCATCAGCCACAGATTAGACAGATAATTATCTACGAAGTCAATCCTAGAAACCACATCCACACAGCATCACATGCCCGCTTGGTTCAAACTGAAAGCTTGTACGAAACCGGTACATCCACTGCACATAAACCATCCAAGCCCAGATGCTTGGTGAACCAGACTTCCATTAATTGCAATTCTTTGCGCAGCATGTGACACTAATCACGAAAGCTTTATCTAATTACTCCATCTGGATCTCCCCGTTATTGGTAGATTATGGGTATGGCTCCCTTAAAAGCATTATATGACAGAGCTCTTGGAACCCCTATATGTTAGAATGAAGTTTTGGAGAAAGAGGACTTAAAATCACACGGATCGCTTGAGATATAGTTCTAGTAATTTGGGATGGGCTCAAAATTGCACAAAGTAGTTGTGGATAAGCACCATTTGAGTATTTACATGCACCCTTGACGAGAAAGTCACAAATACGAATGCTGTTTAATTTTCTTTTTCCCTGTTCTGTGTCGGAGTATTCAGGAACTATGCCAACAACCATTATCAACACAGAATGGTGTGATAAATCTCTCTTCTGATTCAAAATCATGGTATAATATGTATCCCCCTATTCCAGTTATGGAACAGATGAAATAAATCAAAAAATGTATTTTTGTTCAAGAATGAAATCTTATGGGAACTGTGCATATCCAGTTTATCCTTAGAACCATACCACATCCCAAATTTGATAAAATAGGATGAGTTAAGATGATATTTCGTAAATACGTAATTATCTTGAATATATTAACTATTTTTTATTTTCCAATTACTTGGAAGGGACAAAAGAAATCTAGTCTCTAGTGGACCTCTCAGTAGGATTTGAAACCACATATGTAGTTTCAAGCATGGCATCGGACAATAGGCCTGCCAGTCGTCATGATCCCTTTCAGCAGTCAATAATTTCATTCTCAAATCCCGCCCTGAATATTGATGCTCAACTATCATGAATCTCTGCCTTGTTCTAATGCCTTGTCAACTGGTTTGGCAAGTAGCGACCAGCTGCCAGTGAAAGCCATTTCCTGGCTTAATTATTAGGTTCAATTTAATACTCCTCGAGTTAGCCCTGTCCTATTGCCTAACAGCTCTTTATAAGCCGTGACGTACTAGCATCTGTTCCATTTTAGCACATGCTGTTTGTGTCCGATGCTCAGTATCTTTTGAAACACTGAGGGTCATGAATAACACCATCACTCAATTTTATTTTATTTTTTGGCGGATGAAAGATTTTGTCAGGAATGTGTTTTCCAACCCAACTGTGGACGTGCAATAACTACCAGGCTCCCAAGCATACTGATTTTGCAGACCTTGTCACCCAAATTGAGATGCGCGACGAGGGTCAAGGCCAAACATTATGGGCTGGCAATCTCTCAACTCTTCTAAACGCCAGAAATCCTTCAGGTGCATTGAGTATGTGGAGTTTTGTCCGTAATGAACTTTTCTGATGCATTGTCCATTTCGTGCAAAAATGTAGTTGCTACCTTGCTTCGAACTTAGTCTATTTAGCATCAATATTATGGGACTGGACCATTAATTCAAATCAAGGAAATCACAAAACAATTCAAACTGATGTTTACTTTTTACTTACCTTTTTTCTGAAGCAGTGTATGCAATTTGACTCTTATGTAATATTGAACAGCGGCTCTACAAATATCGACACCAAAAATCATTTAAAATTTGTTCCATTATTTCTAATATTCAGGAACTCTTTTTCCAATTTTCGAAATTGTGGAGGGAAAACAGCACATACTTCTAATCCAATCATTCTCATTCTTGCAGAAGGGCGAAAGAGTGGGCATCTAATAAAGGGATCAAGCATTGAAAAGGAGCTTATTCTTCTCTGTGCACATATTTGTATTACAAGAAACAGAGTAACAAAGAAAGGAATGTAGTAAAGATTAAAGAGAAAGGTAGCAGAATTCAAGCCACTTTTGCTTTATCTTTCATCAGACGAATGTATTCCAAATGTAATTGGAACGGCATTGAATCGCTTGCAGATTTTCTCCAAGAATTGAATGAACCATGCAACAATTTGGAATGACGTTGGACATACTCCATTGCACCGCGTGTTTTCCTATGGCTCTGCCTATATAACCTGGCAAAGTCATGATTCTTTGCTATCCTTTTCCTAGTAACTTAATTCTTTTTTGCACAGCAATTACGCCAAACCTGCTTGAAAACCAATAACACCAATCACAACCATGACTGAGTTCGTCTCTAGCATCCTTGGAACTCTTGTGGAGAAATTAACTTCATTGGCTGTTGAAGAAACTCAACTGGTATGTGGTGTCAAGGATAATCGAGAGAAGCTCAAGAACACACTAGAGATGATCCAGATGGTGCTCGCCGATGCTGAGCAGAAGCAAATAAAAGACAAAGCTGTGCGCCTTTGGTTGTCGAGGCTAAAAAACTGGTGCTATGACGCTGAGGACGCCCTAGACGAATTCGAAGCCTAGGGCTCTGTGGAGGCGAGTGCGGTCCATTGAGCACTTGACCCTCAAAAGGAAGGTACGCTACTTGTACTCATGGATATCCGAGATGATTTTCCAGTTTAAGATGGCACATAATATGAAAGAACTGAGAAAGAGTCTTGATGGGATCGATAAAGAGAAAACTCGATTCACCTTGTTGCCTAATGTTCAAGAAAGGACCATAGTTTCACGGAGGGAAACTCATTCTTTTTACATCGCTTCAAATGTGATTGGAAGAAACAAAGAAAAGGAAAGCATAATAGATCTATTGAGAAGATCAGATGATGCTAGAGCTGGAATTATAGAAGTCCTTCCGATTATTGGAATGGGAGGTACTGGAAAGACGACTCTTGCTAGATTGGTATACAATGATGAAGGGGTAAAGGAGCATTTCGAACACAAAGTTTGGTTATCCATGCCATTAGAATTTGAAATTGAGAACATAATGAGAGACATCATCAAGTGTCTTAGTGGCGAAGCAAAATTTGGTAACTGGAGCGTTGAGATGCTACAAAATCGCCTAAGAAACCTCGTGGAGAATAAAAGGTGCTTGTTCGTAATGGACGATGTGTGGGCAATGAGGAGGGAGGATTGGCTGGAATTGAAAGATTTGTTAGGGGGCACTTCTGAAGGGAGTAAAGTCATCATGACTTCACGGAATCAAGCCATCGCCAAAGTCATGGGCACTGTTCCCTCACTTAATTTGGCCAACCTTTCGCCGGAGGATTCTTTGACTTTGTTCGTGAAGTATGCATTTGATCAAGGGCAAGAGAAGAATCACCCGGACCTTATGAAAATCGGTGAGGAAATCGTGACCAAGTGTGGGGGAAATCCTATGGCACTAAGGGCCTTAGGGTGCTTGTTGTATTCAAAGAACAACCGGAGTGATTGGGAATATATAAGAGACAACGAGACGTGGCAATTAACTAATACCTTACCTTCATTGGAAATCTTACCTTCATTGAGAATAAGCTATAATCTAATGCCGTCTTACTTGAAACGATGTTTTGCTTATTGCTCGATATTCCCGAAGAACTACAAGTTCAACAACGATGAGTTGATCGAACTGTGGATCTCTAACGGGTTTATCCAATCCAACGGAAATAATCAGGAGCTTGAAGAGATTGGACGGCAGTACTTGGAGGAGCTGTTATCTAGATCATTCTTCAATGTTCTCGAAGACTTTTATACCGTCCTAACCTTCGAAATGCATGACCTCATTTACGAACTTGCCATTTCGGTGGCACAAACCGAATCATCCAACATGAAAGTGTGGACGCAGTATATTTCCCCAACCATTCGGCATGTATCATTTCCCGATCTATCTGGTGTACCAAAAGATGAACTGAGTGGCTGCTTCAACAAGCCAAGTCGCATTCGTACCATCATTTGTCAGGAGTTGGGATCCTCTGACTCCGAGGAGTTCTTTCTGGAGACATGCATTTTGCGATTTAAGCACTTGCGAGTGCTATGGCTGGAGCGTTCTCGCTTTGACCTACTGCCTAGTTCCATTGGCGATCTAAAGCATTTGAGGTATCTCAATTTATTCAACGGGACAATTAAGAAACTCCCCAAATCGGTCTATGAGCTTCGCAATCTGCAGATCTTAAATCTTGCTGGTGCAAGAATCTCGAGGAATTGTCCGCAGACATCAAGAATATGATCAACCTCCGCGCTTTGTATATAACCACGAAACAAAAACATTTCCCGGAGAGTGGAATAGGACGCGTGACTTCTCTGCGGCGGCTAATCATTGGGGCTGCGAGAATTTGGAGGCCTTGTTTAATGATATCCAATCGCTCACGTCGCTCCGTATGTTGCGGATTGGGGAGTGTCCGAAGCTGGCCTCCTTACCACAAGGCATCAAGAATCTGAAGGCGTTGGAGGATCTCTGCATTTCGGACTGCAAGAGCTTGAGGCTGCCAGAAGGCGATAGTAATGACCCAGGCTCCATGTCGAGCCTTCAATCCTTGCTACTCGAGGGTCTACCGGAATTAGTTTCGTTGCCCGGGTGGCTCGAAGGTTCTGCAAGTGCACTGCGGACGATAGAGATTTCCAATTGTCCCAAGTTGAGCGCATTGCCTGAGTGGCTGCAAAATTGTTCTTCTCTGACAAAACTGGAGCTTACGAGGCTTCCCGAATTGTCCTCTCTGCCAGATGGCGTTCGCCTCATTCCCCCATTGAAAATATCCGGGTGCGAGAAATTGAGCAGTTAGTGGAGAAGAAGCTGATTAAAATTGATTCATCGGTGTAAGCAAACTCCGAAGGAATCCTCTCTCACGCTTGGTTTTCCATATTTATGTCAGGAACCAAAGTCTTTTCTTTCCATAAAAAGAAATGCATGTTTCAATATCGTCCTTGATAAACCCTATTTATCATCAAGCAAATTTAAATATTTCATTTCGATATTTACAGTTTCGACATTTAAAATTCACCACCGGTGGAAAACCAACTCCATGCACGGTTGGGGTCGAAAGAGAAGTTATATTAAAAAAAAAAAAAAAAACAAGAAGAAGAAGCTTAAAGTCTTCGAACAGGATATTTAATGACACATGTGAAAATTATCCAAGTTGTGTTTTTTCAAGAAAAATTGCAAAGTGGCCCTTTAATTTTTCTCTTTGATATATTACAAAGTTTTAAAATGAGTAGATTCAGCATCATGGTCATATATGTTCGTATCTTTAAGATGTCATTCAAAACTCTCTTTTTAGATGGGTAAAATGGATTAGATGACCTCGACAACTAGCCCTAATCCACATTTCGCTATCATTTCAATGCAAATTATTATTGTGAATAGTCTTGGATCATTGTTGCTCGATCCCAAGCAATAATCAATTAGTCCTAATTAGCATATATTGGACTTGAGTAGCTTTCAGTCAGTCATTAGGTCAGCAATGGTCTGTCCTCGACTAGTGCCGATATGTCGTACATCATTGTCAATTGTCTCATAATGCCCTCCCTTAATCCCCTCGAGAAGTCGGGTGTTATCAACGGATTCCAATTTTCAAAAGATTTTACAATTTACATAGTCAATTTACACTTGCATCACTAACGATCGCACGTTAGAGAGCTTAATGCTAAACAGAAGCATAAATGGCATTGCTGCAAATGCAGAGGAGCCACTTTTGCCCTGCAGATAGCATCGCATACTTTTTGAAGAATTCGACTTATAAGAACATTGTTTATGAAATAGACAGACCAAAAGCCACCAAATGAGCAATCATTTGAATTGTATGCATCGCCAATTTTAATTCCTAAACGTGTCAAAAAAGAGAGGGAGTTTGCTTACACCAATGATTTTATTAATTATCTTCCTTCCGCCAATACAAATCTCCAAGACAGGAGCAATCTTGCTCTAATCTCCACTTCTTCCAGATGTGGTCGTAAAGCGAGAGCTATGAAAGCTATGATACCAATTGATAAAAAAGATGCAGGATTTATTTAAAGAAAACACACACCTTTTATTGGATAAGCTCTCTACAATGCTGATGGAGAGAACTCCATACACATACTTACATAGCACACAGATATTTTCTAAAAAGATATCTTTCTATATATTTCTAGAGTGGCCGCACATTTTCACACTCTTCTTAAAAGAAAGATATCTTACAACACAATGTCTAGTTATTTAAATATTTATTCGCAACTATCTTCTTCTTCAAGATCAGTGCTCTGCTCAATTGTCCCACGATTAATTATCCGCAGCTCGTGTGGAAATGGTTTTTCTTCAGATTCCAAGGCATGGCGTGGCAGCTAACAATGCAATTAAATCAAGACAGGATAAGTAACATGATCTCAAAACATCAAATTTTAATTCATGAACGCGTCGAAAAAAAAGTGGGGGAAATTTCTTACAACTTTCTCATTTGGCATCTTTACAATCTTAATTCATGAACGTATCGAATTTTTATTATTATTTTCTTTTCTTCTTTTTTTCCTTCTTTCTTTTTACTTCTTTTTTTTTTTCCCTTTTTCCCTTTGCCGGCCACCACCAGACATTTCAGGCTTCACTCAGGGGTGACCAGTGGAGGATAAAAGGAAAAAAGAAAAAAAAGGGAATAAAGAAAATAAAAATTAATAAAAAGAATTGAACAAATATTAAAATATTATTAAAAATTGTCAATGTCAGTACCGACCGTGTCATGTAGGATGGTGGCATAAACATTTGTAATTTCCAATAAAAATTGGTGGGATAAATCTAATTGGCAAAACGCGTGAAAAAGTTTATGGAAATGTTTAAAATAATAGGTGTGAGACTTTTTGGACAATATCCCCAATTTCAAATTTGTGTCTTTGCGGATATGGTTGGACTAGTTGGTTTTCACTTTCTTC
This sequence comes from Eucalyptus cladocalyx, assembly GCA_017140615.1. Classification (NCBI taxonomy): domain Eukaryota; kingdom Viridiplantae; phylum Streptophyta; class Magnoliopsida; order Myrtales; family Myrtaceae; genus Eucalyptus; species Eucalyptus cladocalyx. Next base: position 38,168,890 of record CM029516.1, read on the forward strand.
GCTACAAGGACACTTATATGAAGCTTTCAAATAATTCTCAGCACTGGGATGGCCAAAACTTGGGACTAGTAAAATTAGGGAATACAAGGGAAGCGCCTTCCTCCATGCATTCCCGTGCCAGATCCACCCAAACATCGATGACTCCTCCTTGAATTTAAGATATACCTGAATTGACCATTTCAAAAGATGATATTTTGATCTCTTGAGTGAAGCAGAGTTGTAGTTTGCGTATGCAACCCCCCTCGATGACTCGTACGATCCACCCAAACATCGGATAGCGATGTCATCTTATTGGAACTAGCACAGCAAATAAGGCAATATGTGAATCTTCCATAATTTTCGGAAACATTTGAACGTTCTGTTGTTTTCTAGAAGTTATTAAACATTTGAAAATAATGAAAAATGGTTTTGACAAAAAAAAAATTGTATTATTGACGCCATCTGTTCAAATAAATACGATGGTTCAAATGTCTAATCTGTATTCTTTGAACGGTTTGATACGATTCTTGAAGAAAATAGACTAGCACAACCAATATTTGGAAAAATTTAATATCTATTTGCTGTTCCAAAAAATAATATTTGTTTACAAAAATCGAGTAGTTAGATGTTATATGACGCTAAGTAATTTATAGGCCATTGGGGTGCATATAGGGCCCATGACCCAAAATTCGGGTCTCGTAAGGCAATTTTGTAGTTTTGTACCGAATGGACTTTTGGGCCTATTTAGCCTTTACTTCTAAATAATGCAATTTCTAGTGAGGGACGTAAATCATCATGGCAGGTATTTTGTTTTATAAGAAAGTATAGCATTTTGTGATACCGTACTGAGTTTAATTTAACTTCCCGTGAATGTTGTCCGCAAACATTCTAGAAATAATTGTCATTTACAAAGGTGATGGATGTGCTCGCATGCGGTACTGTGATGTGGAGTTGATGCTCATTGTCGACATATGTATAGAGACTTAATCATAGCCTATGTGTTTGTGGAGGCTTAATCATAACCAACATGGTCTTTTGGTATCATTACATGATGAAAAGCGTGATTGTCATATTTTCTTAACATTAGTGATCGAATAAGTTGAGATAAATTGAGATCTCACTTCACATTTTTGAGGCTATACGTTTGCAAAAATTTTGAGTCTTATGGTTTTCGCGAAAAGTAAGGTCTCAATTTATCTCCCTAAGATTGAAACTTGATATTTCATTTATTTTATTATATCCAGTCAAACTGTAACTCCTTCAAATTGAAGTAGCCACAAAGGAAAACATTAAATTTGAAAACTACACAATGCACATGCAAATCATCTCAGAGTCGTATTACCAGACATTTAACAGAACAGTCAAGTCTAAAGTTCAAGACATTAACTTGAAGTACCATACTAGGAAAGACCTCCAGTTGCATAAACAAAATCCCTTTCGATTTTCTCGACTTATGTCCTGCATCTGACATTTGCTAAGCCAAAAAATTCGCTAAAAAACAGCTGGATGTAAACAAATAACTAACCTTAGATCAAAGAAGAAAATACCTTTCGATTAAATTGAAGGCACGTACCATTCAGATAAAGGAATTATTAAGTCCATCTCATAGCATATTCTTTCATTTCAGCCCATTGAAAAATAATCCTCTACTCATTGAAAAGCCCCAGTGAGCCAATGATACGGCAACACTTTTAAAAATGCATTGCAAAGCACTCGTACAAAAAAGTTACAAGAAGGTAAAGGTGGAGAGGGAGTTCATTAACTTCAAGAGTGAAGTTGAACAATGAAACTAAGAGCTGAAAGTAGAAATGACTGGAAGAATGTGAAAATACAGAAAGAGAATAAAGAGATAGCAAGCAGATACACCAAAGGTCAATATCGTTTTCTCCCCTTTACATTAAAATGGTCAATCTTTTGAAGAGTGATTCCATCACCATGTAACCCACCAGAGCTTACTTGTAATTGAGCTCCCATAATATGAACAGAATGGCAACATTCACATAATTAAGGTACAAACATGGCCAACCACATTGAGAAGTGTTTATTTTATCTACTGCCCTTCTGATGTTATGTTTACCCTGACCAGGTAGCAGGTTGTTGGCAGGTGCAAATGGGTGCTTTAATTCCTTCAGACCTCTGAATTTGGGACATGTAGAATATGCAAAAGTATCGCAAGTACTTGGATAAGTCAATGTATAAAAGAATACACTATTTTGCATTTTACATGCAGCATCATAAGTGTGGAGTCTGTGGACAGATTAGGACTTGCCAAACGTTTTGACAATTCTTTTTCTAAGATATAGCGATGAAGTATCCGCGATAGCCTTAAAGGTCATATACCAATACTTTATTAGTTATGGTGCCAATACAAGTACAATATCCCCCAAAAAAGAGTCGAAAATAGTCCTCCAGCAAGGCACAAAAAGATGAAGTAAATTTAAACTACTCAATTCTATGGGGAAAAAAAAAGGCAGAAAATATACCGTGGCAATAATAAGAAATGCTGCAACAGGAAATCTCTTCATCCTAAAAGGAGGAACAGAATAGATGGTTCCAAGAAAAAGACCCAGACTGTAAAGAGAAGTGATGAATGATCCAAAGTTTGAAGCAACAATCGACAGGCCAGTCACTGCAAAAAATATCACCAAAAGCCAGGCATGTTCAATAGAAAGATCTCCTGCTGCTATAGGCAAGTAAGGTTTGTTGACCCTGAAATAAGATAAAAAAGATACTGATCATAAAACTGGAGAGGAAGTTGAGGACATTGATCCTCAAAAGCATGACAAGAAGGTTAATTAAAAAGATGGACCTCCAAAATAACAGTGAGTGCTTGCACGGTACCTCAAACACTGACCTAAATCTGATGTCCAGTAAAAATTGGGATGTCGCATTGTTTCATGATGAACACATTCATTCTTTCTTACTTCAAACATCTATGTTGAGGCTGGATGTAATTTTGCTCTGTTTCTCAGTTCCAGTATCTTGTAACTTTTCAGTTCTTCTCATGCTAGTAATAGTGATGCTGTAACCAATGCCCATGTAGCCAGATATATTTTAATAAAACAATGTTCAAGCAAGCACCACGTACTTGTCAATGCCGATATTGTATATCTGATTGATGCCGACAATATATCCATTCCCACGTATTAGAACAAAAAGACCAGAGAATGCTTTAAGCAGAAGAGACCACTTTATCAGGTGCGAGTTCTCGATCAGAGCTCTAGCCACCAATGAACCGTTGATGAGCAAGAATAAGTTCAAGTAAACTGGGGCAAGCAGGGAGAGACAAAACATAAGAAAAACTGAAAGTGTTATGATCAGCTAATTGGAAATAACTGTGGCAGCAGGAAAAGAATACTTACAAGGAGCCCAGAGATGTTCCTCTTGTTGAATGAGGTTTAAAAAATCTCCAACGTGCATCTTTAAACTCAGAGACTTTACTCAATGTTGGATCAGATCCAGCTGCTCCAACTCGAGCACAGGCCTAGCAGATTGTGTACACTCAATTATGGCACAAGTAAACTAGAAAGACTCTAGGACACGAGGGAATGTCAGTTAACGAAAGTGCATGATCATGCATCTTCCGACAGATACATAACTGAAGCTTTGTCAAATAGTTGATCGAGAATTCTGCATAAGGAAACTTTTGATTGACTTTTTGAAACCTCAACTGTGATTGTTCTTCTTATTCAAGGTGCGTATGACAACCGACCAATGAGTTTTTTTCGGCTTGGGTTAAAGAAAACCCTCCTCATCAAGTTGTCCATTATATTTCTTTAGTTTGATATCAAGACACACTTTAGGTATCGAAGCCAAATCCACCATGATGGATAACTCTTAGTACACAGGCCTATACGAGAAGATGGAAAATTGAACCCCCCCCCCCCCTCCCTAACAGCAATTACACTTGAACTGTTTTCCCTCTTTTGCTTTGGGCGTTGGGCCAACAAATTACATATCTTCATTAGGCAGGACCCCACCTATTAGAGTCTTAATGTTGAGCTGTGCACTTGCTCTAGGCAACAAGACAAGTAGGACCACATATTGCAGTCATATCACATCTCATCCCAATTTCTGGGCAGAACCCGCCACCAACCCCTCGCCGTATGGCACCAATACTGCGAAAAGCTATGAGCTTAAGGGCAGCATTTCATCCATTCCATCCAATTCCATTATTCTCATCCTGCCACTTAAGCAAATTCAATGTTATGTTGCCCAACTTGTCATCTAGTGAAATGATTAATACCATGTGAAGCGCATTTTCCAATTAAACGAGTGGCCCGCGAACTCACTCTTTCTTCATCCCGGGAGAAATTGACATTGTTTCAGCTTATCAATCGCACCTAAGAGCCCAACCGACAAAGATCGCGCTAGCTAGCACGCCGGAAGCTCCGCAGTCAAAATTGACGCGGACCAGAAGAGCGTTACCTGGATAAGGTTCCTCCCATCGGATCTTCTCGGGGCAGGTCTCAACCGGCTTTTCGGACTGGATGCTCCGAGCAATGGCGAACTCTGCGAGAACTTGAAGTAGAGACTGGTGGAGCATTGGCACGTCCGCTTGCCGCCGCGCCCATCACGACGGCGAGACGAGGCGGAGCTGCGGACAGGGGTGATGGCCGGAACCCGGAGGGAAGACGGACGAGACACTGAGAGCTGCATGAGAGAGAGAGAGAGAGAGAGGGACTGTTTTTGGCTCTGCTTCTCGTCCACCACAAGAACCTCAACGCGGGATTTTGTATTTTGGTGGTTAATTTTAATTTACCACGTAAATAATTTAAAAAGTTTAAAGGACCACTTCGCAATTTTTCTTTGAATAGACACAGCCGGATAATTTTCACATAGGTAGACGAATTTTCGATATCGAAACTATAAATAATAGAATGAATAATTTAAATTGCTTAATGATAAATAGGAAAGTGTGATTTCTTTAAGGGAAAGACAAGCTTTGGTTCCCGACATCGGTTAACCAAGTGCAAGAGGGGATTCCTACAAATTCCTCAAATGGTATTTTTTTAAACAAGAGTTGGGGGTTGGGAATTCGCAATATTTCCATAATCTAACTTCAAGATAATAGGGCATCCACACATTACGGTTGTTGATGTAATTTTCTTGGTAAAGAAAATCCTATTTGAGTAACTCAAGTCATCGTGGTTACATATACTATGATACAATCCTCGTATGCCCAAAATAATGACGGTTATAGCGTTTTATGTGTCTAGAGTGAAACTCTAGTAATGTATACATAATATTCTACACATACATCTTCGCTAGTTTTTCCTTTACTCAATTAGGATAATATTTGGAATTGTTTTCCGCTATCGGAATTTATCATTTTATGATTATTTGTGCACAAAGAATGCATGGTCGTTGGTTCTTATAATAGTTTATGCTGTTGTAAGCTCTGATTTTCTTCTCTCTTTTTTTTAATACGAGTAAATACTGTAATACAAGGTTAAAGAAATATGTACCTTCCGGAAAAGTAAGATCTCTATTTACGTTTTTTAACCCAAAAAATATATAAATAAAAATCATGTGTCTTTTAACGACGATTTGAGTGGACTTAAATGATAATTGACTTGTGCAATTTGAAATCTTGTTTATCCCATTGAATTTTTTCTTTTTTCAATTGATTGCTTAATGACCAACGATCTCTTGATTGGGGGAGCAATGCAAGGAGAAGTGATGAAATTTCTTGAAAAGTGAGATTCGTATTGTTGCAAAAAAATGAGTGATCAAATAATAAAATAAATAAAATAAGAAATTAAATTGGACATAAAATTTACGTGATTCAATCGTAATGAATTACGTCACGGGAAGAGTGGCGATGAATTCTACTATAGATTAAGCGATATACAAATATTACAACCATATTCGAGTCACTCAAATAGTTTTTCAAGCCTCAATTACACCCAATAATGCACACGATGTTTAACCCTACGATTTTTCTTGAAATAATCTCTCAATATTACGAAAGAACTATAAAAAAACTCTCACCGCAAGAATTTAATCTGCCACAAACCCTTGAATCTTCTGAGTAATTCGACGAAGACGCCCACCGCCAGCACTCGTGAAAAACGGCACTTCAATATAATTTGCACATCGAGCGGCACACCAAGCACTCGTCCATAACGCGGTGCTTCAAGTTCAAGGTTCTTCTTCTTAGTCTACAGTGAAGATTTGTAGTATATATCTTCAAGCGTGCCACACCCAAGGACAACATCCTTAAATTGTATTTAAATGGCCACCGCTGGAAGAATAAAAAATTCGGTCAACAAAGTCCACCAATTTGACTTTCCTTTTCCGTCTCCTTTCTTCACCGAGTCGAACTTGTAAAAGGAAACATAATACGTGCTCGATCGCGACGCCAATAAAGATGAGGTTTCCACGTTAGGCAACATCCAATCTTGAACTTTGATCTACAGAGTTAATATGCAAAAAACTTGAGTCAAGTTCATTGAATAAGTTTAAACTCAAGATATATTTTAACGAAAATTTGTATATCAAAAAATTACATTTCTCTGGCAACTCAAATGAGCTGCCTAAAAAGGAAAAAAAGATATACCTATGTTAATAGACATTTCACAATCAATTTCACTCCTATTTATTGTTTTCATTAACTTATTTTATTAACTATTTCGCATATGCCTAGTGTTTTTCTTTTCCCACTTATTAAGTTCTTTTCAATTCACTATGAAATGACAAGTCATTTTTGTGCAATCATCACTTTAATCCAAATATTTGCATTCAATAATGACATCACTTTAATTTCAAGTATTGATTGCACAATTACATTCGATAAATACATCTAAAACATCAAGCTTTAATTGATGGGTTTTCAATACAACACCGAAATTTAATATTTTAAGATATTGTACGAATTGTCTTATTACTTATAAGTTTCTAGCTCAATGCGTGAGTTGCCATCGGCTTCGATGGGAGAACGGTAATAATTCGAACAATACCGAATCAACACAGCAAAATAAAATAATCTCCCATATTGTGTAAACCTAATAGGAATCGATATAGAAGAGTAAAATAAATACCAAGCACGCGAACACAAGTTGATTTTTTACGTGGAAAACCCCCTCGATGTGAGGAGATAAAAAACCACGGGACCAGAGTCCACCTGAAAATCTTCACTATCAATAAAATTGTTCTTCTCTAGCAAATACTAGAGGTACATAGCAGCAAACACCTCAAGAATATAATTATTGGCAATACACATGAACTTCACAAGAGATCAAGGATAAATCTGATCAAAAATGCAGGTTTTGATCAATCCACGAAAAACATGATGTAAGGAGTTTCAAAAGAAAATCAAACCGTTCAGATTCGATAAAATTGCGCCACGAACATGCTGACAAAATTTCAGCTCAATCGGACCACGAATCGACCTCTGACGCCAGCTTGATATAAATCAAATATTGCCCCAAAACCCCAAATTTTCTGTTTTCTCTTTTTCTCTTGTTACTATTTCCTTTTCTACGGCTACTTCTTTATATAGATAGTGAAAAACCATATATCCTCATATAACTTATCATATGCTCAAGCCATTTTTTGGGCCAGAACTCATTGGTCCTCCACATAGGAGTGAACCCAACTAACAAATCTCCCTCTCACGACAATGTGGAGGGATTCACCATCCCTGCTATCAAACGGCAATGTTCAAGCTTCTCTCTTGGTAGAGTTTTCGTCATCATATCGGAGCCATTATGATTCGTATGAATTTTCTCAAGTTCCAACAACTTTTCATCTATAACATCTCTTATTCAATGATATATAACATCAATATGTTTCGATCTAGAATGAAAAGATGAATTTTTTGCGCTTTGATTATCACAAAATAGCACATACCTCTTTTGCTTGAACCTAAGTTCTTCTAAGAACTTCTTCATCCATTGCATCTCTTTACTAGCTTTAGTCACTGCAATAAATTCAGCTTCGGTTGTAGAAAGTGCAATATACTTCTACAATCTTCACTTCCATGACACAGCTCCACCAGCAAAAGAAATCAAATAACCAGAAGTAGATTTACGAGTATCAATATCTCCAACCAAGTCGGAATCTGTGTATCCAACTAACTCAAGTTTCCTGGTCCCGAAACTGAATTTCAAATTTGAAGTTCCCCGAAGATACCTCATAATCCACTTCACTGCATTCCAATACTCTCTGCCTAGATTTGACAAATAGCGACTAACAACACCAACTGCGTGCGCCAAGTCTGGGCGTGTACATACCATCGCATACATTAAGCTTCCTACAGTTGAGGCATATGGAACACTGTCCATATCTTTATTTTCTTTAGCAGTCGTAGGACTTTGCATCATATTTAATTTAAAGTAGGCAGCAAGAGGAGTACTAACCACTTTAGCCTTATTTATGTAAAATTTCTAAAGGATCTTCTTGATATATTTCTCTTGCGACAAAAACAACTTCTTAGCATCTCTGTCTCAAGTAATTCTAATGCCAAGAATCTGCTTCGCCAAGCCCAAGTCTTTCATGGCAAAAGATTTGCTCAACTGTTTTTTTAATAACTCAATTCTTGAAGCATTTCTGCCAACAATCAGCATATCATCAACATAAAGCAAGAGAATAATAAAGTCATCATCAGAAATTTTTTGGACAAACACACAGTTATCTGAGGAAGTCTTCTTATAGCCATGTTCTGTCATAACTAACGCAAACTTTTTGTACCACTGCCTCAGTGCTTGTTTTAAGCCATAGAGACTTTTTTCAATTTGCATACATAATCCTCTTTCCCTTTCACTTTGAAACCCTCAGATTGTTCCATTTATATCTCTTCCTTCAAGTCACCATGTAGGAAGGCCGTTTTAACATCCATTTGATCAATTTCCAAATCTAGGCTAGTTGCCAAGCCTAGTACCACATGGATAGAAGACATTTTCACTACCGAAGAAAATATATCATCAAAATCAATACCCTTTCTTTGACCGAATCCCTTAACAACCAATCTAGCTTTGTAGTGGTTGTGCAGTATGTTCATCTTGCTTCAACCTATATACCCACTTGTTCTTCAAAGCTCTTTTACCTTTAGGTAACTTCACTAACTCAAAAGTATGATTATCATAAAGTGACTACATCTCATCTCGCATAGCATCAAACCAATTACTTTTGTACTCATCTTCTATTGCTTCTGCATAGCACTCTGGTTCACCTGCATCAGTCAATAATACATACTCATTTTCAGAATATCTAGTGGAAGGCCGTCGGTCTCTAACGGATCTCCGAACTGAAACATCCAGTGGAACATCTAATTAAGCCTCTGGTTCAGGAATAGTATTATCTATTTCAACATGTTTAGGAACATGTGCGTTATTTGGAACATTGACTTCCTGCTGCTCTTCATCAACCTGTGTAGGAATATTTGTAAGAGGAACTGGATATAAATCAACCATATTATCACTAACCTATGGTGCTGAAATCATCTCTGATTTCTCAATATCCTCTATTGTTTAATTTTCCATAAACACAACGTCTCTGCTTCTTACAATTTTCTTTTCAAGCGGATCATAAAATTTGTAGCCAAGCATATCCTGTCCATAACCAATAAATATGTATTGTTGTGTTTTCACATCAAGTTTAGACCTCTCATCTTTGGGAACATGCACAAATGTTTTGCACCCAAATACACGCAAATAATCATAAAAAACTTCTTTGCCTGTCCAAACTTTATTAGGAACATCAAACTCTAAAGGAACGCATGGAGTAAGATTTAATACATGCACAACTGTACTTAAAGCCTCACCCCAAAAGGATCCGGTAGTTTTAGCGTGAAAGTAAGCATCTTACCCTTTCAACCGGTGTTCTGTTCATTCTCTCGGCTAAGCCATTTAGCGAGGCGTCTTGGGAGATGTCTTTTGATGTCGAATACCTTGTTCTACGCAATATTCATCAAAAGGTCTAATATACTCTCTCCCATTATCGGTTCGATGCATTTCAATTTCTTTCCAGATCTGTCTCTCAAGCTGAAGCTCGAAATTGCTTAAAAGCATATAACACTTGATTTTTAGTTTTCAAGGTATAAATCCAAATTTTCCTTGAAAAATCATCTATGAAGGTAACGAAATAAAGAGAGCCACCAAGTGATTTTGTTTTCATAGGACCGCAAACATCATAATGCACTAAATCCGGTATACGACTTTCTTGAAGGAGGGGAGCTTTTAAATGCAACTGTTTCGTTTTCTCCCGCTAAACGGTGAGCACACTTCTTTAGCGCTGAACTTTTCAATCCTAAAATGAGCTTCTTCTTGGCCAATATTGACAAACCCTTCTCACTGATGTGACTGAGCCTCTTATGACATAATTCAGCTGCATCTTCACTATCTACTGCATTAATTTTGTCTATGGACAATTTTGCCTACATAATGTATAATGAAGAATATTTTTCACATCTAGCCACAACAAGAGAACCTTTGGTGAGCTTCCATTGACTATTACTGAAGGTGCTGCAATACCCCTCATCATCCAACTTGCCTATAGAAATCAAATTCAAGCGGATATCAAGTATATGTTTAACATTATTCAATACTAACCTTGTGCCATTGCTGGTTTCTAGGCACACATCACTGATGCCTACAGCTTGAGCTAGTCCATTGTTTTCCATCTTCACAGATCCGAAGTCACCTGACCTATATGATGTAAAGAAATCCCTACGAGACGTAGCATGAACAGATGCACCACTATCAATTACCCAACTGGTCTCATGAGATACAAAATTCACCACATCACCATCAAAAATAGTGAGAAAGTATTCTTTAAGTGCCACGACATGATTGTCATCACTGTCATTATCACTTTTCTTCTCTTTACCTTTCTCATTTTGTTTGTCCCTTTTTAACTGGCGACAAAACCTTTGAATATGTCTCTTCTGATGACAATAATGGCACTCAACATTAGCAAATTTATTATACTTACCTCTGCTTTTGTCTCGACTTTTATCTTTATTTCTTGGACCTCAAGACTCACTTCTCCCCATTTTCTCGACAACCAAGACATCAGAATGTGAGGAGGACAATCCTTGTGTCTTCCTTCTCATATCTTCATTCAAAATACTACTCTTAGTCAAATCCATGATAATTGTACCATTTGGGACATAATTAGACAAAGATGTTCGGAACGTCTCCCATGAGTCCGACAAAGTACCAAGCAACCATAGTGCTTGTATCTCATCATCAAACTTGATTCCCATCGCAGCCAACTAATTTATAATTCCTTGAAAAGAATTTAAATGATCAATCAAACGAGTACCATCATGATATCTCAGAGCCATAATCTGTTTTATCAAAAATAACTTATTATTCCCAGTCTTTCGAGCATATAACTGTCCGAGCTTATCCCATAAACTGCGCGTATGTGTTTCCTCAATAATATGGTTCAAAACATTATCATCTACCCACTGCATGATATAACCACACACTTGACGATGAAATATAGACCATTCAACGTCAGTTTTATTCTCTGGTTTCTCATCAGCAAATACAGGCAAATAAAAATCTTTCACATATAAAAGATCTTCCATATTCATTTTCCAAATATGATAATTCGAACCATTCAGTGTAACCATTCTACTCGTATTCGTTTCCATTGTTTAACACAAGACAGAAAAAAATCAAGCAATAACTTATTGCTCTGATACCACTCTGATAGGAGAATGGTAATAATTCGAACAATATCGAATCAACGCAGCGGAATAAAATAATCTCCCCTCTTGTGTAAACCTAATAGGAATCGATATAGTAGAGTAAAATAAATACCAAGCACACAAACACAAGACGATTTTTTACGTGGAAAACCTCCTCGATGTGAGGAGATAAAAAAACCACGGGACCAGAGTTCACCTGAAAATCTTCACTATCAATAAAATTGTTCTTCTCAAGCAAATACTAAAGGTACATAGCAGCAAACACCTCAAGATCATAATTATTGGCAATACACATGAACTTCACAAGAGATCAATGATAAATCTAATAAAAAACGCAGGTTTTGATAAATTCATGAAAAACATGATGTAAGGAGCTTCAAACAAAAAATCAAACCGTTCAGATTCAATAAAATTGCGCCACGAACATGCTGACAAAATTTCAGCTCAATCGGACCACGAATCGACCTCGACGCCGAACTTGATGTAAATCAGATATTCTAAAACCCCGATTTTTTGTTTTTTCTTTTTATCATTCTGTTTTTCCTTTTTCAGAATTCTCTTTATATAAATAGTGAAAACTCTATTTCCTCATATAAGCTTATCATACGCCAGCCCTTTTGAGAACTCATTGTCATTAGCCTCTCCACATGCGCGTAGGAGTGAACAAATTATGATTTTACAGTAAATAGAATATAACTTACAAAGTGGGAAAGAAAAAGTTGATGCATATGAGAGATAACAAGTTAAGGAAACCAATAAATAGGAGTGAAATCAAAGTTCAGGCTATTCAGAAGAAAGGTTGTTGTTTAAATATACCCATATAATTTCTCCATGCATTGCTATTGGTACCCAGTGCAAAAGATCAATGGGCCACTAGGCCCAACGCATGGTACGTGCGCCCATTAACAGTAGATTGGGCCAGTGGCGCCTATTAATAAATCTTCAAACGATGAATAGCTTCGTCATTAAGAAGATGTAATTAATCTTTTATGCTCCCGTTTGACAATTAACAAACAGCAATTAGATAGTGGAGACTCGAGTGTAGGGGAGAGTGGCGGTTTAATAGCGGTTTTCATTGTCAATTGCTAGACATGAATTCATTTAAACTTAATTTGTGTTGTTAGTAATGTTTGGAGGTAATTTAAGTTGCGAGGTCAAAAGAAGAATCTCTCCTTTAGAAATTTGGTATGGATAGAAAAATGTACTATAATTCTAAGATTTGATATTTTGTTTTCATTTTATAACTGGTGGATCTTACTAATTCGATTCTAAATATAATGAATAAAAGAAATCTAAGAATTAATATTAAAATATGAAAAATAAAAAAGAAACCTTCAAAAGAGTACCACGATAAATCTCCCTCTTGTCCCCCGGTAAATCAAGTTTCACTTAATCACACAACGACCGTAAGAATTCCACTTGTGTGAGACTTTTCCAATGAACTAGTTACTTAGAAACATCCTCGACTCTCAAGATCCTCTCGTACTCTAATCATCATTCACTTCTTTATTTTTTGAAATAATAAAATTTCAAATAGTGTACTGAAATAACTAATCATTTTTGTTCACTTACAAATAAGAATAAGCATAACCTATAATTAATTAATTACTTCCCGCCGCTCAATTTCATCACATCTTGGACTGGCCCGATCCACTATAAACTAAGAGGGCCTAGACAGATCACTTCAGATACGGTACCTGTAATTTGGGATGAGCTTAAAAATTACACATTCATTAGAAAAGTTGCAAATAACCATCGAAGATCATTCGAGTATTTGGACTCACCTCTTGACTAGAAAGTATTCAGGAACCACACCCACAACCATTGCCGGCGAAGAATGGTGAGACGAAACAGATACGAAGTTTCAGGCATGGCCTCCAGCGGTAGGCTTGCCGGTTCGTCCGGAATCCCTTTCGGTGATCAAAACTTTATTGTGAAATCCCGCCCTAAATCTGGATGCTCAACTGTCACGAATCTCTCTCTCCCTACCTTGTATCTAATGCCTTGTCAACTCGGGTGGTGGCCACAGGCTGCTAATGAAAGCAAGTTCCTGGCTTAAGTATTAGGTTCGACTTCGATACTCCTCAAGTTTGCCCCGTCCTATTATCTAACAACTCTCTCTCTCTTGCATCGGTTCAATTTTGGTACGTACTGTTGTTGTCCGATGCTCAGTGTCTTTCTGCAACACTGAGGTTCACGAATAACACCATCACTCAGTTCCTTTAAGGATAAGAGATTTTGTCAGGAATGTGTTTTCCAAATCTGCTATGGGCATGAAATAACTACCTTGTGACGAGGGTAAAGGCCGGGCATGAAATAACTATCCTTGTGACGAGGGTAAAGGCCAAACATTATGTGCTAGCACTCCCACAACTGTTTTTAACACTAGAAGTCCGCATTTGAGTATCGCGGAGTGCTGGAAATCCTCTTATGCATTGTCCATTTTATGCAAAAATGTAGTTTGTTGTCATGGAAACGGACCAAAATGAATGGGTCAAATGGAGGAAATGAGAAAACATTAATCTAACACCGGATTCATGTGGCTCCATTATGGTGTCCATTTATAGATCAAGCAGTACAATAAAAATTACATCAGCACTTGAGCATTCAAACATATTTGATATTTTCTGGATCCAATTACATCTAATAACTCAAATAAGAAATTACCAAATTATAACCACAGAAATTTAATGGCTAAATCATTTGGGTATATTCACGATAAGAAAACCACTCTGAAATTTCTTGGAGAAGAGCTCTCTTGTACTTTTTCTCCCTCTCTTCTTGGTAGTCTCGTAGTTCTCTCTCTTCATTCTTCCTGTGTGCGCTAAGATAGAGGAAGCTTCAAGGGGGGAGAGGGGAGAGAAGGAGAGGACGAGGAGAAATGGTCACCATCGCACTTCACCTTTCCTTTCTCTCTCTTCATGGTTGCCCTCTCTTTTCTCTCTCTTTTTTTCGCTTCACACATGGGGCATGCACGCCTGTCTCCCTCATGTAATGCGAAGTATGGCCAGTCCCGATCAATCATGCACGCCAGCTTTTCACTTGCACAACAAACAAACAAAAAAAAGGAGAGCTACACGCATATCGAGAACAGGAAAGACGTAAGAAAGAGAAATAGACTGCTCTCTTTTCTTTTCACTTAGGGCGCGTTTGGTAACGATTCTGTTAAGGAGCTGATTCGAGCGAAGCAGGTCTTTTTGATTTGTTAGGGAAGCGGATTCTAGCGTTTTTAAGCTCGTTTGTGTAGCTGTCCAAAATTTCGATTCGGAATAAATTGCGTTTGATCAAGTATTTATTAATTCTGTTCCAAATCAATTTCTTTTAATTTTTAAATAAATTTTTTTACTTTTTCCTTTGTTTTCTTTTCATTTTTTAATTTTTAATTTTTTTCTTTTCATTTTTTCATTTTTTTCTTTTCTTTTTCTTTTTTCCTTTTTTCTTTTCTTTTTCTCACCTTCTTCTTCTTCTTCTTCTGGCTGGCCGCCGGACCGGCGACCGGCGGACGAGGGCGGCGACCTCACCCGGGCGTCGCCGGCCCTCGAGGCCGCCCCCTCGTCGGCCGAGCCTCGCCGCGGCCCTCGCGGCCGACGGGGCGAGCTCGCCCTAGCCCCCGCCGAGGCTCGGCCGAGCCCAGATCCGGCGAGGCCGAGCCCCGCCGTGCCCGAGCCGACCTCGTCGGGGTTGGGCGAGGCACACGCCCGGAGCCACCGGCGGGGCGGGCGAGCCTCGCCGGTGGCGAGCGAGCCTCGCCGGTGGCGAGCGAGCCTCGCCGTGGCGGGCGAGCCTCGCGGCCACCGGTGGGGCTGGGCGTCGCGAGGGCTCGCCCGGCCCCGCCGATCCGGCGAGGCTCGGCCTCGCAGTCTGCGAGGCCGAGCCTCGCCGGTGGCGAGCGGGCCTCGCCGGCCCCGGCGAGGCCTCGCCCGGCCCGGCGAGGCCGCGGCCACCGGCGGGCTCGGCCTCGCCCCGGATGGGAGGCCGAGCCTCGCCGGTGGGCTGAGCAAGCCTCCGGCGAGCTCGCCGGACCTCCCAGTCGCAGCGAGCCTCCGGGAAGCTCGCCGGACGGCCAGCGGCCCGGCAGCGCGCGAGCGGGGTGACGGGCCAGCGGGCGGCCCAGTATGTGCAGCAGCGGGCAGCGGTGGCGGCGGATAGCGGACGGTGGCGGGCGCGATAGACGGTGGTCGTGAGATGGCCGAAGGAAGAAGAAAATTTTGATTCTCAAATTGATTCTCGGAACAAGAATCAACTATTTTTGATTCTTGATTACGTTCCCAATACGTAGGGAACAAATTTGTTCAGGAACAATTTAAACGACGCGATTAAAGGCGGCGGTTAGGGAACAAAGAATCGACGGAAGATTGTTTGGATGGTTACCAAACAGGCCCTACAGACCACTAAAGGCTGTTTGGTAACCATCCAAATATGGCCAAAGTCGATTCTTTGTTCGAGAATCAATTTCGGCCTAGAATCGCGTTTGTAAAATTTTTGTTCCGGAATAGATTGGGAACGAGAATCAAGAACAAAAAAAGTTGATTCTTGTTCGGAACAAATTTGAGAATCAAAATCAATAAATTTTCTTCTTCCCTTCGGCCATCTCGCGGCCGCGTCCACCACCGCCCGCCACCGTCCGCCATCCGCCATCCGCGCCACCGCCCGTCCGGCGAGCTCGCCGGAGGCTCGCTAGACCAGGGCGAGGTCCGACGAGCTCGCCGGAGGCAAGAACAACCACCGGCGAGGCTCGGCCTCCCCGGATCCGGCGAGGCCGAGCCTCGCGGATCGGCGAGGGCTAGGCGAGCCTCGCGACGCCCGGCCACCGGTGGCCGGGCGAGGCTCGCCCCCCGCCGGTGGCACAGCGAGGCCTCGCCCAACCCCGACGAGGTCGGGCCCCGCCGGCGGGGCTCGGCCTCGCCGGATCGACTCGGCCGACGGGGGCGGCGACGCTCCGGTGAGGTCGCCCGGCCTCACCGAGGGCGGCGACGCTCCGGTGAGGTCGCCGGCCCTCGTACGGCCGTCGCCCGGTCCGGCGACCGACAAGAAGAAGAAGAAGAAGAAGATGAGAAAAAAAAAAAAAAAAGGAAAATGAAAAGAAAAAATTGAAAAATTGAAAAAAAGAAAAGAAAACAAAGGAAAAAAAGTAAAAAAAATTATTTAAAAATTAAAAGAAATTGATTTGGAACGAATTAATGAACACGGTACCAAACGCAATTCTATTCCGAATCAAAAATTTTGGACGATTCCAAACGGCTTAAAATGCTTAAAATCGGTTTAGGAACAGAATCAAAAGAATCGGTTCGATCGAGAATCATTTCAGGAACAAAATCGTTACCAAACGCACCCTAAAAATTGAAATCGTTTTTCCATTCTATTCTAATTCCCAATTCACCATCAAATTTTTATTCACACTCTTGTTCGAAACTTATATTTGGAACTAAATGTTCCAACCTAACCCCCTCCCCCATCTCAAACCCCTAGCGGTTATTAACCATTGGTTCTTTACTTCAATAACATAGTGGATCGTCTGCACAACTTTTCTTTACTTCAATAACACAATGGATCATCCACACATTCTCATCTAGGATGTTGCATAGATTCAAATTCGAAATATATTTTAACATTTCTTATCTTTCACTGAATTTATTTTATTTAACATCAATATTTGGAAAATTAATTCAAATCATGTTTACTTATTACTTCCTTTTTTCTGTTGTAGTGCATGCAATTCTACTCTTATTTAGTATTGAACGATAGCTACACGTTGACACCTAAAATCATTTAATATTTATTCTATTAGTTTGTAATATCCAGAAAGTCCTTTTTCAATTTTCAAACTGGTGGATGGAAAACAGCAGATGTTTCTAAACAATAGTTCTCATTCTCGTAGAAGGGTGAAATCGTGGAAATCGTGGGCATCTAATACATGGATTGAGCAATGAAGAGGCGCTAGTTCTTTTTTTGTGCACGTGCATCTTATAGACCTGTAAAAATGAATTTTAAACTCATGATAAATGAATTACTTCAGTTTTGATGAGCTTACCTTACTTTAAATTTTATAGATCAAGCGATACAATAGATATTATAATAATATCTGAGCATTCAAATATATTCAGCATTTTTTAGGTCTAATTACGAGACAAGAATTTAATACCTAAATCATTCGAGTATAATCACAATATGAAAACCACTCTGAAATGTCTTGCGGAACTCTCTGTACATTTTCTTCAGTCTTTTCTGGACAGTCTCACCGTTCTCTCCTCGTTCTTCCTCTTCCTGTTATGATAGAGGAAGCTCCGAGGAAGGGGAAATGAGGAGAAGAGGAGGAACGGTCATGCCATGACCATTAAATGCTCATCACTGCGCTTCATCTTCCCTGTCTCTCTCTTCATGATTGCCCTCTCTTTTTCTGTCTTTATTTTTTTCGCTTTAGACATGGGGCTCCATCGTCGTCATAGAGCAATTTGTGGAAGTCCTTTTCCGCCTACTAAAGAAGTCCCCGTGTGTCCTCTTCACGTAGCGTGAAGTCTGGCCAATACCGACTCATCATGCGCGCCAGCTTTCCACTTGCACAACAAACGAAAAGGAGAGCACCACACATATCGAGAACGGGAAAGGCATAAGAAAGAGAAATGAACAGCTCTCCTTTCTTTTCTTTTGCAGACCATCAGCAATTGGTGTTGGCCACAGTTCTTTTGCCAGCTTTTCTTTACTTCAATAGTGCAGTGGCTAGTCCCCTCAATCTTGTCCTTTTGGGTTTTACCTAGACTCAGATTTCGAAATATATTTTAACAGCTGTCTCTTTTTATTGAACTTATTATATTTAACACCGACATTTGGAATTTGAGTTAGTTCAAATTAGAGACATCACGAAGCAATTCAAAGTGATGTTCCCTTTTTTCTGTCGTGATTTATACAATTCGACTCTTATCTAACATTGAATAGCAGCTACGCAAATATTGACACCTAAAATCATTTAACATTTTGTTCCGTTAGCTTTTAGTGTTTAGAACGCCTTCTTTCAAATTTTCAAAATTGTGGGTGGAAAACAGCACATACTTCTTAACCAATAGTTCTCATCCTTGTAGAAGGGCGAAATAGTAGAAATCTAATATTGGGATTAAGCAATGAAAAGGAGCTTGTTCTTCTCTATGCAATTGTATCTTATAAACTTGTCAAAAATGTGTCTTAAAGCCATATATGACTCATTTAAAAAATAAATGAATTACTTCAATTTGAAGAGCCTATCTTAAATGGGTTTTTTTAAAAATAATTTTAAAATAAAAGGGTGTAAATGAGTTGAGTGTAGAATTATGGCTCACACACTCTCTCCCTCTTCAGCTTTATAAAAACATTTTTAAAAAGTAAAATATATAATAATTCTGCTTTTTCTTTCTTCCTCGACCGGTGGCTAGCCACCATAATGGCCAATGACCAGCCACAAGCGAGAGGTGAGCTCAATGTTTGGAGCTAGTAAGGCTCGAGCCTCTTAGATTTGGTAAGACTTGAGCTCATTGGTCTCGAGCAAGCTGGAGCCTCGCCGGCTATTAGCAAGATCGGTGATCGAACAAAGAAGAAGTGCATAGAGGAAAATCAAATAAGACTTTCCATATCAAAAGATAGAAAATAGTTTTAAGTTTATTTTCAAGTTTTAGCCAAATACCAAAAAATGATGCTATTTCCTTTAAAATAACTTATTGAAAAAAAACACTTTATAAAAATGTCATGTTTTTTGTAAAATAAATGAAGCCTTATAAAAATTGTCTACTAAGTTTGTATTGCATAGAAATGTTTTAGCAATCTACTATTTTAAAATAATTATAAGGAACGAGTTTTCCTGAATTGGGTTATGTATAGAAGTATTTTAGCAATAAAAGTCGGATTGGCTGAGAGTTAGGTATGGATTAAGAAATTTACATTACAATTAAATTGATTATAAATGAATTAATAAGTCAATTTGAATATGATTATTTATGATTCGATCCAAATTCAATGTGACTCAGTCGTTTCACATTGTAATGTCCTATAAGAAACGGAGAACAAAGAAAGGAATGCAGTAAAGATTGAAGAGAAAGGTTGCAGGATACGGGCCACTTTTGCTTTTCCTTAATTTAGACGAAGTTGTTCCGAGTCCAATTGAAACGGCATCGAATTTCAAGCCCCACATACATCACATGGAGGGGGCCACAAGGACAATGATGATGACTCTACAATGGGACTCTGAGAAAAATATTGCATTATTATAGGCAGCCTGTCTTGCAGACCTTTCACCTACCTCTTATTCTCATTCAACACGCTAAAGCTATTATACCTACATTTCCAATGAAAGTCAAAATTGGATAAATATGACGCGGTGTTTAGGGCCCGTTTGTTTATGTTTTTTTTTTTTTTTTTAAACATTTTTTCTGTTTTTTGGTCCTGGAGCAAAAAAAAAGGAAAAAACGCGTTTGGGTGCGTTTATTCCTTTTTTTGTTCTTTTGTCTCGAGGAACAAAAAAAAAACACAAATTCTGTGTTTCTTGTTTCGAAACACTTTTGAGAAACACTTTTTTTCTTTTTTTCTTTTTTTTGTTCTTTTTTCTTTGGCCGGTCGCCGGCCTCGGCCATGGCCGGCGACCGGCCGACGAGGGTTGGCGGCCTCGCCCAGCCACGGCGAGGCCGAGGCTCGCCGTAGCCGGGCGAGGCCGAGCCTCACGCCGACCGGGCGAGATCGAGCTCGCCCAGCGGCCGGCGAGCCTCGGCCTCGCCGGATCTGGGCGAGTCGGCCTCGCCTGGCGGTGGCCCGGCGAGGCCGCGCCTCACCCGCCGCTGGGCGAGCTCAATCTCGCCCAGATCCGCGAGGCCGAGCTCACCTAGCGACCGGCGAGCCTCGGCCTCGCCGGATCTGGCGAGTCGGCGTCGCTGGCGGTGGCCGGCGAGGCCGCGCCTCGCCCGCCGCTGGGCGAGCTCGACATCGCCGGATCAAGGCGAGGCCGACCGGCCAAAAGAAGAAAAAATAAAAAATAAAAAATAAAAAAAAAAAAAAATTATCCAAATTTACCAAACGTGTTTTGTTTATTTTTTATTAGAACGAGTTTTACCAAACGAATTTTTTTGTTCAAAAATTGTTAAGGAGCAAACGCTTTTTTTATTTCGTTCCAGAACGATTTTTTAAACAGAACGCAAACAAACGCACCTTACTTTCACAATCACATAGTCCCCTAATCCCCAATCAATCTTAATCTCCTACGCCATCTCTCACCTGTTTCTTAATCTTAAGTCTTTTAAAAACCTACTTTAGTCTTTCTTTCTCTCCCTCATTATTGCATTATAGACGAGAGAGAGACAAACGCACCAGGAAAAGATGTGACTCCATTTTGTTATCATGGAGTGGTCCCCTTGATGCTTATTCTTCCATTAGCTGAGCAGGGAGGGGACGTGAAGATTCTTGTGTCGTCGATTTAGCATAGACGTTTTTTCTTCTTCTTCTTCTTCCTTTCTTCTAGGATATAGGGTTTTCTTCACATTATAATCACACGCAAGTCATTTAGCCAATTAAATTTTTATGAGCTGAATTTATGTTATTTCTAAGACTGAAATTTTATTAGGAATTACGGGAGATGAGAAATACTAGTCTTTCAAGTGTTGTGATATTGGTGATAAGGCTTTTTTTATATTGGGATTCTATGTTGCTTTCCTATGAATGTAAATCATATTAATTGAACTATATAAATTTGATATCCGATTTATTTCGTTCGTTCCGTCTATTTAATCATTATTCAATTTGCCTTGTCCTTTATTTCACATCAATTACATCTATGTGGAGAGTAGCATTTCATTATAGAATAAGCAATATGAAAGAAATTATAACAACACTAGAGCACTGAAGCATGCTTAGTGTTTCCTAACCCCAATAACTCATAGTTCTCTCTGTACATTTTCTTCGGTCTCTTCTGGGTAGTCTCATAGTTCTCTCTCTTCATTCTTCCTAGTAGTGTTATGATAAAGGAAGCTCCAGTAGGAAAGGGGAAGGAAGAAGGAAGAGGAGGAGGAATGGCCATGCAATGTAGGGGTGAGCAGCGGTCTAGGGTAGACCCTGGACCGAGCCTAGACTTAAACCTGCCGCTTGGTCCTGGTCCAGGTTACGAAAGGGACTAGGTCGGGTCCTTGGTCTAAAATTAAGGCCAATCTTATACGGGTTGGTCGCCGATCTTAAGAGTTTTGGGTCGGTCCAATCCCTGGGCGACATGATATATTATATTATATTATATTATATATATATCTTTTATATATTCAAACCTAAGTAAAATGTACGTTATATTATATTATATTGAGATGTTCTACCAATAGCACTAATAATAATTTCAATTTAAAACTTTTGTTGAGTATTAATTATGTGTCGTTTGTTTTGTTTTCAAGTGTTTAGAAGTTTAAGTGAATTAACAAAATGTGAAGTTATATACTCATGGTTTATATTAAGTATTTTGAAATTTGTATGATTTAATTGTATTTTACTAATGAATTTCATTGCACTTTGCTTTTTAATTTGTGTCAAATGGTATAAGTTTTTGAAGAGTAGAGTAGTATTGCGAGTTCTACGATGATTTGCTAGTTAAGTGGTGTGAAGCTCGTTTTGGTTGAGTGAACTCTACATGATCGAATGTAGGAAAATGCTTTTGCATATGGTGTTATGAATATTAAAGATAGATTATTACAAGAACTTTCTATATTGTTCCATATCTCGATGAGCGGTTAGTGGTGCGAAATTTATATTATTGTGTCATCTTAAATTTGCTAAATATGTATTGATATTTATAGTTTAGTTGCACAATGCCGCATTGTCGATGAATGTATAATTTGAATTTATAGGTTTACTTTTTTATGAAGTATAAAAAATAAGAAGAAAAAAATTATCGATCAGTTCTGGATTGACCGGAATCGGCCGAGCACAGTGGGTCGGTCGGTCATGGTAAAATTGATAAAGTCGATCTTGGTCGCAAAAATTGAGAATCGACATTTATACGGGTTGATTAGGGTTAGAGGTGGGCGGACCAACCCGGACCATGCTCATCCCTAATGCGATGACCATTAAATGGTCATCACTGCACTTCGTCTTCCCTTTCTCTCTCTTATGATTGCCCTCTCTGTTCTCTCTGCCTTTATTTGACATGGGGCTCCATCGTCGTCATGGAGCAATTTGTGGAAGTCCTTTTCCGCCTACTAAAGAAGTTACCGTGTGTCCTCTTCACGTAGTGTGAAGTCTGGCCAATACGGACTCATCATGCGCGCCAGCTTTCCACTTGCACAACAAACAAACAAAAGAAAGGATGCCCGACAGTTCTCTTTCCTTTTCTTTAGCATACCATCGACAATTGGAGTTGGCCGACAGTTCTTTTGCCGACAGTTCTTTACTTTAACAATGCAGTGGATCATCCTTATATACTCATCGCGTTGGATTATATCTAGACTCAAATTCGAAATACATTTTAACAGTTCCTACCTTTCATCAAACTTATTTTCTTTTCTCTTGTATGGATCTCTATCTCTATTATTAATAGCAAAGCAGTGACACATATCGTACTTTTAGGTCCTTTTCAATTTTACCCTCATATCAAGTATTGCCTAACCATGCAATGACCGCAAAAACTTAAAAATTCCAATCATGGAAGAGATTTGTCCATTTAACTAAGCTCGCATACGCTTATGCCTCTGACAGTTACGTAGAAACGTCTTCAACTCTCCAAATCCTCTCAAACTCGAATCATCATTCACTTCTTAATTTTTTTATTAAAAATTTCAATATGTGTAATGAAATAGATAATTATGTCCGTTCACTTACAACTACAAATAAGCTTAATCCATAAATTAATTAGCTCACGCCACTCAATTTCATCACATATTGAACTGGCCCGATCCATTGTGGGAACCAACGGTGGGTCGGTCAAGCACATTTTCCACTAATGGGTCCATCGTCTCTGCCCACCCTCCAAAAGCGCGAAACTAGGGTTTCGTTTCCCAATCGCCAGTGAGAGAAAGGGTTGCCGCCTCCTCCATCGTCCTTCTCTCTAGTCTCAATTTCCACTTCGCAAGTACTTCCTCCCCTCTCTCTCTCTCTCTCTATCTCTTTGCTTTCGTCCTTCGCCATTTCTTCCTCGCCCGTGCTTACCGTGTTCTCTTTCGCACCAATCCGATATCTGTGCCTACATAACCTGGCAAAATCATTTTTCGTTTGCTATCATCCTCCTAATAACGAGCTTAGTTCCTGCATACTGGCTAAGTGAACTCCTCGAAAACCCATAATACCAATCACAACCATGACTGAGTTCGTCTCTAGCATCCTTGGAACTCTTGTGGAGAAGTTAACTTCATCGGCTGTTGAAGAAACTCAACTGGTATGTGGCGTCAAGGATGATCGAGAGAAGCTCAAGAACACGCTAGAGATGATCCAGATGGTGCTCGCCGATGCTGAGCAGAAGCAAATAAATGATAAATCTGTGCGCCTTTGGTTGTTGAGGCTAAAAATCTGGTGCTACGACGCTGAGGACGCACTAGACGAATTCGAAGCCAGGGCTCTGTGGAGGCGAGTGCGGTCCACTGAGCACTTGACCCTGAAAAGGAAGGTACGCTACTTGTACCCGTGGATATCTAAGTTGATTTCCCAATTTAAGATGGCACATAATATGAAAGAATTGAGAAAGAGACTCGATGGGATCAATGAAGAGAAAACTCAATTCAACTTATCGACTTTTCTTTATGAAAAGACCATAGTTCCGCAGAGAGAAACTCATTCGTTTGTACCTGCTTTAAATGTGATTGGAAGAAACAAAGAAAAAGAAAGCATAATAGAGCTATTGAGAAGATCAGATGATGCTAGAGTTGGAATTATAGCAGTTCTTCCAATTATTGGAATGGGAGGTACTGGAAAGACGACTCTTGCTAAATTGGTATACAATGATGAAAGGGTAAAGGAGCATTTCGAAAACCACAAAGTTTGGTTATCCATGCCATTAAAATTTGAAATTGAGAAGATAATGAAAAACATCATCAAGTCTCTTAGTGACGAAACAAAATTTGATAATTGGAGCCTTGAGATGCTACAGAATCGCCTAAGAAAACTCGTGGATAACCAAAGGTGTTTGTTCGTGATGGACGATGTGTGGGAAATGATGAGGGAGGATTGGGTGGGATTGACAGATTTGTTAAGAGGCCTTTCCAAAGGGAGTAAAGTTATCGTGACTACACGGAATAAAGACATTGCGGAAATCATGGGCACTGTTCCCTCACTTAATTTGGCCAACCTTTCGCAGGAGGATTCTTTGACTTTGTTCGTGAAGTATGCATTCGATCAAGGGCAAGAGAAGAATCACCCTGACCTTATGAAAATCGGCGAGGAAATCGTGAGCAAGTGTGGGGGAAATCCTATGGCGGTAAAGGCCTTGGGAAGCTTGTTGTATTCAAAAAGCAATCAGAGCGATTGGGAATATGTAAGAGATAGTGAGATGTGGGAATTGCAAACTAATATTTTACCTTCACTCAGAATAAGCTACGATCTAATGCCATCTCACTTGAAACAATGTTTCGCTTATTGCTCAATATTCCCGAATAATCTAGTGTTTCACAACATTAATATAGTCCAACTGTGGATCTCGAATGGGTTTATCCAATCCAGCAGAAATAATCAGCAGGAGCTGGAAGAAATTGGACAGCAGTACTTGGAAGAGCTACTCTCGAGATCGTTCTTCAGTACTGTGCGTGAAGCTTATCCAATCCGTGCTTTCCAAATGCACGACCTCGTTTACGAACTTGCCAAGTCGGTGGCACAAACCGAATTGTCCAACATAAAAGTGTGGACGCAGGATATTTCCCGCACGACACGGCATGTAGCATTTCCCAACCAGCATGGTGTACCAAAAGATAAACTAAGCGGCTGCTTGAGCAAACTGAGCCACATTCGCACCATCGTGTGTGAGGAGTTGGGATCTTGTGACTCTGAGGAGTTCTTTCTAGAGACATGCATTTCGCAATCCAAGCACTTGCGAGTGCTATGGCTACAGAACTCTAGCTTTGACCTACTGCCTAGTTCTATCGGCGGTCTAAAGCATTTAAGGTTTTTTAGTTTACAATGCAACGAGAATATCAAGAAACTTCCGAAATCGGTCTGCGAGCTTCGCAATCTGCGGAACTTAAATCTTAGCGGGTGCATTGAACTCGAGGAACTGCCGACAAACATCAAGAATATGATCAGCCTCCGTGTTTTGTCTATAACCACAAAACAGCAGCGTTTCCCGGAGGGTGAAATTGGATGCTTGACCTCTTTGTGGTGTCTATTCATTGCGATGTGCAAGAATTTGGAGGCCTTGTTCGATGATATCCAGTTGCTCACGTCGCTCCGTCTGTTGTTTATTTTTGATTGTCCGAAGTTGGCCTCTTTACCACAAGGCATCAAGAATTTGAAGGCATTGGAGCATCTCTTTATTTGCCGACTGCGAGAACTTAAGGCTACCAGAAGGTGATAGTAATGAACCATGCTCCATGTCAAGGCTTCGATCCTTGGCACTCGATGGGATTATCGGAACTTAGTTTCGTTGCCCGGGTGGCTTGAAGGTTCTGCAAGTACATTGCAGAGCATAAGAATTGGGCGTTGTCCCAACTTGAGTGTTTTGCCCGAGTGGCTGCAAAATTGTTCTTCTCTGAGGATACTGGAGATTGGAAGCTGTCCTAAATTGTCCTCTCTGCCAGATGGCGTTCGCCTCATCCCCACATTGACAAAGCTGCAGATAATTGATTGCGGAGAATTGAGCACTTTTAAAGATGGCTCAGATGAACATAGGAGAAGACCAGAAGACGATAATAAAGAGAAGATTGATTAAAATTGTTCCATCGGTAAAACCAAACTCCCCTTTTTTTCAACACGTTTATAATTAAAATTTGATATTTTACGATCACGTTCCTTATATTGTCTTAATTTACTTGCAAGGTTAACTGCCACGCGGCGCCTTGGAATCCGAAGAAACAATCATTTCCACAAGAGCAGCAGATAATTTAATCGCTGGGGAATTGAGCAAGAACACCGATGTTTGAAGAAGAAGATAATTGCAATTAAATAACTAAATATGTAGTTGTTGTCCCGTAAGATATTTTCTGATAAGAATGTGAGGTAATGTCTTGCTAACAGCTTGGCCACCCTAGAAATATCTGTGTGCTTATGAGTGTGTATGAAGAGTTCTCTTGGCCAATATTATAGAAACTGCCTCTAATAAAAATGTGGGTTTTCTTTAAATGATTTTTATGTCTTTTCATCAATTGATATAAGAGCTTTCGTTACGCATGCTCTATGACCATAGCTAGAAGTTAGAGGTTGGAGCAAAATCGCTCTCATCCCTTGAGATTTATGTTGGCAGAAGGAAGAGAATAAATTGATCCATCGACATAAGCAAACTCCTCCTCTCTTTTAAAACATTTATGAATTAAATTTGGATATGCATATGATTCAAATGATTGCTAATCTGGTGACTTTCGATTTGTTTATTTCGTGAACAATGCTCTTGTAAGTCAAATTCTTTCAGAAATTATGCGATGCCATCCACAAAGCAAAAGCGGCCATTTTGTATTTTGCAATTCCATTTAATTATTTATGTTGAGGGTTAATTTACCCCTCTAAATAATAATAAAAAAGACAAAGCACCTCAAAATGTCGTGTTATTAGAAATTTAGAAGTTAGGATTTGAGAATGAAAAAATTTCAAGGCGCCTCCCACGCTTGCAGGCTTGATTCAAAATGAGATCTCCTCAGCCCATTGACATTTATGTGATAACTTTTCATATCTTTTCAATTAACAAATATGTAAATTGTAATTATTGGATTTTGTCGACATCACCCAACTACACGACGCCGGTTGGGATTAAGGATAGTCATTGGGACAATCGACTATGATATAAAACACATCGGCACTGGTCAAGGATGAAAGATTATCAAGTTCATGCCCGACCGAAAGCTACTCAAGTCCAATTGATGCTAATTGAGACTAATTGACCACCACTTGGAATTGAGTGACAGTGACCCCAAGCCCGTTCGCAATGACAATGGCATTAGAAATATGTATTAGGACATTGTCGAGGTGATTTAATTTTAAATGACATGTTGACCATAAAATACAAACATACAGAGCAATTTTGGTGAGTTGATCATTTTTAAAACTTTGTAAGAGTAGATTGTCAATATGAATGTACATATATATTTTGAATCAAAGAGAAAGTTTAATGGGCCACTTTGAAGTTTTTCTTTGAAAAACGCAACTTGGATAATTTTTTATAAAATCTGTTCAAATAAATATTGATGGTTCGAAAGTCTAATCTGTAGTCTTTGAAAGGTTTGATATGATTCTTGAAGAAAATAGACTTAGCACAATTTAATACTTATTTGCTGTTCGAAAAATAAGGCGATTGGGGGTGTGTATAGGGCCCATGAACCCAAAATTCGGGTCTCGTAAGGCAATTTTGTAGTTTTGTACCTGAATGGACTTTTGGGCCCATTTAGCCTTTACTTCTAAATAGTGCAATTTCTGGTGAGGGACATAAATCATCATGGCACGTATTTTGTTTTATGAGAAAGTATAGCATTTTGTCATGCAGTACTGAATTTAATTTAACTTCTCATGAATGTTGTTTGTAGACATTCTAGAAATAAAATGTCATTTACAATGGTGATGGATGTGCTAGCACGCAGTACTGTGATGTGGATTTGATGCTCATTGTTAACATATGTATCAAGACATGATGCGATGTACGTGTGCATAGATTGGTTTTGATTTCAGGGCTTAATCATAGCCTATGTGATTGTGGAGGCTTAACCATAATCGACATGGTTTTTTGGTATTATTACATGGTGAGAAGTGTAATCATAAAATTTTCTTAACATTAGGATTGAATAAGTTGAGATAAATTGAGATCTCACTTCACATTTTTAAGGCTATATGTTTGAAAAAGTTTTGGGTCTTATGGTTTTCGGGAAAAGTAAGGTCTCAGTTTATCTCCCCGAGCTGCCTTATGTTAGTAGACACTCCACTTTTAATTTCACTCCAATTTATTGCTTTTGTTAACTTATTTTATCAAGTGTTTCCTCATGTGCCTGATGTTTTTTTCCCCACTTTGTAAGTTCTTTTTGATTTACTGTAATATCACAAGTCATTTTTTATGTCGTCACTTTAATACAAGTATTTGCATTCAATATCTACATCACTTTAATTTAAAGTATCCCCCGAATAAATACATTCGATAAATACATCTAAAACATCTAGCTTTAATTGATAAATTTTTCATATAATAGAGAGATATAATACTTTCATATATTATAAGAACTGTCTTATTTCTTGTAAGTTTCTAGCTCAATTCGCAAGTTAACATCTAGTTTTATAGTAAATTAGAATAGAATTTCAAATAAAGTGGAAAACAAAATCACCAGGCATTTGAGAAATAATAATTTAATAAAACCAATAAATAGGAGTGAGATTAAGGATCAGACAATTCAAAAGAAAGATCATTGTTTGCAAATACCAGTCTAACCTATCTAGGGATTTTATATTTTCTCCATGCAATGCTGCCCAAAGCAAGAGATTAGTGGGTTACTAGGCCCAACGCATGCTATGTTCGCCATTTACATTGGGCTGGGCCGGTGATGCCCACTAAAAATATCCAAAATGATGAATAACTTCCTTGTTGGCGAAGCTAATTGCATTTTAGACTCCATTTATTTTTGCTGAAAATCAATGGTTTGAAAAACATATTTCCTTAAAATTGTCGTTTGTTTCTTTTGCAAAATGAATAAATGAAAAATTCTTTCATAAATAGAATGCTGAGACATAAATTGTTGTCGATGTCGAAAATATTTTTCATCGACGAACAATTTAAAGCTATACAAATGACCATTTTAAGGCAAATATTTTTAAATCATTTATTTTTCATGAAACAAACACACCTTTAATTAGATAGTTGAGATTAACTTGAAATTGGAGACTCAAGAGTAGAGAGTGGCGGTTAAAGTGCTAATCAATGAAATATAGTCTTTGCATTCATTTAAAATTAATTCAAGTTATTATTAATGTTCAGAGGTAATTTAAGTCGAGAGATCGAAAGAGGAACCCTTCCCTTAAAAGATAGTATGGATGAATAAATACACTATAGAGATTGAGACTTGATATTTCATTTATTTTATTATATCCAGTGGATCTTACTAGCTTGATTCTAAATGTAATGGATAAAAGAAATCTAAGTAATATAATTAAAATACGACAAAAAAGTATAAAATAAGAAACCTTCAAAAGAACTAACTGAGCCCTGATGGGCCGAAAAAGCCCATTTTTCAGTGAAAGGCCCATCGTTCTCCCGCCCCCAAACCCCAAAAAAAAAAAAAAAAAAAAAAAAAAAAAGCCAGCTCCGATTAAAACCCTAACGCTCACCGGGCGCTATATATAAAATCCAAAGTTTAGGGTTTCGTTTCCTCCATCGCCAGTGAGAGAGACAGAGCGCTTCCGCCTCCTCTGCCGCCTCCTCTCCCTCCGTCGTCCTCTCGGTTCCAAGTACCGCCCCCTCTTCCCCTCTCTCTCTCTCTCTCCATCTCCAGCTGCACCCGTCCTTCGCGTCTTCTTCCCCGCGCGCGTGCTCACCGCGTTCTCTTTCGTGTACGCAGGCATGGCGGTCGTGGCTCCTGCTACTACCCTGGAGATCCAGCCCGTCTCCGACGTGAAGCTCTTCAACCGGTGGTCCTTCGATGACGTTCAGGTCCGCTGATTGCTCCCTTGAAACCGGGTCGTTTCGGACGAAACGTAGATTCGTGATCTGATTTCGCATGCGTTCTGTTTTTTTCTGTTTGTCTCGGTCCGTGTGATGTATTTGCTTGCTGTTAGATTCCGGCGGAAGAGCGCGTGAGTAGTGACTGAGAGCAGTATTCGGTTCGATGGTGTTTTGATCTTAGGAAAGTCGTAATTTTGCTGTAGTGGGTATGTAGGAAAGTCCTTAACTTTGGGGTCGAGTTTGAATGGCTGCGTTACTGAAACTTCTGGGGTCTAATGACATCGCTTTACTGTTCATGTTTATCATCGTTTGATCTTCGTTGATATTGTCTGGGGTCGGTGTTGGTCGCTATTGTGCACGTCGACCTTAACTCGAATTGCTTATCGAAATGTATTCAGTAAGTTTAGTCTGGATACATCTCAAGCAGAAGTCGATGCATTTTAAAGCGTTAGGCCTGATTTCTCTCGAAATTCTGGAGCGGTGATGGTGATTGACATCTTTCTAAGTCTGAGATACTTCTCTCCTTTGTGAAGTTTGGTCTAGGCGCTCGGTGTCTGAGCAACTCTTTCATATTGTTCCGGTTCATACTCTGTCTGATTTGTTTTGGCTTATAGAATATTCATGTCTCTTCATCATACTGATTTTGTAGCATTCTTGTTTTGTGTGGTTTGGCATAGATTTGTTTGATCTTGTGTTTTCAAATCTAGTAGGATCAGATCATTTTTTTATTAATCATTGACGAGAACCATCGAGGAATCTGTATGTTAAGCATCTCTCCAAAATGGGGAAGCATAAACTTTAAGATTCGGTTTTTCAATGTTAACTCTATTTTGACAATCCCTTTTGTCGCTTTTAGGTGAACGACCTTTCATTGAACGATTACATTGCTGTCCAACCAGCCAAGCACGCCACATATGTTCCCCACACTGCTGGTAGGTACTCAGTCAAGCGTTTCAGGAAGGCTCAATGCCCAATCGTGGAGAGGCTCACTAACTCCCTGATGATGCATGGGAGAAACAATGGGAAGAAATTGTTGGCTGTCAGAATTGTGAAACATGCCATGGAAATCATCCACCTGCTCACTGATCAAAACCCAATCCAAGTCATTGTGGATGCTGTCATCAACAGGTGCGTATCAAGAATATCTATTGCTTATCCAAGGGTGTTAAGAGCGTTCGCTGAGACATAGTTGATGTGGTTGGAAAGGTTGATTTTAATGAGTAAAAGTACCTTAGAAATTGCTTATTGTACTGTTGTTGTGATTATCCTAGTTCATTTATATAATATATGATCTCTAATTGCAGTGGTCCTCGGGAAGATGCTACTCGTATTGGGTCAGCTGGTGTTGTGAGGCGTCAGGCTGTGGATATTTCCCCCTTGCGACGTGTGAATCAGGCAATCTATCTGCTGACCACTGGTGCTAGGGAGTCAGCTTTCAGGAACATCAAGACGATTGCTGAGTGTCTGGCTGATGAACTTATTAATGCTGCTAAGGGTTCATCCAACAGGTAACTGATGCCATTTGTTTGTCTTCCTCACAATGGCTGACCTTTTTGCTGCTGAACTTCCTGCTTGTCATTTGGTCGTGTGCACTCATGCTAGTTTATTCTTGTGCAGCTATGCCATTAAGAAGAAGGATGAGATAGAGAGAGTTGCCAAGGCCAACCGTTGAGAGTTGAACTGCAAAGTCTCAAAGTGCGAGAGTTTCATAGTAGCTTTTGTTTTTATTATGTTTGTCTTTTTGGAACGATGTCACTGGATATGCCTTTGCTTATGAAAATTTTGGATTGAATTTCTCCATGTTATGAAGATTAAAGAGGGATGCTGATACTTTATGATGTTAGCTTCATTTATTCAAGTCATCCCATTAGCGTTGGTGTTTTCTGTCCTATTGCATTGCGCTTTGGTTTCTTGCATGCTTTTGCATCTTGACACATTGCGTTTCTTTCCGAAATACATGTCAAGTTCTCTGATTCTGTCCTTGGGTAGCTACAAGCCTACAAGCACTGGTACCTTTATTTTTTTTTGTTCACTTTGAAGTTGGTTCAAGCTGGCTGTGGATCCGCTTGACAACTCATGGGCCTTATTGGCACCTTCTTGGCACCATGCTGAATGATAGCGAGGTGTTTCTCGTGGACCGTCATTCCATGAAATTCGTAATCTTACTGTTCGAGTTAAGCATGTCATTCCATCTAGAGTGAAACGAGAGAATAGGAGTGAGCCTCGAAACTTCAGAGGATAGTTCTGATCTCGAGAGAGGTGGACTGTGGGGACTATCATCTTCGTTTTTCTCTGGTGTTGGAACCCATCCATTTGGATGTAATTGAAATTGGCTTTGCGAAAATGCTCACTCTCAGCTTATGGAACCTGTTAGTATATGCATGACCTGCTCCATATAAAGGTTGGTCTGCGCTGCCCTAATTCATTTTCAGTTGCACGAGTTCTTCCTAAGGGCATCCGCAAGGGAATGTATAAAGTATACAGCGATCGGCCGTCGAGCTATGTACGAGAGGGAACGCACTTAGCACGATCCTGGGGATTGATTACAATGATGGTGTTTGATCAATTCTTTTCCACTTCCCGTGTTATGCAACATCACTTCGGTAAAAGAATTCATGTTATTTTTACACCATAATTAAAAGAAGATAAATTTGAAAGAAGAGAGAAGGAAATAAGGTAGCAAGGTTATGCCTTTTATTGGGGGTGATTGGTTTTGAGTGAGTCGGTTTAGATTTGGCAAATGGGGAATTGGCCTCTTAAGTTCTAGAATGTGAACCGACCTTATTGACTATGGAAATTGATTCGGTTTCAAAGTCAACCCGGATTGAAAATGTCTGGTGGTTTGACAGCTTTGTTGTCCCAACACATTGCCTTCTTTTACTACTTGATGACAGTTTCGTGTACATGCATTAAGCTCAAAAACAGCATGTAAGTTTGTGAATGTGTATCGGCGTTGTTGGAAAAACTTGGAAATTGTGCGGGATGTTCTGTATATCTTTGGTGCTGGTTAAGGTTTCCTCGTCTCAAGAAATATCCTCGAATTTTATGTTCTAGAATTCTCTTAGATCAGTTGATAAATGGTAAAAGACTACGCACAAATGCTTGCTCTTGAAAGACTTAAAATGAAAAGTAAAAGACGGGGGGAAACCTTTGAGGATGTCCGAAACCTCAAATAAATGGCGCAAAAAGAAAAGTAAAAGACGATGGTGAGCACAGTAAAACTGGGGCGGTGGACGGCAATAAGCTGGCCTGGCGACACCACGGCGGTAGGCTACGCGAAGGGGAGGACTAGAGATTGAGGTGGTGACTCTAAAAGAGAGAGAGACGTGCAAATTTAATTCAAAGTTTACCTCTATCCCTCCGTCAAATGAAAAAATAAGAAATAAAACTTAAGTGATTCCATCAATTCAGCCCGGCTCAGCATAAGGAATTGGGAATTAGATAAATTATTACCGGTTCAAAATTTGTGGAACTGATTCCGGTCCCTGCCCGAACGGTTCCAGAATAGAACCGGGATCCATGCTCTTTCCTAGTACTTTCGGAAGAAAAATTTTCTTACGGCCCCCTGAAATCGGAAAACATGAACCTTTTATTCTTAACCCCTGTCTAAACCCCGGTCTCTCCCCTGCTCGCTCTCGATGAAGCTTCTGCAAACCAGCGGCAGGGCACCGAGCAGCGTCGCGGCTCGCGGAATCGCAAGCAATGCGGCGTTCGGCTTCTCTCCTCAACGCTCATCGTCGTCGTCGTCGTCGTCGTCGTCGTTCTCGCTCTCGTCGGCCGAAGCGGCTCGAATGGGCAACAGGAGACCCCTGGACGGTCCCATGATGGAGCTGTTCCGCAGGATCTCCCCTCTCGGCGATCCGAAGATCTCGATCGTCCCGGTGCTCGACCAGTGGGTCGCGGAAGGCAACTCCGTCGAGCGGAGGCCTTTCCTCCGCCTGATCAAGCGGATGAGGTCCTACCGTCGGCACAGTCACGCGCTCGAGGTATTTACACGATCCGTGTATGCGTGCTTGTGCGGGGGGCGCTAGATGCTGAAAAGAAAGTTAGGTAGTCGCGGGATTGGATTTGCTCTTCCCAGTAATCGATTGGATTTGGCTTATTAGTTCGGCTGGACGTTGGCAAAAGGACGTCG
Source organism: Eucalyptus cladocalyx (assembly GCA_017140615.1). Lineage (NCBI taxonomy): Eukaryota > Viridiplantae > Streptophyta > Magnoliopsida > Myrtales > Myrtaceae > Eucalyptus > Eucalyptus cladocalyx. Next base: position 38,203,420 of record CM029516.1, read on the forward strand.
GGGAGTGAAAATGAACCGAACCGCGACTTTACTGCGTAAATTGTGTAGAGGGGATTGGTTGAGCCGTCGAGGTACTGTGTTTTGATTCGATTGTCAGGTTATTCCTTGCTTGCTGCGAGATAATGAGATGCTGGATGTTTAGGCCATGCAAAATACAGATATGTATCTTATGTTTCGAGGGACCCCTCCCTTTTGAATCCTCATCTATATATGCACTTTTGAAGAGGAGGATTCTAGATTCTGGCTCTACATGAACCACAGTCCAGGCCAGAAGATTTAGCAAAGCGTTTTTAAAATTCCGCAGCGTTTTGTCAAATGGTTTTGAGGTTCAAAAAGACATTGTTATAGCCACAAGTCCAGCCACGTCACAACCTCGTAAAGGTACAGCAAAAAATTCGCAGCTCTTAATGCAAGCTGTTTTTGGGACACATCTGGAGTGGGTGCTAATGCCGGTTTGCACAAGATTGCTAGGACGAGTGATGTCCCATTATGTCTTCTGGAAATCTTCAATGGACTAAACGCATCTTCTTCCAAAAGATACCATTCCCCTTTTCTTTTTCTGTGTTGAAGAAACAATTATTGTTCCACCATTGTTTCCCGAAAGAGTGGAGCAACCTGCTCTTTGACGGAGCTGTTGTTCTTTACGTTACTGCATAAGTAGTAATATGATGTGCAACTGATTCTGAAGTTGTGCCATTTAATTATTTCTGTCTGCATCGAGTAGAAGAATAATCTTTGCCATGACTAACAGACCTGTCAGCTTTTTGTTGTGCATTCCTTGTGTGTTTCTTTTTCTTTCTGTTGCCCTTCCTGGTTATAAGTGGTCAATGGTAGAGCCACGAATATAAACACTTTTGAAGGGTTGCAAGGATTGGGTGGAAGAAATTTTTTTCATTTTCAGGTAAAATTGGAAAAATGAGAAAAAATGGGTTAGTGATTCAAAGATGAAGTGGGAGAGCTGCTCTGGCATTTTGTGTCGTTCTAGATTTATTAGGCACGAAATGATGTTGGGGATTTATTTGCATGCAAGCCAAAATGCATGAACTGAATTGATGGGAGTGAACTAAGTTGCACATGCTAGGTGCACTGCCACTGCACCGAAGACACAAGCATGCGTTTTATCATAAGTATGGAACTTTGTTTTCTTGTACTCCTAACTGCTAGCTCACTACAATTCAAGCACCATTTTGCATATAGATGGATACAGCTGAGATGAAGTAATGCACTGTGAGAGTCATTTTCATGCTTCCTGCCATCACTGTTCCAGGGCTTGCTTTGTCCTTAATGAGACATGCTAAGTTCACTTACTGTTCTTTATGATCAATCTCTACCAATCATGTTATGTATGCAAGATTAGTTTCAAATTGAGATGTATGGGTAGCATAGTATCTGAAATTTGTAATGAAAGGCTTCCTGGGCTGAGGCAACTGTGCCTGACATTCTTGCTACTGTTAACATTACATAGCCAGTCACTGTGCTATGAACCATTGAAGATAGTAACTTTCATATGGTTTTAGAATAGGCCCCATTTTCCTTAAATAACAATGCCTACGTAATGATCCTTTTTGAAATTTAGTGGTTGGAGAATTGATGCTTCCATCTATATCATCTCATAATTCTTAAATTCAGATCTCATTATATTAAATCCTCATTATCTTTTGTAGATATCAATGTGGATGTCTGATAAAAGGTATTTTGCAATTACAACTGTGGATGCTGCTGTTCGGCTCAATCTGATCTCAAATGTCCGTGGGATAGAACAAGCAGAGATATTTTTTGATAACCTTCCCAGACAGCTTAAAGTTGAAAAGGTCTATATTGCTCTTCTTAATTGCTATGCTAAGGCAAAACTTCCAAAGAAAGCAGAGGCTCTGTTGGAGACAATGAGGCATCTGGGATTCCCAAGGTCTGTCCTTTGCTTCACTAATTTGCTTAATCTTTACTATCGGACTGGAGACTATGGTAAAGTAGATGCTCTGATTAATGAGATGGAGGAAGAAAAGATTAATCTGGATAGATATATCTACAGTATCTGGCTGAGTGCGAGTACTGCTGCTTCTGACACTGAGAAATTCGAGATGATTGTAAAACGGATGAAAATGGATGCTAATTTTGTTTGGGACTGGACGACAGGTGTTGTAGTGACCTCTGGGTACTTTAGATTGGGTCTTCTCGATAAAGCTCTGGAAATGCTAAAGAAATGTGAGGGACTGATAACTGAGAAAACAAGTAATGCAGCATATGACTTTCTTATCACGCAGTATGCAGTAGCAGGGAATAAAGATGAAGTTTTAAGAGTATGGGATGTTTACAAGAAGAAGAGAAAAGTGTACAACAAGGGGTATAATTGTGTCATGAACTCTTTGGTGAAGTTCGACGACATTGAAAGTGCTGAAATGATTCTGGAGCAGTGGATGTCTAGTGATTTGACCTGCGATATTCGTATTCCAAATAACCTGATTCATGCTTATAGCAGAACTGGTGACCTTGAGAAGGCTGAGAGGCTTAAGAACGAAATTGTACAGAAAGGTGGGAAGCTTGATTACATGACATGGTACCATTTGGCAAAAGGATATATCCAAAATAATCAGATGCTGGAGGCATATGAAGCCATGAAGAAAGCAATATTGGTTTGTCCATCTCAGTGGAAGCCAGGTCTGCAATCTTTGACCGCGTGTCTGGAATCCATTATGGGAAAAGAAAGAGCTGAAGAAGCCAAAGAATTTATCGAGTTGCTTAGGGCCAAAGATATTATTTCTGTGGATGCCCAAAATAGGTTTTTGAATTGCATTTATGACGAAAAAGCAAGCTGGGAGGCTCTCAGTGTAGCTATTGGCGACGCTCTTGCGTACTATGCCGAAGCACCAGGAACACTTGGGGAAGTGGACAAGAGCAGAGGGCATGGTGTATGGGATGCAAATGTAGCTGTCACCGATTCAGATTGTGAAAGTTTGTCGGGTGAAGAAACACATTAGCTGAGCATTAGGAGCTCATATGCACTATGGGCGTTTTGGTGGGTGCACAAATTTATGGGGGGAGCCATATCTGTTGTAAGATTTGGGCTCATGCCTTGAAATTTCTTTATGGTTGCCATCTTCTGGTGGACAAGTTGGTTGTGGAGTCATGAGGCTATGCATATGGGCAAAAATGATATTAACTGTCTTCAGACTCCACTCAATTGCTAGATGCAGGTGGCTATCTGGAATGATTGAGCGTCGTCAATTCCACGCCAGTGTCAGCTGTTCATATGTCTGCACTGCGCCAGAGGGACGAGGCAAGTTCATATGTCTCAGGCCTTGGTTTCGTGTTTCGCATCATGCCCCATCTCTTACTTTTCTTTTCGGTCCTAGTAAGGTGGCGTGAGATCGAACCCATAGCTAGCGATGGTACAAATTGCTGCTTTGTTTGGCCACCGTCTCTGGAATGATGTTAGCTTCTAATTATCAGCCTCAATGTCGTGTTCATTTCTTATCTTCGGAGGGCTCCTGGGTCCTTGTTAGCTAATTTCGAGCAAATGTATACTTCATGTATCATCGACGGCTAGTGCAACGGGATCAGATTTTGTTGTTCCGCTTTTGGAATCGCATTTCAATGGCTGAGTTCATCGTTTGGATCTCTTACGGCTTTTCTTACTTTCTGCCCGTTCAATATGTTTACCTTCTTTGTGAATTTGTGATTAACCCAATCAAAATGTGTCCTTGGATATTCTAACAATTTGGCACTCATAGGTTGTTCATTGTTTATGGAAAAATCAAGAGAGAATTATGAAAAAAAGTCTTAAAGCGTCAATTCAGTTATAATTTTTTTTTTTGCTAATTTAGTTCCAAAATTTTTGCATTTATGTTAGTTTAGTTCATCCGATCAATTTTGGTCCATTTGCTGACGATAGTCTTATTTTATGACATGACATTTTTAAAATAATACTTTAAATATTTTTTAAATTGATTTATAATTTTATTATTCTTGTTCTTTTTTTTTCCCTTTCCCTACTCATAGGTTGAGCGAGGGTCGTCACTTGACCCACGCTGGCCTCAGGTGAGAGCTATAATGTCCTTGTCGACAGTGGGCAAAGGCATCGCTCGGCATCCCTCACCCAAACCAAGCAAGGGCTGTGATGTCCTCACCTATTGTCGGTGACCTTTGTTGAGCTAAAGGTAGGTGAGGTGATCTTTGTCGAGCTAAAGGGAGGACAAGGAAAAGGGGGAAAAAATAAAGAAAATAGAAGAAAATATTTATAAAAAATTTAGAAAATATTAAAATATTATTTTAAAAATATCACGTCAGTGTAGGCAACCTTGTGTTACTACTTACAAGCAACCTTATCTTACTGCTGGTTGGCCAAAATTGGTCGGATATATTGAACTGTGACATAAATATAAAAGATTTATAATTGAATTGGCACAATTATAATAAATTAAGATTTTTTAATAATTTGAAACCATGATTACTAGATTGTTCGGAGTCTTTGCTCTTTTGCTTAGAAAAAAGCAAATCATGATTTATTTTTCAGAAATAATTGAAAATTTCAAAATAAAAATGATTTTTTTGGACATTATGTTAAAACTATATGGGTTATATGTGCATCTCTACGTGAATATATATAGGGTTTAAGCATTTCGAATCAAATAAAATCTAAATTACGAAACTTGTAAATTCAAATGAAGCAAAAAATTGTTCACCCAATTCTCACTTTAAGATTTTTTTTTTTGACAATTCTCACTTTAAGAATTTAGAAAATGCACAACAATAAATTAAGAAAAAGAGAAAAATGAAGAGGAGTGCGCCTTCCGTGGTTACTAGTGCCGCTGTCGCTCCTCCACCCCGGCCGCCGTCCTCACATCGCCGTCCCTTTCCAATTCCAAAGCCATGGAAGGAGTCGCGGATCGCAACGTCGGCGTCGACGTCGACGACGAAGAAGACGCGCCGACGCTCAGCTCGCAAGCCCTCGCGGCACTCCAGGAATTCCTCTGCGAGCAGAACCAGAACCAGAACGAGTCGCCGGCAGACCAGTCGGAGGTGGCGCTGGTGACGGAGGACTGGAGGCTGAGCCAGTTCTGGTACGACCGCGAGACGGCCGAGACCGTCGCCGACGAAGTCCTCGCTCTCTGTTCGGGCACTCCCTCTCGCGTTGCTTGCATAGCTTGCCCCACGCTTTATGCTTATCTCAAGGTGCGCCATTTTTTTCTTTTTTTGGTTTTGGTTCCATCGGCTTTTCGGTGGCCGAGCATTTCTTTTTTTGGGGGGAAAAATTGGGTTAGGGTTTAATTCTCCGCTCATTATTTTTGGGGGTGGCTCAGGCTTAAATTATGAATATCGTGAAAATTGTGAAACCGGATTGACAAACTGATCGACTGTGATTTTTTGAACCGCGGTTTGTGTTTTGCCAGTTAACAATGAGCCTCCGGTCGGTGTTATTGTTACTCCATGTAATCGCAAAGGACCAGCGATGAGGATCTGGTTAATGTTCTTGATACTGCCTTTTAGTTTTAGCTACTTGACGCCTCGTGCAAAATGCGATGATCATTTCAAAGTTCAGTGACCCCTTACTCAATTAATCAAATGAGATTCGACTTTGGAATAAGCAAGTTGTTTTCAAGCACCATTTTACGGAAGCAAATTTCAGATTGGAGTGTCCTTTCCTATTTGGCATTTTGACATATGTTGTCTCTCTAGGGAAATGAAGGTGAATGGTCAGTTAACGAAACTATTGCTGTTCGGAAGCCGTATCGCCTTTGTCCCCTTATCGTTGAACCTTTTTCTTGAAGTAGAACCTCAAGGTTGTTAGTATGTTGATCCTATCCACGCCGGAACACTCAAGCTTGGAACTTTTGAACTTTTGAATTTCTGTGGCGGTTATTTTATATAATGTAATTAGTAGGTGGGTCTGTGGTATCTTGTCAACTATCAAATGGGAAGATAGTTTCGTAAAATGTGTGAACAATCTATATGTGTTGCATCGTGCCATTTGTTGTGGTACAGGTAAAACATTTTCTGTGCCTGTCAGACCTATGATTTAGGCCAGCCTTGATGTCTAAGAAAAGATTCGGGCATAATGAGATGATTTATAGTAGCAATCTTATTAACTATTGGTATGGGTTTACTCTTTTCATCAACACTCGTTTCTCAGATTATCGAGTGTGCATGTCATTGGAATTTGGTATGTCATTATGAGATAAGGTATTTGAAGTAAATCATTTGTGGTATCATATCAGAGAATTGATCCCAGTGTATCTGTGCAACTGCTCGAGTATGACAAACGTTTTGAACAATATGGAAGTGACTTCACGTTTTATGACTACAATAAACCAGAAGAGTTGCCAACTGAAATGAAGCATGCTTACCAAGTTATAGTTGCAGATCCTCCATACCTGGTAAGTTTATGTGGCCTCGTGAACTATAAATGCTTAGGCCTCCCTATTCTATGCTTACCATCTCTTATCTTGTCCCAGAACTGGCAGATCCTTTAGTAGACACGCTTATGTATCTCTTTCCATTATCGGCTGAATACATTCTGATCCCTTTCTTTATGAACCACAGAGTGGGGAGTGCTTGGAGAAGGTTGCTCAAACCATATCTTTCCTCTCGCAGTCAAACGCTTACTTGCTTTTACTTACAGGTCTTTATCGACTGCTAGTCCTCCTGGGGCACCTTTAAACCTGTCTTTTTGGTTCATTGTCTTTCATTTGCAGTGACGTTATAGCTATGAACTGCTGCAGTTCTTTTTCCCCCCTTTTTGGAGTATATCCCTTCCTAATGCCTAGCAAATTCTGAGATTCTTGCAGGAGAAGTTCAAAAGGATAGAGCTGCAGAACTTCTTGGTTTGCATCCATGCATATTCCGGCCTAAGCATTCCAGCAAGCTTGGGAATGAGTTTCGCCTATTCACTAACTATGATCCAGGGACCCGCTTGGGAGGATGGGAGCAAGAGAAATAGATGACGCTTCTTTTGACGTGAATTTTGTTTGTTAGTGTTGTTTTTAATGTCAAATGGGATGTCATAAGCTTGCTGGTTTGCCTGGAGGCATGACTTCAAAATCAAGTGCTTCATAGTGTCTGCATTTCTCTGAAAACTTAACCCTAGGTTGATTCTGATAAAAAAATTGTAGGTTGATCAATGGTGCAACTTTTGACCGCCGTTTTTGGAGTAAATTCCGACCCTTCTCAAATATGTATGCTACTTTACGTCCTTAACTTTTGAAACTCTCAATGGGTTGAATGATATGATAAGGCTACCTAGAAACGTTACCCTACGACAAACGAAACTCAAGATGGGATGAATGATATGATAAGGTGACTTCTGGGAAAAAAAAAAGAAAGTAACAATTTGGCCTGATTTGAAGTCAAATTACAAGATTGAAGTCAAAATGGAGGTTCTCGAAATTGGGATGTTATGTAGTTTTCTACAGGATGCTTTTGCAAAACATAAAAAGAACAGTAATTGGAGCTTTAAGTTGGTAGAAATGATCAAGCAGTAGTCTCTACAATTTCAATGCTCCTAGCCACTATCAAGAACAAAATATCCTTCTTCTTTTTCTAGAAAAATCCCCCTTTTTTTTTTTCAGATAAAGAATCGGAACAAAAAGGAAAATATCTTTTTTCTCTTTTTCGTACATTCATAGGGATGTTAGTGATATATTCAAGTGGGTCTTGAACCAGAACTCAACTGCGTTAATGCTCACGTTGGTTCATTATGTGTTTCCGATTTTCGTATTCTAAACCTCTTCTTTACATTGAGTTTGAACTGGATGATATACGGACATTTTGAGGTGCTTTGACTTTTTTATTACTATTTAGAGGGGCAAATTAATCCTCAACATAAATAATTAAATGGAATTGCAAAATACACAATGGCCACTTTTGCTTTGCGGATAGCATTGCTCATTTTATGGAAGAATTTGACTTATAAGAACCCTGAAAGTCACCAGATTAGCAATCGTTTGAATCATATGCATATCCAATTTTAAATTCATAAATGTGTCAAAAGAGTGGGGGAATTTGCTTATACCGATGGATCAATTTATTCTCTTCCTTCCGCCGATGTAAATCTCAGGGACGAGGACGAGCATCCACAGCTTCTAGCTACGGTCGTAGAGCACGCGCAGCGCAAGCTCTTTTATCAATCGATGAAAAAGACATAAAAGTCATTTAAAGAAAACACACATTTTTATTAGAGGCACTTTCTATAATATTGGCCAAGAGAAATCTTTACACACTTATAAGCAAACAGATATTTCTAGAGTGGCCAAGCTGTTGGCTAGACTTTACCACTCTCATTTTTATAAGAAAATATCTTACGAGACAACATCTACATATTTAGATATTTATTCACAATTATCTTCTTCTTCGAACATCGGCATTCTTGCTCAATCCCTCGCAATTAAATATCCGCCACTCTTGTGGAAATGATTGTTTCTTCATATTCCAAGGCCCCGCGTGGCTGTGGACTATGCAAGTAAATTAAGACAATATAAGGAACATGATCTCAAACCATTAAATTTTTATTTATAAACGTATCGGGAAAAAAAAGGGGGGAGTTTGGTTGTACCAGTGGATCAATTTTAATCAATCTTCTCCACTATGTACTTCTGAGTCTTCTCCACAACTACTCACTTTCTCGCAATCAGATATCCGCAACTTTGTCAATGTGCGGCTGAGGCGAATGCCATGCCATCTGGCAAAGAGGACAATTCAGGACAGCTTCCAATCTCCAGGGTCCTCAGAGAAGAACAATTTAGCAGCCACTCAGGCAATGCGCTCAATTTGGGACAATCCACAATTCTTATCCTCTCCAGCGTACTTGTAGAACCTTCGAGCCACCCAGGCAACGAAATTAATCCCGGTAATCCCTCGAATCTAAAGGTTTGAAGCCTCGACATGGAGCGTGGTTCATCACTTTCGCTTTCTGGCAGCCTCAAGCTCTCGCAGTCCAAAATCACGAGATCCTCCAATGCCTTCAGATTCTTGATGCCTTGTGGTAAGGAGGTCAACTTCGGACAATCGACAATCCGCAACATACGGAGTGATGTGAGCGATTGGATATCATCGAACAAGGCCTCCAAATTCTTGCACTCGACAATGCCTAGCCACCGTAGAGAGGTTAAGCATCCTATTCCGCTCTTCAGGAAATGTTGCTGTTTTGTGGTTACCCACAAAAAACGGAGGCTGATCATATTCTTGATGCTTGCGGGCAATTCCTCAAGTTCATTGCACCCGCCAAGATCTAAGGTCTGCAGATTGTAAAGCTCACAGACCGATTTGGGGAGTTTCTTGATATTACTGTTGCCGTTTAAACTAAGATACCTCAAGTGTTTTAGACGGCCAATGGAACGAGGCAATAGGTGAAAGCTAGAATCATCTAGTCATAGGGCTCGCAAGTGCTTGAATTGCGAAATGCATGTCTCCAGAAAGAACTCCTCAGAGTCAGAGGATCCCAACCCCTCACACACAATTGTACGAACACGGCTCAGTTTGCTTAAGCAGCCGCTTACTTCATCTTTTGGTACACCAGATGGGTTGGGAAATGATATATACCGAGTCCTCCAGGAAATATCCTGCGTCCACACTTTGATGTTGGACGATTCGGGTTGTGCCACCGAAATGGCAAGTTCGTAAATGAGGTCGTGCATCGTTATGAACATAAATGAATATCCTTCCCGAACAACATTGAAGAAGGATCTCGATCGCAGCTCCTCCAAATACTGCCGTCCTATCTCTTCCAGCTCCTGATTATTTTCACTCGATTGGATAAATCCATTCGAGATCCACAGGTTGATCAAATCAATGTTGCGGAAATCATACTTCTTTGGGAATATCGAGCAATAAGCAAAACATTGCTTCAAGTATGACGGCATTAGATCGTAGCTTATTCTTAGGGAAGGTAAAATATTAGTTTTTAATTGCCACATGTCACTATCTCTTACGTATTCCCACTCCTTCCGGTTGTTTTTAGAATGCAATGAGCGTCCCAAAGTCGTCACCGCCAGAGGATTTCCGTTGCACTTGCTCACAATTTCCTCCCCGATCACCATAAGGTCCGGGTGATTCTTCTCTTGCCCTTGATCAAATGCACACTTCACAAATAAAGTCAAAGAATCTTCCTTTGAAAGGTCGGCCAACTTAAGCGGGGGGACAGTGCCCATGATTGAGGCGACCGATTTATTCCGTGAAGTCACAATGACTTTACTCCCTTCGGAAACGCCTTCTAGAAGCTCTGTCAGTTCTCTCCAAGCATCCTCCGTTACTTCCCACACATCGTCCATTACGAACAAACACCTTTTGTTCTCCACCATGCTTCTTAGGCAATTTTGCAGCATGTCAAGTTTATCATATTTTTCTTTGTGACCAAGAGACTTAATGATGTCTGTTATTATCTTCTTAACTTGGAATTCTACTGGCATGGATAACCAAACTAGGCAATCAAAATGTTTTTTTACTTCATTATCATTGTATACCAATTTAACGAGGGTCGTCTTTCCACTGCCCCCCATTCCAATAATCGGAATGACGCCTATCCTTCCAACTCTACCATCATCTGACCCCATCAACAACTCTATTATTTTTTCCTTTTCCATGTTCCTTCCTATCACTTTTGAAGCTGGTACAAAAGAATGAGTTTCCCTTTGCGGAGGTATAGTCATTTCATGAACATCACTCAACAAGTTGAACTTAATTTTCTCTTCATTGATCCTATCAAGTCTCTTTCCCAATTCTTTCATTTTATGTGCCATCTTAAATTGGAAACTGAAGTTGGACAGCCATAAGGACAAGTAGCATACCTTCCTTTTGAAAGTTGAGTGCTCCATCGACCTCGCCCGCCTCCACAAAGCCCTACTTTCGAATTCGTCTAGCACATCCTCGGCATCATAGCAGAAGTCTTTAAGCTTCGACAACCAAAGCCTCACAGCTTCCTCTTTTGTTTGTTTCTGCTCAGCATCAGCAAGCACCTTTTGGATCATCTCTAGCGTGCTCTTGAGCTTCTCTTGGTCATCCTTGACGCTCCATACCAGAAGAGGTCTGAGGATGCTCGAGACGACTTCGGTCATGGTTGTGTCCAGTGTTATTGGTTTTTGAGGAGGTTTGGTGTGACCGCAATGCAGGAACTAAACTAGTCATTAGGAGAAGGATAGCAAAGAAGCATGATTGTTCCAGGTTATATAGGCAGAGACATAGAAATACACACGGTGAAATGGAGCAGGCGCTCCGTTGTTCCAAACTGTTGCATAATTCTCTCAATTCCAGGTGGAAATCTGCAAGCAATTCGATGCCGTTCCAATTAGATTTGGAATACCTTCGTCTGATAAAAGATAAGGCAAAAGTGGCCTGAATTCTGCTACCTTTCCCTTTAATCTTTACTACATTCCTTTCTTGGTCACTCTGTTTCTTGTAGACAAATATGTGCACAGATAAGAATAAGCTCTTTTCATTGCTTGACCCCTGTATTAGAGGCCCACTCTTTCGCCCTTCTACAAGAATGAGAATGATTGGTTTAGAAGTATGTGCTGTTTTCCTCTGCTTTGAAAATTTGGAGTACACATGGTCCCATGGAGGGTGCATAACGCTATTCCAAACTGTTACATAGTTCACTCAATTCTTGGCGGAAATCTGCAAGCAATTCGATGTTGTTCCAATTAGATTTGGAATACCTTCGTCTGATGAAAGATAAAGCAAAAGTGGCCTGAATCTTGCTTCCTTTCTCTTTAATCTTTACTACATTCCTTTCTTTGTTACTCTGTTTCTTGTAGACAAATATGTGCTCAGATAAGAATAGAGGCCCACTCTTTTGCCCTTCTACACGAATGAGAATGATTAGTTTAGAAGTATGTGCTGTTTTCATCTGCTTTAAAATTTGCAGAGGCTTCTCAAATTAACGAGAGTCTTGGTGGGTTTTCCCAGTGCTTTTCGTGAAAGGGATCGTCCAGACTATGCCTTCCTTGTTCTAGTTTTACTTTCGCTGATCGTGGTGACTCGTAGCTTTTTTTGATGCTGTCAATTGCTGGATGTTTCCTTTTCCTTTATGATTTCGTTTCCACGAGATTTTGATGGTGCAACTCCTATCGAGATTGGAACTTCATGATGCTTTTTAATCACACAGCACTATTTCTAACTTCCATTTAGCCTAGGCACGCAAGCAGGATAGTAGCCAGACCTTGGAACTTGGGTGGGGTGGAAAAGAACTATGCTTGATAACGGAAACAAGAAACATTTCTATAATAAGCTTATTCCATGTACCCGTACAGATTAGGTCTTGCTATCGATGGTACGAAACTGAATGTATTTTCGGCGTGCAGCAGGTTGATTCTTGTACTCTTTGCTTTGCACGGTCTTCTTGTTTTTTTTTTTTGAACGAGAAAGACGATATACGATTGATAAACTTAGTCACTGTTTGAGACGATTACATCAAGAGCATCGGTGCATAATAAATCTAGAAGAGCAGACGGGGGATGGAACAGCCAATTAGGGGGGAGATAATTGCACCGGCAGGCCTTTGCAAGCCAATCAGCGGGCCGGTTGGTTGTTCGATCGCAATGGGCTATAGAAATATCCGGAAATAGCTGCAATTTCATTCGGGCCCGGTCCAGTAGAGGCTGAAGTCTCCAGTTTACTTCCGCCGAAGTGGAAAGCGCTTGCACGAGGGAGGAACAGTCAGAATGTACTTCCAAAGGGAGTTCCGCATAGGAGGCCAGCAGATCTAGGGTTTCAAGCAAGGCCAAGGTTTCCGCCTGTTCTGCCGAGCTCGCCTCCACCACTCTCGCAAATCCATCCACCAAGCATCCTCGGAAATCCCTGCAGATGCACGCCACAGCTGCTCTGTTTTGTGGAGTCCCTCCTGGCTCTGTTTCCGCGGCGTGGTCCTCGGCGAAGGAGGCATCGATGTTGACTTTCAGCTTATGGGGGAGCGGTGGTGACCAGCGGGTGGAAGTTACGGTGGGCCTTCTCTCTTTCTGCAGTAGGTGGGTCGCGGAGCTTGCTGTTTCATGTAGGATTTGCGCTTGAAACAGAACCTGTTGTGGTTGCAGGGGACGCCGCTCGAACAAAAACAGGTTGCGGCCCTTCCAGATGCTCCAGAGGACAGCCGCTACCAGTTCGGTCTTCTCTACAAGGTGAGGGTTGGATTTGCATTTAAGAAGCCAGTCATCTAGTCGAGATAATCCATACCTGGATATCTTGATCTTCAGGGGTTCGGCACTCCAGATCCGGTTCGTCCATGGGCAAAGGAGGAGAAGATGTTCAACGGTTTCAGCCTCCTTTCTGCAGATGGGGCAAATGGGATCCGGTACGATCTTTCTTCGATATAGATTTTCTCGAGTAGGGATAGCATTATGAGAAGCTTGCCAGAGAAAAAATCTGATTTTTGGGAGGGTTTTGACTTGCCATATCAGTCTCCATAGATCTGGATTTATGTGATACGATGTAGTTGCTGTTTGGACTGTATTTGCTGGGAATTGTCTGATCGTGTGATAGCCGCTCTTCACTGAGTAGGTACCAGACTTGTTATGTATCCACACTAGCTTATCTTTTGAGTGAGGCCCTCCAATAGGTGTAGCAAGTATTTCCTTAGCGGTTCTGTCGTCGAACAGAGATTCCACTAGGACGTTATTCCATTTGCTGTTTTCAGGTTCAATTAGAGCATCCACATGTTGTGGTTCGTTTCTCGTCGCCGGGCCTCCAATTGGACCGCTTGGAGTCCATTTATCCATTCTAATGGATAGGTTTCGCCATTCCCAACAGAATACATGGTGTGTGGCCCGATAGATTCCCGCCCGAATTATGCTTTGCCAACCCCATGAGGGTCGGGATCCGTGGCCGGCTTTCCAGAAATCTCCATGTGGATAATATAGGCCTTGCATCACTTTGCTCAATAAGGATTGAGTGTTTTGTGAAATGCGCCACGCTTGTTTGCCTAACATGGCTGTGTTGAAGGAGATTAGATCTTTAAATCCCAGTCCTCCCTCCTGCTTTCTGACTTTTAAGGCTTCCCACCCCTTCCAGTGAATTCCAGCGTTTTTGCTGTTCGTTTTCCACCAAAAGCTTGCAATTCTCCTCTCAATAGCTTTGCATATAGAGATAGGGATTTTGAAAATGGCCATGGCATATTGAGGAATGGCTTGAACAACAGATTTTATCAAAATTTCCTTCCCTGCTTTTGATAACAGATGTTCTTTCCAACTTTCAAGTTTTCTATTTATCCTTGCAAGTATCCATGCAAACATGTCTTTTTTAGAGCATCCCCAATCCGTCGGGATCCCAAGGTATTTCCCTGTTTTTTCAATCTCTGGAACTCTCAGTACATTGGTCATATTGCTCCTCAGGGTTGGTGGACAGCTTTTGCTGAAGTGTATACCAGACTTGTTTAAGTTAATGGCCTGGCCAGAAGCATAACAATATTCATGTAGGATTGTAGCCAAGTTTTGACACTCTAAGATTGATCCATGGAGAAAAAAGATTGAATCATCCACGAACAGTAGATGAGATAGGGTGGGACATCTACTGTTCAGTCGGATACCTCTAATAGTGCCATCTTCAACAGCTTTTCCCATCATATAGGATAATACATTGGCAACTAGGATGAATAGATATGGGGAAAGAGGGTCACCTTGGCGTATTCCTCGTGTAGGCTTGAAAGACGGTAGGGTTTCCCCATTGAAATTCACACTAAAAGTGACAGTTGAAACGCACTGCATCACCCATTGTACCCATTGTGCGCAGAATCCCATTTTAGTTAAACATGCACTAAGAAAATCCCATTCGATCCTGTCATACGCCTTCTGCATATCAAGCTTTAAGAGTGCTTGGAATTTCGTTTTTCTCTCCCTGGATCGTAATCTGTGAAGAACTTCCTGAACCAGCAATATGTTGTCTTGTATCAGCCTTCCTTCAACAAAAGCACTCTGCTCCATAGCAATTAGAGTTGGCAGCAGGGGTTTTAATCTATTTGTCAGCACTTTTGATCCTTCGCTAAAACGTCCAAGGGCAACAAAGAATGGATTAAACAAATAAAAGGGAGAAGAAACGATCACTTCTTTGTTCATAGTTTGCCTCTTCCAGCTTGGTTCTTGTCATGGGTGGGATGCCCATAAGAATTGTATATTCACCAGTCCAAATTGCATCTTCCCTGCTTCCCTACGAAATGCGGTGATCATTGATTGTATTCAAGAATGTGCTTTTCAAAGCAACTGTTGTCTAACATAAGAAGACCACGCGACAAGTCTACAACTACCAGGAGAACTCGAAAATGCAGCAGATAACATACATGCCAACCATGTAGATGCCTCAACATCTAAAGTCGGGGCACGAGTCTCACCGCTAGTTGCCTGCCTAATGACTGCAAATTGATCATTCAGTGATCAAGCAAAACATATGTTCCCCCACATTTTCTCTTTAATACTTTCTTCTCTCTCTCTCGGTTCACCACAACAAACAAGGAGATGACTCTTTGGTAACTGTTTGAGAGTCGAATCACATGGCAATTGAGCAATTTTCAGATTAATTGACCGTAGGAATTGAGATGAAAATTGCAGGGTACCGTAATAAAGTAATCATAAAACATAAGATGATTTCTCCACAAAACTCGTGCTTTGAAAAATGTTTATATCTAGCCTTGTGCATAACAATGCATGTCTGAAAGGCTGATACAAACTGGACACCCAATTCCAACAAGTATATTTCTGCAAAGGTACTTCCTTCTATAAAACTCTGTACGATATCAATCCATCAACTGTCTCAACAACCAGGTGCTTCATGCGAGTAAGCAGCAGCAGATAGGATCTCGCCTTGGGCCCTGCAATAAGCAGAACAATGAATCATCTTAAGTGAACAGGGAAAATACCAATATAAGACTCAATGAAGAAAAAGACGACGAGGATGGCTATCCATATTTTGGTAAAATAATGATTTCAGAGGGCATCAAGTTACGGACAAAAGGCTTGTTAAGGCAAGCACTCGTCAGTTTGCAGCAAATGCTTTCATGGTCACTCAGAGATTCATATCACTACTGATGTTATATACACACCCAATGCCAATGATGATATTTCGTCTTAAAAGAAGCTCTTGTTTTCTGAACAGTTCTCTTTCTTGCTTAGGTAAAATGCACAATGCAAATGGGTTAGGACAAAAAGCAGATCCCTTGTCAGCAAATTATGGCGAGAAAGGATACAGAACCTTGCGCTGGGAAGATGATTTTACATGTCAAGTAACTTTTACTAGGTTGCCAATGTTCTAATGCTAGTGAAACCATCTAACCTACTTCATTTCCAAAATTCTCTAAGATGTACTAGTAGGAATAATCCAATCAAGCATGCACACTTTCTCTTTCAAAAGAATATATGGTTCACACGCTACTAACCCTGATGGTCTTATGACAGCAGCTTAATATTAAATAAAAGTGATTGCCTGCAGTGCATCTGCTAAGAGTCAGAGACAAATACAAAGCTTAAATTAGAGTTTCATACCTCCCATGATGCAAGACTTTTCATGTAGGAAGGAAGACTTTCATACTCATGTTTGGATACCTTAACTACAGATTTTGGACCTTTAACTGGTTTCAAGTGTATCGAATCACGTAAGTATAAAGTCCGGGAGTAGGAAGGGTGAACTTAATAGAATCTAATTAAGCAATAACCCATGCATATATTTTGTATCAGTACCTTCACTTGCCCCCAAGTTCACCATAGCTGGTTGATATGGCCCTTCCAGGTCATGCATCTTATCCTCTTGATTTCTAATTGGAACGAGAAGGAAAGATTAATAGCAGAGGAGGTTCACGCCTCAATGAAGAAAAAGCAAAAATGGAAAGGGAAAAAAGAAGACCGAGAAAGAAGGAAAAACTCAAGCATGGACCAACATACTTTTGTGGTTGCCTTGAACACGGATTTGGCTCAAGAGTCTTGCCATTAGCGAACATGGAACGACCGAGCAGGAATAGTGACTAATTTTAGTAATCTATTTTTGCTAGCAAGACTAAGTTTAGTAAATTCTGAACCGATGAATTGACGGCAGCTGATAGTTAAACGAGCGGACGACACGTATCTCCCGAATTAGTTTCCTCGTCCCTATATATTCCCAGACCGTCGTTCCTCGATTCACCGCCTCTCTATATCCCTCGAAAGTAACTCATTGCTTCTACTCTCCAACAAATGGCCTCCGACGGGAGGTTGCTGCTCTGCAAGTTGCGATTCCACCAGTCGATAGGAATGAAGAAAATAGAACCCGGGAGCGAGAGATGCAGAACTTCGTTGCTGCTCTGCGACGATTCCACCAGTCGATAGGAATGAAGAAAGAAGAGCCTGGGTGCGAGAGATACAGAACTTCATCATGATCGTCGCTATTCTTCTTGTAGCTATGTCCTCTCAGGCGGCTATCAGCCCGCCAGGTGGGTTTCATTCCGAAGCTGCCAGCAAAAACGCTGGAAGAGCCGTGGCCACCAAACACAAGTTGGCTTAAAATTAGTCACTATTCCTGCTCGGTCGATAGTGACTAATTTTAAGCCAACTTGTGTTTGGTGGCCATGACGGCTCTTCCAGCGTCGGCTTTGGAATGAAACCCACCTGGGGGCTGATAGCCGCTTGAGAGGACATAGCTACAAGAAGAATAAATCATGATGAAGTTCTGTATCTCTCGCTCCCAGGCTCTTCTTTCTTCATTCCTATCGACTGGTGGAACCGCAACTCGCGGAGCAGCAATGAAGTTCTGCATCTCTCGCTCTCAGGTTCTATTTTCTTCATTCCTATCGACTGGTGGAATCGCAACTCGCGGAGCAGCAACCCTCCCGTCGGAGGCCATTTCTTGGGGAGTAGAAGCGCTGAGTTACTTTCGAGGGATATAGAGAGGCGGTGAATCGAGGAACAACGGTCGGAGAATATATAGGGGCGAGGAATCCAATTCGGGAGATACGCGTGGTTCGCTCGTTTAACTATCGGCTACCGTCAATACATCGGTTCAGAATTTACTAAACTTAGTCTTGCTAGCAAAAATAGATTACTAAAACACATTCTTAAAGTTCCCTCACCTTCCGAAGCTAATGTGGCCAGAGCTACGTCAGATATACCAAGTCTTTTCAAGCTGATGGAGTCATCAAATCTAGGAAACTTCAGGAAGGACAAATCAACAAAATCTAGGAAATAGTATGCCATAACTGGCCATTTTTTCACTTTTCAGTCATTTAGGATGAAAATTTGCATATTGCATAGCCGAGATATTGCAACACTATTTGCAACTTGGATATAATAGGGCGGTACCTATACTGCCAAATGATATGGCTTAGCAGTAGTTGTCGACGGTACATATACTCTCGAGTCACAATGGAATAAACACTGTTCAAGATTATTTTTCTGACACCAGAATCAAACATAACCAATAGAGCTGACAGGAGATGGACTCATGGCTTTCGAGTGAGTCCACTGAGGGTTGCTGTTGCCGCACTCAGTCAGGGTAGGCTCATGAAAAGGGCCTGTACTCAAAGCAAGCAAACTGTCTACTGATTGTTCCTAAGGGATAGAAGCTCCGGCCAGGTGTGGAGTCTAGCCAATTGATCCATCCCTCTTAACCTCTTCGGCTTAAAATTCTACCATTTGCCAAATATTTCAGACTTGGATAAAAGAAAGTTGCTATATCAAAACCTGACAAGGATACAGAGAATCTTCTTCAAAACTCTTCGTCATAGAAGCCGCCGCAGTAAGTCGCCCCGAACATGAAGATGGCTGGTCAAATCCATCATTTGATAATGGAGAATTAGGATCAAGTTCGAGAGGGCTCGATAAGTCATCGACTGTATCTTCTTCAACATCGTCAACATCTACAAAACAAAACCAGGATATCAAAGTCTGCAGATAACTGACCTGCACCTTTTCATTCCTTTCAACTCCTAGCGATCCAGCATATTGATGTACACTTCAACCCCAAGTAAACTACTTCCATGCAATCATTCGCAATAAAATACAAAGGCAGAAAAATTGTCGAGCTCAAACTACCGGGGACGTAGCCGAATCTCTTAAGGCGCTCTTCGAGCTGAGCGAGGTCCCTCCTCGAACGACACGGTCCCGAACGTCATGGAGTCGAGCAAGTCGAGATCGCCGCTCGCGGTCGACACGCGCCGGTTCAGGCACTGAATGAAGGTCGAAGAAGCGGAATCTGCGATCAAAACACCAAAAAAAAAAAAAAAAAAATCAATCGACTGGTAAGAAGGAAAACGCGCGACCTTGCAACTTTTCTCGGCCCAATACCCAAAGCAAACGCAAAGCAACTAACAGTAGCAAGTGAAATGAGAAGAGATTCAACTCAGTGATGCGATTCGCAGCTTTCATCGCTGGATGGAACGAGGATCGGAAGAAGGGGGAGAGAGAGAGAGAGGACCGAGAGGGATGGGACGGCGATCGAGGGATTGGTGGAGGGCGTCGACCCTGCCCTGCAGGTGGTTGCAGAATTGGCCGAGGCTTTTGCCGAGCGCCGCTATCGTCTCCTCCATGTTTTTGGAGCTTTTGCCTGCGATTCCGAGAGAGAGCTTCGTTGAAGATGACGGAGCGGGAAACGAACACCTGCTTTCGAACTGCACGTTCTAAGATCAGGCACATAGAGAGGCTTACTCAACGGTGGGGATCTTGTCCACGTGGACCAGTCACCGGAAAAAGTTGGCCTCAAATTTCGTTGTACAAAGATTTTTTTGGCAAAAAATAAATAATTTGAATTTTTTTATAAAATTAATCATTTATATAATTTGAAATAATTAATCAAAATAAGATTTTTTATTATATCTTAATATTTTTGTGGATGATAAAAATATTTTTCATTCATTTTATTATTGTAAGTGATGTAAAATTATTTTTAGAAAAATAATTGTCAAATCATTTATTTTTTGTAAAACAAACAAAATTATAATCACTCATTTTATTTTATTTTTGTTTACATGATCTTCTAATTACGTGCTATTGCCCTAGCCTATATATATTTAAGTCAAAAGCATAGTTTATCTCACTTTTATTTTGTAAAAATACACTCCAATATATGTAATTCTCACTCATTAAGTAATAGTTCACTTGCTTTCTAATAATCCTCCTCTCAATTTCTTTGTAAATTTTGGATTATTGTTTTTAGTTGTTAAAAACAACTGTAAAACGCCATGCTTTCTATATAAGATCCCTTTAAGTGGTAAAAAAGAAAAGAAAATAACATTAAGTATCTTATTTCTCCAGAAAAATAATAGTGCACGAAAGAAATTAATCTTTATATCAAATTAAAACGGTCAATTAACTCACTTTTTGTTCTCCCCAAAAATTACCTTCCAACAAATTATGAAGAAAGAATAACCCTCCTAATAAAGAAAGTTATTCTAGATTTAAACCGTGCGGTTCAGGTGTTTCAAATCCATGTCATCAAGTGGTGTGGAGATAAATTTACACAGCAAACCTACAAGGATATCATTTGACAGAAACGTAACAAAGGCCAGTTACAACCCAATGCAAAGTTGTTAATTTTTATTTTAAGCAAATTGGGCCCTTTCAAGCTAATTATTTCCCAAGAACCGGAAGTTCTCTATCTTCAACAAACTGGAGCCTTAAGACTTAAATTTTAATTGTCAGTGCAATGACCCTAGCGGACTGTACTCTCCCCTTTAACCCGAGGATGCTGCAACTCCAAGAAGCGAGGATAAACGCAATCTAAGCCGAAATTCTACTGCCTCAAAAATTCTTCACCACACAGGCACACGATCTCTTTCAATTGGGTAGAACTAGCGGCATTTGTCGAACGTGTTCGATCCTGCCTAGAA
Organism: Eucalyptus cladocalyx; assembly: GCA_017140615.1. Classification (NCBI taxonomy): domain Eukaryota; kingdom Viridiplantae; phylum Streptophyta; class Magnoliopsida; order Myrtales; family Myrtaceae; genus Eucalyptus; species Eucalyptus cladocalyx. The sequence continues at coordinate 38,224,178 of CM029516.1, forward strand.
AAGGGGAAGAAACAAGAGAAAATTAATTAGACGGAGCAACCGAGTTCGTTTCTCTTAGTACAAGAGCGAGGACGGAGATACCAGCAGCTTAAGTTCACAGGCGGGGACACCCTTTAAAGCCGCCGGATGCTTTTCTTGTCCTGGTGTCCACATGCTTCTGATACACAAGGAGTTGGCCTTAGCTCCAATTACTGGATCATGTATCTTTTCGAATAGCTCAAATGCTTAGCAGCTCCTAGGAGGCACTTCGAGTCTTCAATGATAAGGATCGCAAATGCAGTCGATGGCGTGCATCAATTGTTGGATGTATGCCCTAAAGCTATTGTGTAATAGTTATATATTAGGGATTTAAGTTGTACTTTCATTATTATTATTTAATTAATGGTAATGACGTATTCATTCATTTGTCAAATTATTTTATATTTATGAATGATTCCATAAAATCAGTTGTAACTAGACCTATTATTGATACGTCAAGAATATATGTGACAGGTTCATAGTTAGACTAAATCTTTAAATTGTTCCCGATCGATGGATTATTGAATGGATATTAATAATCCTATTGAAACCGGTGTATCCTTAACTTCGCTATTAAGTATTAGATACTTAAGGGAATGATGAGTCACATGTCATTTGGTATTATGATGCCTGAGTTAGAACACGTGTTTGTATTAGACAAGTTCACTGAACGTAACGCATATGGAACGATTAGTGACATGAAAGCTTTTAGCGTGGTCAATGTCTAATTGTTCATACTTTGGTCTTGTGTAAATAATCCTTAAACTTGAGGTATAGTGTTAACTTGTGTATTGAACAACTATGGTTCACGAGTGCACATAATGCCGGGTCGTTGATCTGTCTTTATACTTGATGGTCATAGTTCGTTCATATATGAAGTTGCAAGTGTGCGTAATATGGAATCTGTTGAAACCGGTGTGTTCTTAACTTCGCCATTAAGTATTAGATACTTAAGGGAATGATGAGTCACATGTCATTTGGTATTATGATGCCTGAGTTAGAACACGTGTTTGTATTAGACAAGTTCACTGAACGTAACGCATATGGAACGATTAGTGACATGAAAGCTTTTAGCGTGGTCAATGTCTAATTGTTCATACTTTGGTCTTGTGTAAATAATCCTTAAACCTGAGACATAGTGTTAACTTGTGTATTGAACAACTATGGTTCACGAGTGCACATAATGCCGGGTCGTTGATCCGTCTTTATACCTGATGGTCATAGTTTGTTCATATATGAAGTTGCAAGTGTGCATAATATGGAATCTGTTGAAACCGGTGTGTTCTTAACTTCGCCATTAAGTATTATATACTTAAGGGAATGATGAGTCATCTGTCATTTAGTATTATGATGCCTGAGTTAGAACACATGTGTTTGTATTAGACAAGTTCACTGGACGTAACGCATATGGAACGATTAGCGACATGAAAGATTTTAGCGTGGTCAATGTCTAATTGTTCATGCTTTGATTTTGTGTAAATAATCCTTAAACCTGAGGCACAGTGTTAACTTGTGTATTGAACAGCTATGGTTCACGAGTGCACATAATGCCGGGTCGTTGATCCATCTTTATACCTTATGGTCATAATTCGTTCATATATGAAGTTGCAAGTGTGCGTAATATGAAATCTGTCTCCTTATTACATGCAAAGTATAATAATGATGTCTTATACGATTTAATTGTGACATTGCATTGAAATCCTCGGTCGGGGTTGTAACCGAGAACAAATTGTTTATGTCTCGAATAAAATGCATGTCAATTAGATTTGTGCATATAATCGAATTAATGACTTGACAAATATTCCATGGTCATTATTTGATCGGGACATAATAAGACAGAGGGATTGAATTACATTGTAGCAAAAGCTGACAGGTTCATTATGTTCTTAAAGTATTCACACTATCTAGGTAGCCATGACATATTGCTAAATGTCAATTATGGCTTGTAGGACCCAAAAATTAATCAGGACAATTAATTCTTTTGGGAGTACTAATGTGTTAGTACAAGTCTTACTACCAGTTTAGTGATGAATCTAGGGATGTCACACACCATAAACAATTAGAATAACGTGAAACAAGAGAAAAATGTTGTTGTAAATGTGTTTACAATTACTGCAATCAAATTGAGTCGATTCACGAGCCTACGTGCATATGATGCACATGCATGCCCAAAGCGAATACATATTAATGTATTCCAAATGCACATATAAAGATTATATTATTTTTATTTTTAAGGGGAATGATTAATTAATTAATCATTCATTTAATTAATTATTAATTGATTAATTAAAGTGGAAATGGTCAGCAATTTTTGCTGACCATTTCACACGAATACGTGCACGTGCACGCACGAAATCGTGCATAAACGGTCAGCGGTTGCTCACCGTTCCATTCATGCACGATCGTGCTCGATCGTGCATGAGAATAAGGGTCAGCAACGGTTGCTGATCGTTCGTGTGCATAAACGGTCAGCGGTTGCTCACCGTTCCATTCATGCACGATCGTGCTCGATCGTGCATGAGAATAAGGGTCAGCAACGGTTGCTGATCCCACGATCGGCAACCGTTACTGATTTGTGAATAAACAAAGAAAAAAGTCCGCAAAGAAAGATGTTGCGTGAGAAAAAGGGCTTGTTGCCGAAAATAGAGAAAGTGTGTGGGTGTTCTTTCTTGTGTTGTCGAAACCAAAAAAAAAAAAAAAAAGAAGAGGTTTCTCCCATCCGGGCCGTGACTAAAATATCAAGAATATGGCGGATTATCTTCACGAGATTGCTAGCGCGATCATAGTGGTGTATATTCGAAAGTTTTCTCTTTCGTTCGACGTTCGTTGTTGATGTGTCTCAACTAGAGGTCTGACACTTGTGGAACTCGAACTGAAGAACATCTGAACCGATTCGTTTAACTCCCTTTTATGTTCAGATTTTTGATTAAAATGCACGAACAATACCTTTGAAGAATCATGTATAAAATATATGTTTGTTTCTACTACATTCTTTATATTAATTTTACCTATACATGATTCATGAAACCCCAACATCAATTTCCTCCGAGGCCCCACAGCAGCAGCACCCATATCTTTGAGCTTCTTCATTGTCATGTTGGCCAGCTGAAACTCATTGATGCGCCTACACCGGAAGATCCTCACAAATTGCCCCAGCCCCAGTGACATCAGCCAGCTGCTCAGTCCACCAGCCTTCTGAAGTTTCTTCTCGAGATTTCGTGCTTTGAGCTGTTGATGAAGGATCGTCACTCCGCTGGAGAAGTCAATTGCAGCCATGTTCAATGTGCCCCATGCCGTCACCTTCTGTGATTTGTGAAGGCAAAGAGGCTCTATGAGGCTGTGCATCACTTGTTTTAGACTATCTAATCCAGCATAGGAATAGTGGAGATGAGGAGAAATTCAAGGTCACCAAGAGCCTGAAGGCATTAGCAATCGCACAACACCCAAAGCATGAAATGCAAGCACTCCCCCGCCGTCAAGGCTTTAGATTATTATATGACCCCGAACTCGGCATTGACAATCTAGTCTAACTTATATAAATAGAGAGCTGAGCATCCACTAAAATATTGAAAAATCATCTCACAAAGTTCAAACATCACCGGAGCTCACTGAACAAATGTACTAGACAGATCCTATGAACTCGGGTTTTTACGACCATCCCTATCAGAAAGCATCAATTTCTATCTCGTATCTCCTCTAGGGAATCATGTCGGCGGCAGTCGTGCTTGAGAATCTAATCTATTCAAGTATCAGCTTAAACGAAACTATCCCCGCCCTCCGAACTGGTCGTGAGGGTCTCCCCTCCTCCCTCTACCACGCAAAATCTTCCACCAAGCACTATAATCGACCGGCTATAGAGATCAAAAGCAAACCCAAGCACCATTAATCTGAGGGAAGATAGCAAACCAGGCTGAAACAACATACTTCACCGCCAAAAAAAAAAAAAAAAAAAAAAAAAAAACCTTTAAAAAAGAGAGAATCACGCAACAAGCCCATCATAATTAAAAAACTTTTACTTGATTATGAATTTGAATTAAATTAATTAAAAGTAAAAATATTCATTTAATATACAATGTGTCTCAACGTGTTAAAATTCTTTATTTTTGAGAAATGACGTGTTGGCATATCGTATCGTGTCGTGTTGTATGTCACGTGTCGGTGCTACTTAGTTCATGAATTTCTCTAATTTCGTTTTTTCTTCGTAAACGAAATAGGAATCGGAGAAAGTTAATGAAAAGACATTTCTAAACATAAAAAAGAGCAAAAGAGCGAAGGAAATCAGAGTGAGTTACGGCCATTTCAATTTCAAAGGCATTTATCAAACCTACATAATTAGTTTGTTTTCTTTTCCGACCTGTCCTGACAAACTTTCAATATATCCTGATTTAATTTCAAATGACTTGCTGCGTGTCAGGATCTAACTAAGCATATAGTGCCATATCACTATCATTGCATGAGGTGATAATGTTATACAACTAAATATTTTCTCGAGTTTTGTGATTTGCAAAGCGAGTTAAATGCAAGTCAATAAAAGCGGAGACAGCTGGGCAATCGCGACATGTCACACAAAAGCAGCTTTGTTTGGCCACCGTCTCTGGAGTGATGTTAGCTTCTAATTATCAGCTTCAATGTCGAGTTCATTTCTTCTCTTGGGAGGGCTCCTGGGTCCTTGTAGCTAATTTCGTGCAAACTTCATGTATCGTCGACGGCTAGTGCAACAGGATCAGATTTTGTTGTTCCGCTTTTGGAATCGCATTTCAACGGCTGAGTTCATCATTTGGATCTCTTACTCTTACGGCTTTTCTTACTTTCTGCCCGTTCAATATGTTTACCTTCTTTGTGAATTTGTGATTAACCCAATCAAAATGATATTCTAACAATTTGGCACTCATAGCCTGTTCATTATTTATAGAAAAAATATGAGAGAATTATGAAAAAAAAGTCTTAAATCTATTACAATTATGTCAATTCAGTCATGAATTTTATTTTTTTTACCAATTTAATTCCGAAGTTTTTGCATTTATGTCAATTCAGTTCATCCGATCAATTTTAGCCGGTCCGCGTTGATAGTGCCCATAATTTTGGCGATGGCTTGATCCCGTGAAGTCACGATGACTTTACTCCCTTTGGAAAGGCCTCTTAACAAATCTGTCAATCCCACCCAATCCTCCCTCCTCATTGCCCACACATCATCCATTACGAACAAGCACTTTTTTTTCTCCACGAGGTTTCTTAGGTGATTTTGTAGCATCTCAAGGGTCCAGTCATCAAATTTTGCTTCGCCACTAAAAGACTCGATGATGTCTCTTATTATCTTTTCAATTTCAAATTCTGATGGCATAGATAACCAAACTTGGTTGTTTTTTAAATGCTCCTTTACCCTTTCATCCTTGTATACCAATTTAGTAAGAGTCGTCTTTCCAGTACTTCCCATTCCAATAATCGGAAGGACTGCTATAATTCCAGCTCTAGCATCATCTGATCTTCTCAATGCTTTCCTTTTCTTCGTTTCTTCCAATCACATTTGAAGCGGGTATAAAAGAATGAGTTTTCCTCCGCAGAACTATGGTCCTTTCATGAACATCAGTCGACAACTTGAATCGAGTTTTCTCTTTATCGATCCCATCAAGTCTCTTTCCCAATTCTTTCATTTTATGTGCCATCTTAAACTGGAAAATCAACTTGGATATCCACGAATACAAGTAGCGTACCTTCCTTTTGAGGGTCAAGTGCTCGGTCCTCCTCGCCTGCCCACACAAAGCGTTGGTTTCAAATTCGTCTAGCATGTCCTCGGCATCATAGCAGAAGTCTTTAAGTTTCGACAACCAAGGCCTCACATCTTCCTGTTTTGTTTGTTTCTGCTCAGCATCGGCAAGCACCTTTTGGATCATCTCTAGCGTGCTTTTGAGCTTCTCTAGGTCATCCTTGACGCCGCATACTAGTTGAATTTCTTCAACTGCCGATGAAGCTAGTTTCTGCAAAAGAGGTCCGAGGATGCTCGAGACGACCTCAGTCATGGTTGTGTTTGGTGTTATTGGTTCTCGAGGAGGTTTGGGGTCACCGCTGTGCAGGAACTAAACTAGTTATCAAGAGAAGGATAGCAGAGAAGCATGATTTTACCAGGTTATATAGGCAGAGACATAGAAATACACTTGGTGAAATAAAGTAAGCACAACTTATTCCAAACTGTTGCATAATTCTCTCAATTCTTGGTGGAAATCTGCAAGCAATTCGATGCCGTTCCAATTAGATTTGGAATATCCTTTGTCTAATGAAAGATAAAGCAAAAGTGGCCTGAATTCTGCTACCTTTCTCTTTAATTTTTACTACATTATTTTCTTTGTTACTCTGTTCCTCGTAGACAAATATGTGCACAGATAAGAATAAGCTCTCTTCATTGCTTGATCTCTGTATTAGAGGCCCACCCTTTCGCCCTTCTTTGGTTTAGAAGTATGTGCTGTTTTCCTCTGCTTTGAAAATTTGGAATACACATGAATCCATGGATTGTGCGCACGTTATTCCAAACTGTTACATAGTTCACTCAATTCTTGGTGGAAATCTGCAAGCAATTCGATGTCGTTTCAATTAGACTTGGAATACCTTCGTCTGATGAAAGATAAAGCAAAAGTGGCCTGAATTTTGCTTCCTTTCTCTTTAATCTTTACTACATTCCTTTCTTTCTTTGTTTCTTGTAAGACAAATATGTGCACAGATAAGCTCTTTTTATTGCTTGATCACTGTATTAGAGGCCCACTCTTTCGCCCTTCTGCAAGAATGAGAATTATTAGTTAGAAGTATGTGCTGTCTTCCTCTGCTTTGAAAATTGCAAAGGCTTCTCCAATAAGCGAGAGTCCTGATTGGTGATCTCAGTGCTTTTTGGGGAAGGGATCGTACAGGCTATGCCTTGTTCTTGCTTTGTTCTGGTGATAATTTAGCCGATGGCAATGACTTAGCTTTATTTGATGCTATGAGTTGCTGGCGATTTCCTTTTCTTTATAATTTCACTCCCATAAGATGTTGATAGGGCAGCTTCCATCAAGATTGGAACTTCATGATGTTTTTTAATCGCACGGCACCATTTTGAACTTAGCCAGTCCCCTGGCTTCAGAAAACTTACAGAGATCGCAGTATCATAGCATGCGCACACAGGATAATAGCCAAGAGATTGAACCCTGTAACTTGGGCGGGGTGGAAAAGAACTACTCTTGATGGGAGTCATAGAGACCTCTGAGATAGATAACAAAAACAAGAAACATTTCTATCATAAGCTTATTCCGTGTACCCACACAGATTAGGTTTTGATATTGATGGTACTAAACTGACTGTATTTTCGATGTGCAGCAGGTTAAGTCTTGTAGTCTTTGCTTTGCACGGTCTTCTTGATCCTTCACTAAAACGTCAAAGGGCAACAAAGAATGGATCACACAAATAAAAGGGAGAAGAAACGATTGCATCTTGTTCATAGTTTACACCTTCCAGCTTGGTTCTTGTCAAGGGTGGGATGCCCACAAAAATTGTACATTCATGAATGTGCTTTTACAAAGCAACTGTTGTCTAACATAAGAAGACCACGCTACAAGTCTACACCTACCAGGAGAACTCAAAAATGCAGCAGATAACATACATGCCAACCATGTAGATGCCTCAACATCTAAAGTCGGGGCATGAGTCTAACCGCTAGTTGCCTGCCCAATGACCGCAAATTGATCATTTAGTGATCAATCAAAACATATGTTCCCCCACATTTTCTCTTTAATACTTTCTTCTCTCTTTCACTTCACCACAACAAACAATGAGATGACTCTTTGGTCACTGTTTGAGAGTCGAATCACATGGCAATTGAGCAATTTTCAGATTCATCGACTGTAGGAATTGAGATGAAAATTGCAGGGTACCGTAATAAAGTAATCATTTAACATAAGATGATTTCTCCACAAAACTCGTTCTTAGAAAAATGTTTATGTCAAGCCTTGCGCATAACAATGCATGTCTGAAAGGCTGATACAAACTGGACGCTGTGATTCCAACAAGTACATTTCTGCAAAAGTACTTCCTTCTATAAAACTCTGTATGAGATCAATCCATCAACTGTCTCAACAACCAGGTGCTTCATGCGAGTAAGCAGCAGCAGATAGGATCTTGCCTTGGGCCCTGCAATAAGCAGCAACAATGAATTATCTTAAGTGATCAGGGAAAATACCAATATAAGACTCAACGAGGAAAAAGACTACGAGGATGGCTATCCATATTTTGGTAAAATGAAGATTTCAGAGGGCATCAAGTTACGGACAACAGGCTTGTTAAAGCAAGCAAGCGCTCGTCAGTTTGCAGCAAATGCTTTCATGGTCACTCAGAGATTCATATCACTACTGATGTTATATACACACCCAATGCCAATGATGATATTTCGTCTTGAAAGAAGCTCCTGTTTTCTGAACAGTTCTCTTTCTTGCTTAGGTATGAGTTTATCTTCTCGATAGCTATAAGCAAATCCTGCAGAGTAAAATGCACAATGCAAATGGGTTAGGACTAAAACCAGATCCCTTGTCAGCAAATTATGGCGAGAAAGGATACAGAACCTTGCGGTGGGAAGATCATTTCACACGTCAAGCAACATTTACTAGCTTGTCAATGTTCTAATGCTAGTGAAGCCATCTAACCTACTTCATTTCCAAAATTCTCTAAGATGTACTATTAGGATTAATCCAATCAAGCAAGCACACTATTTCTGTTTCAAAAGAATATATGATTCATGCGCTACTAATACTGATGGTCTTAAGACAGCAGCTTAATATAAAATAAAAGTGATTGCCTGCAGTGCATCTGCTAAGAGTCAAAGACAAATCCAAAGCTTAAGTTAGAGTTTTATACCTCCCATGATGCAAGACCTTTCATGTAGGAAGGAAGACTTTCATACTCATCTTTTGATGCCTTAACTACAGATTTTGGACCTTCAACTGGTTCCAATTGTATCAAATCACGTAAGTGTAAAGTCCAGGAGTAGGAAGAGTGAACTTAATAGAATCTAATTAAGCAATAGCCCATGCATATATTTTGTATCAGTACCTTCACTAGCCCCCAAGTTCACCGTAGCAGGTTGATATGGCCCCTCCAAGTCATGCATCTTATCCTCTTGATTTCTAATTGGAACGAGAATGAAAGATTAGTAGCAGAGGAGGTTCACGCCTCAATGAAGAAAAAGCAAAAAGGGAAAAGGAAAAAAGAAGACCAAGAAACAAGGAAAAACTCAAGCATGGACAACATACTTTCGTGGTTGTCTCGAACATGGATTTGGCTCAAGAGTCTTGCCATTAGCTGGAAATGATATAGAAGGGAAAAATTGTCAGACAAAAACTGCTTGGCTAATAAGGAATTCAACTGCCTTCTCACAAATTATCTCTCTAATCTCAACAAGGACTAACTTGATGTTCCAAATGACAATGAAGAAAAATCACGTCTTTTCCATTAAGCACAGAGCATGTCAAACACATCCTCAAAGTTGCCTCACCTTCCAAAGCTAATGTGGCCAGAGCTACGTCAGATATACCAAGTCTTTTCAAGCTGATGGAGTCATCAAATCTAGGGAACTTCAGGAAGGACAAATCAACAAAATCTAGGAAATAGTATACCATAATTGGCCATTTTTTCACTTTTCAGTCATTTAGGATGAAAATTTGCATATTGCAAAGCTGACATATTGCAACACTATTTGCAACTCGGGTATAATAAGGCAGTACCTATACTGCCAAATGATATGGCACTGCAGCAGTTGTGGACAGTACGTAAACTCTCAAGTCACAATGGAATAAACACTGTTCAAGATTATTTTTCTGACACCAGAATCAAACACAACCAATAGAGCTGACGGGAGATGGACTCGTGGCTTTCGAGTGAGTCCACTGAGGGGTTCTTGCCGCACTCAGCCTACTCAGGGTAGGCTCATGAAAAGGGCCTGTACTCAAAGCAAGCGAACTGTCTACTGATTGTTCCTAAGGGATAGAAGCTCTGGCCAGGTGTGGAGTCCAGCCAATTGATCTATCCCTCTTAACCTCTTCGGCTTAGAATTCTACAATTTGCCAAATATTTCAGACTTGTATAAAAGAAAGTTGCTATATGAAAACCTGACAAGGATACAGAGAATCTTCTTCAAAACTCTTCGTCATAGAAGCCGCTGCAGTAAGTCGCCCCGAACATGAAGATGGCTGGTTAAATCCATCATTTGATAATGGAGAATTAGGATCAAGTTCGAGAGGGCTGGATAAGTCATCAACCGTATCTTGTTCAACATCGTCAACATCTACAAAACAAAACCAGGATATCAAAGTCTGCAGATAACTGACTTGCCCCTTTTCATTCCTTTCAACTCCTAGCGATCCAGCACATTGATGCACACTTCAACGCCAAGTAAACTACTTCCATGCAATTATTCGCAATCAAATACACAGGCAGAAAAATTGTCGAGCTCAAACTACCGGGGACGTAGCCGAAGCTCTTAAGGCGTTCTTCGAGCTGAGCGAGGTCGCTCTGGTTCTTCTTGAAGACCTCGTTGCAGTGACCCAACAGCTCCTCGAACGACACGGTCCCGAACGTCATGGAGTCGAGCATATCGAGATCGCCGCTCGCTGTCGACACGCGGCGGTTCAGGCACTGAATGAAGGTCGAAGAAGCGGAATCTGCGATCAAAACACCAAAAAAAAATCAATCGACTGAAAAGAAGGAAAACGCGCGACCTTGCAACTTTTCTCGGCCCAATACCCAAAGCAAACGCAAGACAACCAGAGGTAGCAAGTGAAATGAGAAGAGATTCAACTCAGTGATGCGATTCACAGCTTTAATCGCTGGATGGAACGAGGATCGGAAGAAGGGAGAGAGAGAGAGAGAGGACCGAGAGGGATGGGACGGCGATCGAGGGATTGGTCGAGGGCGTCGACGCTGCTCTGGAGGTGGTTGCAGAATTGGCCGAGGCTTTTGCCGAGCGCCGCTATCGTCTCCTCCATTGTTTTTGGAGCTTTTGCCTGCGATTCTCAGAGAGAGCTTCGTTGAAGATGACAGCGGGAAACGAACGCCCGCTTTCGAAATGCAGGGTATACGATCAGGGACGTAAAGAGACTTATTCAACGGTGGGGATCTTGTCCACGTGGATCAAATCACGGGAACAAGTTGGCCTCAAATTTCGTCGCTCTCTTACCTCGTAAGCAATAAATGATTTGAATTTTTTTTGTAAAATTAATAATTTATATCATTTGAAATGATTAACTAATAAAAATAACCACTGGGGGTTCGCGCCATTGGCCACCCTTCCAACTTAGAAGGGGGATGCGAGATGTTCAAATTCTCACATTCTCAAGGGGATTGGAGGTGGGGACGATTTCATTTCGTGAGTGGGTTTACTCCCACGCGTGTTGTAAGGAGAGGGCCGAGAACGAGAATGAGTGTTAGAGTAAGATTAGAGTAAGACTGACAAAAAAAAAAACAAAACTAATAAAAAATATTTTTATCATTGATAATAAGTTATGCCCAAACATTTTCATAAGTAATAAAAATATTTTTTGTAAATGATTCAAGTAATCATTTCTAAAAAAAATAGGTAGATTTGATTATATAATTGATCCCAGAAATAAATAATTAATTTTTTTATTATTCTTGCCAAATCTATTCCCAAGAACAAAAATTTCACCAAACGTGATTTTATTTCAAAACTACTCTCGAAAATAAAAGAATATAAATAAATATTATTTAGTTGGTTACCAAACAGGCCCTCCGTGTCTTATATTCCTAGGGAAGCCAATAAGGCTGCGCATGGTAACATTTTACGGAACAATTTTTTTTCAGAAATAGTTCTTTTCTATTTCTATTATGGGGAACAATTTTTATGTAAAAAAACCCGTTTGGTAACTACACAAAATTTTTACTCTAGAAATAGAAAAAGAATAGAAATGCGTTTGGTAAAAAATAGTTTCTTTTTTATATTTATTTGTTTTTTATTTTTTGCCAAGAGATCGCCGCCACCATCACGGCGGGCGGTCGGTCGACCTCGGGCGACCGGTGGCGACAACGGTCGGCATCGGCGATCGCCGGCGGTGGAGGCAACCTTGGTCGACGGCGGCCGGGCGGCAATGGTCCGTCGGGCGTCGGCGGGCGGCATGGGCGGACGACGACGGCCGACGGCGGCAGAGGGGCCACGGCGAATGACGGAGGTCAAGGGCGGTCAATGGCGGTCAGCAAGAAAAGAATAAAAGAAAAAAAAATTCACTTATTTCTTAAACTTGTTTCCGGAAACAAGAAGCAACTTTTTTTTACTTCTCATTTCTATTCCAAGACCATTCCCGGGCTAACTTTTTGTTCCCGGGAACAAAAAAACTAACTTGCCGTTATCAAACAGATTTCTATTCTTTTTTTGTTCTGGGGAAGAGAAGAATAGAAATTGTTGGGCTGGGGAAGTTTATCATGCGCAACCTAAGTCTGCCGATTGGGCCGCAAAAGCCCATTGGGACAATACTCTTCCAAATAGTTGGCTGCATAATCCCCACCCACTATGATCTTTATTATGTATTTATTCCGAACTTTGTTGCATTTCAACAACGTTTTAGTAATGAATGCTACTTACGGACCAAAAAAAAAAAAAACCGCAAAGGGCGTCAAGTGACTAGCAAACCTCATTTTGAATCGAGTCTCCAAGTGTAGGAGGCGCCTTGAAATATTTTCACCCTCAAATTCTGACTTCTTAATTTCTAATAGCACGACATTTTGGGGTGCTTCTACTTTTTTTATTTTTATTATCTAGAGGGGTAAATTAACCCTCAACATAACTAATTAGATGGAATTGCAAAATGCAAAATGGCCACTTTTCCTTTGCAGATAGCATCGCGCACTTTTTGGAAGAATTTGATTTATAAGAACATTGTTCATGAAATAAACAAACCGAAAGCCACTGGATGAGCAATCGTTTGAATTGTATCCATATCCAATTTTGATTCATAAATCGTATGAATATCCACTACTTCTAGCTGCGATCATAGAGCGCATGCAGCAAAAGCTCTTATATGAGTAGATGAAAAAGACACAAAAGTCACTTAAAGAAAACACACATTTTTATTAGAGGCGCTTTCTACAATATTGGCCGAGAGAATTCTTTACACACTCATAAGCAAACAAATATTTCTAAAAAGATATCTTTCTAGATATTTTTAGAGTGGCCAAGCTGTTAGCTAGACATTACCACTCACATTCTTGTAAGAAAATATCTTACGGGACAACATATACATATTTAGATATTTATTCGCAATTATCTTCTTCTTCAAACATTGGTGCTCTTGCTCAATTCCCCGGCAAATAAATTGTCTGCATCTCTCGTGGAAATGATTGTTTCTTCGGATTCGAAAGCGCCACGTGGCAGTTGACCATGCAAGTAAATGGAGACAATATAAGGAACACGATTTCAAACCATCAAATTTTAATTTATAAACATGCCATAGAAAAGGAAGTTTGCTTGTACCGATGGATCAATTTTAATCATTCTTGTCTATTATCATCTTCTGGGTCTTCTCCACTATGTTCTTCTGAGTCTTCTCCCAACTGCTCAATTTCCCGCAATTAATTATCCGCAGCTCTGTCAATGTGGGGATGAGGCAAATGCCATCTAACGGAGAGGACAATTCAGGACAGTCTTGAATCTCCAGTGTTCTCAGAGAAGAACAATTTTGCAGCCACTCGGGCAATGCACGCAAGTTTGGACAACCCCCAATTGTTACGCTCTGCAGTGTACTTGTAGAACCTTCTAGCCATCCAGGCAATGAAACCAGTTCCGGTAATTCCGCGAGCGTGAAGGATTGAAGCCTCGACATGGAGTCCGGCTCATTACTTTCGCCCTCTGGCAGCCTCAGGCTCTTGCAGTAATAAATGCAGAGATGCTCCAATGCCTTCAGATTCTTGATGCCTTGTGGTAAGGAGGCCAACTTCGGACAATCTCCAATGATCAACATATGGAGCGATGTAAGCAATTGGATATCATCGAACAAAGCCTCCAAATTCTCGCACCTTACAATGGCTAACCATCGCAGAGAGGTCAAGCATCCTATGCCACTCTCCGGGAAACGCCGCTGATTCGTGGTTATTATCAAAACGCGCAGGTTGATCATATTCTTGATGTTTGCAGGCAATTCCTCAAGGTCCTTGCACCCACCAAGATCTAAGGTCTGCAGATTGCGAAGCTCACATACTGATTTGGGGAGTTTCTTGATATTACCGTTGCCCTTTAAACTAAGAAACCTCAAATGCTTTAGATTGCCAATGGAAGTAGGCAGTAGGTCAAAGCTAGAGCCCCGTAGCCATAAGGCTCGCAAGTGCTTGAATCGCGAAATGCATGTCTCCAGAAAGAACTTCGCAGAGGCAGAGGATCCCAACTCCTCACACACGATGGTACGGACGCGGCTCAGTTTGCTCAAGCAGCTGCTTAGTTCATCTTTTGGTACACCAGATGGGTCAGGGAATGATATATGCAGAGTTGTTGAGGAAATACCTTGTGTCCACACTTTGATGTTGGACGATTCGGTTTGTGCCACAGAAATGGCAAGTTCGTAGATGAGGTCGTGCATTTCGAAAGTCAGGAGAAGGGATATGTCATCGACAACATCAAAGAAGGATCTCGACATCAGCTCCTCCAAGTATTGTTGTCCAATCTCTTCCAGCTCCTGATTATTTCCGTTGGATTGGATAAGCCCGTTTGAGATCCACAGTTGGATCAAATTAATGCTGTCGAACTTGTGGTTCTTCGGGAATATCGAGCAATAAGCAAAACATCGTTTCAAGTGAGACGGCATCAGATCAAAATTTATTCTCAATGAAGGTAAAATTTCAATTTGTAATTGCCACATCTCACTATCTCTTACATATTCCCAGTCGCTCCGATTTTTTGTTGAATACAACAAGCTTCCCAAGGCCTTCACCGCCATAGGATTTCCCCTGCACTTGCTCACGATTTCCTTACCAATTACCATAAGGTCCGGGTGATTCTTCTCTTGGCCTTCAACAAATGCGTACTCCACAAATAAGGTCAAAGAATCCTCTTGTGAAAGGTTGGCCAAATTATGTGGGGGGACAGTGCCCGTGATTGAGGCAATCGATTTATTTCATGAAGTCACGATGACTTTACTCCCTTTGGAAACGCCTTTTAACAACTCTGTCAATTCGTCCCAAGCCTCTTGCGTTACTTCCCGCACATCATCCATCATGAACAAACACTTTTTGTTCTCCACCATACTTCTTAGGCGATTTTGCAACATGTCAAATTTATCATATTTTTCTTTGTCGCCAAGAGACTCGATGATGTCTCTTACTATCTTCGTAACATCGAATTGTACTGGCATGGATAACCAAATTTTACAATCAAAATGTTTTTTAACTTCATCATCATTGTATACCAATTTAGCGAGAGTCGTCTTTCCAGTACCTCCCATTCCAAGAATAGGAATTACTGCTATTGTTTTAGGTCTACGATCATCTGACCCTATCAACAGCTCTATTATTTCTTCCTTTTCTTTGTTCCTTCCAATCACTTTCGAAGCAAGTGCAAAAGAATGAGTTTCTCTCCATGGAACTATAGCCTTTTCATGAACATCACTCGACAAGTTGAACTTAGTTTGCTCTTTATTGATCCCATCGAGTCTCTTTCCCAATTCTTTCATTTTATGTGTCATCTTAAATTGGAAAATGAAGTTGGATAGCCACGACAAGTAGCGTACCTTCCTTTTGAGGGTCAAGTGCTCATTCAACCTCACCCGCCTCCACAAGGCCTTGGTTTCGAATTCGTCTAGCGCATCCTCAATATCATAGCAAAAGTTTTTAAGCTTCGACAACCAAAGCCTCACAGCTGCCTCTTTTGTTTGCTTCTGCTCAGCATCGGCAAGCACCTTCTGGATCATCTCTAGCTTGCGCTTGAGCTTCTCTTGGTCATCCTTAACGCCACATAACAGTTGAATTTCTTCAATAGCTGGTGAAGCTAGTTTCTCTAAAAGAGGTCCAAGGATGCTCAAGACGACCTCAGTCATGGTTGTGATTGGTGTTATTGGTTTGTGAGAAGGTAAGCGCTATGCTGGAACTAACTAGTTATCAGGTGAAGGATGGCAAAGAAGCATGATCTTACCAGGTTATATAAGCAGAGACATAGCAATACACATGGTTCCATGGAGTGTGCACAACGTTATATTCCAAACTGTTATGTAGTTCACTCAATTCTTGGTGGAAATCTGCAAGTAATTTGATGCCGTTCAATTTAGATTTGGAATACCTTCGTCTAACGAAAGATAAAGCAAAGTGGCCTGAATTCTGCTACCTTTCTCTTTAATCTTTGCTGCATTCCTTTCTCTGTTCTCTGTTTCTTGTAAGATAAATATGCGTACAAAGAAGAATAAGCTCCTTTTCATTGCTTGTTCCCTGTATTAGATGCCCATTCTTTCGCCCTTCTACAAGAATGAGAATGATTGGTTTAGAAGTATGTGCTGTTTTCCTTTGCTTTGAAATTTGCAGAGGCTTCTCTAATTATCGAGAGCCGCGGTTGGTTTTCCCAGTGCTTTTTGTGGAAGGGTTCGTACAGCTATGCCTTGCTTGTTCTAGTTATATTTTAGCTGATCGCAATGACTTATAGCTTTATTTGATGCTATGAGCTATGAGTTCCTGGACATTTCCTCTTTCTTTAAGATTTCATTTCCATAAGATTTTGATGGTGCGACCTCTATCAAGATTGGAACTTCATGATGTTTTTTAATCGTGCAGCACCATTTGGAACCTAGCCAGGCTTCAGAAAACTTACAGAGATCACGGTATCATAGCAAGCGCACACGCCGGATATTATTGAAACTTGGAAATTGGGTAGGGTGGAAAAGAACTATATGCTTGGTGGGAGTCACAGAGACCTCTAGGATACATAAGAAAAACGATAAACAATTCTGTAAGGATAGTATTGAAACATGGAAAAGATACATAAGGAAAACAAGAAACAATTCTATAAGGATAGTATTGAAACTTGGAAATTGGGTGGGGTGAAAAAGAATTATGCTTGATAGGAGTCACAGAGATCTCAGGGATACATAATGGAGTCGAGCAAATCAAGATCGCCGCTCGCGGTTGACACGCGCCAGTTCAGGCACTGAATGAAGGTCGAAGAAGCGGAATCTGTGATCAAGGGATTGGTGGAGGGTGTCGACGCTGCTCTGCAGGTGGTTGCAGAATTGGCCGAGGCTTTTGCCGAGCGCCGCTATCGTCTCCTCCATTGTTTTTGGAGCTTTTGCCTGCGATTCTCAGAGAGAGCTTCGTTGAAGATGACGGAGCGGGAAACGAACACCTGCTTTCGAAATGCACGGTCTACGATCAGGGACATGAAGAGGCTTACTCAACGGTGGGGATCTTGTCCACGTGGACCAGTCACTGGAATAAGTTGGCCTCAAATTTCGTTGTACATAGATTTTTTTCGCAAAAAATAAATAATTCGAATTTTTTTATAAAAGTAATCATTTATATAATTTGAAATAATCAATCAAAATAAGATTTTTTTTATTATATCTTAATATTTTTGTAGATGATAAAAATATTTTTCATTCATTTTATTTTTGTAAGTGATATAAAATTGTTTTTAGAAAAATAATTTTTAAATCATTTATTTTTCATGAAATAAACAAAATTATAATAACTCTTTTTTTTATACGATCTTCTAATTACATGTTATTGCCCTAGCCTATATATTTTTAAGTCAAAAGTATCGTTTATCTCATTTTTATTTTCTAAAAATACACTCCAATATATGATAGAACAAAGATATGACGTAAGTTTACCTAGTAAAGACAAGTTCATATTTAATGGATTTATAAGTCGGTAAATGATGCATGCCTAAGTGGTAAAGTCTTAGAAAATACTTTCCTTACCGAACACCAAAAAATATTTTCTGAAACATTTTCAAATTTTAGCCGAACACCAGAAAATATTGCCATTTCCTAAAAAATGACTTCTATTAAAATAATTTCCACAGATAACCCATTTTCCGCGAAACGAATGGACTCTTAATTTTAATTGTCAATGCAATGACCCTAGCGTACTGTACTCTCCCCTTTAACTCGAGGATGCTGCAACTCCGAGCCGTGATGAGAAACGCAATCTAAGCCGAAATTCTACTGCCTCTAAAATTCTTCACCACACAGGCACACAATCTCTTTCAATTGGGTAGAACTAGTGGCATTGGTCGAATGTGTTTGATCAGGCCTAAAAAGGGGAAGAAACAAGAGAAAATTAATTACATGGAGCAACCGAGTTCGTTTCTCTTAGTACAAGGGCGAGGATGAAGATACCAGCAGCTTAAAGTTCGCGGGCGGGGACACCCTTTAAAGCCGCCAGATGCTTTTCTTGTCCTGGTGTCCACATGCTTCTGATTCACAAGGAGTTGGCCTTAGCTCCAGTTACTGGATCAAGTATCTTTTCAAATAGCTCAAACGCTTAGCAGATCCTAGGAGGCACTTCGAGTCTTCGATGATAAGGATCGCAGACACAGTCGATGGCGTGCATCAATTTCCTCCGAGGCCCCACGGCAGCAGCACCCATATCTTTGAGCTTCTTCATTGTCATGTTGGCCAGCTGAAACTCATTGACACGCCTACACCGGAAGATCCTCACAAATTGCCCAAGCCCCAGTGACATCAGCCAGCTGCTCAGTCCACCAGCCTTCTGAAGTTTCTTCTCAAGATTTCGTGCTTTGAGCTGTTGATGAAGGATTGTCACCCCGCTGGAGAAGTAACAAGGACCATTCAACATTCTCTCCTGGTTGATACTTTTTGAGGTATTTGATGTTTTCACTACTTCATGTAACTTCTGACCAGAAACTTTGGCAGGGTTCTTGGACTGTGTTCTGGAAACCATTCCCAAGATTCTAGGTTGTTCTGACGGGTGTGGAGAAGAAACCTCCCTGAATATGTCATTCTCAAGTGGCAATGATGTCGCCTTCTCGTATTCACTGACAGACAGCATTGCAGGACTCCCCTCAGCTGGAAGTGGTGATTTCTCAGGCACATGTTCCCTGGGTATGTCTTGCACCTGACTCGAGGATGGCTTTGATACTGCAGATTTTTCTGCAACAGGTAAAGGCGGCACCAAAATAGTGATCCTCTGTTTTTTCACAATCACCCAACTCGTATCTTCGTAAGGATCCACCTCGCAGGTAGAATCATAGTCATTGCCGTGTTCCATGGCTTGCTGTTTTTGCTTTTTCTTGACCATCTGCTGCTACTAGTTCAGAATAAGCTTTGGCTCAAGCAAATCAACGACCTAACAAGTAAAGCCGGAATAACAAGGTTATAAAGGAGCATGATGAACTCATACTTATAGTACAAATTTGAGGCAACAGAAAGCAAAAGATTCTGCATGGTCTTTGTAAAATTAAAGCACACCCAGACTAAGCAACGCCAACAGTCACCTTGATGAAACCTGGGACAACTGCGAAAAAGTTGGGATGTGCTAGCAGAAGGCCAAGAAAATACCAACGGACTCTTTAAATAAACAGTAGCAATTGATAGACAGAGAGGAGTTCATTTATGAAAAGTCAATTGCAGCCATGTTCAATCTGTTCCATGCCGTCGCCTTCTGTGATTTGTGAAGGCAAAGAGGCTCTATGAGGCTGTGCATCACTTGTTTTAGACTATCTAATCCAGCATAGGAATAGTGGAGATGAGGAGAAATTCAAGGTCACCAAGAGCCTGAAGGCATTAGCAATCGCACAACACCCAAAGCATGAAATGCAAGCATTCCCCCGCCATCGAGGCTTTAGATTATTATATGACCCCAAACTCGGCATTGACAATCTAGTCTAACTTATATAAAGAGAGAGCTGAGTATCCACTAAAATATTGAAAAATCATCTCACAAAGTTCAAAACACTGGAGCTCACTGAACAAATGCACTAGACAGATCCTATGAACTCGGGTTTTTACGAACCATCCCTATCAGAAAGCATCAATTTCTATCTCGGATCTCCTCTAGGGAATCATGTCGGCGGCAGTCATGCTCGAGAATCTAATCTATTCGAGTATTAGCTTAAATGAAGCTATCCCCGCCCTCCGAACCGGTCGTGAGGGTCTCCCCTCCTCCCTCTAGCACGCAAAATCCTCCACCTAGCACTGCAATTGACCGGCTATAGTGATCAAAAGCAAACCCAAGCACCATTGATCTGAGGGAAGATAGCAAACCAGGCTGAAACAACATACTTCACCGCAACAAAAAAGAAAACTTTTAAAAAAGAGAGAATCACGCAACGAGGCCATCATAACTCCTCCATGCTAATTCAGACTGCAATACGGGACAGTCCCAGCCCACATCGTTGCAAACATACCCAACATCGATAAATCACGACCCCCTCTCTCTCTCCGTATAAGATCCAAACGCAAGCATACACAGCACGAATTCAAGCCAGTACCCATGCGTAATCTTGGACAAATCCTACCAACCGAGAAACGAGAGGCGAGGTCATCGCGAATCCATTGCAGCAACAGAGCGTCGAGAGAGAAATGAACGACGAACAGAGATCGGCGGAAGCGAACCTGGGAGACCGGAGGCGTTGCAGGGAAAAAGCTCGGGGACGAGGAGACGTGCTGGGGGAAACGCGAAGGATTCGTGGATATGGGATTTTGATCGATCCAGGGAGCGAAGAGGATCGAGGATCGTCGCTCTCGGTGGGGCCCGCGGGTCTTCGGGTCGGTGCCCGCCCCGAATTGGAGATCCTAGGCCCGTTGGGCCAACGCCCGACTCCTTCGGCCCATGACTCTTTGTTTTCCATTTCCGAGGGCGAGTTTCTGAAAAGCTCCCTGAGCTTTGGCGTAATTGGGAAAATTAGTGATTGCCTCCTAAATCTTGATGCCTTTGCACAATGGCCTTCGACTTTTGAAAAATTACAGACTACTTCTTAAAGGTTGATTTGTATCGTAGTTGCTAATTTTGTGGTTAAATGCTACTTTTTTTTGGGTCTGAAAACAGAAGATTTCATTCAAGCTATAGAAACAGAGGAACCCTTGGCTAGGGCTTCAGAGCATACAAGATCCAAAAGGGGTTGAGGAGGGGGAACGGCACAGTTTGGGGGTAAGATGCCAAGACCATGGGCTTTTGCGGCCCAGTCAGCAACAAAATTTGCCTTTCTCCTGTAAGGTTAAACGCTACTTGAAAGCGGCGTTTTGAAGTAATATTTACAAAATTACACTATATTTAGATAATTTTTTCATGTCTTACAATAATTTAATTGAGTTCATAAAATAAGTCAAATTAGTCTTCTTTTCACAATTAGTTGTCTTTATGTGTGCATTTTTTGGCTGATGAAAAAAAGAGAGAGAATCATGTGCTAGAAAAAATGAAATAAATTGCTCGTTTGAATTTTCTAAAAAAAAAATTAGGAAGAAGATATATCCAATCGTGAAAATTTGAATAAAAACTTCAACGTAATTTTTAAATGACTAAAAGCGAAAAGAAAAATCTAAACATGCTTTCAAATATTTGACTTTGAATTATCCAAAAATTTAATTGTTAACATTTTTTTAATTCCAACCCAAATTTTTTTTTAACAAAACCTAGTGTTGGCTTTCGATGAGATATATGATAAAAGGCAAACAACCTGTCATGGTCCAAATGCCTTGTGTCACGGTCAAGAGGTTTTCAACATATCGTGGATGGTGAATCATCCAAGAAGGTTAGACAATAATTGAAATAAGTCCTAGGATTTGTCAAGTACTTTACAATATTCCCAGGGGTGGGTAATTAATGTGAATGGTTAGTAGATAAGAGATAGAGATTTCAATACTATTAGATTTAAATGAGATCTACAATTGTAATTAGAAGAATATCTATATATGTATGGTAATATGAGTAATGTACCATATTCTAGAGAATTTTTATAATTAATGTGGATAGTTGGTGGATGAGAAATAAATACTTTACAATTGTTAAATTGAAAGGAGATTTATGGTTGTAATTAGAAGAATACTTGTATATATAGGGTTATTCCTTTCATTTGTATCATTTCACAAGCAATAGAATTCTAGTGCTTCTCTCTTCAAAAGTTTCTAGGATCTTTTTAGGTAGTTAGAAAAGCTGACTTAGGAAGACATTGCGAAGACTGCACGGGTAAGGGGATGCAAAATCAACAATCAACCGGGCCATATACTTGTATGAAAGAATCTCGTCTCCCTAAACTTAGAATTCGGTATGACCCGACCCGAATATCTTAGTTTGGTCCGGGCCCGACTCCTGCACAATGACACTGGCAGGTTTGTGCAGTACACGTGCGGTGCATGCGCTGGCCGAGAGCGTCCGAGTTCCAACCCCTGCGGTGGATTAAATAAAAATCCCGGGGAATTCGCGGGGTTTCCTGAAGGCTTGAAGCTCCTTCTTCGTCGTCATCATCTCTCTCGCCATCTTCTTCGACGACGAGACCACTTCTCGCGATCTCCTTCCAGATACTTCTCTGCCCGCGATTACGATCCTCTCCCATTCTCGTCAATCGCTGCCTCGCTGGCTGGCTCGTTTGTCCTCGTGAGGTTCACAGACGCAGGCTATCCTCGCTCGCGTTTGTCTCGTTTCCGAGCGATTGAGGAGGAGAATTTAGGACCAGGCCAGCGTTTGTTTCGTCGATTTTTAGGAGAGTTAGCTCCCTGTTTTTTTCTCGGACGTGCAGCTAAGGCCTGTTGTTATTGGGTTCCGGTTGGCTCCGACGCAGACATCGGAAAGGATGAAGTTCGGGGAGACGTTTATGGAGTATCTGCATGGGGAGCAGGAGCGGTTTCTGGGCAGGTGCTCTCATGTCGAGTACAAGCGGTTGAAGAAGGTCCTCAAGAGCTGCCGCACCTGCAAATCGTTGCGCCGGCCTTGTGACGCGGTGCAACGAGAGGAGGAGGCCGAGGGGTCGCTGCAGCTGTGCCGATGTGAAGCTTGTCCGGGTGAGCTTTTGTTCCATTTCGGGAGCCTTGCGTATCGTTTTTTTTGCTGGTCCTCTTATGTGTGCACGGGAGACTAACGTCTTAGCCAAGCTGCATAAGTCTCAAACCGAGACAATGGAGCATGGCCATGGGTGAATGTCCAATGAAGACAATTTTCTTGGGGCTGCCTCTGGGGGCATCTTACTTCAGCTGTAGCCTGACAGATTAGTTGGGTGCTCTGAAAGGCTCAGATATTCAACGTGATTATACAAAGGAATCCTGTGTATATGATTTGTTATACATATTTGGACGGCTACTTTATTTGAGAACGCTTTTTAACATGAACAAAAGTAAGTCCTTGGGACGTGGTTATGAGCATCGCGCCCTATCACAAGAATTGTTCAGCACACAAACCGTGGGGGGGTTAAAAACACTATATACGCAGGAAAAATTTTAATAATTTTTTACTCAGCTGTTTGACAAGCAATTACTCATGAAGAAGTTGCTGTTACCAAACAAAATTTTGGGTAAATGTATCGCTCAATTCCTTCGCTGAATATGTTATTGGCTATCTTTCGATGTTTAGTGAAGATATAGATGGTCAACCCGGCATAGCAAAATCAAGCCCAAAAGCATGTTATTCACATCACACAACAGAAGAAGCAATTAAGATTTAAAAAAAAAAAAAAAAAAGAACTGCAACTTCTTATTAGTAGTTAATCCACAAAATCAGAGCCTTACATTACTTGGCTTTAAGTAAAACACACACATTTCTTCTTTATAAAAAAAAAAAAAGGCATTTTGTTAAGTTATTTTCAGTTTTTCTTAGGGTACTTTTTTATGAGATAATTGGAGAAGAGCTGTTTGATGCACAGGTTGGGAGAAAGTCCACAAGATATGACGAGAAATGTGTGCGTGCGTGCATGAGTGTTCTGTTAATTTTTGCCGAGTACAGAAGCTATCCCAGTTAGAGTAAATATATTGACGGTTAGTCTCTGTGGAGGATTCTTTTGGATGCCATATTCTGCTTGAGTATGGAAGTTCTCAAAGTAGCAACCTCACCTAAGAAGACCTTTGTCATTGACGGTTTTGGCTTTTATCTGGCATAAACCTGAAGGAACATTTGACAAGCTCACTCTTGAAGTTCTTTATAATCTTTTGGAATTGGACAACTTAGGTTAAAAGAAGTTAAATTATTTATGCACTGTAGTTCAATATGAACTTGATCTTTCATGTTACACGTTTCGTTTTTTCTTTTTCTTTTTAAAAACCCCGTTGATGACATTTAATGAAGGGGAACAAACATATTAATTTGGAGATTTTGAGGACTTATTTGGCGCCTTATTTTCTTGCTGATGTGAAAGAGTTGGTATTTCTTTTATTATTCATGAATATCTAAAATATACTATTTTTTAACCTTTAGGACATTAGTATCTCATAAATTACATTGCAAATTTTATTGATGACTATTCTTGCCTTTTGCAGTGTGTGATGAGTTGTTTTTCTCTGAGTTGATGAAGGAAGCTTCAGAAATAGCAGGATGCTTTAATTCAAGAGTTAGACATCTTCTCCATCTTCTTGTTGCAAGTGGGATTCAGAGGTACATACAGTTCTTTCGTCCATGTTTTAAGGGCGATCAACAAGTCTTGTTAGAAGAAGGAAGAATGTTGATAGAATATGTCACTATGAATGCAATTGCCATCAGAAAAATCCTCAAGAAGTATGACAAGGTGTGCACTCTATAGTCCATATAAGCTATCTTTCTATTGTGCTCTTACGAGTTGCCTATTTGATGAGGATTCTCTGATTTTCAATCTGTCATAGGTTCATGGCTCTGTCAATGGGGAGCATTTTAGATCTAAGATGCGGGCTGAGCATATAGAGCTCTTGCAGTCACCATGGCTAATAGAACTGGGGGCTTTCTATTTAAATTCCAGAGGATTAGACGCTGAAGAGTGTGCTGAGTGTTCTACTCAGTTTTCATTTCAATTTGATGAGACAAAGTCTGCTCTGACAATGTCACTTGCTGGTTCTATTAAGCTAGAATATGATCTGACTTGCGCTATTTGCCTGGTATTTTTCACTTTAGTATTCAATGGAGAAAAAAGTTCTAATCTTTGTTTTCAGTATTAACAAATCTCAAGGGCTTGTTATCTTACAGGACACCGTTTTTAACCCATATGCACTTAGCTGTGGTCATCTTTTTTGCAAGTCATGTGCCTGCTCTGCAGCATCTGTGATGATCTTCGAAGGACTTAAGGCGGCAAGTGAGGATGCCAAATGTCCAGTTTGTAGAGAGGTACGTGCTTTCCATTGCATCAGCAGTTGAATTATTTGAAGCTAACAGAGTGCTGATGTCCCATAGGGCAGCTGTAACTGTATGCAATTAGAATTGATAGCATGATACCATCTTTCTTTTTGGCCAGAAGCATGATATGCAATTAGAATTGCTTAATGGAGCCCCTTTCTCTTCAAAAATAATAAAGGAGAGAAGTTTTTGGTACTCCAGTCATGAAAATTTTTTCATCAAGAAGTCATTTCTGATCTGTAGCTAGGACTATGAGTTGATATTTAATTTTGTAGCATAGGCTGATAACAAGACTCTTACTTTGGGCTGTTCATCTCTTTGCCATTCACGAGGCTCTAGAGAGAGGAGACCCTTCTCTGACTCCCCAAAGGAGATGAGTTGTTTATTTTATTGTTGTTGTTTTCTTACTTTCAATGGCCATAAGAAACTTGCTATACCGTAAAACTTTCCTTTGAGACTAGTTCGACGCAAGATTAGTGTGTTTTGTCTTTCTCTCCCGAAGATTTCTGACTTCATTCACATCCCTTTTTCCGTAGACAACTTTGAACTATATATGTGAAAGATTGATTGAACATATAACTGTATCGAGTCAATTCCAATAATTACGAAATCCACACAGACACAGAGGAATAAGCTACTCTTTGGGATGACTGACTCTTCAACTTTGTGTGCCATCTATGTTAATTTTGGCTTGGTCCACGCAAGCTATCTTAGCATAACATCCGATGCCTTGTGTTGAAAATAGAGTAGTGGTATCCAACTACCACTGGTGATGCCTAACCCTCATGTATAGTGAGTATCTTTTGGAAATCTATGTCTTTATTTCTGAAATTGAATTTTATCGCAAGCAACTTTAGCTCAAAATGGCCTTTTCTGCAAGTTATCTATGCATGAACCGAGTCAAAAGAATATAAGCTTCAAGAGGTGCAAAAGTTAGGTATTATGTTGCTTGGTCTTCATAAAATCTTCAGTTGGCAGCCTGACTGCATCAAGGCTTTTGAGGGGAATGCTTCCTCCTAGGCAGGGAGGGTAATCATTCTCCACATAGCTTTTAGGGGCCACATGTATGCTGGAGGGTGATCTTGTGCTTGATTGTGCTAAAGGTCTACTTGAGGCTTGGGGTTTATAATCCTAATCAACTGGAAGCTGTCTAAAAGCCTAACATCTGGTTTTCTAACTAGTTTGGAGGGGTTGGGCTTGACCATCCGTTCTTTGATTTTGTGGTCTCTATGTGCTTCATGTGGTGATTTTCTCACTTTGTGCCGCAAGAAGATTTTCATTTCCTTTCAGGATGTAAGGCCGCAAAAATGCTTTTCCTCATTACATATCATTACCAGCTTGGAAGCATATCATTCATTAAATACCTGTAATGGTAATATACTAATATGCACACATTCAGCATTGTCTCCAAATATGGGCATTGGATACTGAACGGGCCTGCAGAGTTTTTCTTCTCTAAACTTCATCCCAGATTCATTAGTAATATTCTGGCAGTAAACATTTTGAATCTCATATCCTCAGGAGCAATGATTCTGGTCTTTCCATGCATTGAGCACAGTCTATCGATCCAGTTAAGCTTGATTAGTTTCAGGTTCTCATGAGCCTATTTCCTGTTACCTACCTTGATTATTCTTTATAGCCTGTCTTGCTTCTTACTTGATGCTGACTGGAAATTAAGAAGAGTGGCTCTCAAGCAGTTGATACTTCTCTTTGACATTTCCCCTTCATCCTGCGCGATTTCTTCTTTCTTGTTGATTATATGTGAAAGTGGAGTAACTTCTTCTGCAGCAATATCTTTTCTCCCCACTGTTTGATATCATGTGTCGTGTTGCAGGCTGGAGTCTATGGTAATTCTGTGCATATGTCAGTGCTAAATCTGCTCTTGAAGAAAAGGTGAGCTAACTCAAATTCACCTATTCTGCCGGTTCTACTTGTGATCGAGAAAGGGAGATTCAATGCCTTTGTGTTCCCAACGATATCTATCCAGGTGCAAGGAATACTGGGAGGAGAGGTCGGGCGCCGAACGCGATGAGATGCTGAAACAGTCTAAAGAGTATTGGGATAGGCAAACGAAGCATATGATTGGATATATTTAAGGATGCCGGATAGACAGCGCGCGAGGAACAGGGCATTAAGCTTTTGTGGACAGAACATTATGTCCTTGCATTTGAAATTCCTGACATGGTTGAACAGGGTGAAGTTTTTATCAGTTGTAGCATTTATGAGGAAGTTCAGTATCGGCTGGGATTCGAGGTTTGACAGGTTGTGAAAGATCGCATGTGTTTTGTGATTATACAGTTCGTTGATAGATTGGGAGTGTGCAAATTGCTGACATATTATTTGTGGATGTTTCAAGCATGATAAAGTTACTAGCTTTTATAAAAAAATTATCAATTCTTATTCGAGTCCAGTAGCCGTTGCTCGTTTGATTGTAACTTTGACACGTTGGAAAACTCCCCAAACAAACGTGGATCAATTTTGGTGTGCCAAATAATTAAACGTCGGCAAATGAATGAAATACAAATTTGAGAATTTTATGTGACAGTTGATAACTTCCGCAAGGAGTAAAGCCAAGCCGAGTCAGCAAGTTTCCGATCCACTTTTTGTTACCAGTGGAATTTGACAGTGGCAGATGATGTCATGCATTTACAAGCACGGAGCAATGTTCTAGAGTGTTAAATCATTCCGCGCTTGTATAGAAGGTAATAACGTAATTTTAGTGTCACGGAAAAAGATCTTGAAATCAGTATCGACGAAATGGAAGTGAATTAAATTTGAGAAGGTTGAAGATGTGCTAGTGCTGGCCTGTCACCGGCAACCGACGAAAGCGAGGGTTGGGCGGGCCGCCACGTGGACGAACAGCGACGAGAAATAGAAGTAGTAAAGGATAGCGATGAGAGATTGGGGCAATTGTCTCAGCACGTTTGATCCGTCTTAAGCATGTCATAGGGGCAACAAAGAAAAATCGGGCTTTGGATATGTCCGATACGCCGGAATCTGATGGCGACGAGGAGGCGCGTAATCCACGGCAAAGGCAGGACGAGAAAGACGTTATCGGTTCGGCTGGCGTTCGTGTCCGATCCTTTCTGGGTAAAGGCGACTCCTTTTTTATTTTATTCAGTCGACAAAGCAGCAAGTTCTGACGTAAAGATTCGATTTTTAGTTCCAGTTCGCTCACTCCAGTCTGCAAAGTTCCGTCCTTTATCCCATCAGCTCCTCCTCTACTTCCTTCCGGCGACGCCCTTGCGCTCCTCTCATTTCTCTTCTCCGTCGCCGCCGTCGCCGCCGTCGTCGTCATGGCCTTCGGTTCCTGGATCAGCCGCTTGCGCGCCTCTTCTTCCAAGGCCATCCTCGACGGTCTCCGCGGCGCCCGCGTGGATTCCTCCCGGGGCCGCCATTCTTCCGCTCCGGCTCAGAGGGCGCTAGCGGCGACCGCCGCCGGGTCCGGCGGAAGCGACCACCGCCGGTTCTGGCTGTGGTCGAGCGCCTTGGTCCCGCTAGCCGTCGCCGCCTCGGCCGGATCGCTCGCTCTTCGGTCTTCTCCGGAGCCGTCGCTCTGCGAAGCTCCCGGTCTCGATGCTGGGTATGGAGTTTTCTCGTCGATTTGGGTTTCGATGTTCGTCCTGTTTTTGGTGAAAGTGTTGGGATTAAATGCTGAAATCGAGTGCGAGCTTTGTGCACTGACAGTTAATGATGGTGCTCCATGTCCAGATAAAAAGATGGAAGAACAGAAGTGAAAATGACATTTGGAAAAGTAGAATCTTTAAACTTAATGGCAGGAGAATCTTCTCTTCAACTTATATCTTTATGAAAATAAACAAGGATTTTTGTTGAATCATTGACAATTGCGGTTCTTCCGAATGATGTGTGTCATGTTACATTCCCTGCTACAATCTTGCTTTTTTTTTTTTGGTGATACTTTTGATCTGGAAATTGCTGGGCTCATTCTGCGAGTGGACGATGAATGATCAATATCGTCATACGAAACAATCGATTATTTAGGTAGTCAAAAATCCCACTGCAGGAATTAATATCTGGCAAATTCCCACGATTCTCCAGAAACTTTTAGTACCTGCTCGAGTCCGGGTTATTTGTTCTTTGCTGTCAATTATTTGCGACTTCAATTTATTGAATGCTTTGGCTACAGTCCAAGACTCAGCTTCTGTTCCCCTGTAAGAAGGTGGCAACTTTTGAATAAGAAGAAAGTAATTGAGCTACCTATGGTTACTTTAAGTCTCTAAAATTTTATATTGTGGACATATATTCTCTCTCTCTTTTTTTTTTTTGGTGGAATGTGTACATATATTTGTCTTCCATAAGTTTATGCTGAAAGTTTTGGAGTCAAACTTATTCTGTTTTTCCCGATGTTTCTCAGCAATTAAGCAAAGAACAGTGGGATGATGAATTTTCAGTGCTGGATCTTTTGTTTTCTAGTGCTCATGGAAGTTTCTTCCCATTCAACTTTTAATGAGCTTGCAAGGATCTTGATTTGGTGGCAACTATTCTTTTGATGTCAGAGGTGTCAAGCTCGGGGGCAAAGGCAGCACGGCATATCTGGTGAAAGGCTCTCATAAGGAGGTTCCACAAGAGCTCATTGACGAACTTGTGGCCATCTGTGGGGTACTTTTTCTCATGTTTGACAATCTGTTGAAATCTTTTTTCACCTCTTGGATGAGGGCAAAGATTCGTCACCTCTTGGATGAGGACATCCTTGCTTATAGTGTTGATTTATTGTGATATTGCTTGTGCAGGAGAACTTGACAATGGATTATGAAGAGAGGTTTCTTCATGGAAAGCCCCAACACAGTTTTCACAAAGCAGTGAATATTCCTGATGTGATTGTTTTTCCCAGGTAAGATTGGTCATCTTTGTTCAGTACATCATATGCACCAATGAAAGGCTTGGCTTACCTGCCTTTCCAGATCTTACCCTTTGTATCCAAATAGTACTTTAAGAAGAAAATTCAAGACCCTAGCCCAAGTACTGGATCACATCAGCGGCTAACTATCTGATCAGTGTGAATGTGACGTGCAGGTGAAATAGGTAAAGAGGGATGGCAACCGATTTTTTGTTAAAACGGTGATAAAATGTTGTCCTTATTAGTTAGTGTAGCAACCAGATAGACAGATACTGGGGAATAGGAGGGAATGATTTTAGCAGGATACTTTTGGTGTTGAAGATGTTTTTCAGGAATTATGGCTTAATACCACGACCACTAACAGATGAAATTTACTATTACAGGGGAAAAATAAAGAGGGATGGCAACCGATTTTTTGTTAAAAAGGTGATACAATGTTGTCCTTATTAGTTAGTGTAGCAACCAGATAGACAGATACTGGGGAATAGGAGGGAATGATTTTAGTGGGATACTTTTGGTGTTGAAGATGTTTTTCAGGAATTATAGCTTAATAACACGACCACTAACGAATGAAATTTACTATTACAGGGGGAACACCAACTTTGGTTATGGTTTGAAGATGTTTTTCGCGAACTATAGTTTAATAACATAATCTCTAACTAATGAACATGATTATTCACCACTACAGGGGAAATAAACTTTGTTCATATGTTAATTTTCTGGTTAACTTCTCTTGCAAGTTAGCAATGTTAAGTTTCCTGTCTATTAAATATTCAAAGACTTTGCTGCAAATTAGTGTGTATTCCTACTCAGCAGCAATTCTGTTTTTCATTACATGATGTGTTTGAATGCTTAGACGAACCTCCTTTTTTTTTAATTTTCTTTTTTTAAATTTACTCGTTCTCATTCTCAATGAAAATTTAGTTAGTTTGCATGTTGAATTTCCTTCTTTGTCATATTCTTTCAATATCTATTTTCCCTCTCATCTCATTGACCATAAACTGATTCTACTCTGTTCGGGTCATGAGTTGATGAGGTTGCGTACAAGTAATACAAGCAATCAAACTAGGAGCAGATGGGATTTCTCATATGTGCTTGTGCATGCTCATCAAATGCATAAGATGAGAACAATAGGTGATATGCGTCTACCATTCTAATCTACAGTACTAGCGAAAAGCTTGGAGCAGAAGTTGTCTCAATAGTAGTTTCAGATATCATGAGGAGTCCAAAACTCTCACATGAAACACAAATAAGTTGGCCCCTAGATGGGCGTTTTTGATTCTATCGGGTTGTATAAACCGAAATTCTTGGGGACGCATGCATAAATGCAAGTTTCTGCTGTAATGAACTTTTGGCTCTTATCTTTTCCTTCAGAAAATGAAGTTAATGGGAAAATCCTGAACTCGGCTTCCTGTGCTTAGATTATGAAATTTTCATGCACTTCCACTTTTCTAATGTGTATTATGGACTTTCAGGTCTGAGGAGGAAGTCTCTAAGATAGTCAAATCTTGCAACGAATACAAGGTTATATCCTTCAATGTGATTTCAGTAAATTCATTAGGTTATAGTATTTCTGTTATTATCACATGCTTCTTGTGTTTGTAATTGGCTGGGGCTCTCTTTTAATTTAAAAAAAAATTCAGATAATTCTATGGATTGGGAAACAGATGGCCCTTTGCTGGCCTAATTTACTTGCTGAAAGTACTCACGTTTACATTTAACTCTTGGACTGCTTTAAATGTTAACTTGTTCCGTTCAAAATTCCCCAAGCAGGTGCCCATTATGCCATATGGTGGAGCTACCTCAATTGAAGGCCACACATTATCTCCCAATGGGGGTGTTTGCATTGATATGACATTGATGAAAGTATGTGTAGTTACCTTTACTATATATTTTACCTAAATAGCTCCCTATTATGCTAAAAATTCAGATACTTAATTCTACAATTGAAACCCAAGTCAATGGAACTCTTAACGTCCTTCAAATTCACTTTGCATGATTTCTATTTCGTAATAATCTGGGTGTTGATTTTGTTTTTGACATGGTTGCTCATTACTGTCTTTAAAGTATAAATACTGCGATCATGTGTTAGAGGTAGAATTAAAAAGATGAGTATTGTAAAATTTTTGGGTGCTCCTTATGAACCTGTTTGTATAGGGATTAACCCCTTGGTACCTTTAATGAAATTAATCGTTCAAAATGAATAATGAAATGTAATATACATTTTCTTGAGTTCTATCATGCACCTGGGTTTAAATTAGATTAGGTGACAACCCTTACTGCCTTTAAACTTTGCTTTCTTTTACTGATATGGTTTTGAGGTTAATGTCATCTGAGAGTCATTAAAGAAAACCTAGAAGTTCGTGCTTGTGTTTTTGAGCTTTAGCATATGGATGTGAATTTTCTAAATATCGTCCATCTCTAGTGCTCATGAAGTAGCTTTAGGTTCTGTGACCTCTGGGTTTGGGAATAGGCTGAATTAATGGGCATTTAGATTGTCATCTCCTTCAGTCAGTTCTATGTTTGATTATCATTCCCTTTCTTGTCAAGTATGAGCTCCATCACTCTTCATCTATTTAGGTCCTCCTTCCACGGCCCACATGCACAGTTTTTCTGCTACAAATGAGGCTGTCTTTTGAGGACCTAATTTATGGTGTCAGTTTATTTATTTTTATTTATTCCCTGCTTGTAATTACTCATGCTTGTTCTCACACATTTCCCATTCACCTTGGATTTTAAGCTGCGCGGAATTTCATTACTGGCATAGGCCGATCATATTTGTTTTAACATCTTTTTGAAGTTATATTCTTGTTCATAACCGGATCATGATTGGGCCTTGTCTTGCTTCTCTGGAATACTTTTGGCAAGAGAGTTTCTGTGATGTTGCAGTGACTTATGTTACCCCATGTTCTTAAAGACTGCTTTAGAGAGGCATCATAAAGTACCTGTCTTGGTTTGAAATAATCGGCTGATTTATCTTTATTCTTATTCCTTATTTTTTATGCTTAAATTACACTTTTTTTTTTTTTTTGAGAAGACGGTCAAGGCATTGCATGTTGAGGACATGGATGTGGTTGTTGAGCCTGGCATTGGTTGGATGGAGCTTAATGAGTATTTGGAACCTTATGGCTTATTCTTTCCTCTTGATCCAGGTCACTTTACTTTTCAATGCCTCATGTCAGTTCTTTGTACAATTCTTAATTTTGGAACTTGTGGGGCCTCCTTATTTGACTTAATTTTCTACTGTATAGTTATTTTCAATGCATTAGTTACATTTAAAAATTGTCTTAGGGAATTTGCTTGTAAAAGAGGTTTTGCCTTGTTGATCTTTGTGCTTTCTGTAGCACGGTTTAGTGTGGAATATCTCAAAGTTTCTCAAGTACGCTGGTAAACAGGTCCTGGCGCTACCATCGGTGGCATGTGTGCTACTCGTTGCTCAGGTTCTTTGGCTGTGAGGTTAGTTCCTTTGCTTTCTTCAACATGTTATGTCATGATTGCAATGGTGTTGCTATAATTTGATCATAGCTGTCCTTTTATGTAAAATATCAACAAGCTGCTAATTGGTATGGAATGCTTTGGATGTTGATTAGGTTTCCACGCTTGTTTCCTGCTGATATATTTTCTAGGATGGGGAATATTTCAATAAGTGAACCTTATTTTTCCTGTTTAAGTGATGATGGGCAGAAAGGGTTGGACAGTTCCTGATTTTATGATAAATACTAGAATGCTGTGAAAACTGAACAGTCACCACTGAAATTAACTATGACATCTGTTCGTTTGGGCTTAAACAAAGTAATAATGCTTTCCTCCTAAATTTTGAAGATGCTGAAAAGAAGTTTTTGAAAAAGAAAAAAGTGTTAGTAACTCTACATAGCAATATTTGCTTGTTGAAAAGTTTTAGGTATTCAACATTTGCTAAAAGTTCAATTCAAACAAAAGTAGTGAAGGAAAAGGCAAAAGTAAAAAGCAAAAGTCATTCCAAATGGCCTTTCAAGAAAGGCGACCATGTTAAATTCCAAAGAGAGCAGGTGCTTTGATGATGATGCACGGTGGTATATTCTTTAGCAAGTCAATATTTATGGATTGTTTGAATACTGAATTATGGAGATGATCTGTTTCAAAAGAAGCTTTTTCCTTTTACTTCAGCGAAATATGATATGAAGCAATTGACTTAGGCTAAATATGACATGAAGCAATTGCTAGTTGGAAACTGGTCATCGTAAAAAATCTCTTAAGTGGGTTTGTTTCTCTTGGTGAGTGATGTCCAAGCGCATTTGCAAAATATATTCACATATAAGTTCCTATCAAACAAGTAGCCATAGTTCAGTAGCATATTTATGGTTTGTGGTTCCTTAGTATACCATTGGTGCTGATACTGGCAGCCAGATTTTGGATTTCCTTTTTTATATGAAATATGAATTTAACCCTTTGCCATAGGAAGTTGTGCATGCTATTACCCTTCAACTGTTAACTTTTTTTCCCTTTTTTCTCTATGGTGAATTTCTACAATATTGCCTAAAAGAATATTCCATTTTTTTGGGTTTAAATCACTTAAGCTTTTAGCATGTAGGTATGGAACTATGCGCGACAATGTTATCAGCCTTAAGGTTTGTGGAGTTCTTCCTTGTTTCATTATAATGCTGCAGGATTTCTCTTGTTTCATTTACGTGCTGCAGGATTTCTCTGACTGCTTGTATTGTAGGTAGTTCTGGCCAATGGAGATGTGGTGAAGACTGCCTCTAGGGCTCGAAAGAGTGCTGCAGGGTTGGTTCTGTTATTTTTTCGCTCAGCTTCTTTTTCCTCTAGCAAGTTTGTGTACCTTACTTTATATAGCATTGGTTAGCTAGGTCGCATGTCTGAAGTTGGAATGAGGATGCCAAATGTAGTGTGTTGTCCCTTAGTTTTAAAGGCTATTTTCATCTAAAGAACATGCTTTTATGTAGGAACTGATTTTATTAAAGAATGAAATGCATTAGGGAAAACGAAAGAAAGCTAAGTGGTTTGTGATGGAAGAGTGGTTGGGTTGGGCTGACTAAAACCTGGTTGACAAAGGGGATTATTATGTGCCTGTGAGAGGAGATATGGCAAGAGTACAAGCTTTGATTGGATGTGCTGTAATCCACCACCAACCAAAAAGCAAAAAATTGATAATGGATCTTCGGTTCATATTCCTGTCCGTATAGATCCTGATAAGAGAGATATGTGAAGCTCATATGAAGGCAGAGAAGAAGGAAATAAAGGTTGGTGGATTGTGGGATGTTAACTATCGAGTTCTCAATGAAATGAAAGTTTGGAATGCTGTATTTGCTGTGTTTTAGGTATGCCTACTGTTAAAGCCTTTTCATGTGTATGCATAATGGAACCTATCTGAAAGTTCCATAATGTTTGTCTTGGTCATATGTCTTCTGCCCATTTTCACTCTTCATGCTGGCATAACTTGAAATAAAGAAATCTGATAACTGTCATTTGATGAGATCAGCCCTATTCCTATGAATTTGTAGGTAGAATTGTTTTGTATCAGTGTTTCTCTATTTATAGCCACAGGAAGACATGAAGATTTCATTAAATGATTGTTGGGAAATGTGTAAATTATAGATTAGACGTGCTATTAATTTAAATAGAAGGCACTCTTGATATTAAGGTGCAGATTAAACTAAGGTTATAGCTTTTTCCTTGCTTCCTTTATGAACACAGAGTCCATCTCAATGCCTTTCCAATGGATTTCTTTTTCTTATTTAGGCATAATTTACAGTCCAGGTGGTTCTCTTCTGGTTTTCTCTGTATTCTTGACTACTTGGGACCTAAATTTAAATAATTTCGACTACTGAGCATGTGGAATGTGAGAACACGATCATATGACAATATTTACAGATATTAGAGAATGGTTTTACATATTACAAGTTCCAGAAAAATTAATTCCTCAGGGATTGTGGCAATGAACACATATGACTCAAATGCTAAAAAATTTGAAAAACCTTCCTCTCTAGAATGTCAGTTTTAGTTAGCTTTTAGCTATATATGATTTTTACAATGTGCTGCTGACATTGGAGATTATTCAAATAACAGGTATGACTTGACCCGCCTGATTATTGGAAGTGAAGGAACTTTGGGTGTGATAACAGAAGTTACCCTGCGGCTTCAGAAAATTCCACAGCATTCAGTGGTATTTTGAGACTCTCTTCAGTTTCGTCGGCATGTGTCAATAGTATATATATTTAATATATGTCCAACCATCTAAAATCTTCAAATTCAATTGGGAGAAGTATTTTACACCCCACTTTTGCCCCTCTTTTGTTATTATTTCATCTCATTGATGCCAGTCCGATGAGGGCAAGGAGTGATTGTGGGGCCAAGAAGGATTCGAACAAGATGCGGCTCTCATCATATTATGGGATGCCAAAGGGGCATGAATGAACCGAATTACATGGGGATAGAGTGTTCATGACTTATATATTTTCACAATAGGTGCCTTTTGGTGTAAGAACATAGTTTAGCATTGAAATTCCTATGTCGAGCAAGCTTGGGTGAGAGCATCATCAAAACAGATGACCTTATGGAATTTGCTTACGTTTACTTAGAAGAAAAAGCCATGAAGCTTAGTATAGGATGGGCTAAAGTGGATAATACTTTGAATGAGTTAAGTCAGAATGTTAGAGAAGTAGATTAGTGCCATAATTGATAAAGAAATGACCTGAAGAAGTGTTTATGTTGAGACACTGGGATTCTCTCTTTGTAATTTGTCAATCTGTTACCATCTGTTATTTGACTGGATAAGAACATGCAAGGACACGTTGATTCTTGAAAATAATTATCATGGGTTGCTCATTTGCAAAAGCCTCTAGAGCAATAAGTGTTTCACAATGAAGTTTGGTGCTCTGCTTATTTGCATTTATTGAAACTGATAAGAGTACTTCACATCATTTGTATGTTCATGTTTAGAAAACTGGGTGGTTCAATTGACTTGATATAATCTCTCGTACTCATGGAGATCTTTTTCGGTTGGTGGATCCTGATAATTGCTGCAGGTTGCAATGTGTAACTTCCCTTCTGTGAAGGATGCTGCAGATGTTGCTATTGCTACTATGCACTCGGGTATACAGGTAGTAGCAGCTGGTTGATCCACTTTTCTAGTTTCACTGACTTTTTCTGTTCATCTACACAAAATTGTGTGGTCCACCAAATGTGTGCTGAACCTCCTGTCCTTCCTGATTAGGTATCAAGGGTTGAGCTGTTGGATGAGGTCCTAATGAAGGCTGTTAATCTTGCTAATGGAAAGAATTTGCCTGAATTACCTACATTGATGTTTGAATTTATTGGCACAGGTGAAAAGACACTTTTTACCAATTATTTCTTTTTCAAATTTAAATGCAGGACCAATTGATTTCTGCTTGTTGTAGTATTGTCCTCTCCATATGCATGCCCAGGAGCATGTGTCTTTGGTACTGCATAACATTCTTCTTTATTGTCATTAGATCTTTAAGATGTTTCGGGAATCAGGTTGTGTTATTAGAATAAGTTATGACTTTTCTCACCGCATAGATAAAACAAGTTATTACATAGTACTTAGCATTTAAAAGCTAATCACAATGGCTTGTAGTTTTAAGAATTTAGTTGGAACTGAGTCGCTAAGTTCAGTACAAGATCATTTCTTGGTGGCAACGACAGGGCTATCTTTCCTGCTTGGTGACTTGAATGTATTTCTTTTTTCGGTGGAATGTGACTGGAATGTTTAATATTGACCTCTTTTCTACTCCTTCACCCCACAGTTAACTTATGCCTTTGGATTTTTTCTTGACTACCAAGTCATAATATACTCAAACGAGCAAGCAATTCTTCACCTTTGTACCCTTGTTCTGTTGCCACAAAGCTTATCTCATTTTTGCTGTAGTATAGAGGCTTATTCACTCGAGCAAACAAATGTTGTCCAGAAGATTGTTTCAGAGCACAATGGCTCGGACTTTGTTTTTGCAAAGGATCCTGAAGCCAAGAAGGAACTTTGGAAGGTATGCTTGCTGGTTTAGTATCATATAAAAACATGCCTCTCTCTTTTTCATGTCGGACTAGCCATAGGGGCATACAGTGGTTGTTCTCTGCTTATAATATCTCCTTTTTTTCGTCCTCTGGTACTGATAGTCATCGCCTTTATGCACCTTTTATTTTTTATTATATATGCCTTATCTATGGATTGGGTAGGTCTTATATTTACTAGATCATGGTATTCTGATGTCTTTGGTTCCTGAGATAGCTTATGTAATCCCTTGCAAATCATGTTTAAGGCCCATTTATGTACCCAAGTGATCAGTCGGAGCAATTTTTTTCTCCTTTGTATGATTGCTTTGTCACTAATAACAGAAAACTACTTTTTGCTGTCTGACATGTGTATCAAATATTCTCGATATTGGTTTCATCAAGATAAGACTTGGTTATATATATATATATGTGTTTGCACATGCAGATAAGAAAGGAAGCTCTATGGGCTTGCTATGCTATGGAACCCACTTTCGAGGCTATGATTACGGTTCGTAGGATCTCTATTTGTCGATTACATCTCAATTATTGTTCTCGTTGTCGTCATCATTGTTATTATTATTACTATCATTATTATTGTTGTTGTTATTATTATGTACTATAGTTTTTCACTCTGTGCTTGTGCGCAATATGCCCTGCAATGTACCCCTTAAAGTAGAGATTATGTTCTTATGGCTTGAAAGAATGAAAAAGACCAAGAGAGTGTCTCTGAATATGTGTGACAGGAAACAACCCTCAGCTTTTGCTTTTCATCTACTCCTCATCAACAAATTTCTTTGGGGATTTTAATGAGTTTTGCTTTTGTATCTTTTTTCAATTGAGTATTACTACAAATCATTATTGCTGAAATCAATAGATTCTTCAGCAAATTCTGTGACTCAGTTCAGGTAAAGGCCTAGATATCATAATCTGTTAGCTGAATCTGTGGAATAGTGGATCAGATGCCAATTATCTATTTCACTGACTAGATACAAATGTTGATTCAACTCAATAAGATGTCATCACATGTGACAAGCTTTATTGAAATTTAATCTTTCTGCTATACCATAAGCCACCAATTTTGTTATGTTCTACTTGATCTTATGAGCAGATGATTCAGATATACATAGGATGGTCTTACTAATTTCCCGTCCTGTTAAGTGTGGTACTTGTTGAAAAGAGAGATTGATAGCAATACTTTCCAGGTAGAAATCACTTAACGTAACTTAACACATACTATGTTGCAAAACATTTTATTCGACTTATATGTGTGTGTTCAATTTACTAGCTGCATTGGCACTTTGGTTTACGGCTTCTATATCCATTTAAAGATTTGGTAACAGACTAATGGAGTCCCCAACAAAAGCAGTTTTAAAAATTTCCTGTACTAATTACCTTCAACATTGTAGGATGTTTGCGTCCCTCTGTCTCACCTTGCCGAACTAATAGCAAGGTCCAAACAAGAGCTGGATGCATCACAACTTACCTGGTACGAGCTATAATGTCCATGCTAAATTAAATGGAATGAGTTTGCTCTTTGTAATTGTGAGGACTGAATTATATATATTTTTCTGTGGTTTTGATTTGTAATGACAGCACTGTAGTTGCTCATGCCGGTGATGGGAACTTCCACACGCTTATTATGTTTGACCCTAGTAAAGATGATCAGCGGGAGGAAGCAGAGGGATTGAACCATCTCATGGTCCAAATGGCCTTGTCAATGCAAGGTATGTCATCTCTCAGGCTATAGTTTTAGAGAATGGAAGCTTCTTCTTTGTTGGGAAAGGTTGCTTTCACCATTCCTCTATGATGAGGAATGTGGTGTGGCAAATTCCCCCTTTACTAATTCTGTTATGTTTGTGTGTGGATTATATGATCAACTGCATTGTAAGTAGATCAAAAAAAGAATGTGTAGTGACGTGTCTTTCTGAGCTCATGCTTTTGTGACTGAGCAGGAACATGCACTGGTGAGCATGGGATTGG
This sequence comes from Eucalyptus cladocalyx, assembly GCA_017140615.1. Lineage (NCBI taxonomy): Eukaryota > Viridiplantae > Streptophyta > Magnoliopsida > Myrtales > Myrtaceae > Eucalyptus > Eucalyptus cladocalyx. The sequence continues at coordinate 38,264,286 of CM029516.1, forward strand.
CACTGGGAAGATGAAGGTACGTCGCTACACTTTCTGATGATGTTTGTCTTCATCTTCTAAGGCGAGATTGTCTTCAAGTAAGGACCGTTTATGTTGGTTGTGTAATGATACATTTAGATGACCTTTGCACTTTATTTTTCCAGTATCTCGAAGAGGAACTCGGGATGGAGGCTCTGAGGACAATGAAGAAAATAAAACAAGCTGTGGATCCAAACAACATCATGAACCCAGGAAAGCTCATTCCTCCCCATGTATGCTTCTGAAAACCTTTTTCAGATGAGCAGTGTGTATTGTTAAAGTATCCGAGTTATTGATATATGCGTAAATGACCAATGTAGTGTCGTATTACCAATGAAAATAATAATCACATCCTGCTCTTCTCTGGTGAAATGATGCTCCTTGACCTTCAATTTTTTGCTTTCAAGCTTTATGTTGTTTTTTGGAAAGCACCTAGCTGAGATCCTCGAAAATCCTTTTCAAGCTCGACTTTCTTCTCAATTTTCTCATGCAGCATGACCTAATCTCTTTCTGAAGCTACATTGCTTGAGTTTTTCCAATTATAAAAAGTTCTGAAATCCATGAAGAACTGCATTTGGTAGCTGATATATAAATATGTTTCCACAACTAGAGAGATTATAGACAAAGTTGAGTTTTGTTACTCTCTGCAATCAAGTTTGTGGGGGCCTATCCTGGAACAAAGAGATTAACTTGATTTCAGAATCGGGATCAGCCAAAATTTCGCACTTTTTATAGGAGCAGGATGCACTGATTATAGAGGTAACTAGTTCTCATATCATGTATGACATCATGTGGTTGGCACTTTGTCTTTCCCTAATTATTTACTAATTTAGGGATTAATCAGACTAAGATTAAGTTGGGCACAAGAGTCGCTGTCTTCTATATCACCACCTTCTCTAATGTAACAAGCGGTGACCATCATTAGGCTGACGGGAACCAGAACGACAGAACCCCATTATATAGGCTGATGACTTGAAAGTTGGTAACAATGTCGAATTATACTATGGAAGACGGAAACTTTTAGGTTTTGAACGACCTTTAGGAACATGTGCAAAGAAGAAACTTTATCTTTTTCTTTTCTTTTCAGTGAGTGACGACAGGAAGTGTGTGTTAATTGAAGTTTGCTTCTTCTCATATACAAGCCAATTTAGTTTAAGCATTCGTTTGTTTCATGGAACATGGAAAATATCATGAAACTTACGTTCGAGGAAGTCTGAGTACTACCCCAACTCCTGGGGACCCAAGCCTGTCTTTGGGAGACCCGGGTTTGGCTACTAAGGGCTCAGATTCGGATGCTGGGGTCCTCTGACCTCAGGAGATCTGGGCTTGGCCGAGGGGTTGGGGTGTCAATAGTTTGGTTCGGGTTTGGGTCGAGTTTCCATGTGACCCGAACCAAACCAAACTGAACCAAAGAATATGTGTGCTTTCCTTACCCGGAATCTTGACCTAAACCGGATGTAACCTGAACCGTGTCTTCGGGTTGGGTCTAAAACTGGACTAAAAGACGCCAATCTACTCTGCAACTCCTCTCCCTCATAATATCCCAAGCGGTAGAAGAAATCAATGTACCAAAAGTAGAAGTAGCAGTCCGTAAGCATATCATCCCTCTCTGAATATGGGGTTATAATGTCAAAGACTTCCTCCAACCATCTTGCTAATAACCTGCAACTTCAAATTGAAATCTCCCATCTGTTCCATCTAAAACCACCCTTAACTCACTCCTCCATCTCCCACTAATTCATATCAAACTCACTGCCACACTTATGTTTCTCACCGGAAACCCAATAAAACCATTACAAACGGTTGGTTGGTCCCCTTAATTTCACACGAATTCAAGAACTCCAAAATCCAACTTCACTGGCTTCTCCTGGAGGAGGCGGGCTTTGGTGAACTCGCCGGGTTGGAGCTTCCTTAGGGAGTGACGACCAAGGAATGTAATTTGTTATACATTATTCTTCTTATATTGAACACCACTATTTATGCTAAGAAAATTACTTAACTAAATGATGTGATAGTTTCTTATTCGATGTTTAAAGAAGTCAAATCATTCAATTCATGCACCTCGCTTGTTTCATATCTTATCGAAACTTGCCACGTTATTCATTCGGTTTTATTAAGATTTCTTAGTATGTCTAGAGATATGTCCTTTCTCGTTGGCGCATAGCAAATCCAAATATTCTTTTTCATTAAATACGATTGACAAGTGACCTAATGGCAAAGGTCGACAGAGATAGGCAAACCGAAATTCTAACCCAACTGCCAATGAGTCCTCTTGCTCTCTGGTAACAATTTGGTCGTTAGATATTCAGTGACGTCCTTGCAAAAACTAAGAATATGTAATACAGAATAAGGGCGTGAATAATAATCATTCTGACCATAAATTAGTTTTTTTTTTTTTTCTAGATAAGTTTATGAACAAAAATTTGTATTTGATAACAATGCAAAATTTTTGCCCTTGAAATAGGATTTTGTTTGATAACAACACAAAATTTCTTCCTCTTGGGGGGCAATAGATGGTGGCGGCGGCAGTAGATCGGTGGCCGGTGACTGGCGAGCGGGGGCTCGCAGCCAGCGATTGGTGGCGACGGATGGCGGGTGAGTGGTCGACTAATAGAGAAGACAAAGTGATGAGAAATTTTTTTATTTTTCACTTTGCTTCAAACATATTTCTAGACTAAAAATTTGTTTCAGAAATAAAAGATGAAATTGCATCACTAAATGGATTTTTCATTTAGAAACAAGTGTGGAATAGAAGTGTGGAATAGAAAAATTATTTCTAGAGTGGAAATTTTGATTTGTCATGCCTCCTAAGTATACATTGTTCACTGTGCTACAACATGGACATATAAAAATGAGAAGGTGCTGATATTCACCCTTAACCTACCCCAGTTTGCTTTAGAAAATGCTTTCATGTCTTCCTAATTCCTGTCATCGCCCTCCATGTTCAAATCACTTTCTCTGCCATCATCTCCTCCCCTTCTAAACATACATTTCATCCTCACTCATTCACAGAGAGAGAGAGAGAGAGAGAGAGAGAGAGAGAGAGAGAGTTGATGATGGCTTCCTCTCGCGCGCCGACATAGTAAAAGATCTTGGATCGATGCGGATCTATGGCGATGGCTCGGTTTACCTTTTAGTATTGACGAACTGGACTTCTCGGCAATCCCTACAATGAACGAGGACTCCATCTTTTGCAAAGACTTTACATACGACGAGCTTCGTGACCTCCAGCTCCGGATATACAAACCTAAAACAATCGCCGTCGCTGCCTCTTCCAACGTTCATAACCTCCCAATCATCATCTAACGGAGGCGGCTTTTGCAATAGCTCTGCCACAACAGCTGCCCCCGCCTCACCTCCGCCTCTGGTGTGGTGGTCGTCACTCCAGACATCGGGCTGTCGCCGGAGCACCGAGTGCCAGTCATCTTTGACAATGTCATCCGCACAGTGAGGTGGATCGGAGGTCGGGGCAGGGATGAGTGGTTGAGTGAAGGAGGAGGAGGAGGTGGTGTTGAAATTGACCTGGAGAGGAGGTTTGTAGTTGGGGATTCTTCCAATGGGACCCTCGCACACCACTTGGCGGTTCGGCTCGGGTCTGGGTCATTGAATTTGGATCTGGTTAGGATCAAGGGTTACATGCTGATTTCGCCCTTTTTTGGTGCGGTCGCACGGACCGGATCGGAGAAGAACTCGGCCAAGCCGTGGTTGAATTTGGAGTTCCTGGATTGGTATGCTTTTGTCACGATCTTTGCTAACATATTTATCATGCATTCCTCTTCTGGGATATAATCAAGGTGACGCCTTTAGCAACCAACCTTATTTCCCATGCTTGTACATGGGAGAAAATAAAAATTCGATCACATCATAACTAATTCAAATTGTCAAATTTTGTACCATATTATATATGGAGAAGGTAAATGAAATTACTTCTGAGATAGGTCAATTAGAAATGTTCCGCAGAAATTTTTGTCGTCTTACCAGCAGATGAAACTACTGCTATAACAATTAAAAACAGTGTTACTTATCTTTTCAAGCTTATATTATGATTGATCTTTCACGTCTTGTTTTTAATTCTATACAATTACATCGGAATAAGTAAAATTACATGCGCACATAAGAAGCTAAATCTTTGATTAATTATGCTAAACGTCCTCTTGATTTTCGTACGATACTAGGAATCACGTGCCCCTTCTATGTAAAATATTATGATTTTCCTAAAGACCAAAGGAACCCGCTAGAAAGAACAACAGTTCTATTTAGAAGATAGAAGTATTACTTTCTTTTTTTTTTTAGTTAAAAAAATTTATATTCATGGCTCAAAAAAAAAAAAAAAATATATATATATATATATATAAGAAGTAATGGTAAAGCAAATCGAAGCAAAGCAAAGGGCAGAATACTACAAAATAAAGCCAAATCCAGAAAACAAGGAGGATCAATAAAGTACCAACAGGGTTAAGCAAATATTCATTAAAAAAGAATGGATCTATTAAACAAAATAATTGGCGGTCAATTAGTGGATCTCGTATCGTCGTCGTCAGTGATGAATACTGCATGCTTAGGTTTGGCTTCCTCTACATCATCACCGTATGGAGATAATCAAAATAGGTTGAATAAATATAGATTTAACCTTTGGAAGAGCAAATGACAGAAGTATTACTTAAAGAACATTGATCCTGCTTTGTTGCTCTCCATTAGGCTTATCCGAAAGGAGAGTACATTGTTCGCTTTTTTTTGCTTGGCATTCTAAGAATATATGGTAAATAAGACTTTGGTTATCGATCGAGCCGGGTCGTATTTCCGAATGTTCAAAGACAAAATAATTGCTTTCCAATGCAAATCCGAGTCCGTTTCTTTCCTAGAGATAACTCACAAGACGTTGCGACAAGTGAAACGAAATACATTTTGACGACCAATTACACTTCCTGGGGTCGTAGTTGGTGGAAGCTAGCGTTGCCGGACAGCGCGACGAGAGACGACCCATGGGACAATCCGTTCGGGCCTTCGAGTCCGGACCTAGAGGCCATGGCTCTCGACCGCATCTTGGTGATCGCGGGCGGGACCGAAATGATGAAAGATAGGATCGACGACCACGTGAAGAGGCTCGCGAAGATGGGGAAAGTTGTGGAATACATGGCGTTCGAGGGCCAATGTCACAACTTTTTCTTGAACAATTCGTACTCGAAAACGGGCGGAGAGGTGGCCCAAGCCATCATGCGTTTCATATACGCAACTAGTGCGTGATTTGGTGGATATTTTGTACATGATCGGCTATTAGCTTGGTTAGGTTTTACGTGATTGGATGTTGGTATTCGATTTGTTTGACATGTTTAGCCTCCCTTACGAATTTCTTTAAGAATTCTATACGTGAATTAGATTCAATTTATTCAAGTTTAGTTACACCAAATGTCAACTTTGACATAACGAATGTGTTGAACGATATTGTTGCGAGCTGCGGCAAATTAATAAGATATATTGCAAAATATTATCCACATTGCTTGATAATGAGCATTTTCTAGATCTTTTATGCAAACTCAGTTTGGCCTCTTTCATTCACCTTGAGTTTGAGAATGATATTACAGATAAATTTAGGAGATTCAGTATATCTCCATCAATTGGTTATGACATTTTACTACTTTAGACATTTATCATGTAAAACTTATATAGGTTCATGTAATGAGATTATATTTTTCTCTCCTCCATCACAACTTTCAACTTGGTATTAAAGTCAGTGTTATCCCTTTCGAGCAGAGAAAAGTGATAAAAAAGTCATAAACCTTTTGTCTTTGTGCCGATTTAGTCCTAAACCTTTTTTTGGTGTTGATTCAGTCCTAAACATTTTTACATTGTGCCAATTCAGTCCTTTCCGGCCAATTTTGGCCGGATTTTGTTGACTGGATGCCGGCCGACTGACGTGACTTGATCGGCGCGCGTGGATAACTTTTAATAATATCTTAATATTTTTATTTTATTTTATTTTTTATTTGTCTTTTTCCTCTAGCCCGTCACCGAGATCAGCAACCGGCCAAAGGCGACGGCTGGCGAGGGCAAGGTCGACCTTGCCGGCCACCTTGGCAGCCATGTGCGAGGCTCGCCGGCTCCCACTAGCCATGGGCTAGGCTCACCCTCGCCGGCCGTCGCCTCTAGCCAGTCGCCAAGATCGGTGACCGGTTGAAAGAAAAAGACAAAAATTAAAAAAAAAATTAAAATTAAAAAAATTAAAATATTATTAAAAGTTGTCAACGTCACCGACCGACATCCAATTAGTAAAATTCGGCCAAAATTGGTCAGAAATGACTAAATTGGCACAACGTAAAAAGGTTTAGGACTAAATCGGCACCGAAAAAAATGTTTAGAACTAAATCAATACAAAGGCAAAAAGTTTAGGAATTTTTTGGCACTTTTCCCCTTTCGAGCATGTATGTCCATCCCCTCAATCAAATTTTACGTGTCGTGGTCAAATTTCTTACGTTGTTTTCAATCTAACTTGTAGGGGTGATCAGTTCCCGGTTCGGTTCGGTTCCACCTTGAAACCGGGAACCGGACCAGGAGCACCAGTTCCCAAAATTGCGAACCGTGGACCGGACCGTTTGGCCCTAGGACCGGGAACCGGACCGACCATTGGTTCCGGTCCGGTCCGGTCCGGTCCAAAAAAATCGACTCTACTTTTTTGCACTAAAGAACTAAAGAGTGACCGCACTCTTGACCGATTAATCCAATTCGATTCTCGGGCAATTCAACAAAACTAACCACACGTGTTTCACGTGCAAAATATTCAAACTTCACTCGTGTGATTCACGGGATCTCTTGAAGTCTTAATCTCACATTGAAACTAACAAGGAGATTTTTTCTATAAATAAAATAGTAACAAAAAGGGTTTTAATGGTCTCTTGGCCACATAAGAGGTTGCTACCTCAAATTGCAACTTTGGTTGCAATAAGTTATCATGTTTATATGTTTTATTAATTCTATGTATATAAATTATATATAAAAAAATTTGGTTCGGTCCAGTTCCCACCTTGAAACCGGGAACCGGACCAACCGGCCACCGGTTCCAAGATTAGGAACCGGGGACCGGACCGCCGACCATGGGAACTGCCCAAAACCGACCGGTGCGGTCCAGTCCGGTCGGTTCCCGGTTCGGGCGGTTCCCATTGCACACCCCTACTAACTTGCACATGAGAGAAATGTTGAAATATTGTCCTGCATTACTTAACAATAGGTCTTGCATACTCTTTGTATTTATGTAGTTTCTCTTAACCTAGAAATTTAAACTTTTGGATTGAATTTTTTAACAAAATGTTCGAATTGACATGGATATGCATAAACCCTAGTTTAAGGTCAATATACAAATGCACTATAAGTACATAAAGCAATAAACTTTATTCTATGCAAATTAGATAGTACTGCATTAAAAGTTGTTTGGCTGTTAAAAATCTATGACCACAAAGAACCGCGACCTTGATTTTTTTAATATATAATTGTTTGCTTTAGGAATAAACATAATATGATAATTATGTAAATGTTTTGGGGCTTTTATTTGATTTGGGCTTTGTCAATTATACTGGGTCGAAATTGGTGGTGCTTATCTTTTAGTGGGGTCAAAGCCCACGATTAAAAGGCTTAACATGTGCCAAACGTAAGACATAAGGAAAAAAATAAATAAATAATAGGACCCTTTTATCTGTTAAAAAAAAAAAAACAAAACAAATAAAGAGTGCCTAAGACTAGGTAGACCAAATCGATCATCAAGAAGTGGTTCAAATCCTAGCTCATCAACGTACTTGTTTTCTTCATTCAAAAGCTCGAATCGATGAGTCATTATAAAAGAATATCAATTATTCTCAATCATGCCAAATTTTCGATTTAAAACTTCTCTAATATAACTCACACGTGTATTTCAACACTAAAACATCGATTGCCTCTGGGTCTTCCACTTTCGCATGATGGGACACGGCTACCTAGTACCTATGGGCCATTCCCCATCGATCATTGACCGAGAAAGTGTGAATCCATCTTTTTGATAAGCCTCGCAAAGACCATAACTTAAGAAGCTTCCAAATTATATCATTTCATGTAAAAGCTACGTGGGATCATTATATATTATCTTCTCAAATTTGCACAGGAGAGCAAAGGATCGAATCGATGAAGTCCATCGTGGCGATTGTTGTTATCTTTTAGAAGTGGTTAAGATGGGCACCGGGCTCTTTCTTTCCGTGTGGAACTTTGGTGTCGAGCAAAAGGACAAGCACGCGTGTGCGATCGCACAGAAACCCTTTGAATCCTTTCTATACTGGACCGTTTCCTAGGATCGTGTGCGTATGGTCAGAAAAAGGGTCAGAGCTGAATGATTTCCTCCGTTGACACTGCTCTTGATCCGACCTGCCTTTGGACGGGAATAAGGACAAATTGGGGTAACAGTGTGCAAATGAATTGAAAGGCATGGGAAATGGGACGACGACTGTCCTTTTTGCGCGTGTGAGAAGCGACCTCAATTTCTATTTCAGATATAGTACATTGTCCGGCCATTACCATCGTTTTATCTAATCGCGTGGGATGTAATGATACTTCCATCCCATTATCTAAGATGGGGAGGAGAGAGAGAGAGGGGGGGTCGGGGGGCCACCCCTCGGGGGGCCGCCCCTTGGCTCATCTGGCATTTAGGTTTGTGTGTGTGGTATCAAACTAAGTTCAACTCCTCGATTTGGTGAAAGGTAAGCCATCCATACCGGAGATTAGGGGAATTCGCGAAAAATTACTTTCTTATGACCTGATACTAAGTAGTTGCATTAAGTAAGAAATTGTGTTTTCTAGAGTTGAACAAATACAATTCCTTTCAAACATAGTACTCCTCTTCTATATGAGGTGAATATATCAATATTTGGTTCGACCAATTCAAATGAATGAACCACAATATTTATATCCAGGCGCTTTTTTTAAAGCTTTAATTATAGGATGGTGGGCATGACTTTTTGGATTACTATAAGTTGATTGAGTTAAAAGGCATGATGTGGTATTCCAACAAGGAGTGCTTCCCGCTCCAATAACCTAGAGCACGAACCCACATAACTCGAAAAGTTAAAAAAGACAAGATGTGCTCAATTGAACTTTCTCATCTCTTTGGGGATTTTCGAGATTTTCCCCTTAATACGGGGGTCAAATGGCCAAATAATTGAAAAATGGAGAGGATTTTCTTGGGGGAGAATACTAAATACGAGCCATGTGACCTTAACTTTAGGGAGGAGGAAGAAGAAACCACAATGGACAAAACAAGTGTGAAGACAAAATAGAACTCAAGATTCCCAAATTTGCCAGATTTGACAACCAATAAAGATGTGAGGATTGTTCGGTTGACCTCGTCAAAAAAACCGAATTCTTGATTCTAGGGAGAGGAATTGCTTTTACAGGCATGGCACATGGCCCTGCCTCTTGATCATTCCCATAGATCAACGAAGCATCATTTGTATTGTCTATTCTTCCCTTCAGAAGGAGCACTAATCCATTGTTGACTGTCCTCTTCATGTCTACACTGTCTATAGTTGGTGTATGCCTTTTCCCCCAATTTCACAATATAGATCTAATCCCAAGATAAAACAAAATGATGGGTCAAAGGGATTTATAGAACAAAGGTCAGCAAGGCGCGTATCGGCCCTGTCATTATTGAAGTAGATGGCCATGCGTCACAATTGTGTGAGCGAAACGGTCAATGGGTGCATTGCAAGAGACGGCGGGCCTGCGTCCCTAAAACGTTCAACCGTTCACACTTACTAATCATTATACATATCTTCATCATATCCAATTCTATTTTTTAAGTCAAGATAGCGCACGATGAGTGAAGGAGATAGAGCTGAGCCCGAGCCTCGGTCGACACAAATCGATCGATTGGCTGAACGTTTAACTTTGATAGGAAACTACAGACGTCGGCGTTCAATCATTTGTTCGCAACAAAGTAAAGCTCGAATTACATCTCTCAAACGTGCTTAAGCACCCTGCTTTTCCCTGCACCATCGTTTACGCAAACTTAATTAAGTCATTGTTGCTTAAACTTTGTGTGACCGTTCGCGAGAAATTGGATCTCTAATCACATCTCTCGAACGTGCTTAAGATCCAATCACATCCTCCTAATCATGATCAAAGCAATCGCCACGTGAAACAGCCATACACATGGTGGGGTGTCCCGCAATTCAAAAAGAAAGAATACAAATGGCTTTTTATATGTCGAGGAGGTAACTTCTTGGATTCCAATAGGCATCCATCGTATGTGGTCCATCATACAGTCAACGGCAATTTATTTACAATATAACCTCCAACATATGGACTCATTAAAATTGACAGCTTCTAGAGAGTATGCAGTCAAAAAGTATGGCCAACCAATGGACTTTTTACGTGCTTTTTTGTAAGCCTCAACGATGTTATATGTCTCCCATTTCTTGATTTCTATATCTGGTTTCTTGTCCAACATGGTGTAGAAAATGAAAATGCTATACATATATTGTGTATACTAGTACGAAATGGCGATGGCCAATTGAGAATGATCTAGCTTTCTCTGTTATAAACTCGTTACCAACCTCAAGTTTTTACGTTGATTTTGCTAACTAGTTGTGAGGGTGCAATATGTTGCATCTAATTAATTAGTTAATGGACTCTATTAATTAATGTCTTTCTGGTTATTGTTAGTATGATTGGACTACTAGATCTCTCCACAAAAAATTCCGAGATCTAGAGAGAAAGGTCTCGATTCCCAAATCAGGATTCTCCATAATAATTGAGACACGAACTCTTTATTCAATTGGGTATTTAGATAGTGGAAGAACGGCACTCTCTTTAATGTGATTGCATCCATGACTGAGAGGAAGTCCGTAACATAGCATCATCCCGTTGTAGAGTCAAATTCAACCTCAATTCAACCGAGATAGAGGTCAGCTTATGTTGCACGGATGAATCCAATTTGTCCGTGGATCGATTTACCGCATACTTCCAACAATTACAATGCTACATATATATCAAAAGACATTTGGAACGTTATGCTTCGAGTTCAAATTCTACTTGGCACAAAACCCCCGAGGCCCGATTCACGAGAAAGTAGTCTGTATGCGAATCCCACTCTGATGCGCCCGTGTTTTGGCTAATTTAGGACACGTGGGCTTACTCCGGCGAGTCGAGGCTAAGCCGGCGTATAGCCTAACCAACCGCAAGATGAAAGAATTGGAGAAGCACGGTGTTTCCGTCCCTGGTCGACGCGGCGCTCGTTCCCCAAACGTTTCCCTAACCTTCGGGGCAATCTACATTCTACAAATGGGGCGGATTTGAAATGGACCAGCTCTTCATGTGTCGTGTGAGCGCCAGACACGCTAGAAATAGGAAATCCGCCAGGGGAACACGGCATGCAACCGCGACAGACATCGGTCGTTACGACGAAACAAGGACTACACAACATGTTCGAGGCGGTTCCGTCTATTCATCTTTTCCCGAAACACTTTTCTTCCTTCGACTCCTGGAACATCTGAGCTCAGGTTCTCGTCGTTGACCGCCCAATGGCCGAAGACCACGTTTCAAGCGCTAGACATGACGTTTGTTCCGACCCTTTGCTCGTCTATATTTACCAGGTATTGACACGTCGCGTGAACGCATTCTTAGGGAAGAATTCCAAAAAAACAAAAAAAGGACTTTAAATGTTCCCCCTTTTTATCAAAACGACTGACGAAGTTGCCTAAAGTGATAGCAACCGGGAGGGGGGGCCATCTAGGAAAACCTGGTGGATCGCTATTGGGCTTATATCATATACCAACTTGGCGTCACTAGCAGCTCTTGCTGTCCCGTTCTTAGATAGCAATGTGCACAATAAAATAGTCACTTGTAAAATTCTACCTACAATCAACAAATTATATCCAACCTACTTTTGTTTTATTCAACCTACTTTTGTGTGTATGTGCGATATTTCTTCTGCTAGAGTTTCGTATTCGATGGTTGATAAACTGTGTATGGATCCAATCTTTTTCAATCCATTATGAACTTGCAAAACCTTTTACATGATGAGGATTGGAAAAAGCCCCCAGGGTCAGCTCGATTGGTCAGAAGGTTGGGAGATTTGCAGCTCGGGAATAAAAAATCAACCGTTTCAAGTTCCACAAATTGTGTGCAAAGCGTTCTCAGTCGGGTGTTTCATGGATTTCCAGGCAGTTAGATTTTCATGCTCGTCTCTTTGGATTATGAGAAAAAATAGGATTGGAAAGGAAGTTTGCTTTGTTTCAAGGAAAAGAAAAAAGGAACGGGAAGTTTTTCAGGCACTGAACAACGTTAGTGGAATATAGATCTAAAACCTGCTGATATCATTGTCTTAAATGGTGCTTATGAAATATTTCTTTACCTCAACTTTTACCACTAATCCCATTGGAGAAATTATATCTTATTTTGTACTACTAGTGCTTATGAATACCGCTCCCAATCATCTTTGAATCGATATGCTGTTCGAGTAAAAAGTACGCTACAAAAATTCTTAAGTATACAAAAGATGACAAAAGCAGCAGAGAAAAAAAGCAGAAAAAATAGGAAAATAAATTCAAATCGATACTTAACACGTGATTCAGAACGGCTAGCGCAAGTTGGATCAGCCAAGGAGAGAGAGCTACAAAACCTTCAATAATCAAAATTGCTCCAATGAAATGGTACCAGCAGCCACCAAAGCTCATCGAATGGTCCATATTCCAAAACCATAAAGATGAAAAAAAAACCCCCTACCTGTCAGAGACATTAATAGTACTACTGTCATAATTTTCCCGCTTATTTGACATGGTTGAATGCATACCATGTGTGGAGAAGTATGGGAAAATTTCTAAAGCAGTCCTAAATATATTATACAGATATTAATTTAATCATAATCTTTTTCATTTTGTCGATGTAACTTTAGATCTTTACGCATAATTCCAATATAGTCATCCAAGCCAATTATCACTAGAAATTACTGAGTGACGTGAGTAAACTTTTCCATATCGGCATCTCATTGGATGCCATGTCAGCAATATTTAGTGGGATTGGCCAGAAATTAAAATTGATTTAGTATCTGTACAAAAAAATTTAGAACTAATTTGGTAATTACCCTCAACAAGCATATATTGCAAGATATTTAGAATGTTACACTTTGAGATCAGATTCTATTCAAGGCAGCCTTTAAGGGTGCGTTTGGTAACATTTCTATTCAAAAATTGTTCAAGAAAATAGAAATAGAAAAAATTATTTTTGTTCTGGGGAACAATTTTTTAACAGAAGAACATGTTTGATAACTACACAAAATTTATGTTCCTGAAATAGAAAAAGTACATAAACACTTTTGATAAATTTGTATAATTTTTTTGTTTCTTTTAATTTTTTAATATTTTTATTTTATTTTATTTTTCTTTTTCTCTTGGGCCAGTTGCCGGCCATCACCGTGGCTGGCAACCGGCTAGGCGACGTTTGGCGAGCTTGCCGAAGGCCGCCAAGCCACGGCGAGGCTCGGCCTCGTCTTGGTTGGTGAGGCCGAGCCTTGTTGTGGCTGCGCGAGGCTTGGCCTCGCCTAGGTTGGGCGAGATCGGCCTCGTCGGATTTGGGCGAGCTCAAGCTCACCCAACCAAGGCAAGGCCAAGCCTCGCCAGGGGCCGGCGACACTCTAGCAAGGTCACCAGCCAAAGAAAAAAGAAAAAGAAAAAAGAAGAAGAAAAAGGAGAAAAAAATAAATAAGTTTTGTGTTTTTGTTCTTTTGTTTCTTCAAAAAGTGTTCCCGGGAACAAGAAACAAATTTTTTTTTTCTTGTTTTTGTTCCCAAGAACAAAAAAATATTTTGTTCTCATAAACAAAAGCGTAAACAAACGCGTTTCTGTCTTTTTTTGTTCCGTAAAACAAAAAAACAAAAATTGTGTTCCGGGGAACAAAAAAAGAACACAAATAAATAGGCACTAAGTCTTGATTCGCAAGAAACTAATTTGCTTGCAAAACTTATTCGGATGTGCCTGTCTTTTGGCTAAAAAAAAATTACTCCGAGTCGAGGTTCACCTTATTGCGCAACCTAATTGGATCGAAATACACATTCTATGTATGCGTGGATTTGAACAGGCCAAATGTTCATGTTTCATGTGAAAACCAGACATGCTGGAAATAGGAAAGCCTCTAGGGATTCGAAGCATACAAGCACGACAAACCCCAAGCTGTAACGGTGAAACAGACATCACATGACTAGTTTGGAGGCGGCTCGGTCTCTCGATCCTCCCAAAACTGTTTTCTCCTTTCAATTCCTTGGAACATCAGACCTCAGCTTCACGTTGTTGACCTCCCCTCCAATGGCCAAAGCTCACGTTTCAAAAGCTAGACTTGATGTAAAAGATGATCGTAGCAAATGTAAAGTAAGCAATTCCAGCGGATGGATCAATGCAAAAGAAAAGGAACAGGGAAGTCCTTAACGGTTGGATCAATGCAAGTTAGTAAATGCAAATCATCAAAAAGAAACAAGCTAATATCATTTTCTCAACGGTGCCTATAAAAATATTTCTGTGTTTCCACTATCAACACTAGTCCTATAACATTGGCCACGGAACATTTCAGTCGTGTTAATAGTCCATTGGAGAATATACATAATTTTTTGTTTCTTGTACTACTAGTCCCACATATGAAATCAGGAAACGAAACAACAGCAATCACCAAAATTTTTACACATACAAAAAGTTCAAGCGGAGCTTATATGAGCGGAGTGGTTGCCGTCGACGATCGTGTTTGGATCGGCATCATGCTTTTGGCACTATGCAAAAAGATGACAAAAGCAATAGAGGTAAAGGCCAAAAGAAAGAGAGAAAAAAAAAAAAAACAGGAAGCTCTCGCCCACGATTAGGAGTGGCTAGTAGCGCAAGTTGGACCGGCCAAGGAGGGAGGGAGTGAAGGAGAGAGAGGAGATGCAAGCAAAAACGCTCGAAATGATCCGAATTGCTCCAATGAAATGTTACCAACAGCCACCAAAAAGTTCATGCTCATCTAATGGTCCAGAGATATTCCAAAACCATCAAGATAAAATCACCTCCCATCCTCCATTGGCTCGTGTGACACCACGTTCCAATAATTCCCCGGTTCCCAAAATTACCAATCTGTCCCTCCTCAACCCATCATTTCTCCTCTCTGTCCACCGCACGCCTCCTCCCTCCGCCTATTTATACGACCCCCCCACCACCATACACCACCACCACCACCACCACCGTTGACAGAGAGAGAGAGAGAGAGAGAGAGAGAGAGAGATGGGTTCGCTTCCTCACGTTGTGGAAGATTGCATGGGCGTCCTCCAGGTCTTTAGCGACGGCTCCATCTTCCGGGCCGACGAGATCGACTTCCGGAACATCTTCGTCGTTGAGAACAAGTCCATTGTCCACAAGGACTACCTCTACGACAAGGAGCACGGCCTCTCCCTCCGCCTTTACCGACCCGCCTCCCCGCCACCGCCGTCTGGTAAGCTCCCCATCGTTTACTACCTCCATGGCGGGGGGTTCTGCGTCGGGTCGCGCCTGTGGCCCAACTGCCACAACTGCTGCACCCGCCTCGCGTCCGGCCTCGGGGCCCTGGTGATCTCCCCAGACTACCGCCTCGCTCCTGAGCACCGGCTCCCGGCCCCCATAGACGATGCGCACAGTGCGCTGAAGTGGCTCCAGAGCAAGGCCAAGAGCGAGGACGTCGACGGGTGGCTGGATCCCAAGGCGGCGGACTTTGGCCGGGTTTACATAGTAGGGGACTCGTCCGGGGGGAACATCGCACACCACCTGGCGGTCGATCTAGGGTTCGGCTCGCCGAAGCTGGCCCCAGTCCGGGTGCAAGGCTACGTGCTGCTTGCGCCCTTCTTCGGCGGGGTCGCCAGGACCAAGTCGGAAGAGGGACCATGCGAAGGCCTGCTCAATCTAGAGATACTCGACAGGTAATATATTGAAACCTACTATATATCTCGGTTAGGTATATCCAATTTCTTATCATACGCGCGTGGATGCATCGTAGGACTTCCGCTTCGTGTTCATTCATCACCAAGACCTTTTCTTGCCCCTCCACTTTGATGTCATTAAACTTTGCAAACCACAAAAAATAAAACTATAATCACATTCACAAAAAAAAAAAAAAAAAAAAAAAAAAAAAAAAAAAAAAAAAAAGATCAGCACGTCGATATTATAACGTATTTGGTCGTGCGACTAAATTCAGCAATTTTTCATAGGGAAAAATAAATTTCGTGACTAATGTTTGCCCAAGTAATTTCAACCCATGGAATCTTGGAAGATGAGGGGGTGAAAGGTTTATTCCGGCGCACAATATTTTTCCGACTTGGACACATTATGCACGATAAATCTCCATTGAAGCACATCATTTTCACAGAAAAAAAGATTGAAAGTGGCCTGGCCTCGGGATCCGTACACAGGGGCGGTTCCACTA
Source organism: Eucalyptus cladocalyx (assembly GCA_017140615.1). Lineage (NCBI taxonomy): Eukaryota > Viridiplantae > Streptophyta > Magnoliopsida > Myrtales > Myrtaceae > Eucalyptus > Eucalyptus cladocalyx. Next base: position 38,280,729 of record CM029516.1, read on the forward strand.
GGAGGGGGATGTGACCCCCTCTCTCGTGAGGATACCTAATAATCATCAGAGGGATTTTCGAAGAATCTACCGGTCCGCACTATTTCCCGACCTTAGTCCCGTCCCTTTCCCCGTCCAATTCACGAAAATAGACCGGCGCCTCATGAGTAGCTTCAAAAGTTTATTCTGTCTCCACCTATCACGCGATTTCGCCCCCACGACAGATACCCATTATTCATCAATTCCAATCGACATGGCAAGATGGTATTGAAGAGAATAAAAAGAGAGCTCACAAGCATGTGTTGTCGGAGATTAGTGCAGTTAACGTGGGCCGGCTTTCATACGCTAACTTAATTAATTCTTGGATTATGTTGTGCATGTCTCACCGAGAAATTTCGCTCATGTGAAGAGGGAAAACGTCATCTGATTTTCGACATGTTGATGCCGTTGTTCATGAATCTCATGAGTCACATGATAGTCTTCTTGTATCATTATCGTGTCATTATCCTTAAGACTTTGTAAGAAAGCGAATAGAGTCTAAATATCTAATTAGGATTAATTTCGTGTCACCGGATTTTGCGGTTGCTTTTCTAGGTTGATTTTTAAAATTTCTTGGCATATAGTCCACCTCATCCGCCCATTCAGATGGTGCCATTTGACCAGTGAATGAGAGTCATTAAGAGCCGTCTTAATTTAACTTTTATTGACTTTAGTGAAGAGGACAAAAGAGGCGGAGAATTATATTTTATGTAGTCATTAATGCAAAAGATTAAATAATAAAAAAAATGAATTATACGAGGTCCAACTTTGTGTTTTGGGGCGAGATTGTGAAGTCTACCGACTATTCTTTGACATCTATACCTGATTAATTGTAAGACATTAATATAATTAATATTGATGTTTATCCTAAGAAAGGGTGAAAATCCATTTTGAGATTTCCTAGAGGAATATTTGAGACACGTCATACTCATCTTAATTTAGCTTCTGTCATCAATCACCAACTTATAATCCTACTTTACTCATCTTAATCTAGCTCCTGTCATCAATCACCAACTTACAATCCTACTTTTCACAAGATATGTAGGCCCTTGATTATAATTACTATTATAGCAATAAGCTTGTGAAGATCCTGGTTTTAAGATTTTTCCTAGCAACATTATGTTTTTTTTTTTTTGGTTCCGTCTAGGAATTATGGTAGCACTTTACGTGGACCATTTTGTGAAAATGACATTTGGGAAACATTAACGGACGACCCTATTCAATCAAAGCAAATCGATATTAGGGTTAGTGCTCGGTCCAATACCGCCATTGGATCTTTACTTGCCTCATCAGGTCCCTAAAATATACTAATTAAGCTAAGTGCCTTATCCACTATCTTCCCATGAAATTCCATCCGGCGTGAGATGTCTGTCCCGTGATGGAAACTCTTTCTTTTCGGTGCCTCCTTTTCAATCTTGATTGACTCGAGAGAAGTATACGATAGAAGCACGCGAATCACCAGCGAGAACCAGATATCCATCCACCATCAGCTCCCTCGACTCGTGGAGAGATTTGAGCCCGCTTTTTGGTGAAGATAATCTCGTGAAAATCATCAGTCCGTTGACACCCGGCGGCCGTGTGACATGACACACGCACGCACGCACGCACGCACACTTCCTCCATCCTCACGATCCAAAATACGTCATTGCATACATTAGATAAACGATTGAATGTACTAATGTAACATGTCATGTATGAGTCATCCGAAGCGACATGTAACATGTTGGTGCGCGTGCGCATCGCCTGGCTGGACAGGTTTTGGAGGCTATCGGTGCCAAGTGGAGGAGACAGAGACCACCCATTGGCCAACCCGTTTGGACCATTAAGCCCTAGCTTGGAGGCGGCGGCTCTCGACCCCATGTTGGTCATGGTTGGTGGGAATGAGATGCTGAAAGATAGAGTCCAGGACTACGCAGCGAGGCTCAAAGGGATGGGGAAGAACGTGAAGTATGTGGAGTACGAGGGAAAGCAACATGGGTTCTTCACGAACGATGCATACTCGGATGTTGGGAATCAAGTCATACAGGACATCAGAGAATTCGTGCTCGAGAGCTCTAAATAATCGAGTAGGAGAGAATAATCAATGATGCTCATATTGAGATTTGCAAAGAAAAGTGTGTGCAATATTAGGTAGAGGGTGTGGTCTGTAATGTAGTCATGTCGCCTCTATGTTGGAGGGGTTTTTGCTTTTTCCTTTTCACTTGTCTCTTTGCAAGTTTTTCTTTCGGTCTGTATAATAGTATAGGTGATGGGTTGTGGAAAAATCTGGCAATTAAAGGATCTCACAAATGTAATGCCCTGTTATGCGATGCTAATATAATGTAAAAGGAGAGGATTGTGATGTAAATTTTGTGTCCGGAATGGGTGTGTCTAGATAGACTATTACTTTTTGGCTTTTGTTTGATATCAATCTTGTAATGGACACATTTTAGCTGCTTTCTTTAATTCCAAATATCTGAAACTTCCATAATATCCAAATGTTTATATGCAGATTCAGATATATTTTTCATAATTTTATTTGTAGATTGTTCTTTCCAATGGAAGAGAGGACATAGGATTGGAAGACAAACTTCTATTCTCTCCCTATACTCCTTCGTGTTCAGTTCTTGTCTATCATTGCTTTTTTATTAAAACAAATGTTTCAAATAAGTATCTATTAAACATGTTAACAAACTCTCAAATCAACCTTCTAAAATTAGGGCTTCCTCTCTTTTCCCTTAAAGTTGCCGCCTCTCTAAACTGCCGTCTCTAAGGGAGAGGTTTCTCTCTCTATCTCTCTCCCTCCCTCCCTCCCCCCCTCTATATCTCCCTCTTCCATCTTTTGAAGCTCTTTGTCTTTCTTTTCTCTCCTAATCTTTCAAAGCCCTCTTCCATCTTTTGATAGATATAATAGCACTTTGGTGTTGTAGACTTTGTCCTCCGCATGTATATATTTTACCCCACGTAAATCTGATCAATCAAATCGAACCAAACAAATTGATCGACACATCCCTCACATCCCTCAATGAATAGGACATCAACAATAATTAATATGCAATGATAATTTAATTACTATACATGACTGTCGATACTTAACTACAATGACTGATGTCCAATTATCAATATTGTCTAATTGATTAGACCATTGAAAGGATGAAAAGAATTTGTTATATTAATAGGCATAATTGCTATGCCAACCTATGCTTGGCGAAATTAAGTCCATTCTATCAGCAAAAATGATAAAACTGTGATCACCATCACTATTGTGTTTACATAGGGCGGCTATCCAACATGCATGCTTTTGTATATATCATAGCCTGTGTTTTAGTCTTTACTTTAGAAAAAGAGAGGAGAAATCGCATAGCTCGAATATTCATATAATATTCGACAATTTTGTTATAGCGACAGCCCCAAGATGTGGGATTCCTAGATTAATTAATTAATTAATTATCATATATTATAATGTGGAGTCCATCTATGTTTTGTCACATGCAGGTAATAGTTTATTTTTTAGTGTAAGTATAAATGTTTTGGGTAATTTTGAGAAAGAAGTTGTTTACGGATTTGTTTCCCTAATAACATGGGGAAGAAGAAAGAAAGAAAATACCTGGGTTAAAGTGCATGATGATAGTAATTGCCGGGTAAACTATTTACCAGCGACCGACCAACCAATGCATGACACATCTTTCGATTCCTTTTTTATATTTCAAGAAAATAAGACGAGAAAAGTCAACCTGATGGCTAATTAGCCTGGAAGTCGTGCCAAAAAAAGAAAGAAACAAGATTCATCACGATCTCTTTAGCCTTTTTGGTAAGATCTCATGGGCCCAGAAGCATCATACTGTCCTGATCAATTTGATATTGTATATCGAATCCGTGTGGAATCCCCTCTTCGTTTGCGTCAGATATTACAAATCAAGAACAGCAAAAGCCCAAGCCGCCAGCAAAGAAACCTTGTGATTTCCAAACACGTGTCCCCGATTTGCCTCTTGGGTACATTTTTCTCTTTAATCACGTGTCGATCGTTGAAAAAACGGAAGTCTCTCGGTAGCACCTACGTTGTTATTTTCATGGTTTGATCGTCTTTGTCGGATGATATCTCAGTAATTTCGACATACGTGCATGGCGGTAATTGGGCATTGACATGCGTCTTTGTCGTCCCAAATCATGCAGAAAATGGTGACACATAATTATTAAGAAAGTCATAAATTTATTAAATTTGTATTAATTTAGTTTTGAATCTTTTAAATTCCCCAATTTAGTTATACATTTTGACAATTTGTCAATGCAATCTATCCGATCAAGTTTGACTTAAAATTGTTAATATAGATGCCGAACACTTTACGTAGCACGGTTGGCGCTGGCCCTAACTATCGATTGCAGACACCTTCTCTTAGCCTTACATGCGCACAAATCTATGCAAGGGTTGCACTTGCACAACCCTTGCCCTCCATATTTGCGCAAGGTCAATCTGAAGCGAAGTTAATCATGTATCACTTGTTAGACAAGAAATTCTCAGTAAACATTTATAGGCAGCACCTCTACGAACGTTATTGTCTTTGTCGGCTAATTTAGGTTTCTTTAGTATGACATATGCACATGAGGGTAATTGGCTTCTATCGAAACTGGTTGCATCGCATGTGTCTTTGTTCAAGTCATAAAGAAAATGAAGTGTCATCTAAAGTTTAGAAAGAGTGATTTCAAAGAAAATATTGTTAATTCCATGCGATATAATACAAATTTTTGGGGAAAAGTGCCAAAAAAGTTCTAAACATTTTGGCTTTGTGCCGATTTAGTCATAAACTTTTTTTTGGTGCCGATTTAGTCCTAAACCTTTTTACGTTATGCCGATTTAGTCCTTTCCGGCCAATTTTGGCCGGATTTTGCTGACTGGACTCCGGCCGGCTGACGTGGCTTGATCGGCGCTGACGTGTACAATTTTTAATAATATTTTAATATTTTAAATATTTTAAATATTTTTTATTTTTTATTTTTTATTTTTTTCTTTTTATTTTTATTTTTATTCTTTTATTTTCTTTTTTTCTTCTCATCTTCTTCCTCCAGCTGGTCGCCGGAGCTGGGCGACCGGCCAGAGGCGACGGCCGGCGAGGTTGACCTCGCCGGCACCTCGCCGATGGCCGCGAGGCTCGCCCTCGCCGGATCCGGCGAGGATCGAGCCTCGCCCATGGCCGGTGAGGCTCGACCTCGCCAGATCCGGCTCTCCACCCAGCCGCGAGGGCCTCGTGCCGGGCGGGCGAGGCTCGGCCTCGCCGGATTTGGCGAGGGTCGAGCCTCGCCCATGGCCGGCGAGGGCGAGCCCCACCAGCTCGGTGCGAGGCCGCCCGCCTCGGAGAACCCTGGGAATCACAAAACCCCCACCCCGATGAATCGCCGCCGCGGAGAAACAGCGAAAATCCGGGGCCGAAGCCGCGCGACCGAAGACACCCCGAGCTCCCGTAAACCCTAGAGACGAGGACGACGATGAGCGGAGGAGGGAGGAAATTTCTAGGGCAAGATTGGGATCGGAGAACGGAGCCGGGGAGGAGTCCGGCGGCCTCGCGCCGAGCGGGCGGGGCTCGCCCTCGCCGACCATGGGTGAGGCTCGACCCTCGCAAGATCTAGCGAGGGCGAGCCTCGCCACCCAGGCCGCGAGGGTGGCCTCGAGCCGGGCGGGCGAGCGAGGCTCGACCTCGCGATCCGGCGAGGGCGAGCCTCGCCCGCGGCGCGAGGCCGCCCTCGCGGCCACTGGCGAGGTGGCCGGCGAGGTCGACCTCGCCGGCCGTCGCCTCTGGCCGGTTGCCGAGCTCCGGCGATCGGCTGGAGGAAGAAGATGAGAAGGAAAAAAAGAAAAAGAAAATAAAAAATAAAAATAAAAAATATTTAAAAATATTAAAATATTATTAAAAATTGTACACGCGCCAATCGCTATGTCAACCGGCCGGCGTCCAATCAGCAAAATCCGGCCAAAATTGACCGGAAATGACTGAATTGGCACAACATAAAAATGTTTAGGACTAAATCGGCACCAAAAAAAGGTTTAAGACTAAATCGGCACAAAGCCAAAAGGTTTAGGACTTTTTTGGCACTTTTCCCCATAAATTTGTAATCATATTATAACTATATCATTTGACAGTCATCCTTAAGACTTTCCCTGGTAAGTCCAAAGAGTAGGTATGCGCAGATGTATTTGGATATCTTAAGTCAATCAATATTCTTTTTAAAAAGAAAATCACCTTTTTTGAAAAATAATGAGCTCCTCAAAGATGTTTTCTCAAGTGGGAGCTACTTTAGAGAAAATGACTCATTCCAGGAAATCATTCGTTTACTTAAAATATTTACTTGTGAATTTTTCGTCAAAATTTAAAAATGAAAATTTTCTAAGTCTCGAAGAATCATGGGCCAACGCAAGAGCCGAAAGGAGGGCTAAGGACATAAAAAATCTTGGCCATCATTCCAATCCTTCATCCGAAGATATGATGGGCCATGATCAATTTGAGTATAGCTAATAACAAAGTGTTCCTGTATCATAGTCTATTTGATCAATCAATTGAGATTCTATAAATCTACGAAGCAAGTATATGCTGGGAAGAAAGGAAACAATTCACTAACCACTTAAAATCTGTCCAGGATCCATGTTTTGTCTAAAACTCATTAACTAATTTCATATCAATCTCAGCAGCAGCCGGCCATTCTATTCAAGTAATATCAACCTCAAAAGCAGAAAATATATTGCTGAAAATTAGGAACAAGGCATCAACGACACTGGCAAAATTTACTTGGAAAACCCGACATAGGAAAAATTACAAGCCCACTAAAAACTTCTATTGATCACTAAGAATTAGTAAGATAAACAATAATTCATCTCTCATCACACAGTTAGAGGCTTGACACATCAATAATATAGCGATATATCATCACCACAAAATTGAATAAACAAAACAAAACAAAACAAAACAAAGTGGGGAAGAAAGATCTAACGACTGTCGGAGATATTGAGGGTCTACATGGTAACATTTCTATTTCTCCCAATTTCTGTTTAAAAAAGAACAAAAATATGTTTGGTAAAACTTTTGTTCTTAGGAACAATTTCTCTATTTTTTTTTGTTCCGGAACAGATTTGGAACAGAAATAATTTCTCTATTTTTTTTTTCTTTTGTTCCTCTCTCTTGCCACGGCCACCTCCAATTGCCTAGAGCCACTGCCGCCCGCCACCCACCGTTGCCGGCCATCGCCAACCACCACCTGCCGTCGACCGCCACTCGCCAACTGCCGCCCACCAACTGTCGCTGCCCCCGCCCGCTGCTGCCACCCGCCCACCACTCGCCGCCGAGGTGGACGAGCGGCCGCAGGAGGTGGCGGCCGATGGGCTATGGGCAGTGGTCGTGCGACGGCGGTTGGTAGTGACAGTTGGCGGCCGACGATCGTGCGGCCGCAACGACTGACAGCGACGGCAACGGTCGGCAATCGTGAGCAAGAATAAAAACAAATAAATACAAAATCTTGTATAGTTACCAAACATCTTATTTTACTTAGAAATTGTCTTCCGGAATAGAAATAGAAAAGAATTATTTACGAAAAGAAACCGTTCCCTAGCCAAGAAGCGTTACCGCGCACCTTGTGCCACAATTTGAAGAAGGATTTTCGACGACTAGAGCTGTTCACCTTCTTGATTTCATAAACAAAATTATAAAATTTTAGCCGATTCTAACAAGATTTTACCATAGAATCTTCCCAGAAGTTTGTTGCCTCTTCTCCTCTCCGAGCCCTCAGTCTCTCTCCCTCTTTTCTTTTAATTTTTCCTACGATCTTCCCGGCCCGTTCAGCTCTCTCCCCTTAACTTTTTTATTTTTATTTTTTAATGACGATGAGATGGGCCACGGTCGCGGACCCAGCCCATTACTATACGGGAGAGCAATTATCCCGAAATGCCCAAGATCCAAAACCATAAATTTTCCCTCCAAATCCCCTTTGCCTCTGTCCCTGCCCACGACCCGCTCGCACCGCGCCTCTGTTGCTGTCGCGTCCCCACATAGGTCGCCCTCACCGTTCATCTATCGTGGAAGATAGAAGAGAACATCGCAGGGGTCGCAACCACCGCGTCCATCGTTGCCGGCCTCAAGCGATCCTCGATCCAGCATTGCTCGAGGTTTGCGAATAATGACCCGAGATGCGGGGTCATGAACCCAAACCTGCCGTGGTTCCACCGTCGCACCAAGAGAAAGGGGTGCATAAGGCGAAGAAAACTTAGCAGTCAGTCTTGGTATACTAAATGATGATGCTGGACGAAATTTAGCAGTCAGCTCCACTTGTCAATGTTTCAGAATGACGAATTGATCAAGAGAACATATGCTCGGTGTTTTCAGTCTCATTGATAAATTCGTGTCAGTCTGCTAGCTGGAAATTCTTTGCCTAGGCTTGAGGGGAGCACATACTGTGCTTGTAGTCATCAAATGATCCACGGCCAAGAGAGGAACCGAGCTTAGATCTCGTCCTTTCATGTACCAAACCCTGCATGCTTCATCGTGACTTCTCCTTCTTCATTTAAGACCACCTTCGCGAGAGAGCTTGGAACGCATTAAGTCGAGCTGGTTTCGGTTCACAATTTGCGAATGAGTTTGGCTACACGGCAACAGGGACTGGGCACTCTCGATGCTGTCCGATACTATGAAGGAATTTGTTTCGAACAGCAACATATTCAGTCTTTCTTGTTGAATTTTATCATGTCAGTCTTTGTAGTCGGATTTGTTTCGAATGGCGACATAGCAGATCACCAGAAAAGCTTGGTGACTATCAAACCTATGAAGTGAGAGGATAGAGTCGTGCTTCACCATTCCCATCTCCAATTTTCTATATTTCACCATGGTTATTTGACCGTATTAATAACTTGGCCTTCTATTAAAGTTGATGCCGGACACAAACCTGGAAACTGAAGCCGAGTTATCTACATAAGAAGAGCAATACAAGCTTCTCCATGAGATCCAAGATTTACCTTGGAATAGTGAGTGCATGAATCAAGTCAGAACGTGCATAAGGAGAGAGAGCAAGAGAGAGAGATACGGGTCAGAAAAAATCTGCATTTAGGTTGTTGGTTTGTGTTCGAGGCTGCATCTTTTGCTTGGAAGAACGGCCGTCTTATCGCTTTTTCTTATTAGAGTAGGGGCGTGACATGAAAATCTTGATTTCAAAAGTCATTAGAGCTCAATAACATATCACATAATTTGAAACTCGTGTTTGCTTAGGGGCGTGCACGATTTGTGTAGTAGCAATCCAGTATCCATGATAAGAGAAGGGATTGAAGAAAAAAACTGGGTGTAGGGTGATCGAGATTGATAAGAAAATGCATAATTTTTGGGGAGAGACAAATCGCACCCGAATGTACATGAGATCCGGAAGAAACGGGAGGAGATAGTCAGGAAGATAAGATTAGTAGGATATATACTCGGAATAATGACGATGCGGCGTTTGACATCGATGACGAAGAAAAGGAAAGTGCACTCCATCAGCATAGCAAGGAGCTCGCTCTATAAGATCGTGAACATTGGTGCTGAGGCACCGATTCGGATGATGATGATTCTAGGGGCATATGAAGTAACTTGTGCTTTCTCCGACCGTCAATGTTTCTCTTAACTCCATCCAGAGCACTGAGAAGTTGGTGTCTCTGGGCTCTGGAACTCTCCTGAATGCCAAAAGTCGGTGGGGTTTTCTTTGTCGAGTTTGATCAGAATCTTCGGCAACCTTGATTCTGCTATTTCAGAGGCTTAAGTAGTAAGCAGAATGACAAAATCCAAAGAGAATCCGTGTTTCGAAACAACCCTGATTTCTGAAACTGGCAAACTGTAATGGTTTGTAACTTTTTGCTATTTGCTGCGAGATTTCAAACTTGCGAGTGTAAAAAATGCAACCAGGATCATGAGGTGTGTTGGCAAACAAATTAAGAGGCGCTTGTCTCCCATCGAAAAGATATGATTACGGACGTGAATAAAATTTGGCACTAATAACGATCATTATTTTTTATTTATTTAAATTTGGCTTTATAATTATAAAAAGAGAAAAAAAAAAAAACTAAACATAGTATTCTATAAAAACAGTGCGACTATTTACAAAGTAGTTGCAGTTGCAGTTATTTTTATTTATTATTTATTTAATCTGAATTTTTCGTATGTCTTTTCAAAAACACTTTGATAAGTATGTTGGTTTTTTATATCAATCTTTTCAAATTTTCTTTTCAGAAATACAATCATTGTTTTCAATTGTTTCATATGAGCCTGCGAAATACTAGAATTGATATCTAGTATTCTCAATCGAGACTTTATTGTATCTTAAAGGAAATTTGCTAGCGACCGTGAGCAATATCGTGGGTCAAATTCCTCATAGAAAATGATATCACTCTTCAAAATCTGATTTTTTTATTATTCCCAACCATTCATCTTATCTTCCTAACAAGGTGTTGGTAGGAGTACTGTCCCGGAAAGAATGACATTGAAAATGAGCTAAATGCGTTGGGTAATTGTACGACGGGCAAACATGCTTCCTCCGCCGGAGACTATTTGACTAAGATTACATCCACGGGTTGAATTCTCAATCTGGACAGTTCACTTGCATTCAGGTGATCCTAGCACACCAGAGAAATCCTTGCGGTGTGCTTAACCTCTCCGCTGTTGGACAATCAAGATCTCTTTGAAGATTCTGCAACTGCAGATAAAATTGGTATTCGCATTTCCTCCCTAGTTGGCTTTCAAAACTTACAATAAAATTGCTTCCCGTTCAGTCTAAAAAGGGCATTCAGGAACCTTTTAAATTTTCCACCAAAGAGCCCCTTCACGATTTGATAAATAAAAACACAAAAAGCTGACCAATGACCCTCACTTGACAGTTGGTAAAGTAGAAAATGGAGTCGGCGACGAAGAGGGAGATGGAGATGGCGATCGGGGTTGCAGAATTGACTGTGAATGTAGGAGACGATGACGGGCTCTTTGGGGAGGAGACAGATTCATTTGAGGAGTGAGAGCGTACGACGAGAGGCTCTTGTGAATGTAGGGTTTGAATTCAGCATAGGTTCATGTATTTCAGTTTATTTTAGGGTTTCCATCTCGCTCATCAAATTTCACGTGTCATTCTTAATCCGGCTTACAAGTGAAAAAGAGGTGTCATTCTTAATCCGGCTTACACGTGAAAAAGAGGTATTGTTGAATAAATTTTAAGCAATGTTACTATGTATTCATTTATGATAGTGAAATCCTGTCTCCTTAAAAGATCTCTTCCTCAAAGTAGAACACAAGGATATCCATTTTTACTTAGAGCCATGCAGACTCCTTCGGATGACCTCGGATAGCATTCCTACTGTGTCTAAGGGACCTAGCTTGTTCTTGAACGCCTGTATACCGAGGAGCTCTTAGCACCAGGTGCCCAATTCAACCAGAATACAGGTAACATGAATCGGCTATTCCTCTGTATGGGATTTAATTAGAGAACCCTCAAATCCAGTTTCTCTAAAGCATCCATTTATTCTATTTCTTGGTGCTATGGGGAAATATTGTTCGCCTTGCACTAGTAACACTATTGCTTATTTTTAAATAAGTCGTGTGTATGCTCATGCAAATACTCAACATCCATTTGCATAGAGTAAGAAAGGGAGGTTTTGCTCCGGTTATCGCTTGCCTTCTTCTTAGAAATGAGAAGATTGTTGCATAAAGAAAGGAGTCAGCTTGTGATAGAGTGCAAAATCATGTCATTGAGCTTCAATTCTTACCCTAACTTGTAAGAGACACTAATAGTACTATTGTTACACCCAAAATCTCATTGGCTGATAAAACAATTGAGGTTCCTGTGCCAAATTGCATTGGCCGAGCTCACAAGTTGGCCAAATCTCACCTATCCAGTTCATCTCACGTGCATCTCAAAGGTGCACGGAATATGCACGTGAAATGTGCAAGCTCACTGAGAAGTGAAGATTTGGCTAATCGGAGAGTTAGGACCTTATTTAAAATTAGATTACCACTTCATAATTTTATTTGAAACAGGATTCGCTCAAAACTATTTTATGAGAAAATTTTCCCATTTCATGCCTTCATTTGAACGTATCCTTAAACGAAGTTATGAACACATGATATACATGGTATGGACGTCAACCGTTTAGATCAGATGGGATACTCACTAATTGCCAACCCAACCCAAACATTAAGGAAACATGTTTATTGCGACCTAAACCGCAAGAAGGTCAGTGGACCCACGGTGGGGTCCTCGGATAAGGCATTTCCTACACTAACACGACTGCACTCGTCCCACGCCCATTGTCGGATACGATGGAACGACTCCAAATCACCCTGAAATTATGTCTCCCCTCTTCACATTTTGTCTTCGGCAAACTCAAGTCGATCCTCGTCGCCGAAACTTCACTCCCAAGCTCGCACTCTTAGACTTCACTGCGAAACGAACATCACACCATTGTCGAAATGGAATGGTGTTGTCAAGCTAAACTCTTTAATGGCATCTCTGAGAGCTCTGCTCATGTCAGCTTGTGCAACGTCCATTGTCGTCGTTCTCAAAGCCTCTACTCCATCGATCTCTGAGCCTCTGCCTTCTCAATTGCCTCTCTCACTTGACTCGCTTCTCTCGTGGCTCAAGCGTCTGTACCTCTTTGTCGTCGTCAACGGCATCATCATCACCATTGCTGCCGAAGGAGAAAGGAAATCCAAAGCGAACCGAACACGGTCTGGATCAAAACATGCACATATCCCATATGGTTCAGATATCATGGAAACCCAAGCTCACAAGTCGGCCAAATCTCATTTGTTCATCTCACGTGCGTCTCATGTAAGGAGCACGAAAGATGCATGTGAAATGCACGGGCTCACCAAGAAGTGAAAATTTGGACGATCGAAGAGTTAGGACCTTATTTAAAATTAGATTGGCCACTTCATGATGTTATTTAAAATAAGTTTCGCTTAAAACTATCTTATGAGAAAATTGTCCCATTTCATGTCCTCATTTGAAATTTTCCTTAAACGAAATTATGAACACATGACATGCACAATATGAGTGTCAATGGTTAGATGGAATGCTCACTAATAGCCGACCCGAACATGAAGGAAACATGTTTATTGCAACTTGAACCACGTAGAACCTGAACCGAAAATGTGTTTGATATGAAGATTGACAAACCACTTTCCATTTTTCATTTTTCCAACGGCTTCACACAGAGAGAGAGAGAGGCACGCCTTCTTTTACAAGTAAAATATAGGTATAAAAAAATACCCGAATTGAACCAAAACGCGTATTTTCAATTTGGATCTTATCTGATTTGGGTAATTAATAAAGGAATTTTGATAGTTTAACCGTTTGGTTCGGGTTTTAGGCCTTTTTTTTTTTTTTTTTTGTTTCCACGCCCTCTATCACAGCCTCTGACAAGAAGGTGAGTGGACCCACGGCGGGGTCCTCGGGTAAAGGTATTTCCCACGCCTACACAACTGCACTCGTCCCACGCCCATTGTCGGATACAATTGAATTTCTCCAAATCACCCCAAAGTTGCGTCTCCCTCTTCACATTTCGTCTTCGGCAAACTCCAATCGATCCTCACCACCGAAACTTCACTCCCAAACTCGCACTCTCTTAGACTTCAATGCGAAACAAACGTCACACCACCGTCGAGATGGTGTTGTCCAGCTCTTTAATGGCATCTCTAGAAGTTCTGCTCGTGTTAGCTTGTGTGGTGTCCATCATCGTCACCCTCGGATCCCCTGTTCCATCGATCTCCGAGCCTCTGCCTTCTCAATTCTCAACTATCATCTCTTCCTTACTCACAATCCCCTCTTCAAGGAGCAGCCAAAAGCTCAAATCTCTTCCTTTTTCTCTTTGTTCATTTCTACCCCAAGATCTGCAGAGAAAAGGATTCGCTGAGCAAGACAGAGAACAAAAATGGAGAGAATCCATCACTCCCCTGCTAGGATCCATCACGGGGCTGTTGCGAAAACTGGAAGAAGACCATGGAGATTTGCAGAGTTCACGATCTAATAGGGTTTAATGTGTGCCGGTTCTGTTCGAACAGGAAGGACGCCCCACCTAATTAAACAGAAATTTTCAGGTGGGGCCGGTTGGCTTTTTTGACATCCCTAAACTACACAATGATGCATGAATATAGTTGGTTACATTCGCTATCACCCGTTCCTTTCCTCTTAATAAATGCGCTTTATCTACTTTTAAGAAACCAGCTAAGACCAACTATCCAAACTTTAAATATATATATACGAAAGCCAAAAACTTGAAGCCTAATCGAGTGGCTTTCACAGGAAATATGCATTCTATTTCATCATCATTCATGGCAGGACTTGATAGTAGGAAAGTGCTTGTAGTAATAAGTTGTTAATTTTAAAGAATGCACGTGTATATGCTTGTGCAAAGACAGAAGCTCCTCCTCCATTTGATTTGAAGAAAAAAGGGACGCTCTACTGTAGCTCAGACAAAATTTCTCACAAACCCTCTCCTGCTTTCTTCTTGGAACGGCGAATGGATTCGACTGAGCAAATGGACATGTCGTCATCCTCCATCTTGGAACGGTTGATGGAAGCATAATCTCAATGTTTTACTCGAATCAATTCTTCGAATAAAAAAGATGAAATGGCTTAGTAACTTAGGCTTCGTCACATGAGATGAAGGCTGAAGCTTAAATCATGCGATAATGTACATCAATCCTCCACCAAATCTAAAGACGCTTTTGTGTTACACAAGCATGTAACATACAACGGAAAAAAAATGAGAAAGTATGAGAGCTGGGGAACCCGTCGTTGAGAAAATAAGATCTCCAGATCGTCTTGGCCATCGGACCGTCGAAGTTGGGCAGGAGACAGTGAAGCTGCATAAGAAACGTTGCAGTATTTCAAAATTTTAAATATATCAAGTTGACCTACAGCCAAGGCCGGCAGTAAAGACACCACCCAAGCTACTATCTTCTTTAATTGAATCAGCAACACGATTGGCTGGTCTCATTTCCTTGAAATCTCACCTGAAAATGACAGTGGAGTGTAGGACCTATTGGCTAGAGCGATGAATTACATCAGCGAAACAAGAAACATGCATCGACAATTTTGCAGGTCGGACAACGGCAAAGAGACGGGAACGAAATTGCTTCAAAAAATTTCCTGTCTCTTTCTGAGTTTCAAACGAAGCATGTGAGAACAGTCTATATCTCACAATTGATGAATTCAATATTATAGCAGGTTTACCCGAGCAGACACAGCAGCATTCTGGAATGGAATTGGTGAACCTGCTATAATATTGAATTCATCAATTGTGAGATAAGGTCTGCCAAAACCTTTGATTTCAGGACCTGTGACAAGAAAGTTTTCTGATAGATGGAGCACCTGCTGAATCCCAGGCCTAAACTTAAATTCAACAAAAAGTCATAGAGACTATGGACATCTTTATTTGCGCTGAAAGCTAGCAAAGCTTGTGGAGTGTCATCAACGTCAGGCAATGAAGTGGCCCATCGAGTCTGTTATCTGGGCACAAGACGAGAGGTAAGTGAATACCCTTCAAGGGAATACATACTGTTACTCAAAGTAAAGCCACTTGTAGTGAAAGGGTCGGGACATATCTTCTCTAATTACAACACAAGAAAAGGTTTTGCCAGGTTACATCACCAATAGTTCAACCATGACCCCAGTTGAATGCAACAGCTAAATATGCCAATTTGACATGAAGAAATTATACTCTTCCATAGTGTGAAGGCTCAATTAAATGAAAACAGCAGATAATGGTATATAAAATCCCCCAGAAATCAGCTCTAAATGAGAGGCTCTGGAAAGGAAAACTAAGATTCAAGTGACCCTCGACAGCTCTCTGTATCTGTTGCCCAACAAAGTATTCAGAGACTTGAGTATGTCTAGCTGTATCTTCACCCGAGTTCTCTCACGCAATGAAAACGCTCTACCAAAAGCGCAGATGTCGTGTACCTGGCCCATGATCATGCTTCTCTATCTCCCCATGGCTCAGCCAGATCTTCTGTAGAAAGTCATACCACCTCCGAAGGGCATGGAGAAACACTGATCCTAATCATAAACAGACAACCAGAAGGCCAGGCGTTCCTCCTTTGAGAAAGGAAGTTCAAGGAAAAGGGACGAATTTGGTAAGTGCAGCAACAGCCGGAACTGATTGAGCTACATCATTCGCAATGATAGTTTGAGCAACATGACAGATAAGGCCTCCAATAGCTGAAAATCTTTTTTTTTTTTGGTTGTCCTTTTTAAGGAAAGAAAGGTTCTCTACTACAGACCATGATGATCATGTCCAAATGCGTCATACAAGGAATCATGTTCTAATCTAAAGATGAATAAGGCATTTACCAAAATTATGAGCAACTTGCAATCAAGCCAGATGTATGGATTACAAAATATGTTACATCTTGGTTTAAAATGATGACAACAGGACAACAACGCCTCCAGGGACAACTTGAAATTCATTTTTCTATTATGAAATCCTATTTCTTTTCCTAATTTTAAGACATAAGTCAAGATCAATCTTTGGACCAATTCATGGAATGAGTCGCAGAACGCTTCGTGCCCATCATGAATATTGGCAAAAAGTTTGGAGAACGAGGAAGCAGCCATCCTTTCTTGGATATACTTTTTTCCCCCCAAGATATCCAGCCAATCTTGAAAATGAAGTGGTCATTCCACGGCGTCCGCCCCCACCAATTTCGAAAGAACACAGAGTCAGCAATCCAAACCCAATGGGGCAAACAACAAACTGTAAAAAGGGATTCATATCAATTTACAAAAAAATTCTCAAAAATAGAAATTGAAATGCAAATTTGAAAATTTAGCTTACACCCCCCAAATATATAAAACTAAGAGGAGATAAAGAAAGAAAAACGCGTCCTCATTTTCTTCTTACTTCATTTTTGGTGGGGGAATGTTTTGGTTGTGAAGTGCGACCGATTAAATTAGGCTCTCGACACAGATCATTGTAGCCCCCGAAAAGAGTGACTTTGGAGATAACGAGGAACCTGATGAAGGATGTCTTAATGCAATCTTTTCTCCTGCTCTAATCCAAACCATCCGATTTCATTTTCATCCCCAGCTTCGCTGTTCCGACAACAAACGCCACCTCCCTATTTTCAGCTCCCCTCTCCCTCTATCTCAACTGTAACAACGACTCGCCACGCCCATCGAGGCAGAAGCTCCAAGAAAAGCAAGGCAATCAAGAAAGCCTAGGGTTTCTCAATTCTCTCTCTCTCTCTCTCTTTCCCTCCAAAGTGCTGGGGACCTTCCCGCGGAAAGATAATCTTTTTTTTCCCGAGAAAGCAGTGGAAAATCTTTCCTTTCCTTTTGCACGGTCCACCTTGTTCGGCCGCGGTACGAAGATTCGTTGGTTTTTTCTCGGGTAAACGTCGTCGCGGGAAGATTTCCACCTCCATTTCCCAGCTCTTGCCGAGGGGCGAGGTTCTAATTTCCTTAGTTCGTCTGCTTCGGAGATCATCGCCTTGCGGGTATAGTTTCTTGATTTTCTCCCTGGAAAAAGTTTTAAATTTGAGCTTCTCTTTCGTCGTCGAAAGGTTTTCGTCGCTAAAAGGTTTGGTTTTGAGGTCGAGGCGAGGAATTCTTTTCGAAAATCACGTGTAGTTTTAGCCCGGAAAAGGGACCGCTTTTATCGTGATCTCGCGAAATTTGCTGGCGCTAATCTTTTGCTCTTAATTTTATCGAACGCTTGATTGGTTGTTTTGCCAATTATGCCACCTTCACTGATCTCCAATGGGTTTGCGTGGCATTATGTAGATCTGAGAGGAATTGCTGGTGGGTGGAGTTAAAGAGGGAAAGGAAATTATCGCTGACGAATCTAGAATCGAGAGAGGTGAATTTGGAGAGATCCATTTTTCTGCATAATTTGTCTTGGATTGTGAGGTGAATTGGTTGGGAAGAATTTGGAATATCTTTGGGTTTTAATGCTCCTCGTTTATGGAGTCGCAAGCAATAGTACCTCTGAGAGATTTAGCCCAATGTTGCAGCTGCGGGTGTAGTTGCTCATCGTTGGGCACTTCTTCTGAAACTTGGCTTCGTTCAGTGAAACGAAAATATGATGAGTATGAAGATGGCAACAGATTCTTTGTACCTGGGTTGGAAATCACATCTGTGGCCAGAGTTCAAGCTGAAAACGAGATCATTGCGCTGCGTGAAATGGTTACCAATCAACAGCAGGTTATAGAAGAGTTGTCTGCTGAACTGGATGAGGAGAGGAATGCCTCTTCGTCAGCTGCAAATGAGGCCATGTCCATGATTTTGAGGTTGCAGAGGGAGAAGGCAGAGATCCAAATGGAAGCACGGCAATTCAAGCGTTTTGCAGAGGAGAAAATGGGGCATGATCAGCAGGAGATGACGGCACTGGAGGAATTGTTGTACAAGAGAGAGCAAGCAATTCAATCCCTGACCTGTGAAGTGCAGGCTTATAAGCATAGAATGATGAGTTATGGACTTACTGAGGCAGAGGCAGATGGCGAGAAGAGTCGTGGGTATAGCCGGAGCCAGAGCATGCTTGAAAACTTTGATGGTCAATTGGAATATCCTCCATATGATTATCCGCCCTTGAGATGCAATTTAAATGAAAACTATGGTCCTTTAGAAGGTGAGAATGATAGCACTGATATCGAGAAATATCCATTTGGCGAGACTCCTCGTGGTCCGGAGAATTTGAGGGACTTGGAGTATAGAATTCGCCGAATGGAGAGAAGTACTAGCAATGATCAGTTGGATGGCGATCTCCCTGATGTGAAAAACACCGCAGAGAAGGTCATGGTTGGTCAATCTCCTCGAAGGCCAAGGCACCTGAGGAGGTTTTCTAATGACAGTTCAAGTTCCTTTCTAGGGATGGGAAGGGATAATGGGAATGAATTGGCTAAGGATTCTCCACGACCCAACATTAGCATCAAGAGAATGGAGTATATATCTCGAAAAGATGATTACTCTAATTTGAGAACACTGGACCAAACATCAGAACCTGGAGATGACATGAGCGATAGAATTTATACCATTGACTCTGTTCATAATGGAACTACAGAGCCCAAACCAGTTGTTGGGATCTGTGATGATTATATGACTACTCCGCGGGAATCAATGAATCGAACTGATTTTGGAGATCCGGATATTATGAAGCTCTATATGAGGCTTCAAGCACTTGAGGCTGACAGGGAATCGATGAGGCAGGCAATCATTTCGATGCGTACAGATAAAGCACAGCTGGTATTATTGAAAGAAATAGCTCAACATTTGTGCAAGGAAATGTCTCCAGAAAGACGGATGCCTGTGGTAAAGCCATCGGTCCTTGGAAGCTTTTCCTTTATGTCAATTTTTAAGGTAGGCTGCCCTCTGCATTTGTCAGTGGCGTGCTCATATCATGGCTAATTTCTTTGATTAGTCATTTGTTCAATAGTTGTTACTTCAGACTTAGTTATTTCTATTCATCCAACTGGAATATGGATAATAGCTTGGCCTTTAAGATATCTCCGCATTTCGGATAATGCATCCTCAAGATGATAGTTTCACCAACATGTCAATTTTGGAGGCATCCATGTTCATTGCTTTTTGTATAAACTAGAATAAGCATCAAAGAATCAATGCTCAAAATTTTAGCATTATCATTAGATACATATGGATTTTGCTTGGATGTTACTGCATATCCTGAATGTTTTCCTCTTTTAACTTATCCAGTGGATTGCATCCTTTGTCTTTTGGAGGAGGAAGGCTCGTAGAAGCAAGTGAGTTGTTTTCTAGTCTTGTGCTCTTTATTTGAATTGGCTATCTTTCTTTCTGGTCCTTTTCTTTGTATGCTTCAGTTGCACTAAGCAGAGCACAAATTAATTACCAAGTTCCTGGAGTATTGATCTTGTCACGACGGTAAACCGATGAATGATCTGGACTGAACTTCCAAGGATCATTTTATTTGAAAATTACGATATAGCACGGAGGACATGGCAGAAAATGGCTTTATGCGATTGGATTTATGTCATTTCTTTTCTTATTTGTTGCTTGTGTTTTGAACACCTATTAAAGTTTAGACTTATCCTGTCAACTACATTTTATATGAATGGATAGATGTGATTGCAGAACCATGCCTGGACTGGGTATTAATTTTGAGATGCATGGTGCAGATGGGAAAAGAATTCACTGAAGAACTCAATTAACATACTGTGATATAGTGAAAATTGAAAAAAGAAAATCTTTTCCAGGTAGCAGCAAATATGAGGGACCTTGGCATGACTTGTAGAAAAAAAGTTAATAGTAGTGATAATTGAACCCTGAAGACAGTAATGTAATTAGGAAAAAGTGAATAGTAGTGATAATTACTTTGTTCAGTCGAGGCCTGAAGACAGTCATGTAATTATGCACTCATGCTATCAATTAGGGGCAGCAGAACAATGATTATCTGTTAGAGAAAAATGTTTTCAATTGAATAATTTCCCGCTATCTTATTGAGCCTTTGTTATGATCATCTGGCTAAATACAACAATTTTTGCACCATGTGAAGTCTCATGTTTCAAACCCTGGTCACTGATGTTAGTCTTGCATAAAATTTCCTTGCAGGTATATGTTTGGATTATCAGCAAGCAATATCGGTTTGCTGTTGGCTTTGGATAAAAGTCCCCAAATCAGGCAGGGGAGATGTCTTACAAGTACGCAAGTTTGAAAGCAGTTTTTTGAAGTTTTTCTACATATTGCAAGCTTGTGCTCATATTTGGGAAGTGGATTTAGTTAGTCTGCTTTTTAGTATTCACCCTCTTTTCACGGCTTCCTTCTTCATGCCAAATTTGGATGGCATTGTGCAGTGTTAGTTTGTATTATTTTTTCGAGATCTAAAGATTGAGTTGCTGCTTGGTGAGTGAATCGCAGATACTGCGAAGCACGTGCTTGCCCATATGATTTGTTGGATTTCAACTCCGAGGTACCAATCTATGGTTGTCCTCCCTGTACATTGCTCATTCTTGTAATGTTTCCACTCAAATGTGCAGTGCCTGTATTCTTTTTCCCCTTCACATAGCTAGTCTGTTCTTTTGATGTTCTCATTTGAGGGTTCATATTGTATATATATATTTTGTCAGTTTTTATTGAAATGTCTAGTTTCTGTTCTTTTCTAGGACCCTTTGATTTGGTTCCATACTATCTAGTCGTTCAATGTGTTCTCATGAGCATATATGAGATACGAAAGTAGCAGATTTGGGATTAGCAATTTGTATGCAGTCCAGCTGGGAAAGACCTCCATAAGGACATTCTTTTTTATTTGTCATTTTGAGAATGATAATGCCACTACATAAACTTCTCAGTTCAGTGGGAAGAAACGGATGCGGTTGTGTGTTCTTACTTCTAGCACATTTACTTATTGAAAAATGCTTGGGAAGATCATTGGATATGGGGAATGCTTCAAACTGTGGACGTGGATTCGTGGAAGAGAAATTAGAAATTTAGACCTGCTGCTTTTCATGAGTGGAGCGGTAGTTGAGAATCCCCCTTCTTTTACAGCGAGGGAGTGTAATGTATTGTGTTATCATCTGCAGTTATGTTGCAGAAACGGTTTCCCTGGCTTTCACACAACTCGGAACTTGTAATATTTGAAAGAATCCCAACATGGCATCCTTGTGTTTTCATTTGGAAAGTCCTGAAAACGTTCAAACTCGTCGACGTGGCCGTGTGTTGATATATCCAAACGGTTCCTGTAGGCCTTTGACAGGCACAGAGGAGTATGGATGCGATTACTCCGATCAACCAAACGTTTTGCAAGTTTCACAGCTATAAGTTCACGGTAGCACCGGTGTCATGAAGTGCTCATATGGCATAACTTCTGTTGTTACTCGTCTGCCTACGGAGAAAACTGCCAATGTCTTGTTCATGTAGTTTCTGTTGGCTTACTAAGATAGGAAAGTCCGCCTCAACTGTGAAAGAGGAGAGAAACTTCGCGGATTGACGAATTGCATCCATAAGTGCGGAAAGGCCGAGTGCTTTCATTCTTGCCAAGATCGTATGATGTTTGCCTCTTCGTCCTTTTTTAGGGTGTTTCCAAAGTAACATCGTGGACAGGAGGAGACATTTCATGATGTACTCGGTTCTTGTTTTCTTGCTGGACGAGTGTTGGATTGCCCATGTGCACGTACTGGCCTGTTGGTTGATGCTCTGCTGTACCTAACTTTAGGAGCTTCCTTCCCTTATTTTTTTAGTAGTCACATCACTACGCAAACGTTGTATATTTCGCACGGACAATCACAAATGCGTTTTTGTGCACAAACAAAGATTCATGCAACTCACCACCACCCGCGGTGGCCGCGCGGTTAAGAGCTTGGTACCCTTTTCGCAAGAGGGGAAGAGTTCGAAACTTCGTGGACGCAGTGTGTTATGCACAAACGCGCGTCTTAATTGCGAAAGGGACTAGTGGTGGGAGGCCCTAAGCTCCAGGGTTTACTCTTCGCCGCGAAGCGGCAGTGCGGAGGTTCCCTGGGTACCAAAAAAAAAAGATTCATGCAACTCAGCTCGAAAATCATGAACGAAACCACAATCTCCAGATGATAATGTTAGCATTCCCCTTGAGTTGGTCATGCTCGTATGTCCATATGCATTGTTCAAATCGTAGGTAGATTCGCAATTGAGGAATTTGTTCACAAATCCTAAACTTATCTTTAGACAACATTTTGCTCGTACAATCCCAAATGCATTTATCTGCACTAGTCAAGATTTGCGTGAGATGCAGTTCAAGAATCCTGAACAAAATCACAATCTCAAGATGATAATGTCAGCATGCATTCCCCCGAATTAGTGGTGCTTGTATGTCCAATTGCATTGTTCGAGTCATAAGTAGATTCGCGAGTGACAAACCTGTTCGTGAGCTTGGCTGTTCGAACCGGACAGACATTATCATTCGAGCGGGCTTTTTAGAAATCAATTGGGGGGGGAGGACGGTCGACGCCTTAGCGGGCTTTGTCGTGCTTCGACTAATACAATTCGGAAGTTGTAAAAAAGATGACTTTTTTCCCATGTCCATCATCTCCATCTTGGGCGAATTTCGGGCATTCAGATGGCATTCATTCGAGACCCAGAAGATCTAAAATTAGGCTCGACCCAATGGACCCTGTTTCATTTTTGTGAGCCCAAAGAGGGGAGGTCCACCCAACCAGTCCCCTAATCTCTCTCTCGACCGGGTTCATCAAGAGAACCGGTACCGGTCGGACCGGCCCCGTCCACGCCCCCTCAAACCGGAGCCAGCTAAAACCCTCGCAAAAGCTTCGTGCTCGGCGGCGACTTGCTTCTTCCTTCATCACCGTCGCGAGCGATGCTCCGCTTCCGGACTCTGCTCGCCGGCCCCTCCAGGAAGAGGAAGAAGAACCCCAAAACCAGACGCAAGGCTCGCGCCGCGAGATCCGACGCCGTTCCCGGAAAGCAATGCGACGATGCTGACGTGCTGCGACTACCGCACCACCTCGAAACCGTCCCACCAGAAGAAGAAGAAGAAGAAGAAGAAGAGGAAGAAGAAGATGGAGAGCTGGGTTTCCGCCTCAAGAGATCGGCCCGGTCGAGCGCGCACGGCGTCCAGCCTCTGGGGAACCTCTTCCTCAGCCCGAACGCCACCAACTCGAGAAACGCCGGACTGGGTACCCTCCAGAACTTGACCGACGAGCTGGTGCTTGAAATTCTGGGGCTTTTGAGCGGTACCCAGTTGGGGATTCTGGCCACTGTTAGTAAGTCGTTCTATGTGTTCTGCAACCACGAGCCTCTCTGGAGGAACCTCGTCCTGGAGGCTCTGGGTGGCGATTTCTTGTTCAGTGGGTCCTGGAAATCTACTTATGTGGCAGGCTGTCATCCTTCGTTTGATGTGGGTAGTGTCGGGGAGTCGGGTTTGGAGGTTCGGGATTTTTATTCGGATTATGTCTTTCAGAGTTGGCTCTGCGCCAACCTCGAGATGAAGCCCGAGTGGCTCGAGAGGGATAATATAGTTAGGAAGAGAGGGATTTCGGTTGAAGAGTTCGTGAGGAGTTTCGAGGAGCCGAATAAGCCAGTTTTGTTGGAAGGGTGTATGGATGGTTGGTCGGCGTTGGAGAAATGGAACAGGGAGTATTTGGTTAAAATGTGCGCGGGTGTCCAGTTTTCGGTTGGTCCTGTGGAAATGAGACTGGAAGACTATTTTCGCTATTCAGATCAAGCCAGGGAAGAAAGGCCATTGTACTTGTTTGACCCGAAATTTGGGGAGAAAGTGCCGGTTTTGGGGTCGGATTATGAGGTTCCCGTATATTTTAGGGAGGATTTGTTTAGTGTTTTGGGCAATGAGAGGCCGGATTATCGATGGATTATAATTGGACCATCTGGGTCTGGTTCGTCATTTCATATAGATCCCAATTCGACCTCAGCTTGGAATGCGGTGATCACAGGGTCTAAGAAATGGGTGTTATTCCCTCCTGATGTTATTCCTCCGGGGGTTCATCCGAGCCCTGATGGAGCAGAGGTAGCATGTCCCGTTTCAATAATCGAGTGGTTCATGAACTTCTATGGGGCCACAAAGAGTTGGGAAAAAAAGCCCGTTGAGTGTATCTGTAAGGCTGGAGAGGTCATCTTTGTGCCTAGTGGATGGTGGCATCTGGTGATTAACTTGGAAGAGTCCATAGCTATCACGCAGAATTACGTCAGCTCGTGAGTTCACTCTTGTGCACCCTTTTTAGTAAAAAATTAGTATTTGCTCTATAACCTAAATCATAATATTCTGCTGATCATTTGACATCCGGGCCTGTCATGTGAGTCTCGTATCTGGTTGCATCAGTAACATAGATGAGCACCATATGGTATTTCTGGAAGTTTATTTCTTTTGAATCGAACCCAGGGACTGTAGAGTCAAGTGGTTACATCATTTTCCTATGTGAGTTTTGGCAGTTTGATAAGTTGTCAGTGATATAGAAATTCCGGCTTCAAAGAAATGGAAGAGAGATCTTCTTATTTGCACTTTTGGAGCAAGGCCCGAAAATCTCTGCAGATGAAAGGGGATTTAGCATTGTATAGCATGGCTTATTGTCCTTTTCTTTCTTTCCCTTTTGAATTGAAGGGATTATGCATCTGAACATTAATGTATCTGGAGGTTCAATAGTGTGGAATGGTGGTTTTGAAGATTAAATAGAAGATATAGTAATTCCAGTGAAGAGAGATTTTCTTATGAGCACTTTTTGAGTTTCGTCTGAAAACCTCTGCAGATAAAAAGGGATTTAGCTTTGTATAGCATTTTTTTCCACCACATCTGTATAGCATAGTTTGCTGTTCTCTCTCTGTTTTTTTTTTTTTTTTTGGGAATATATGGAGGTTCAGTAGTGTGGAATAGTGGTTTTAGATTCCTTTAGTGAGTGCATCGTCATCAGTGCATGAGAAGATTGCCCCTTCAGTTGTATTGCTTGATGTATTTTGGGTTGACACTATGGGAAATAATACTTATGGCGACTACTAGGTTTAAGTGTGACATTCAATGTTCTGTTTCATTCAAAGGATGTAGGCTCTTATATTAGGTGTAGACCATCCCGAAGAACCCAAAGCTTGATCTTACACTACTTAAACAAATGGGTTGGTAGATGCTGCTGCTAGTTTTGGACCGTGTATGTAGTCAATGTACTTGGAATTTTATGGTTCTTCTCTGCTGCAGGAGAAATTTGTTGAGTGTGTTGGATTTCTTGAAGAAGCCAAATGCCAGCACACTAGTATCTGGAACAAGGGATCGGGTGAATCTTCACAATAAGTTTAAAAATGCAATCGAAGCCAAATTTCCAGGAAAAATTGATCAGCTGATGCTCGAAGCAGAGGAGAAGGCAGCATTGCAGAAGAAACCTTCTTTCTGGGATTCAGTTACAGATTCTAAGGCCGGTGCCTTCAAGTTCTCTTTCTAGAATATCAAGTTACTAAACTTTCGCATCCTCTTTAGAGAAGATTCAAGTTTACAATCCCAGAGACCTGCAGTTTAATGGCTTTTGACACATGCGGCGAATTTTTGCCTCCAGTTTCTGATTGCCCGAGAACACTGGAGGTTTTTGAAAGAGAATCAAAGTTTGCCTTTGTAATACTTATTGTTGTACCTTGGAAAATTATATGTACACCATTCTTTATTGAATCTACCATTCTCAATTGTTTTTCATCACGTTTATTGGTTTGGAGTTATTCTCCAGTCATCCTTAACCGCTTGAATTTATCTGAAACTTGAATTTGCGAGAGTTAAGGAGATCAGGTGACAGGAGGTCAGAGTATCTGTTAATCTTATAATAAAGATTCAATGTGGATAATGAGGATGTATTAACATCACAGGAATTTGCATGTGAAGCAAAATGATCCCGGAGCTCGAGACATTGAAATTCTTATCTGGTAATATCATCGTTGGCTTTCGCTAGACCTGATCATTGGGTGGGCTAGGATCGAGCCACCAGGGGTAACAGGCCCGCTCACTGGACTAAATCTGACCACTCTATCCAAACAAAGAAATCAACTTCCTTGGCTTGTCTAACCAGTGTTGCAACTTCGACCAACAAAAAAAAAAACCAGTGTTGCAACTAATAGCAAGCAACTGTTTTGTCTGTTGGACAACAGACAACCTCCAAATTTGACACCTTTAAGAACAATTCGGTCTATATAAGCCATTTCATTTGAACTGTTTCGTCTTCTGAACGACCAAAGACATGCTAGAAGCTTTGTCTAACCAGTGTTGCACTACCAGCAAGCAACTGTTTTGTCTATTAAACACTTAAGACAACCTTCAAATTTGAGACCTTCAAGAAAAATTCAGTCCATAAGCCATTTCATTTGAGCCGTTTCGTCTTCTGAACGACCAAAGACACGCTAGAAGCTTGTTTAACCAGCGTTGCACTTCCGGCAAGCAACTATTTTGTCTGTTGGACACTAGACAACCTCCAAATTTGAGACCTTTAAGAACAATTCGGCCTATAAACCATTCCATTTGAACTGTTTCGTCTTCTGAACGATCAAGACATGCTGGAACCTGACAGATGAACGGTTGTAGCAGCTCTATACTGAAGACACTGAGGTTGAAGAATCCAAAGCTCTTGCTGCTCGAATCGTGCTCCAACCTCTCCGATTTGAAGATCATCCATGGCCACATGGTCAGAACCCATCTCTTCCTTGATGTTTTCGCGACGAGCCGTTTGATCGCTCTTTGCGTAGGCACCCCGTTATTCAAGAATGCTGCTAGCTCGCTGGTTTATGCCCTCAAGGTTTTCTCTCAAGTGCCAAGCCCCAATCTTTTCATGTACAACGCGTTGATCCGAGGATGTTCGGATTGCGAAAACCCAGAAAGGTCGATGGCTTTGTACATTGACCTGTGCCGTCTTGGGTTGGTCCCTGATAATCTGACCTTCACCTTCCTGATCAAGTCTTGTACCAGATTGTTCTCTCTTGTGTCGGGTTCTCAATCCCATTGCCAGGCTCTGAAACGTGGGTTTGACGGAGAGGTTCACGTGCAAAATGCGTTGCTCCACATGTATTCGTCGCTCGAGGATGTCGAGGCAGCCGGTCGAATCTTTGGCAGCATCAAGTGTTTAGATGTGGTTTCTTGGACGACCATGATATCGGGCTTCTGCAAGTGCGGGGACGTGGGGTCTGCGCGTAGGCTGTTCGATAGAATGCCTGAAAGAAACATGTTCACGTGGAGTGTCATGATAAATGGGTACACAAAGGCCGGTCGTTTCGAGGAAGCCGTCGAGCTGTTTGAGTTGCTGCAGCAGGAAGGTGTTAAGGCAAGCGAGACGGTCATGGTCAGCGTTGTATCTTCGTGTGGTCATTTGGGAGCGTTGGAATTGGCCGAAAGAGCTTATAACTATTTGATCAGAAACGGCTTGAGCTTGAACATGACACTCGGAACTGCTATTGTCGAAATGTACGCTAGATGCGGAAGCATCGACAAAGCTACTCGTGTTTTTGAGGAACTTCAGGAAAGGGATGCTTTGACTTACACGGCTGTAATTGCTGGATTCGCGATGCACGGCCATGCGCAGGAAGCACTTCATTACTTCTCGAAAATGCTCGATGCAGGGATAGTCCCTAGAGACATTACGTTTACGGCAATATTATCTGCTTGCAGCCATGGGGGATTGGTGGGAAAGGGCAAAGAGATTTTCGACAATATGAAGAGAGTTTATGGGATTGAGCCGAGGTTGGAGCATTATGGATGTATGGTGGATCTTCTAGGCCGAGCGGGAAAGTTGGAAGAAGCCGAGAAGTTCGTTCTCGAAATGCCCGTGAAGCCAAACGCTCCGATATGGGGTGCACTTATCGGAGCTTGCCGGATTCACCGTAACACCAAAATTGCCGAACGAGTTGGAAAGATTCTGATCCAGCTGCTGCCAGAGCACAGTGGATACTACGTGCTGCTCTCTAACATTTATGCAAAAGCAAATAACTGGGAAGGCGTAAATATCATGAGAGGGATGATGAAAGACAAGGGAGTGAAGAAAGAACCTGGGTGCAGCGCAATCGAGATCGATGGGAAAATGCACAGATTTGTGATGGGAGACAAATCGCACCCGGATATTCATAAGATCGAGAAGAAGTGGGAGGAGATTGTAATGAAGATAAGATTGGTAGGATATACTGGGAATACCGACGAGGCATTGTTCGACATAGATGAAGAAGAAAAGGAAAGTGCACTGCACAGGCATAGTGAAAAGCTTGCTATTGCCTACGGGATCATGAAGATCGGTGCTGAGGCACCGATCCGGATTGTGAAGAATCTACGGGTATGCGAGGATTGCCACAGGGCTACTAAGTTGATCTCGAAAGTCTTCAATCGGGAACTTATTGTTAGGGACCGGAATCGATTCCACCATTTCAAAGACGGAGCTTGCTCGTGCCTTGATTTTTGGTGAAGCAATGTGCGCGCAGGACGTGCATAAGAGCGATTGACCGTCTTTCTTGCTCATCACTTGGCCCCCGATCCTTGCCAGGGCAAAGATATTGGGAGACAAAGCAAAGCATCTCCTTGAACTCTGATCGGTGACAGTCACTGTGTAGCATGACGGAATTAGACGAATTTAAATTCAAAGTTGCGGCCCTTTTTCTAAATTCGTCTCTCTGGAATGACACTCAAGCAGCAGCAATTCGTTGCTGACCATCCCCGAGTCCCGACCACTGAACATGTGAAGCTCTCTTTGCTCTGGTACAACCTGCAAAATTGGGAATCTCGGAACTTGCTCAGAAAAATAATGCAAATATTTCCTGAACTTTGATCCATTATCCCTAAATTCTTAATTTGTTAAATGTGATCTCTACTATTAAGCCCAATATGCGATATCACCACTCAGTTGAGTTGTCAAGCTGAATTACTTCCCTTGATTTAATGTCGTTCATGCACGCCAGAACAACTATTGCGGTGTGCCCTGCCATGCTATAACCAAAAAGATAAAGAAGTGTCGAGTATTTTGAAATTATCTCCAAAATCCCTTATACAATTCTCTCCAGCTTCAATAGACAACAATGAGACGATAGAGTTGGCGCATGGCACATTCTTCCCGCTCAGTCCAATAATTGAGCTAAAGAAGGATCAGAGTTTGAGTTTACTTCAAGGATAGTGACATGTCATGAGCAAACATCATAGATATCCAGACTTTGATCAATGCAAGGCACAATCTCAAATTTTACTTGAAGAATCAATTCTTTAGCTGAGACTTCATGACATGAATTAAAGACTGGCACTTGCTTCTTTTACTAGGTCAGGGCTTCACTCATACAAAGATGTACATCAATGCTGCACCACACTTGACATGAACCCGCAAAATTGACAAGAATTAGAGCTGGAGAAAAAACAATATCCAGCATTGAGAAAATAAGATCCCCCCTAACTGTCAGGCAGGAGATACTGAAGCTGTGTAAGAATCGTTGCAGTACTTCAAACTTTTCAGTAGACCTAAATGCAAGTGAGGAGTAACGGTTGCTTCAGAAATACCAAAAGGATTAGCCTTCTCCAAGACTTCACTTGCCAGGGCTTCAGAATCAGACTTGCCGAAAATTGTTCCAAGAACAGCATTCAAGCCAATTGAGGCGCTCTCTGTCACAAAGCTGAATACAACCATGTCAAGATTAAAGCCAAGTATATGGCATGTATTAAAGATCTGCCAAATGTACACTCAGTTCAAAGATAGCAGAAGACATGAGCTCAAATGCCTACATACTCTCATTGCCTTCGAATATATATAAGGAACTCAAAAGAGCTTCCACTTATAGATCTTTCCACTTATATTGCAGATATATTAAGTTAACTCAAATGTGATCAAACATTACTACTGCAGATAATCCATCGTGGAATCAAACATGAGAGTCTTCTACACACCTTGCCTCAAACATGAGATACATGCGATCAACAGGAAATGCAAGTAATCAACTTGCTCGGACATTAGAGTTTTCAACATACCTTGCCTCAAATCTGCCTTGAGACCCAAGAAGTGCACATATATTGTAGATAATCCATGGTGGTATATATGCATCTGCAATTTCAAGGGTATAGCGAAGGCCAGCTGTAGAGTCACCACCCAAGCTACCGTCTTCTTTAATTGAATCAGCAATACAATTTGCTGGTCTCATTTCCATGCATCTAACCTGAAAATAAAGTGGAAATGAGGACCTACAGGCTATAGCCATGAAATACATTAATGGAAACAGGCAACAATTTTTCAAGGTTAGATGACTGCAAAGAGACAGCAATCAAAATGCCTTCCAAATTTTGTCTCTTTCTGATTTTCAAATAAAACGTGTGACAATTAGTCCATATCACACAGCCAATGAACTCAATATTGTAGGAAGATCATATAAGGTATAAAGACACACCTCAGGAACAGAAACAGCAGCATTCTGGAATGGAATAGGCGAATATAATACCGGAACATCCACCCCAGTCAGAAACGTCAAGAAAGATCTGCCGCAAACTTTAATTTCAGGACCAGTGACAAGAAACTTTAAGTATAGAAAGCAATTTATAGATGCCTTTCTGATAGATAAAGATATAACAGTACACAGGCCAACACTTACCTATAATTTAACAAAAGGTCATAAAGACCGTGAACATCTTTATTTCCACTGAAAGCTAGCAAAGATTGTGGAGTATTATCAATGTCAGACAATGAACTGGGCCGTCGAGTCTGTTATTTCAGAATAAAAACAAAAAGCAGGTTAATGCCCTTTAAGTGCACATATACTATTACTCAGGCTAATGCCACTTCAGTAAAAGAGTTGGACTTATCTTCTACAGTTACATTAAAAGAGAGGATTTTGGCAGGTTACATTACCAACAGTTCAACCATGATCCTAGTAAA
The DNA here is from genome assembly GCA_017140615.1 of Eucalyptus cladocalyx. Lineage (NCBI taxonomy): Eukaryota > Viridiplantae > Streptophyta > Magnoliopsida > Myrtales > Myrtaceae > Eucalyptus > Eucalyptus cladocalyx. The sequence goes on from CM029516.1 coordinate 38,312,030, forward strand.
TGCCAAAACTAGATATGCCAATGTTAGTGTGAAGAAACTGTATTATTCCGCATTGTGACAGCTCAATTAAATGAAAACAACAATTGATGCTACATGAATTTCGCCAGAAATCAGCTCTAAATGAGAGGCTCGGGAAAGAATTACTAAGATTCAAGTGACCGTGAACAGCTCTCAGCTCAATATGTTGTCCAAGATAATATTCAAAAACTTAAGTATGTCTAGTTATATCTTTGCCCTACTGCTCTGGCCCACAATGAAATGAACCTACCAAAGGCACAAACCTTACCTGGCCTAAATTATGCTTCTCTATCTCTGAAAGCTCAACCAGATCTTCTGTAGCAAGTTGTTCCACCTTCGAATGGCATAGAGGCATAGAAAAACATATATCCTAATTAAAACAAAAAACGGAATGGTCAGGCATAATTCCAGAGAAAGGAAGTTTAAGAAAAGGGACTAATTTGGTCAATGTGCCAACTGGAACTAATTGAGCTACATCATTCACAATGATAGCTTGACCAATATGATAGATGAGACCTCCAACAACAGAAATTCTTTCTTTTCTTTTAAGGTCATCAGATGGAAAATAAATCACAGCCAACAAGTACAGACCATGATCATGTCCAAGTGGGTGATACATGTAATCTTATACTGATCTCAGGATCACTTAGACGACTTCACCAATGAGAAACTTGCAATCAAGCCAGAGATTTAGTAAGCAAGATATGTGCGTGTCAGCCATATTTTCATTGAAATGCTAGCGGACAACGATGCCTCACGGAATAAACTTCTGTTGTATAAAATAGGCTATAAACAAAGTAGTCTTGACAAATCCCATTCATAGTTCCTGCTGGCTGAGCAAGCCCCTAAGGAGATCCCAAACTAGACTCAATCAAGTGACAGTACTTCAGCAATTTTGACATAAAGGAATAAGCACTATAAACAACTAAAAAAGGTGCATGCAGCAACAGAAGCTAATACTGAGTGCTGCGACTCACATGCTCTCTGAGCAATGACCGCAGACCTCTTGTTGACCGAGAGACGTAGGCACTGCAAGTCCTTTTGCCTTTTCCGGAGTCACCATCAGCAGTAAACATTACCACAAATTGAGAAGTGCACACTAATTCCATGAATAAAATAATATATTAGGGCAAAAAATCAACAAACAGGATGATTAAATAATGACCAGAAAGAATGAATTGATATAGTTCTTGGCAAGAAATGGCCTTCTAACATACTCCCGTTAACTCACATGGCATTATTACTGCTTTACTTTTAGAATAGATTTTTTTTGTAGTCATAAGAAATATTGTAAGATATTCAGCAGCATCAAGAGTCATGGATATTCTAGATATTGCAGAAAGTTATAGGCACCATAAGGGCACAAATACCTCATCCAATTTTTAAATATTTAAAATGTTATCATTAATATAAAACATGCTCTTCATGAGTAACAACAAATTTATAAATACTAGCTGGCGTTTGTCATCACAAAGTGCTCTTTCAGATTCCATTGATCGGGCCTACATTAAGCCTTTTCATTATCAGGTCATTTCCTAAACTCGAGATACTTAAATATATAGAAGCTATTAGTCCAAGATTAAAACGAAAATATCAGAAAGAAGCATGCAAAGTAGTTGCTTATACGAACGAAGAAGTAGCAAATCTTTGCATTGCTTAACTAATAGCAGCACCACGTGATACACATTCATGGAATATGGCTTCGACTTATATTCAACAGAAGAAAATGAGATAGTCTGCAAAGTATCTGAGCATCTCAAGGAGGAGAAAATTACCGTAAAATATGCTACATAAATTCTTCCGGAACGAGTAGTAAAGACTACGAAATGACTCTTCCCATGACAATAGTCGCTTCTTTAAGAAGTCCATCTCCACTAAACAAAAAGGAGCGAATCAGTGACAAGTTCAGGGGGAGACCTCGATATCTTATATCTCATTTGACAAACCTTTCTCTGCAGTTGGTGAGGTCAGCACTGACATAAGTGAAAGTGGAAGAGTGGACTGAGGATAAATCCATGAGTTCAAAGCTGTAGAGCAAAAGCCCGAAGAAGCCATGTGGGTTCTTGAGCAATGGCTAGTTCTTTGTCCCTCATTGCAAGCACAAAGAGATGTATGATTGGGAATGCTATTGTAACTACCATCTGTAATTAACCTGTAAATCCTAGAAATAATGAAGGAAAAAAGTTAATTGGACAACTAGAAACCATACACCAAAACCCTGAGCAATAGAAAAGAACTACATGAGTAAAGGAACAGAAAAGTCAGTATCACTCGAGCACAGTGTGAGAATATTAATACCCTGCCAAAACTTGTGCTATCAATCAAAGTCGTCAATTTGCATGCAGATTACAGAATAGCATGCCACCCATCCATATGTTTTAAGAAAGTAAATATTCTGATATTCTTAGATGATAGTAGACATTTCCCAAGAAAAGGAAATTATTCAGGAACCAATTGACAAGTAGGAAACTCGGCTAAATTTCGCAAATCAAGTGATGCTCCCCATTTCATATGACATCTTCACCGCAAGCAGCACTAGGTTTTGGTGTAAGTACATTTTTTTTCCCATTATTTTAATGTCGTTTAAAATCACATAAGATGTCATCATGCACAAGCAGTGGAAAAAACTTCAAACCCTAATACAAGAAAGTAATTGTTATAATGAAATTGTCCTATAGAGAACAAATTTGAAATATCTCCAGATTAGGAACAAAATATGCCAGGAGTCTCCAAGAAGTATTAAGCCCTCACAACACTATCAACTGCAAAAGATTTAGCAGATTTGGGATCTGTACACTCACCAATTTACTGAAGAAGATGTTGCGATCCGCATGACGGTCTTCAAAGTGAAATCCAGAGGAGCCTTTTGGCCAACTATTTTGAATTGAGAGCAGAAGTTGCCCAAGTAAGCCGACGTAGAAGTAAAATTTTCAGAACAATCATTAGGTAAATGAGAAGATGGTTCTCGAGCAGCCAATCCTTTTAGCGCTTTATCCTACAAAGATAGTGGTGATATTACTGAAGGATATACCAACAGCTCAGGGGAAAACAGATGAGTGTAATTACCATATCGACATTAGCCAAGCTAGATAGTTTTTCAGAGCTAGATGATATCTCGGCAACCGTACGGAATCTACTCTGGTTACACCTCTCAAGTGTTGACTGAGTTTGCACCCCATGATTTTCAGCAACTTTAAGAGAGCAAACAGAATCCTCTGGACTGCAAGAATATGACGAACGAAAATGTATAAGAAGGTGCTGACTCCATCAATAATCATTAAGCAACATACAGAGAGTTTTGGGGATCTCGTCAATACCATTGAAGATGTTGTTTGCTTCTTGTAGCCATGTCCGAAAGCGCAGCAAGATTCTTCATTGCATTACTCTGCTCCACTGTGCTGGTTTCCTGCGTGAGAGCACATAACTAAGGAATTAACTTTGTATCTTGCTAGCACTGCTCAATCTCTCGAAACTAAGACAGATGAGTGACATAAAGAAGAATCTCGAAAATCTATTAATTATACAGGAAAATCCCCTTACCTTCACATTCTCCTTGAGCGAAGACATTTTAAACCTCGACTTTTTCGCAGGATATACTTCATTAACTCGCGTATCAATGAATCTCGGTAGCTTAAATGATTCTGGTTTCTTAAGACCGTCATTTGTGCCAGCATTGTTACTGGAAGAAAAAAGAACTTCTCAATGACTAATCTTGTGCTTATAGAATGAAAACTCAGATACAATCAGCGAAACACTTACTTCAGAGAATCAAGTAAAGGGGCTGCAGATTCATCCACAAGCTCAATAGCATTGACGCGCTTCAGCTGCTCTCCCTGTAAATGACATTAATCCAGTCAATCCACATTGATTATTCATCAGCGCTGTCAACTTTCTTCAGCTTCTTTTCAACAACCAAATCGAAGACACAAGTAACAAAGCAAGAGCAATTGGATTCAGTGTGCCGACTTAAAAAGCTAGTAACTTTGGGAGCCTCGAAACAAAAGTCACGTCTTAAGATATGTTGCAATTCATAGAAATACATCATCGAAAGCAAAATTGGGGCGCGTCATCCAGAGAAGCAGCTAAGCATCATTTCGTCGGCACAACCACCAAAAATAAATAAATAAATAAACACTTCACAGATGAATAATCGCCATGAAGTCCAGATGATTACTCTCAGCTCCGACGGAGTTTTTCTCCTCAGCTTCGCGCCGATCTTCGGAGCGCCGCCGCCGCCGCCGCAGCCTCCAGAATGGAACTCATCCGGGGGAAACGAGCCCGGCCCAGCCACCGTCGCCATGCTCGCCCGGCCACTCCCCGTCTCAATCACGCTGCAAGCATCTCGCGTGAACAATCCCGAAAACGAGGGAAAGACGAAGCCGGACAATGAGAACGGAGAGAGAGAGAGAGAACCGTACCTTCGCAAGAATCACCTCATTCCCGAGAAGACGACCGCAGCGAGCCCTAGCCCGATTCGATTAAGGGCCGAACTCCGATCCGGCTGCGACGCACTCCCGGAGATTGAGATGGAGAACGCGAGGACGAATCGCAGATGCAGAGATAGAGAGAGAGGAGGAAAGAGAGAGAGAGAGAGAGAGAGAGAGAGTGGAGGGGATTGAGAGTTGGAGCCTTCGAGGCTTTGGGTTTGAACGAATTTCGATTTCCCTCTACTCGGGACTGACGGTGACGGCGCCGACTCGACGGCGCCAACGTTCGTTAACGGCGTCGGAGGGACGGTGAGCTGTCATGGGCCTTCAGCTGGGCCCAGGGCCTTGGACGTATTATAGACGTGTTGTATAAAAATTATAAAAGGAGCTTTTTAGACGAGGAAAATTATCCAAAAAATCATAATTTATTATATTTTTATTAATTCAATCATAAATCTTTTAATTTTTTTCAACTAAAATGTAAATTTTTTTAATTCTTGTCAATTGTGTCCATTCAATTAATTTTGGCCAAAACTTGCTAATGCGAATGTCGGTTATCATATATAACACAACCAGCTAAAATGTAAACAAAAAATTTTAAAAAAATAAATTTTTTATTTTTATTTTTTCTCTCTCTAACGATCACCTAGCCTCCAAAAACCAACTAGAGGTTGCAACGAGCAAGAGTCGCCCTCGCTAGCCTCAAGTGAGGTTGCCCTCACCGAGAACTAGCGAGGGGTGACCTCGCTGGCCTCGGCCAAGGCTTGCCCTCACTAGAGGTCAACAAGGGTCGACCTCACCGACCTCATGCGAGGTCACCCTTGCCGGGATCTAGCAAGGGGCGACCTCACAAGCCTTGGGCGAGTCTCACCGTCATTAAATTTGGCGAGGGTGAGCCTCGCTTGTGGCTAGCAAGATCGACCCTCACTCTCACTCGAAGCAAGCAGGAGGTGACCTCGCTGGTTGCAAGCCTCAACCGAGGCCCGCAAGGTTGTCCCTTGCTAAATTTCGATGAGGATGATCTCACGCGAGGCCAACAAGGTGACCCCTCGCTAGTTCCCAGCAAGCCAACCCTCACCGGTCGCAACCTCTAGCCAGTCGCTAGAGTGGGGCGATTGGCAAAGAAATAAGAGAGAGGGGAAAAAAAATTAAAAAAATATTTAAAAATAATTATTTTTGTCCATGTAAGACCATCGATATCCACGTCAATGAATTCCAGCCAAAATTGGCCAAATTAACTCAATTGATAAAATGTAAAAAGGTTTAGGACTCAATTGACAAAATTGAAAGGTTTATGAATGAATTGATAAAAATGCAATAGGTTTAAGATTTTTTTTATAATTTTCGCATTTTGAATACCATCAACTTTTTCACGGATTAATTTGTTTTAGAGCACATGCGTTTTTTACATATTGAGTGTCGTATTAAGTAACTTTTTCACTAAATGTTCATGATGGCTAAGCTAAAAGCATGAGACCATATCACCGTATCTACTAATCTAATAACAATCGATTAAATATAAGTCATGTGGTTAGCTATGTGGCAATCACAAAGGTGGTATAGTTAATTGCAAAACATGAGTGGAGAATTTGTCAGCTGCAACTTACTTGAACAACGCACTGGAGAGAGAGGACGCACTATTGAAACTATGGGCGAAACACTAATAAAATATGGGGTTATCGGTTATGTGTCGGGTCGGTTCCCACCCTCGAACTAGACTGAACAAAGTTAGTTCCAGGTTTATAGAATCGGCCTAGTATTTTTGCTTTCTTCGCTCAAGAAATTGGCCGGTTATCTTTAGGTCGAGGTTTCTCGGTGGAACTGGCAACGGGGATTTAGAAATGGCTCATAAATGGTGGACGAGTGCCCACACTCAACACAAAAGACGGTGCTTGACATTTGGCCCCTGAAGATAGCGTCGATTAAAGTCACATTATGATTACGAGGGACAACACATCTATTAAGTAACGAAATAATTCACGACCGCCAGTTTCTGAACATCCTAAATTGAATCAGATCAGAATCGCTGGCTCAATCCTGTTCCATGCCTGGTGTTGACCCGGGACTAATGCTCGCCCCTAATTGAATCTGAGGAAGGAGCGAGATGCGGGCACATAGTCATCGATAGAGGCATCGTGGCAAGGCTGACACTGGCTTCCTGGCGAGGAAGGCTGCGTCTTGGCGTGGCAAGGTGGGCAGCGACTGAAGAGAGGTTGCGGCTGATGTGAGAGATGAAGGAAGAGGAGAGAGGTTGGGAGAAATCTAGGATTAATAATTGATGTTTTCAACTGAGTAGGTGAGAGTCACTTGCGTGTAAAACTTCAAAACATTTTAGAGAAGGGAGGAGGAACCTTCAATCCATGGGTTCAAACTGGAAAAAATTCTCCGATGCAACTTATTAGTTCCTTCATCACTAGTTTTTATAGAACATATGCTTTTGAATAGTCTGCTAAATCATTGGAAAACTGGATAAGTGTCTTCTCTACAAGAGTTGCTAATTTTTTTTTTCTTTTTGAAGGACTGACCTTTATTGCGAAATTTGTAGTTTTTGTAGAACATTTGCTTTTCAATAGTCTGCTAAATCATTGGAAAACTGGGTAAGTATCTTCTCTACAAGAGTTGCTATTTTTTTTTTTTTTTTGGAGGACTGACCTTTATTGTGAAATTTGCAATGCTACGAATTGATCCTTGTACAATTCATTCTCCTTCTGATGGGCTATATCTGCATACAACAAATGATTCATGCTATGTTCATCTTAAAACATAAAATTAAGGGAAAATGACTCGCGTACATCATGTATGAATCGTTTTTTCATGACCTTCCTTCAACAAACACGTTAGTATTAGATCAGAATTTTCTTTGTCAGAAATGACATGATCTGAACTTTCAGCTTTTGTTGATGGCATGATTAAAACGAACGGAATGCATTCAAGTTCTCTTTTGAAAATGAGCAACCTTCTCCTGGAATTCGAGTTTATAGTTGTCATGATCAATCATACAGACTAATGTATAACTTTAGGTACATATCAGAATCTCATGCATGGATATATTGCAGTCTCTCTATATCCCTCTCTCACATTGTAATCATCTCCACAACATCGTCATCATTGAAAGAGGCAGAAAGAGAAGACGACTGGTTCCCGGTGAGTTGCTGTACCAGACCCATGAACTCTTCAGGCTTCACATGAATCACTTTGGGCGATCTCAAGTACACAATCTTGGTTGCCGGTTGTCTGTGACGACTAGTGGTCCTAGCAGGGGCAAAATCTTGCTTCGGGATCATCTCTGTGGAGCTTCTGTTCACAGCCATCGCTTCAGGCCTTGGACCCTGCAACGACAATGGCTTGTTATCCGCAGCCCTTCTTGTTTGAGAACTCATCGTCTCCATCTCTTCGTGTCGTGACTTGTGATGACACGCCTGAAATGAATAGGGTGTAGAATTCATGTTGCCTGGATTTGCTTAAATTTATATATATGCATGAGGGAGAGGTCAAGGATGACTTGGAGAGACTCTTTCTCTTGAGAGTATGAGAGTGGGTTAATGCCGCATGCAGACGACAAACTCGGTCCATGCCTTCAGAGGTTTTTGAAACGGTCCTTTCCAACTGCGCTCGAATAAATAAATTCCATTCTCAGCATTTTTGCAAGGTGGGCTCGTTCTAGAATCATTACTGAATCAGGCATTAGACAGTGTAGGGCCCGAAGCAGTTGAGCGACAAGGTCAAGGACGGGAAGAATTCGAACAGGTGATGTCATGCGATGTACGAAAATGTCAAAACTGAGGTTCTGTGCAGCCGCTGCACAGTACTAGTTCTTCAACTCCCCGCGGTTGGATCGTGGAAAAAGAGAGCTTTGAACCATCCTCCGAACGTTCCGCACACGAAATCTTTTTGCTTAGGACGACACCGGTTATGTACAATGTTATCATTCTCCTGACATGCATATGATCCTTGGGACTTTGGACTTTGTTTTGCTCAGTCGAGTTCTGGGATCTATCTAGTTTTTGCAGAACTCTGTTCTTTTTATCATCTTTGATGCTGATATGGCCCCACGCATAAAGAGCTAGCCACCCTAATCCAGCGGTGGCGAGGGCCAAGGGCCACCATCTAACCATAACTTGCGAGGACCATCAGTTGATCCTTAAATGATTGTCACCAAGGTCAAGTTGATCTAAGTAGGGGCTTCCGCACAAGTCAAAAGTCCATTTTTTATTGGATCTACAGAGTGTTTTATGGACTTTCAGGTAGTCGAACCTATGCATGCCGTGCCACTAGATTATAAATGGGAATGGTACACAAAAGTTCTTAAACCCGTTGCACTCATGTCACCAAAAAAAATTTTGATTTAAAATCTTTCAGTACGCCAATTAAGTCCTAAACCTTTTGATAATTTGCCTATACAGTTCATTCGATTAATTTTAGCGTAAAATCCCTAATATGAATATTAATCATCTTACGTGACACAAAGACGTTGGCATAAATATTTTTTTTATTTTTTAAATTTTTTCTGATTTTTTTCTTCTTTTCTTTTCTTTCCTTTCTATTTATTTATTTTTTTCAAACTGCCGGCTAACAAAGGTATCGAAGCCTTGCACAAATCCAAGAGAGGGCCGCAACCCTTGCCTATTGTAGGAAAACCATTTAATTAGAAAACCTATTCAAAATAAAAAATCTTTTCGGGCCCACACTTGAGACCTATCTAACAAATCTCCACATTGGCTCGACGATTGAGTCAAGTTACAATCGCTTGGCTTGAATTTTGCATAAACAACAAACAATATTTTCCTCCTATTAGAGCAAAACTCAATTGCAACAAATATTAACCAAATACAATAAATGCTTGAATTTGGCAATAGACAAAGGCTTCATTAACATATAGCTAGATTATTTTATGTACCAATTTTCAAGACCTTAATATAGCCATTAGCAAGAATGTCTCGAACAAAGTAATATCGCACATCAATGTTCTTTGTCCTCTTATGATATGTCTAATCTTAAGTAAGATGTATAGTACTCTAACTATTGCAATAGACAATAGTCACATCATGATCCACACTAAGCTCTCTAAATAAGCCTCTTAACCATATGACCTCTTTAACTACTTTTGCAATGCCATATATTCTATTGCTGCAGTAGACAATGCTACTATACTTTCCAACTAACTACACAACACCAACCAAAAAAAAAAAAAACTAACTACACAACCTCCAATAGTAAATATGCACCCAATTAAAGACCTCATCTTATCAAGGTCACTAGCATAATCAAAATCAACATATCCTGTCAGAATGTTGCTAATTTTTCCAAACTCTAAACCAAAATCAAAAGTACCTTTCAAATATCTCAAAATCCACTTCATAGCTTGCAAGTGAACTTTTCCTAGGCACAATAAATATCTACTTACCACGCTAACAGCGTTTGAAATATCGGGTCTAATATAAACCATGGTTTACATAAAGCTACCAATTGTACTAGAGTATAGAATATGTGACATATATTTTATGTCATCATCTGTTCGTGGGCATAAATTAGTTGATAATCTAAAATGAGTAGCAAAAAGAGTACTTACTAGTTTGACATCTTTCATGCCAAAACCATCTAACACCTTCTCAATATAACTTTTTTGAGAGAGATATATTTTCCCCTTTTATGATCTCGTCAAATTTCCATTAAGATGTTCTTCACTACACCTAAATCCTTCATCTCGAATTCAACACTCAAATGTGCCTTCAAATTCTGTATATCGGATTTATCTTTTGCGACAATCAACGTATCATCAACATATAATAAAAGATCAATGAAAGAGCCATTAGGAAATTTGCACAGATATATGCAATTATCAATCATTATACAAGTGATTTTTCAGGCCATATATAGACTTGTTCAATAAACAATCTTTACCTTCAAATTAAAAACCTTCTGGTTGACCCATATAAATTTTCACTTCAAGTTCACCATGTAAAAAAGCTATTTTCACATCAAGTTACTCCAACTTTACATCATGCATGACAAACTAACATAAGTAAAACCCAAATAGAGTTGTGTTTAACGACAGGTGAAAACACATCATTAAAATTAACTCTCTCAATCTGATTATAGCTTTTAGCAGTTAGACGAGCTTTGAACATGATGTCTTCAACTCCAGGATTACCTTCCTTCTTTTGAAAACCCATTTACAACCCACAATTTTATTTTCTATTAGTGGTTTGACAAGCTCCCAAGTTTGATTCTTTTTAAGAGATTTCATCTCTTCATTCATAACAACTCAATACTTTGTTGAATCTTTTGAAGAAGTAGCTTATTTGTTGGTTTTAGGCTCATTCTACTCTACTAACTTTGCAACTAAAGAGCATATGTAACAAAACCTGAAAACCCATATTTCTATGAAGGCTTCACTGTTTTTCTTGGTCTATCTTTAGCAATAGAATATCGTTCCTCTTTAGGTTCTTCAAACTCAATATTATTAGTAGATGATTGAATTGGTTGCGAATAAATTACTTCAAGCTCTACTTTCTCTGCAATACTTTCTAGATTTTCATCACAAGAATAAATGATTCTTTCTTAGGATGAAGCATAACAGACTCATTAAAAGTAACATCTCTGCTGATAATAATCTTAGATGAATCAGCACACCAAAGTCTATAACCTTTAACACCAGAAGTATAACCAAGAATGATGCATTTTTTTTGCTATAGGCTCAAATTTGCCTTCACTAACATGTGCATATGTCAGACATCTAAATACTCGAAAAGAAAAATAATCAACAGATTTACTTGACCATATCTCCTCAGGTGTCTTGCACTTAATAGATGTGCAAGGAGAACGATTTATCAATCAAGCAGTTGTATTGACTGCTTCGGCCTAAAACTCCTTGTCTAAACCAGCACTAGACAATAGACATCTGGTTCTTTCTAATAAGGTTTTGTTCATGCATTATGTAACACCATTATGCTGTTGTGTATTCATTGTAGTATGATGCCTCATAATACCTTTAATTTTGCAAAACTCATCAAACTCACCTCCACAAAATTCTAACCTATTATCTGTTCTCAACCGCTCAAATCTTTTTGCCAGTTTGCTTCTCAATTATGTTTCCCATTGTTTAAATGTAACAAAACATCACTTTTTGTTTTAGAAAATAAATACAAACCTTTCTTAAAAAATCATCAATGAAGTGAGTAAATACCTCGAACCAAGGCCTTTCGAAGGAACTTTCACAGACCCCCAAAAATTAGAGTGAATATAATCCAGAGTGCCATTTATTGTGTGAATTCTTGTCTTGAAATTGATCTTTTTCCATTTTCCAAAGATACAATGCTCACAGAAATCCACTTTTTCAATTTTTTGACCACACAGAAGACCTATCTTACTTAGCTCCTCCATTCTTCTACTACTCATATGGCCTAATCTCATATGCCATAATTTAGTGTTTTTTGATTCTATTATAGCGAATGAGATTGCAGTTGAACTGATAACTATAATGCCTTGTAACTAATACGAAGTGCCAATTTTCAGTCATTTCATCAATTGAAAGTGAACCTCTCATAATCTTCATAACTCTACATTTAGCTGTAAACTTACAACTGTTAGCATCAAGTGTACCCAAAAAGATGAGTTTTTCCTTCAAATTAGGAACATGTATGACATTATCCAAAGCCCTAACAATGCCGTCGTACATCTTAATGTTGACAGTCTCAATCCCAATTGCTTTGCATTTAATGTTATTTCCCATTAGAATAACTCCATTGTTAGATTCTTTGTACGTAGAGAACTAATCACGATTAGGAAACATGTGGTATGAACTGTTGTTTAGCTATTGCTTCGAAATGGGTTGAACAATGAAATTAGATCGAGTAAAACAACTCGGACTTTGAGGAGTGATATCACTTTCTTTAAGGATTTATTTGCCCTCCAGGATACAACAAAGTCTCGGATGAGAATACTAAATAGCAATTCTAGTATTTCTCCAAGGTCTCTCTAAGAAACAATTGAACAATTGGCTGTAGTTTTTTTTTTCAGAAAGAAGACTCGAAAATGACCACACTTTTCTTTCCGAAAATGACAAGTATATATATATGAAACAGTCTTGCAACTCTTCGTGAAAATTGCGAACAAACACGTCTTTAGAAAATTGTTCGGATAAACAAATGCAACTCTTCGGAAGAAGTCGAAAAAGAACAATTGCAATCCTTCGGGAAAATTAAAAAACCGAATAGGTAATTTTCCAAAGGTTGTCTTGAAAAGACACAAATAAAATTCGGAATAATTTTTTTTAAATAGAATTTCGAATTTTCATTTATATTTCATTTCCGGAATTCTCAAATTAAAAGGCAACCTTTGAACTAAAAATAAAAAATAAAAAACAAATAGCGAGGGATTAATGCTAATTAAACCGCGGGGCGCGCAAAGTGCTAAGTGCGTTAAATAATCGCGCACCTGCACGCGGGTATGGTGGGGTCCACCCCCACCTAATCACTCCTTTAACTACAAAAGGAAATCTCACATATTTAAACCGACCCACTTGCTCCCACCTTTTCTATGTGGGACAAAGTAAAAAACACCCATTTTGTTTTAACAAACAAAATTCCAACATGAACAACCTGAATCAAGAATCCAACCATCATTAAATTTGTCTTTATCATTTGCAGCCAATAACTAATCTTTTTTTTTTTTTGTTTTTCAGCAACACCAGCTTGAGCGGGGTTTTCGTTTTCCTGATTTTGTATAATCGTGTAGTTTTGATTGTTCTGCCAATTTGCATTCCCTTGATTTTGCCGATTCATATTTTTTCTTTACTATTTTACCTTCAGTTTCAAACAATTTATCTTGACATGCCCCTTGGACTTACAATAGTTGCAAATTAGATCTTTATGCTTTTAGTATGATATGAACTTACCACTATTTTTTTCTCTCAATAGATCTTCCTCTAGCAACTAAACTAGCCCCATAATCATTATTGCCTTCAAAAGTCAATTATGTATCTAGTTTCTGTTTATTTAGGAGACTAATCTTGGCATCTTTGATATCAATAGTTTCTCTACTAACAATTATGGTTTCTTTAAAATTCTTATAAGAGGAAGGTAGTGAAACTAACAATAAGACAGCATGATATTCATCTTCAACATTGACATCAATACTTCTTAATTCAAAGATAATGTATTGAATTCATAAATATGAGATCTAAGAGAAGCACCTTTAGCCATACGAAGAGTGAAAAGTCATTGCTTGAGCCTTAACTGATTGGTGAGGGATTTTGTTAAAAAAATACTATCTAATTTATTCCATAAACCAACTATTGTCTGATCTAGTACCTCCTACAGAACTTCATTCATGAGACACAACTGAATAGTAGACAGAGTTCTTTCATCCAATTCTTCCCACGTTTCATTTGACATGCTTTTTGATTTCTTCCCTTTACCAAACAAAGTTTTCTTCAAACCCTGCCACGTAAGAGCATCCGACATACGGACTTGTCATAAGTTGAAATTGCCACTCCCATCAAACTTCTCAATACCAAATCTCGTTGTTGAATTTGAAGCCATAACCAAAAGATCTGAGGAAAAAAAAAAACCTTAGACTTTGATACTATATCATTATGGCAGATGCAGAAATTATAATAATATTAAAATTGAAAAGAATAAAAAAAAACACTAGATTTTACGTAAAAACCCTTGCGGGAAAAAGCACAAGGAGAGAAGAATAATTCAATTAGGAAACCTTTTTAAAATAAGAAAGAAACCTACTTGAATTATGAAACTTTCATTTTCATGCTCAAACTTGAGACATATATAATATCAGCGATTTCTAGCCAAAATTGTTTAGATTGACTATATTGACATATTATCAAGAGGTTTAGAGCTCAACCGATACAATTAAAAGGTTTCGAATTGAATTAGTATAAGTACAATAGGTTTATGACTCTCTCTCTCTCTCTTTTTTTGTATTTTTCCCAATTATAAACAAAGGGTGTACTATGTATACTCTACTATTGCGACATACCATATTGGTATAACACAAAAAAGAAAAAAAAAATCTATATATTCTTGCATCCTCTTCCAAATTCTACCCTCCCTCCCCTCTCTATTTAAATTTTTATTGTAATGCGTTGCTATGACAAATCACATCAACACCATATGAAACCCACCTAACGAATTTTGACACATCAACAGAGCTCATGTCGATAAATTGACAAAGCTATCAATAGCGATTAATCAAAGTCCCCCAATGGCAAAAATCAAATAAGTTAGAGAGCTCGATTACACTATAGAAGGCAAAAGGATAAGATCTTATAAAATGCGATGAATTAGACGATCAAAGCTATAGAATTTCTTTTTTGGCCGACCAATAGTACCATACTTAATCCCAACTAAATAAGGACACCTCCATATGCAAGGAGAACTTAGTGGGGGGGCCAAATTCGTCAATGAGATACGAGGGATATGTTTGTGTCTTAAACATGGCGGTTGGAGTGAAATCCCATGCACGTGCATGCATCGAGCGCCCCGTACCGGCATAACCCATTGCTAACGAACGATCTCATCATGCCATAAGCCTGGATGATTGTCCCCTTTTGCGCGTGCTTTCCGAATTAGCAAGCTTTTCTCCCGGAGCGAATCGATCCTCCTTGTCTTTTCAGCTTTTCCTCCGATACTCGGCCAAGATTCCTGCGCAAAATCTTACCTTTTTCTCTGGGTCCGGCGTTCTTCATCGGTTCCGGATTCTTGTTCTTTCTGTCCCGTCGGGTGTTCCGAAAACCAAGTCTTCTTTTCCCTTTTGGGCTTTTGACCCTTTGATTCATCTGTCGTTTTGAGTTTGATTCCTCGGCTGAAGAGCGACGATCTCTCTCGAATCGTTGATGGGCCTCTGATCCGGATCAGAGAGCCACCAATTTGATTCCGTTCCGGCGTGGCGGGATTGATAAAGAACCGCCCGGACGACCCGGTTGTTGAAATGCCTGAGGAGGGTTCGTGAGGAGTTGTTAGCTAGATTGGTGTGGGAATTTTTGATGGGGAACTCATGCGTGGGACCAAAACTCGGTGCGAATGGATTCTTGAGTTCCGTCAGCGCGGCGATATGGCGTTCCAGACCGCCGGAGGACCGCCTCCCTCCTCCCCCGAATGGCGAGGACAGCAGCAAGAATGCGAGTGGCAGCGGCACCAATGATTCGAAATCCAAGTCCTCCCCTGCCCCTGTTCCAATTCAAAGCGCACCTCCTGAGCCCGTGAAGATTGATGCTCAGGAGCATAAACAGGCCGAACCGGAAAAAGCTGTCGAGGAGGAGGTAGCGAAGCCTCCGGGGGCAGCGAAACCGAAGAAGCCGACGCACATGAAGAGAATTTCGAGTGCAGGGCTTCAGGTGGATTCGGTGCTGGGGAGGAAAACACGGAATCTGAAGGAGATCTATAGTTTAGGCCGTAAGCTTGGACAAGGTCAATTTGGAACTACATTTCTATGCATAGACAAGGCGACGAATAAGGAGTTTGCTTGTAAATCAATTGCAAAGAGGAAGCTGACGACGGAGGAGGATGTGGAGGATGTGAGGAGGGAGATTCAGATAATGCACCACTTGGCGGGACATCCAAGTGTTATATCAATTGTGGATGCGTATGAGGATGCAGTCGCGGTTCATGTCGTGATGGAATTATGCGCTGGTGGTGAGCTTTTCGATAGGATCATTCAGAGGGGACATTATTCAGAAAGGAAAGCAGCTGAGCTTGCAAGGGTGATTGTAAGTGTGGTGGAGGCATGCCATTCATTAGGCGTGATGCATCGGGACTTGAAGCCTGAGAATTTCCTCTTCGTTAACCATGAAGAGGATGCGGCACTTAAGACAATTGATTTTGGATTGTCTGTGTTCTTCAAGCCAGGTACATCGTGGGATTGTGTTCTTCATTTCTACTGCTAAATGTCTTATTATTCTCAGTTCCATGTATTTTGACCTGCAATTAGACAAAAATTAAGAGTTCTTTATGAAATTGGGTCTAGCATATCGTTTTATGTGGTTGTTTCTGTATAGATGACACAATTTTCACTAGCGCTATTGTTCACTTTGCGATAGCTTAAAGATTGGCACTTGCAGATCCTGAAATGCCTATATGCAGTATCTGCTTAATGTGGCATGAAGATGGCCACAGAAAAATCTAAGAAAAAAGATATTTGCATTTTGAGGGGATTTAGCTAATTGTTTCCTCACCCGTAAGTCTCTAAGTCTCCATTTTCTGCGACTTGTGTATCATTAAGGAATAAGAAGGCATGGAAGATTTTCTAGAAGCTTGGAAAAGTGGCTAGCTGTCTTAGGATCAAAAGAATCAGGTTACATGCATTGTATAGCTAGCATTGATCTGCATTACTGGTAGTTTTACAGTCCATACACTACATAGGCTGATCTAAAATGCCTAACTGGAAGAAATATTTCCTGTTCGATATTGCAGTCAGTAAGCAATCCATTCTCTATACTCTAGCAGTTTTGTTTGTAGAAACAGGAATGTTTGGTCTTTCCCCATTTTCTCCCTCATGCTTGTCGTGCACATGGCAGAGCACAAACTAATGTTCAGTAGCATGAACAGATGAATTGAAAGGACTGCCAACAATTTTAATTGGCTCACCTTGTCGTTTATTTTTTTGAATGCTCAGAATCCATTGCTATGTTAAAATCACTGAGATTACAAACTATATTTAAAAGGACAGTGAGTGACATGCATTTGTTGCTGCCCACCTCGAATGCGATACTCTTGTGAGTATATCTTTATATTCCATAAAATTGGGAACTCTGATTGGCAATAAGTAATATAAGATCCGCCATATGTTGATGGTCAAGTTAGTATGTTGCATCAGGAAAAGATCTTAGGCCGTGATATATGATGAAATCTGTCCTTTTAGTCTTCAAAAACATGAGAAGCCAACCATTACCGAGGCTAGATTTGCTAGTGCTACGTGGCAAACATAATTTCGTGGCTCTTTCAGGTGATTTGATGAAGCAATCTTAGGCTAGCAGTGTATGAAATGCATCCCAGGTTTTATATTGCCGCTTGATCAAGACGATCAATTGTCAATTGGAAGCTAATGTTGGCAGAGTGACGCTCTTCTGAAGAAACTGTGGCTGTAAATCATCATGTTTCCAAGTAACTGGTAATTGTGTGGAATGGATATCTAGTAAGACCATTTGTAGGGAAGCAAGTGCGGCATTGCTTCACATGGCAGGATTTTAAGAGTAATTGGTGTGAGGAGGTGGGTATGGTGGTCAATTGTTAAATATAGCCTACAGCACATGCATGATCTTCTGTTGTGCCCATTTGGGAGGCAAGTGCGAATCTCCAAGTTCATATTGACTAGTTAGGTTGGGTTTCTTTTGTACTTTTCCCTTTCCCACGATCATGCTATCTTTCCTCTGATACTCACAAAGCTGTGGAAGAATTTTCTGGAACTTTGTATGCATGGACTAATGATCTGTGTGTGTGTAGTGAAAGTGATATATATGTTCAGTTTGTTAGATGCACATTCATGTTAGCTGGTCTGCTTTCTCAATTATGGATGTTCAACATTTAAGCATCTTATTAAACCTACACTTTTCCCATTTCTGCTAGAAACCAGACGTTTAGAGATTAAATTTTGTCTGCCACCCTAAATCGCCAAGTGATTTATCTTCATCAAGGACTATGCTCCGCTTTACAGAATAGGATACTGTAATTACCTATTCAAGATATATATCCAAGTACAGCAATAGGCTTATGAAAAGTTACAGAAGTAAATTAACTAAGAAAGGTGTAAGACCAGCTTTTGAAGATGCTAATATGAACTTCAAGATCTTAACTGGATTGATCACTGAGGGATGGAATTACTATTGACGTGTTTTCATGTCAAGCTATATATGATGGAGATCGAGCTATGGTACTTAGGAAGTGTTTTTTCATGAGATTTTCATTTTTCTCAGTAGTTAAAATACTGGTTGTGATTGGGCAGACAGGTGAAAATTAAATAAAGGATGAAGGAGGTCAAGTTTCTAAGAAACTTTTTGAATTTGTAGTACAGAGTAACGTCTAAACCAGGTTTACTGATTTTCTTTGGACAAGTTACCAGATGCACAAGTTTATCAGCTTTTTCTATCCTGTGAAGTAATATATCTTTCTACAGGTGAAATGTTCACTGATGTGGTGGGGAGCCCTTATTACGTGGCTCCGGAAGTATTGCGGAAGCATTATGGCCCAGAATGTGATGTTTGGAGTGCGGGGGTGATCATCTATATATTACTAAGTGGCGTCCCCCCCTTTTGGGATGGTGTGCATCTCTTATCTATCTTTCAATGCTTTCTACTTTGTTCCCTTAAATGATCTGCATATGTAGACCCTTAAAACTAAGACTTTGAAATTATGTGTTGCCTTCTTGTTCAGAAACGGAGCAAGGGATATTTGAGCAGGTTTTAAAAGGAGAACTTGACTTTATATCTGAACCATGGCCCAACATATCTGAGAGCGCCAAGAATCTGGTGCGGCGAATGCTTGTAAGGGACCCAAAAAAGAGGCTTACAGCCCATGAAGTTCTTTGTAAGTAACAATTCTTATTACTTTTGATATTTTGGAAATTACACCTATGCATTTCATCTCTCTTAGTTCTTTCAAAGCCACAATTTGTTGCATCCCTGCTATTGTCACATGTTGCTGTTTGTTGTAAAGAAGTATCATGATGCATGTCCATAGCATCAGTAAGAGTGTAAAAGCACAATGTGGCAGCTTAGGAAATTCTCAGAAGGTGCAAAGCACTTGCCTCACCCTTTGTATTTGAAATTTTCTAAGTTACTTCTAACTTGTTTACATTTGGGACTTCGTGGGACTGCTTCCTATTTGCCAATTCTCTTGGTCATTATCATTGGAAATACTAGAGCTTCACTGTCCTGACTTCAGACAGACTCAATCGAGAGCCTTGCTACGTCCTTCCATGATGCTCACAATGCTTTTGCCCTGTGCAGGTCATCCTTGGGTTCAGGTTGATGGTGTTGCCCCTGACAAACCCCTCGATTCTGCAGTTTTGACTCGTTTGAAACAGTTCTCTGCCATGGACAAGCTCAAGAAGATAGCAGTCAGAGTACGCAATTTTAGTCCAATTCTAACAGAAATAAGGCTTTATGTTAGAAACTGATCGTTAGTCTACAGTTTTATGTATCATACACAATGTCTCTCTATACTGTCACCGCTTGAAATTATTAAAAAGTAGACTTCTCTGAATTACTTGGAATTTTTGCACCGGAAAAACTTGCATCTGCCATGCATTTCTCTTTGGCTTTTCACATTTTCCAGAGTGTTCCACCGATGAATGCATCTTATACAGGTCATGGCTGAGATCCTTTCAGAAGAAGAAATTGCTGGTCTGAAAGAAATGTTCAAGATGATTGACACAGATAATAGTGGGAACATAACTGTGGAGGAACTGAAGGTTGGTTTGGAAAAAGTTGGTGCAAATTTGAAGGATTCAGAAATTCATGGTCTTATGCAAGCAGTAAGTTCTAGTCCAGACTCAACATGGAGGCTATGTTTCATATTTTTAATCTACTTTATCGTGTAGAGAAACATCAGTTCAAAATCTACAGCCTCTATCATGAAACTGATCCTCTTTTGGTACTTGTGAAATATGGGAGATCAAAGCTATTTTCCCAGACATCTCTCTTTGGTGACTTCAAATAAATCAGTCTTCTCCTCATGAACTTAGGTGGACACAACCATGTAGTAGGACTTGAAATGAAATGTCTTATTTCGTTTACTACCTTTCAAGCAGTAATCATCTATTGGCACTTCTTTGTTGAAGTACTTGTTTTAGACATTAGAATTTATAAATGTAAGTCGATATTTGACTCTCTGGACCAAAGCTTGCAAAGCCAACCATGAGAAAATTCTTGTAAGAGCAATAGAAGTAGTCATTACATCTATTCTGAGTTTAATTTTGAAAATTTCGATTTGATAGACTTTGAGCATTTATATGACATGTGGTTAAGATTATAAAGTAAACCTTTTGGCAGAGACTGTTAATGTTTTATCCTGTCTTTCCAAACCTGAGTGCCTTTGCATGACTCGTGATGCAGGCTGACATTGATAACAGCGGTACCATAGACTATGGCGAGTTCATAGCAGCAATGCTCCATTTAAACAAGATCCAGAGGGAAGATCATATGTACGCAGCTTTTTCCTACTTCGACACAGATGGGAGTGGATACATCACCAAGGATGAGCTTCAGCAGGCTTGTGAGCGGTTCGGCCTAGCTGATGTTCCCATGGAAGAGCTCATGAACGAGGTTGACCAAGACAATGTAAGACTGCTCTGCTCATATTTCTTCTCGTATTGCTTTTCATGATTACAGAAGTAGTCACACTTAGTGTTTTTCCCTACCAGGATGGACGCATCGACTACAACGAGTTTGTGGCTATGATGCAAGACACTGTTTTCGGCATGAATGTAGCTAATGGCTAGAGTAATGCAAAGTAAGTAATGCAAAGTAAAGGTTCTTCCACATTAATTCATGATCTGGGTAGGTGAAAATGTAACGGTTAGAGGTCACTTATGTGCTAATTAGGTAGAGGTCTGCGAATGCATACTTTTGTATTTTGTACAGATCAGTCAAGTGTTAAAGAGAGGAGATAGTGTGTTAGGGATTGAGTCTCCGCTATCTGTATTTACCACTCATCTTTCTGTTTTTGCCATAGGTGTCATCACTCTTTCCGTTTTATATTAATCCCATCTATGTGATTTGAAGTTTACATTTTTGCCTTACATGGAAACCACGGAAAACAGAATAGCTCCTCCTCAGTCTACTTTGGATCCGGCAGATATGCAAAACATTACTTAGAACGGCAGCTTTATTTAAGTTCCTGAAACTAGAGCTCAGAGGCCGTCCATGTTTTCTCGATCAATAGACCCATTACTCTTATCACTGACACCAATCACCACGAGGATGGTAAGTGATCTTGAGACACCATCCAGGCATTCAAATTTCTTCAGTGCAGAAGTAAAATTTGAAATGCAGCTGCCCCAGAACAGAATGGAGATTAAGGGAAATAGAAGGCAATGAAATGGCTAGGTAATATGATGCTACACTTGTTGATTCCATAGAGAAGATGTTTCAGCATCCCGCACAAGATGCTATGTAGCTCTTCTACTCATAATTCGCCAAGTGTGGATGCAATAACAGGCCCTCTGATAAGCAATCAGTCGCTAACTCGCTTATCTTACAGACTTAAAAAGAATAGCCAAGGAATCTTCGAGATACCTTCATGGCTGATTATTGGGTTGGAACAGATTCTTGAGCTACGGTCATGCTTCAGACCTCACACCCAGTTTGGATGGGATAGAGATAGTAGCTGTCTAATCACGAGTTCCTCTTACTATCATGGAATCCACTTGGTACAATTTCTATTGGTATAATGCAAAGTTCCTCTCGCAGTCTTAACGCAGTAGTTGAGGACTCTGCTACCATTTATGATTATCAAAAAATATGTATGATTATAAAAAAATCAATTATAATCAGTAGTGTAAGACAACTTTTCACAATAGCAGACCCAGTGCATCTATTTCTGTAGTTTTGCTGATGCACAAAGATGTTGCAAAGACCACGGGGCTCCATTACATACAGTATCTGTGGCAAATTTGATGGGAAAAAAAAAATCTCCTCCGATTGGTCTTTGGATGATGAATTCCTCAGTACAATCTCATGCTAACGAACGCAACCAACCAAGTACACCAAGCAGGGCATTATCCAATACGGGTGACTTCTTCTCGAGTCCTGGAGAAAGAGAGAGGGAGAGAAGTTATGCTATAGAACCAACAATGTAGAACGACTCATTCTCGAGACTCAAGAACTAAACACAGCATAAATGGGCTCAGGATATTCAGAAAATCTGCAGTAAGAAACCACACCAATAATGCTGCATATAGACAAGATTCTCCAGTTCTACAGGCGTTTATAACATTCTTATATAGATACATACACTTATCCTCCATAATCTCATTCCAGCTTACCAATATCAGCAGCTACTCGATGAGCGCACATTACGCCAGAAAAGGCTACTGCAATGACACCTTGTCCTGGAAAGCAGCTGTCTCCCACACAGTAAAGGCTATCTATGCCCTGAAAATTTGCTTGTTGATTAGCAACTTCGCAATTCTTAATAACTGGGTGTACTAAATTTTGAGGGTCAGCGGAGGCTGACAACAAGTACTTACTGTTGTATTAAAAGGCATTCCCAACAAGCCTTTAGGAACATTACGTGGCATTGGTCCATAAGTTCCTTCATCACGTGCCAAGTATCTCCGGTGCGTTTTGGGTGTCCCCACCTGGATTTTGAGAGAAAGCTCTTAACAGACAGGACACAATATATATATCCGAAACATCCAGAATGCAGTGCTACACAAATATCTCATATAAATTAAAGTTTCTTTTGCCTCTGTAACTTCACTTCAATTTTTCCACATCATCTCCTTGAGATGATCAGGTTTAAGATTCAAATAATTTCCATAGTACAGGTACAATTTGTCTCCAATGTGAACTAACTCTCTCCAAGGATAGACAAATGAATTCAGCTCAATTATATAGAAAATACTACAAAAGTTGCACATTTTCTGTTCCCTTGTTTCCTAATAACCCCAAAATGCTCTGATTGTCATCAGTTTCTTAGCCTTTTGTAATAACTATTGTAAGTTTGACTATAGTGAATGCAAGATTTTAGTCCAGTCCCCCCTACAGGAATTAGATTGACTATTATGGTACAGACTGAAGTAATCATGCATACAGGCAACAACTTACTGACATGCTAGTGAAGCCAGCAGAGTCCTGAGGGTCTGCTGACAACGGTATTTTATAGATGATCAAATAGGAGTCATACCATTGACTTTGGTTAGAGGATTTGTTCAATGTATGAAATGCTCTGCCACTTTTACATTGACTACTTGTTTCAGGAAAATATCTTATCGAACCTGAAACAAGCACTCTGCGTCAGCCTAAGACATTCTATCCATCTTATTGACTGCAATCACATAACGGAATACCCAATGATGGCATGGGAGGTGTTATAATAACCATGACATCTTTGCATATCTCTGAAATACTTTCTGCATCTTTGTGATGACTATCATCAAATTGATGACATAAAGGAATAAACTTTCCGTATGACAGTAAATCAAAACATGAATAGCCCGAACCTCCACAAAGGCAATGGATGATTTGAGTCCTGGAAATAGCTTCTTCTCTAATCTTCTTATGACTTCATCAGCCATGAGCTGCTTCTTTTCCTCATATTCTTTTTGAGGGAATCCCTAAAACAATTAGAAAACTGCTTGTTTCCACTCATTGTTGCCACCAAATGAAACCCACTTTTCAGAGGGCTGATATTATGCATCAATGCCCAAATCAAAGTACAATTAAAAAGTATTCAACCAACCTGCCAGTCTTCAATGGAAGAAGTTGTAAATATATGAAGAATATGGTGTCCTTCAGGAGCCAATGATGGGTCAAGGATAGTTGGAATACTCAAAAATATACTGCCATAAGGCTCCTCTAGTCTTGACCATTTATCCTACATAATTGAGATAGACAGCAAAGGAGTCATTTTGGTTATATCTTACTGGCGAAAAGCTCAGAGCCCAGAATTGAGGGATTCAACTAAAAATTCAAACCTCAAGCACAAAATGATGGCAATCAGTATCCTGGGGCAAAACGTCAGCTTTAACCCCCATGTGGATGGAAAGAAATGATGGCGCTTTAACATAACGTTTCTGGAAGTCTCTTTCTTCTTTTGGCAGATTTTCTTTTTTTAAAAGCTTCCCTACGACCGTATATATTGAGATTATCAGTGAGAGAAATGTAAACCATCCTAACGAAGAAAAATGCATACAGGTTATGGTCAAAGCCGTAAAGACATAAAAATCCTTCCCTAAGAACTCACCAAATGTGTCCCATCTTGTGGCATTAGATATTATGGTCTTAGCGAAAAAGTTCCTTCCATCTGACAGCCTAACTCCTACCTTCACAATTGGGTACAAGACATAAGCAAAAGAGCCCCCATGACCAAGCACAAAACACATCAATTGATTAAGTGAGGTCAACTCACAGCCTTTCCATTCTCTAGGATGATATTAGTCACGTTTGCCCTGTATTGTATATCACTGCCATGTTCAACCAACCCATTTGCCAAGGACTTTGCAATTCCACCAACGCCACCAACAGGATAGTTAATACCCCCAAAATGCCGGTCACAAAGTACCTGGTGCATAAGGGTACATAAGGAAGCAAGGCAACTGCAAGTGGTAGAAATGGCAAACAGCCAACTAAAAGCCTTACCATGCTTGCATTTATCATTGGTGTCTGCAATGCATTAACTGTACTCACAATAAAACACTGCAAACAACGAAAAGGAATGATTCTTGAGATTCTTCAATCAGGTTGAAATTTTTTAGCTATTAGAATGTTACAGCTTCTGATTAGGACAAAGGAAGGATGTTGCACCTCTGCATCAATGAAAGACAACAATTCTGGATCCTTTATGTATTTCCGAGCTATAGCTCCGGCATTCTGAGGGAGATAGTAGGCTGTCAAGGTAAAAAGCAAAAGTCCATTAATGCACCAGTGACTGATATACACAACACATAATTCACTCATGTGATGTCCCCAAGCCCACCAAAAACAGGCATGCACAGAGAGAGAAAGAGAGAAAGGGGGAGGAAATTTAAAAAAAAGCAATTCAAAGATAGAAAATATTTTTGAAGCCCCATACAAGATGGTCCAAAATTGAAATGTTAGTTGCTCGGAGTTAACATAGTTGAAGTTGAAGAACTTTTTTCCTTCAAGTGTAGTATTTCCACATAAAGGTTTCTTTTAGCACATCAAACTTAATGCCAGTTTCCTTATGATGAAACTGCCCTCTTGCCCTCTTGCATTTTCTTCAGAAAGCTCTTAGGATCTCATACGGGACTAGAATTCCTTCAGTTACAAGCAAGAGAACACTTACCAAGTGTCAAGCACTCAATAGGTTTCTGAAAGAACTGTCCAAAGAGGTATATTGGCTCCTCCAGCGACTTGAGTTCCAGTGAGTTCAAGGCGTTGAAAATCTGCAAAATATACAATACAAGGTCTGGATGTTAAGTCAGAGGCAAACATGCTAACACGAAATTAGTCATCTCCATCAAGATGAACCTTCCAACATATGCCGTAGAACTCAAGAATCCCTTCCTTCTCGTGAGGAAATCTGCCAGTCAGTTCTCTAAGGAAATCACTGTATTCCCTGTGCACTCGAACAGAGAGGTCATTGGGCAAATGGAAGTGGACTGTAGTAGGATCAGGTACAACTTCCATCTTGCAGCCCACTGCCGCTAGTGCTTGGGTTATCAAGTTCAGATTTCCCTGATCAGATTCAAAGCTCTAATCAGCAACAGCAGAGTATATGTACTTAACCAGCTAGAACCGCATAAGTCATGCGAGCAAAAAGGAAATGTCAATTATGTCAGTATTGTGCTAACGAGCAAGTACATATGAACAAAAGCCCGCATTAGACCTGAAGGAAGAACCCTTCTTCACTCTTGAAAGCAGAGATGAAATTCATAAGCAATCTCACGGAATTAAAAGTGATTCGATGCTGCAACTACTCTCCCTATGACAAGCAACATTCTTCCACAAGGCATCACTCGTTCAATCAGCCTAATCTATGCCCCCATGAGCGCGGAACTCAAATCGCAATACTGGAAGGAGTTGGCGAACTCTTTTTGTTCCGAAAGACCATCTACGAACAGAACTTAAAATGATATAGAAAAGAAGATGCGCGTGGCAAAAAAAGCAAACGAAAAAGGTTGACCTTGTCACTGAAACCGAACATCACGGAAGACCCAACATCAAACGTATACCCATCTCTCTCATAAAAACCAGAGCTCCCACCGGGAATCACGTACTTCTCCAGCACGAGCACCTTCGCTCCTTTCACCGCCAACTGCGTGGCCGCGACCAGGCCCCCAATCCCGGACCCAATCACGATGGCGTCATAGCCGCCCTCCCCTTCTCTCCCACCCACCTCCCCATCCCCTTCTCTCTCCACCGCCCTCTCTTCGCTCGCCGCCACCGCCCGCGGCCTCCCGCCGCGGCCGAATCTCGCCTCCCTCCGTCTCGCGCCGCAAAGCTCCGACTTTCCGACACCCAATTGGCCCCTCCCGACGTTAGGGGTCGAACCGGACCGTCCCAACGAGGCGCTCGGCTTGCCGCAACCGGAAAGTCCCCGGCTTTCGCTGGTGGGTCTGGAGGGCGCGAGCCTGGGAGCTCGTGGGTAACGAATTGGGACGGTGGAGCTCTGCGGAGCGAGTGGAGAAGCGCGGGGCGGTTGGGGAGCGGGAAGGGAGTGAGAGAAGGGCGTGGACATGGTGGGGGAAGGAAGGTGCGAGTTTAGCACGAAGCGAATGGGTTGGGGAGGGGAGAGGAGGTATATGGAGCTCGAGTTGGAGAGCGAAGAAAGTGATTCCACTTCATGATTCCACTCAGACAGAGACAAAGGGGGAGAGAGAGAGAGAGAGAGAGGATGTCGTATAATAATAAACGGATAACGAACAAAGTTCGGCGGCGGAGTTGGGTCTCCGTTGGAGGGAAATGCAGTTGCGTTAGGCAGGAAGTTTTGGCAGTTTGGGCCTTGGCGCAGATACCCAACTAGGGACAACCTCGACCTGAACCTTCCTCCTCCTCCTCCCTCCGCTTTCTCTTGTTTCTTCTCGCATGGGACTCCTCGGCTTGTCTGTTTGATATAAAGAGACGGCCGGCTCCATAATAATTACTATCTTGTATTGTTACTTTGAGCACTTTTTCGGGGGCTTGGCCCATCGGAACCGGACTAAGTCTTGATATGTGGTATTCCAGAGGACCTTTTATGGCTTGTGGATGGATTAGGCCATACAAGATTTGACGATGGCAGGGAATGATAGCTGGGGCAAGATGCGAATTCTGACAGATCTCAAAGATGGCAAATAAAGGTAGGATTGGATTAGGCTACCCATTGAATAGGTGTAGCATTGTTAGGGAATAAGCAAAAAAAAAGCAAAGACATTTTTCTAAAGTGGGAGAACTTGTGGTATTTGAAGTGTTACGTTGAAAGGGAGAAATCTTCTTGTGTAATCCACGGGTAAACACCCATCCCAAGTTGCCATTACCTTGCGTATTTGCTCAAAATACTCCATTTGGGGTCTAGGATCCCTATGGAGCAAGCCATCTAGTTGCAGGTTGATCATCTTGAGCTGTGCTTTCAAATGTTGTCTTTGCTAGTCCAACTATAGATTGATGATTCATGATTACACTAAGAATAATATAATGATGGCATAGCATTGTAGGACTTACTCTAAAAATAATTATTGCTCCTGAGGTGATAAGTTCAAATCCCCGATTGCTTTTCAGCCTAAAAATTTATTGGTTTGTCCGTGGTATAGATTTGTTCTTGTCATGGTGAAGGACAACTCATGTTTTATTCCATCGCCTTAATGGGGCGACGGTGACAAACACTCAGGAAAATGAGCAATAGTTATGACAATTCAAATTAAACATTCCATCGCAGATGCGGCACTCTCTGGTAACGTCGGGCGTTTTCTTCATGCTGTTGCACCATCCAAACCTTTTCACTTTATCAACAAAAGAGCAGAGAAATGAAGGGAGAAGAAAAACCCTTGGCCACCGGAGATCTAGATAAGACAGAAATTTGGAAAATTGTTCTCGTTTGCTTTCACTTGCCTTGCCAAGATCCTATCTAAACTCTCTTATAGAGAGATACTCATTGGGTAACGAAAGGATCAGATCGCGTTGCAGAAATTGTAAGATAGCGATTTTCTCTTAATTTTAGCACGAAATTCAAGAGAAGCGGCATATACCGAGCATGTGCCTCTGGGCAAATATGCCAATATCCTTGTTCCCTTGGAATTGCGGGACCCATTTTGCGCGATCGTGCGCCAGACAAGCGATCGCAACGGGTGCTCCCATTGTTTTTTTTTCTCTTTTCTTCTCTCGAGGCCAACTCACTGAACTCAGAATCAAAAGGTTCATAAACTCGAATAACTTTCCAATGTCCAATTCATTCGCGCCGAGTGGCGTTGCTGCTTCGATCCTACTTTCCGGTGCCGAGCTCGGATTCGAGCGCAGTGACTGGCGAACGTTGCGCTATCAAGAGAATTGTTGCCCGCCACGAGTAAGGATGACTAGAGATATTTTTTTACGGTCGTCGACAAGAAGGTGGTTTAAAAGATAAATGGAACTGTCGTGTAGCGAGTGCAATTGCATTAATAAAACCAATATAATCGACGGTTATGATTGATTCGAAAAATTTCAACGCAGCAAAGCGGAGATGTTCCTAGGCGAAGGGGGGACCCACGAGTGAGCGGGACAACCAGAGCTGAACAAGTGTCCAAAAGGAGGAAATAGAAAATAGGACCGTTTTCGCTCCATTTGGCCGAGTCCCGTCCACGGTCCTATCGCTTCGCTTCACGAGCAAGCGCCAACGAATTTGGATCCGATTCTCCTCCTCCTCCTGCTTCTCTTGCTTCTTCTTCTTCTTCTTCCCCTCTTTATCACTTCGCTTGATCGCTGGGCCACAAAATCTCGCTCTGTCTCACTCCATTGTCTGGAGTTTCCATCGGCTTCATTGCGCAATCGCATTCCCCCCCAGGTACTCTTCCCCCTCTCTCTAGCGCGCGAGGAAAACATAATCAGATTGCGATGTTTCTGTTCTGCGAGTTCGTGTCGAGGAAGAGATCCGTAGAAGTTTGATCGCAGGATTTCGATCCGTTTTCGGCCGTTTGCTTCGATTCGGTAGACGGCCCCGATCGAAATCTCTGCCAACGAATTTCCAATCTTCTCCCTGGTAAATGCCGCTGATGCGCGAGCGCGCGCGCGTTTTTGTTTCTGGGGGCGGTCGACAGCTTTGAGTTGCGCTTCTTCGCTTCTTTTCTTTCTCCTTCCTGTCGGAGCTGTCCAGCTTCGCGAGGATAAGCAATTAGAGCTGATTAGGATTGCCCGTCGGTACGACACTCAATACCATAAACACACGCTTGTTCGTGATTTTCCTGAGATTGGTGAGCTATGACAGCGAAAATCAGCTCACTCTGGGTTAGATTGCTTTACTGTTTCTTTCCGGGTTATTACGTGGGAGGTTAGTACTTTGCTGACTTGGTAGTGAGTTTACCTTATTAGCTTGCTCAAATTGCTGCGACTACTTTTAACCAAAATGCCTCCTCCCGGTACATGGCACTTTATGTAGGCTTTTATGTTTGCTCTGTGGTACATATCCATGGTTACTAAAGGCCGTATAGAACAGGGGCTCTTGATGAGACCAATTTTCATTTAGGGTATCTTCTGGTGAAATTAAACGATCCGCATATTCATAGTATAATTTTGCAAGATTCTGTGATCCAGCTTCACCATTTGGGTGCGATCCAGTCTGTCTTTCTAGTTTGCGTCGAGAACTTGTGGTGCTTTTGAAGCAGCAAATGACAGCCTAGAAGTTTATTAACTTGTTCTCCCTTACAGAATTATAGGCCTTCTTACAATCACAACATATAGCACTTAGTCTTGTGATTGATTGTTCTTTATATCCTCACTTCCCTATTTTACAAGCTAGAGAAACAAGTCTATGAGATAGGACTTGGGTTAAATCTGTACTACTTCTTTGTCATTTACTCAGTGGTGTTAAAGCTTTGCTCTGTTTCACCAACAGGTTGAACCAAACACTATGGAGCGGCTCAGTTCTTCAGCGAAGTTCATGATTGTTTCAGATCTTGATCACACGATGGTAAGTTCTGTAATGGGAACTTTAGATTTGCATCAACCCAGTTACTTTATGTATTTTTTCTCTGAACAAGAGGCCTTGCAGGTTGACCACCATGACCATGAGAACATGTCCCTGCTGCGATTCAATGCTTTATGGGAATCCAGCTACCGTCATGATTCCCTCTTAGTTTTCTCAACTGGAAGGTCGCCCACCCTGTATAAACAGCTGAGAAAAGAGAAGCCCATGTTGACTCCAGACATCACCATAATGTCCGTTGGGACTGAGATAACCTATGGTAACTCCATGGTTCCAGATGGTGGTTGGGAAGAAATTTTAAATCAGAATTGGGACCGAAATATTGTAAAAGAGGAAGCGAGCAAGTTTCCTGAACTTACTCTTCAGGTGTGCCTCATGCATAAAAGCTTCTTTCCGAGGAGTCCTCTCTGTTTACCCATGCAAAAAAAACTTATTGACTCTATTTTCTGTTTATGCGCCCCTCAGATTTTTTTGTCATATAGACAATGATACGTGTCACATTAAGAAGACTTACTGACTTTTGCTTGTCAATGTAGTCGGAAACAGAACAAAGACCGCACAAGGTTAGCTTCTATGTTGACAAAAGCAAGGCTCAGGATGTGACAAAGAAGCTTTCAGAGGTTTTGACAAAACAAGGGGTAACACTATATCAATCTCCTAGGATCTTGTTGTTTTCCTCTCTCTTTATTATTAATGTATCCCTACGGCACTGGCCACTTATAGGTCTCTTCTTTCCCTCTCAGTTGGATGTCAAAATTATCTACAGTGGAGGAATGGATTTGGACATACTAGCACAAGGTGCTGGGAAAGGACAAGCTCTTGCATACTTGCTAAAAAAGTTCAAGGCAGAAGGAAAGCTTCCCACTAATACCCTTGTTTGTGGCGATTCTGGAAATGATGCTGAACTATTCAGCATTCCAGATGTGTATGGTGTCATGGTCGGTGGTCTTGTATTGCATCGATTTGTGTTGAACTTGTCTCACCTCTGCTAGTCATATTTATTTCATAGACATTTTGGATGTGTAGGTGAGCAATGCTCAAGAAGAATTGTTGCAGTGGCATGCTGAAAATGCCAAAGACAACCCTAAAATCATTCATGCCACAGAAAGGTGTGCTTCTGGGATCATTCAGGCTATCGGTCATTTTGGACTCGGTCCAAATACATCTCCAAGGGATGAGGCAGACCTTTCCAGCTGTAAAAAGGAAAATCTCAGTCCTGGTGGTGAAGTAGTGAGATTTTATTTACTACATGAAAAATGGAGACGTGGAGAAATGGAGAACTCTGAGAGTTACATCACAACTCTGGAAGCAGTTTGTGTGCGTCTCATTCCTTTCTACTTTCAAAATATGCAAAAAAATCCATTTCACTTGCTCTGACAAACACTTGCAAGTTGCTACCTTCGTTCAGAGCAATTGATCTGTCAGTACCTAATTAAATCGTATTTAGCATGTATGCTGGTTAGGCAGACTAGTGGCTTAGGGATGTGGGAGCCAGAGGCAACGGCCTTTGTCCTGTATTCTTTCCTCTGGTCCTAGGTGTTAGAGGCTAACTGACGTTGAAGACAATTGCATTGTCATAATGGGTTCATTAGAATCCAAGTTGCATTTGTTGACAATGGACTGTTAATATATACTGTGTAATTTTAGGTGGATCTTTACTTTTTCCCATCGGTGTGTCCTTGGCAGTCTTTCACAAATATGAGAACAGCTGTTTTGACCCAGGGAACAAAAAATGGGATAGATTCAATGGGTTATATGCACATGAGCATTTTTTCTGAGCATTACATGTGAAATGATTAATAATTCTCTTCTCTCTCTGTTGCCTTTTGACAGCAACCATCTGGGGTTTTTGTCCATCCATCTGGGGTTGAGCAGTCCTTTCGTGAATGCATAAGTGCACTGAAGGGAAACCATGGAGACCAACAGGGGAAACAATATCGAGTTTGGGTAGATCAAGTATTTCCTACAAAGATTGGTTCGGACACCTGGCTAGTGAAGTTTCAAAAGTGGGAGATGCATGGTGAGACCCTTTTCTTAATTTTATTTCTCTTTGAGGGAGGTGGTACAAATTTTTCTGGCACCATTATAGTTCCCATCTTTCAAATGTGTTATACATCATTCTTTTTTTCCTGCTTA
The DNA here is from genome assembly GCA_017140615.1 of Eucalyptus cladocalyx. Classification (NCBI taxonomy): domain Eukaryota; kingdom Viridiplantae; phylum Streptophyta; class Magnoliopsida; order Myrtales; family Myrtaceae; genus Eucalyptus; species Eucalyptus cladocalyx. The sequence goes on from CM029516.1 coordinate 38,344,404, forward strand.
TCTGTTGTCTTTACCGTTTATTTTGGTTATACATCATTATCGGTTTCTTGATATTGATGTGAGAACTGCTCTATGATGTCCTTGTAAAAGCTTTCTGCAAGTTTGTATTACATACAAATTCATACCTGCCCATCATAATTTTACTCACTGCAGGAATTGCAGTCGTTGTTTAGTACATCATAAAAAGCATTCCAACAAAACTGCAAGATTACAACCTTTGCTAATTTAACAAGAGACTGCGCATTGGTCTCAGCATAATTCCTGTGATTTATTTGAAAGCATAGAATCCCTATTATTGACTGATCAGGGAGATGGAGCTGATGCTCAATCATCCAAAAATTTTAGTTTAACATGTGTTTGGAGACGGTTTGAAATTATTATGTCCATGTGACGTTTGGGACAAGGTAAATTAGAGAGGATAATATAAGTCTTGTAAATGGGTTTTGAATGCCCATTTGACTTAGGTTTGGATTGTTTTCCGCTGCATGTTGCATGGTTCTTGTGGCAAACAAAATCATTGTGAGTTGCACCCTGCTGTGTGCAAGAATTCTTTTTATAGAGAGACCTAAAAACCTACATTAGGTTTACTGCTAATGTAAGAAACAATTTACACACATCCACTGGATTGTTGATGTGTTGAAGGATTCGGTTACACGTCACCAATGCGATGGTGAATGTGTAAGGAATTCTATTGCCCTAGTGTGAACAATTATCCTTTTCTCGATTAGTTTTACCATGAGAACTTATGGACACAGATGAAAGCCTCGAAATTTTGTTTGGGTCTCACAGTGATCTGATTGCATCTTCTTACACATTTAGTAGTTCCAGGGAAGACCATCATCCAATGATAAGCCATCTCACATGTTTGATTATCTTATATAAAACGAGGTCTATCTCATTCATGATGATGCAGGAGTTTCAGGAGATTAAACGCTTCATCGCTTAGCTCTGTTTTTTTAGTGATTTTATCTCATTCCTATTTACTGTAAGCTTCACATTGAGAGATGTTTCCATTGTTGCCATGTTTTCATAAGGGTGAAGAATCATCTGAACTGAAGGTTGAGATCTGGCATGATCCAACATCTATGAGTTTGGTAATTCTGCATGATTGAAAGTTTGACCTGATGGTGTAAGCTTGGCAATACCATTCTGATGGGCAACTTTTTCGTTTTTGTCTTTCCATTTTGCAAATTGATTTCTTATGATAATAATTTTATTTTGATAGATAACTTGCTTTCCCTCTTTGAGATTGCTTCTGCGTTGAGCTTATTTTCGAAGTTTTTTCCCATCTATTAGAGCCTAAAAAGATGATGGCACACAACGAGATTAAGTTGGTGACAAATTTGTGGCTTTTCTAAGTATGTGTTCCTCTAATCTTGACATCTCATCGGTCTTACTTTTGCTTTCTTAATTTTTAAGGTGAGGAGCAGCAGAGTTGCTTGTGCTCTGCCGTATTGGTTACAAAGGTAAGGCTTTGCAATACATCTTGACACGTGATATTCTTTGCTTAAATGCGTTTGAGATCATTCAGAGATGACAATATTTCCATTTCAGGATGCTGACGGTTCGGATGGATGGACCTGGCGACATTTGCATCAGACTTGGTCATCAGTAGCAGGAGCGAAAGATCATCTGTCCTGGCTTCTGTGAAAGCTTTAAATACGTTAAAAGTTTATAGTGTGATGATTGACTCAAGTGTTATTATTATGCTTTGATAATTGATGTACGATCCCACAATGAAGATGGCTAAATACACGATTTCATCTACGAGGAAAAGTCATTCAGAGAGGCAAAATGCTGTGAACGAGAATGTCACGGTATCCATTCTGTCAGGACCATGAGCCTGTGAACGAAAGTGAATAAAAATAGGAGATCTTTTCAAATACAAAAATCGTGCTTTTGAATCTCGAACGATGACAGCGACGTGAGATCAGTGTCGAGATCTCTTGCTTTGTTCTATCAAAACCTCTGTCGTCACTTCTCTCGTCTGCAGGGTCTGTCATCAGCTTGGTGATCTTCACGTTCAAGTCCATCGGTCCTGATCATATTCCTCTAGTCCACTGCATGGCAACAATGACGATCATCTGTATGAGGAGCGAGATCAATTCTCAAGCCGTGAGTTTAGGTGTTGTCGGTGACTAATGGGCGAGAGAGAGAGAGAGATACCGCTAAATCAAAGAGCAAAATGGAGCTTCTCCATGCTACATACGTTCCTTCTTTTCGCAGCTGGTATAAAAAGTCAGGTCATGTTAACATATATGAAAAGGGACTACATTGAAGTATCAATTATCGCAAATTATAAGGAAAAAAAAAAACTAATGGGAGATTTCTAACATCTTTCTGTGCAACTGTCTTCTTGAAACAACAAAAGATTTTCCGAAAAAAAAGTGGGGACAGGAGAGGGCCCAACCGGGTTCGAACCGGTGACCTCTTGATCTGCAGTCAAATGCTCTACCACTGAGCTATGGACCCTGGTTATGCTCTTGTTCGTTCTTATTTTTTATTTATTAATTGATGGCCTCAACATCCACAATTGTTTTGATATACATAAGCGCGGTAGCGGCAGTGTTCAGGAGACAAAAACCTATCTTTCCCACGGATAAATCGATAAAACCCGCACCCCTGAATTAAAAAAAAAGGCTATAAATTTACCATACCAATTCGAGGTAAAACCAAAGTTTCGTCTGTGGACATTAATATCATCTAATTCATGCTTGTGCTCCAAGTTAATATCCACACTAATTATCCAATCGACTAACGTGGCTTACCATGTCTATACGGTGCAATGAGTATGTTAGTATAACAACACCTTAATTTAATAGCTTAAATTTTTAGAAATAACTAATAATGATTTCACAAAATCTCACATGGTATTAACATAAAATGTCTTGACTTTGAATCTTTTCAAGCTCCTATTTGCCTCCCAAATGAAATATTTCCACACTTAGTATTAGGCCTAAAAAGAAGAAATCAGAACTATAGTTTAACTTTTGAAACAATTGGCAATGATCCAAAATTTTATAGAATACTTAATATGATGTGCTCTTCTCAAACTCACAAGCTACTTGAGCTCGAAAAGAAGGGCTTTCGGACAAGGCCCAGTTTATCAAGACTAACTGACAATGGTAGAGACCTTTCATTGAAAAGTATCAATGCTATCTTCGAAAGTCTTGAGCGCGAGGGCCACTAATACGGCGGAACCCCCATGGCCTCTAGAGGCACCTTTTTCTAATCGTCGTTATATAGATATAGAGTATCTATGTGATAGCAGTTTCCTTTCTCTTCAAGTAGTTCGGGCACTCCAACCGTTCCTCGTGTGTTGTTGAACTACTTCCTGAACTCCGAGACCCTTGCTTCCCTAGTCAAGATCGACTCTTCGAAGAGGTGGGCGTACCATGGTTAGGCCGGCCTCTCCAATGATTGTAGGAAGAGCCTAAAGCACAGACAGCATCCTATTCTGTGCTACCAACTTTGAAATTATTTCTTTTCAAATTTGTGCGACTCGATTATCTTTCTTATTGAGATTAAACTGGAAAATGTTGTCTCGAAAGGTTACCTATAATTGGGTAATAGAATTTTACATATATACTTGTATGTTTATGAAAGTCGGCGCGAATCTGATGTTGCTTTTTTGCGGGTATTACACCTTTGAAACTTCGGTTAAAGGTCGATTTAGAATTCGAGCATAACTCAGAGTTTAATTTGAAATTTCTCTTTTTACAATAAAGTTAAATCGGGAGGAGCCTGTTCCAGTTGAGTTTGGAATTGTAAATTCCAGCTCCATGAAGATGTGGGACATAATATATTCAAGTTGAATAGAGCTCGCGCGAGGTGCACTCACTCCACTGAATTTGATGCCACTAAAGCATGATGGCATTCAGGACAAATATTGCATAACCTAATTTCTAAAATTAACGTGGCTAGTCGGGACGCTAAAGGATTTTCAACTTAAAAATCGAATGTTGTGTATTCAAATCCCACCAATTGTGTTCTATTCAATTTATAAAATTTGGTAGATTATTTCATAAATCTCCGGGTAATCAGAGCCCTGCTATTTTGCCCCTTGATTATAAAGAAGAAGATAGCAAGATCTTAGTAATAATACAATCTAAGACGAATTAAAAAATCCCTTCAAAAGATAAAGAAACTTCTTGAATTTACTCCATTTAGAGGACGTCACATCATAGAGAGAGCGATCATTTATGTTTAAATGGAGAGGATGTCCATGTCAATCCAAAAAAAAAAACAAACATTCATAAGGATTACGTAGTCGCACATTTTGAAGTCGCTATTTAGCTATAGTAAGAAAGCTAAGTATACTTTAAGAATATTGATAATGCACAATTTAAGAAATTTAAATATCTATAGATATATGGCTAACGATTCATGGGTCATAATCATATCGTAGTCGCATCATGTCAAATTCATAGGTTCCATCCACAAATGATGCGTTTGGCAGTTGTGTCTTATTTTCAAAAGTCAAACCCACAACATTATTATTAAACGAGTTACACGACATGAAGTGGTAAAATTTTGACCTTTTATATAAAGATATAAAAATTTGTTCCAGCATATACCAACGCATCCAAATTAAATGCATTGTATTAACATGGACAATGCGTCTTGATTTGAGAAGTGCATTTAAGCATGTCATTTACAGATTTAAAGGGATTTAATTCACAATTTCACTGTCTATGTATAGACAAATTAACTATTTTATGCTACATACCGCAAGTCATGTTACCATACCTACAACAAAATAGAATATGACTATATAGATAAGATACTCTATTAAGGTTCATCGAGAGGACTAATTCGTCGGTCGTCATTATGTTTATTTTGTCATGACTCTTCTATAAATATTAATATTAAGAAAAACCTCAAATAGGTATCTTAATGACAAATTTATTATAAATTAATTTTTAATTATAAAAAAATTCTAAACTAGTATGTATGCAAAAAAAATTATTTTAAATTAATTTTGTTGACTATCAAAAACCTTAAATCGATATTTTTGCGACATATTTATCACATGTCACTTCTCATTAAATTGGATCAATATAAATAAAACACTCATGAAAATGAAAGATAAAACCTCAAATTAATACACCTCTTAATAGTCACATGTCAATTTAATAATAAAATTTAATAAAAATAATGGAGAATAAATTTATTATAAATATATTATAAATATATCGATTTAATTTTTTTATGATATTAATAATTAAGAAAAAAAGGGCAAACATCACGACCGATGTGACGGTCACTTATCTCTTTCTCGATACGAAAGAATGACGAAAGGAAGAGCAGACTGAATGGAATGAATAGCAACATCTCTCCTGGACATGGGGGGCATGCCCTTTGCTTCTTGGTCAAAAAGCAAAGAAGCATGCAGCACAGCAGAGTTTACAGCCGACTGGAACTCCACACGTGTCGGGCGGCGGCCTCAGGGCGACTGACACGTCCCGACAGTTGGGGAACCTCGCTCGTCATCGTCACCGTCCCATCGACAGATCGAAAAAAATCCTTATCCACTCCTTTCTCTCTCCATCAGGACCATCAGGACCGCCGCCTCCTCCTCCTCCTCCTCTCACTTCTCACAGCTTCATCTCTCTCTCTCTCTCTCTTTCTGTACGAGCACAGGAAAAAAGCAGAGTTAGTTAAGGGGGGGATGGCTCTGAGGATGCTGTACGGGGTGGTGTTCCTGTCCCTGTCCTGCGCCTGCTTCAAGTTCCTCCACCTCGTCCTCCACCCCGTCTTTTACCTCACTTCCTGATGATGAACGACCGACCCTCATCCATGTTCACGATGCTTTTGGACCCCCCCTTGGAGCAGCAAGAAGAAGGCTCTTCAAATGGGGTGATTTCGTTTTTTTTTTTTTTTTTTTTTGCATTTCCTTCTCTTTTTTCCCGCTTCAGCTTGTGAATATATCAACCCGTGAAGATGATGAGTCGGGCTCTCTGGATCTTGATGCGTGGAGCGTGTGGCTCTCTCTGTACATCTCTTCTGTTTCTTCTTCCCTCGTTCTTGGTCTTTCTCTTTTCCTTTCCTTTCCTTTCTTGGGGAGACGGGGGAGATTGTATGTAGACAGCTACGATGGATTGAAGATTATGTTGTGTTCGACTTAGACCCTTGTTTTTGCTTTCATGGTGATCTGGATCTCGGGTCTAGCCTCCATATTTATTTTCGTCTTTCTGCTTTTCTTTCGAATGAGGGAGGGATGTGCTTATTAATGATGTTTGAGGAGCAGGAGCGGCATCATCAATGGCTTCTGATGTGAATGGCCCACTCCATGTTTGATATTCAGACAGTCACACATTCGAAAATTTTCAAATACATAATAAAAGTGATTTTCTAAGGTGTTTTTACACGAACATTGAAACGGTAGGGCCTGTCGGTTTGCGCTTTTGAAAAAGCAATTGCTTTACAGCCCTTCATAATTTAATAAACCAATTTAAATTTCAATATATATATATGCGCGTGTGTGAAGAAATTGTATACGAATTTACTTGTCAATCCTAAAAGTTTAAGGCCTTTCAAGCTTGGGGGGGGGGGGGGAAGTCAAAGACCATTCATCGTGAAATTTAGATTGTGTAAAAGTAAATCTCTTGGGATAATTGTCCAAAAATGTGTTTAATATACTCTACAGTGCTTGATTGAATCCTAAATCTTTTGGTTATACTGATTGAATTCTAAACCTGATGTCAATTTGATAGCGTAATCATTTGGACTAAATTTATTCGAAGATCGTGTTGTTGACAAATTTTGTAGATTTTACAAAAATGGATTTTTTTATTCTTATTAATAAGTTATTGATTTCTTTATATTTTTTTCACTATTAAAGACTGGTAGAGAGCCGTCCTAGCCAAGGTCCGACAACCCCCAGTGGCCATCGGTGAGGATCGCAAAGTTCTTGTCAGTCACGAGTAAGGGTCACGACCCTCGTTGGATCTGAGGGAAGCCAAGTGAGAGGGTCGTGGGCCTCGCCTGTGGATTAGGTTGACCCATTACTATCACACATTAGTTGGCTTGGCTTACGTTAGCGATTGCATGCTTCATGAACGTGACCGCAATGTTAGTTGGCATTTGATCGGCCATTTATTTTGCACGTATAGGATTAGGTATACTGTACTATTGTTAGATAAAAAATTAAGAAAGATATTTGTTCGGTCCAGCTATACATAAATACTCATTATCTTAATTTCCTCCATGATTTTGATATAAAAAGAATAAAAAGATTCATATAGTAATTTAAGGGGAAATGGTAAAAAAAATCTTAAACTTATGATGATTTGTTAATATAATCATTTCAGCTTATTTTGACCAAACATGGATCAAGTGAATAATTTATATAATTTTTTTCTTTTCTTTTTTTATTTTTCTTCTTCTTGAAGGACCGATAGGGGTTGCAAGGGCCTTGGCAATAGCCGGTGACCCTCAAATGCAAGTGAGGGTCTCGATGCCCTAGCTTCTCACGATGAGGCAAGAGTGTTGTAGTCCTCACCAAGTCAAATCTATGCATGGCAATGGCCATTCCAGCCCTCACCGCCTTACAATGCAACAATCGTTGTGATTGGTGAGGCCGTCATGGCCCTCGATTGTGGTCTAAAGACCCTACTGGCTCCTCGGAAAAGAAGAACAATAAAGAAAACAAAACAAAAAAATACAAAAAGAAACAAAAATTTCAAAAATTTATTCATGCCAATGCCTATAATGCCACAGAGGAAATCAACATCCACATCATCAATTTTTGGCCTAAATTGACCGGAATAACTATATTGAAAAAAATTGTTGAATTGTTTAAAACTAATTAGCCAAGTTGAAAGGATTAAAGACTTTTTGGATAATTATCCCGAAATTTCTGATATAGCATTTAATATAATCAACTTGCTGATGAATGTCCATGTCCAAATGCTTCCACATTGCAAAAAATTATCTTTCATATAAAAAAATCATCAAGCACCGGATGTTTTCGAGTGGACAGTCCAAATGCTTCCACGTGATGCAGGCGAGGCGGCCCTTTTTTTTTTTCAATTTTTCGCCCGACGCAGGCAAAAAATTATTTTTCGGAGGGAAGAGAGAAGAAATTTTTTTTTTAAAAAAAATTAAAAAAATTTAAAAAAATTTAAAAAAAAATTTAAAAATTTTTAAAAATAAAAAAGTCATCAAGCATGCCACAAAAAAAAAAAAGAAATGTGCATCTTTTGTGCCCCCTTGTCCATCGCCACCTTCGCTTGCCATGGTGGTTACACCCGTCACAAGCCAAGCTCAAAATCTCACCTGCAACACAATGGCCTTCGATTCGAGCTGCGGCGACCCCTAATCTGAGGCGTTGCGACCTCTCATTCGGTCGTGACAATTTGTTGGAACGTGATTCATATTCTTTATCAACAGAAAAGCACAAGCCCTGGCGGGAATAAAGAGGGTAAGGATGGACGAACAACGAGGTACTAGTGGTGATGCATGGCAGGAGGTCGCGGTGGTAAGTTGGCGGTGTAGGCCATGAAAGTGCTGTAAATAAGATGAGCCGGCGGTGGAGGACATGGAAGAAGAAGCAGCAGCAGCAGATGACCTGACACTGACAGTCCACATCATGATATGGGGGCCTCTACTGCTGATTTGGCGGCCCCATCAGGGCCTAACACTCACTTAAGGAAAGGATCACGTTGCCTCGAAATTAAAAAGCATACCGACTAAATTGAAAAAAAAAACCGAATCTAGGGATGATACTGAGCAAATTTTCAAAAACTGTTCACGACATTACCCCTTAGAAATAACTGCGACAGACCGCCGTCTCAGGAATAGAATCGCAAGTCAAAAAACACCCAAGAGAAGAAAACAAAAACACATATAGGACGAATTCGAACAGACTGTTCGGAGGGAATATTTCACTTTCTACAATCGCGAATTCTCACTTCTCCTCTCCTTTCACACTTTGGTTGTGAGTCTTGTGACCTTGCATCTTGAGTTTTTCATTCTGTCCCTTACAAAAAAAAGTACATCGATAGATGCATTGAACTTGAATGGGATTGGCCAGTCTTTCTTTATCCCTCGGGGTCAATTTGCACAGCTAGAGTTTGCTAGGCCGCGTTTATAAAACACATCAAAATGTCCAAAAGCACGTGGTAGTTACTAGTTAGTTGGAAGGGATCCTTCTAGATAATGGTACCACGAAGTCTTGGTCTATTCAAAAAAATTGCTTGGGTTCTCCAATTTACTCTGTTGTCACTCTTTCAACCGTCCATAACTTCCGTCGTATGAAGTTTGTCATAGCTTTGTAGGTTGCGATCATGACGGTGGTCCACGGTGCCCTAATCTGACCGTCATGCAAGCGATGGTGGTGGGTGAAACTCTCGGGCGACTATCGTCCGGTGGTCACCCGAGAGTGTCCGCCACTGCACGGTGGTCGTCTGTGGTCGGTGACCATCGAGCAATGGTCTGCAACTCTGTCGCGGTGGTGTGCCGCTAAGTAACAAGGGAGATTCGAACCATTCCTCGTATCTGCTTTCTTTAATTGTTTGGATTTTTTTAACCAAATCTATGCTGGATAAAGCTGTCCATCTGAAGGGCAAGAAGATTCTCTGGTTTTTCATCCTAGTATAAAATTTATCCATCCGAAAATGGGTCACCAAACACGGGTAGGATAAGTTTTCTCGTACCTAGCCTCTTCTGCCGACCACCAAGCGCAGCCTCACGCTTTTAAGTTTTAACCCCGTCCTCACTCAGTGTAAGAACTAAGAACCTGTTCGTTCGGAAAAACCATAATTGTCTGAATTCATTTTGGAGATGATGTCGCAGATAGAAACGGCATATAAAAAAACATGAGGTTTAATACGCACGAGCGAGTAACCCAAGAAACCAGGTGCCACCCACTTGTTAGATTTTCCTTCGATGTACAAAACAAGACGGGTAATTACAGAGAAAAATCCTTGAGCTTGGGCCTTTTTTTCCTTGCAATTTTGTGGATTGACTCAAGAATATCTCCCAAGCCATAACCTCAAATGCCAAAAAACAACCTTTGCATGTCTCCCATGAGGTCCCGACAAGTTCCTAAAACGAGACGAGCATCTTCATGAAGTGTCCGCTCGTAACGTTAAACCTCAAAAGCATCCCTAAAATTAGCAAAAACACAAACGGTAAAAAATTAAAATCTCTTTCATAGAGAGGACCCCTAAAATTCAGAACATGTGGAATAGTCGTAACTGATATTCAAGAAACCAAACCAAATCAAACCAAATCAAATCAAATCAAACTAAGTCAAAAGATAGAAGAATCTTATTTTTCCGTAAGAATGGTCAAATCTCGAGAACTGGGGATGGTGTGAACATGGTTTCGGCCGCCTCACGGGGCTTTTTCCATACCATCGGTAATAATTTGACCAAGTGGAGCCTTGTTACTATTTGGTTATGATCGGATTCCTAGAAAAAGTATGGCGTTCGCTTGTTTTTTAGGGCGGGTATGCCTTTCGACGTCCAAAAATAAAGGTGGGTAGCTCACCAATTACATCAGAAAGAAAGGGTCATTTCTTTTTCTTTTGGTCTAAAAAAAGAAAGGGCCATTAGATGGCAGAGGAAAAAACCGATTATTTTCTAGGAAATAACGAAAGAAAATCAAGTCAATTTCACGAGTCGCCAATCTCTAAGCAGCGGTCGATCCGGTTTTCTTTAGCGTTCGTTTTGTTACTTTTGTATCTTCTTCTCCTCCTCTCGGTGCCTGATTGGGCAGATGGTCGTGGTTGCTTCCTTGTATGAACCGCCCATTTTTTAAACCCTTTTATGATCTTCTTCTTCTTCGTCTTCTTCGTGTTCTCTCTCCCGGTCTCCACGCCAACTGCGAAGAACCGGCAACCTCTCATCTTCCTGTCATATAAAAATAGCTAAAGTTTATTTAGACCCCTCTCTATCTTTTCTATATTTCCTTCATGGAATCTCAACAGACGTCTTTGGTCTCATAATTTTTGCTTAGAGATCAGATAGAGAGAGAGAGAGAGAGAGAGAGAGATGGAGAATTCAGCGGGAGTGGGGTTGTTGGCGGTCTGCGCAGTCTCAGGAAGCGTGGCCCTCATCACCCTTCAAGCCCAGAAGCGCTTGCTCTCTAATTTCATGAAGAAGATCGAGTCTGAACTTCAGGGTACTCGTGAGTTCTTCATTTTCTTCTCTCTCTCTCTCTCTCTCTCTCTCGTTTCCCTCTAGGATAAAAGGTCATGAACTTGCTAAGATCACTTCCATTTCTTTTCTTATAGAAAGAATTTTTATCTGGAATTTTTGGTTCTGGTGTTGCGCTTTAGGTATAGGATCATCAGAGAAGCACGAGGTCAGAAAGAAGGTCCGGTTCGCGGAGGACGTGATCGAGCCGTCGTCGAACAACAGAGAGTACAGGCGATCGAAATGCCAAGCCAAGGCCGCTCAGAGCCTCGACATGCCGATGAACAGGCAGGTTCTGTACAGAGGGCTCGTCCAAGATAGGATGTACAGGGGCTGCAACGCGTCGTGACCGTTTCTGGCCGTTCCTCTGTTTTAGTCTCTGAGGATCAGGCGTCTTGGTTGTCGTTTCTTTTTCTGGTGTATCAACTGTGAATAGAATCTCTGGTTTTTTGTATGGCCTGAAGCAGAAACTGGTTCAGCATCTGTCAATAGAAAGAACAAAGTGTAGATCTCTGTAGTTTCTTGGTGATGTTGTGGGGGTTTGTGGGTTGACCTGATGTGTCAGGATTGTGCTGCCCCTGATCTACATGGAAATGGAGGCAAATTGGAAAAAAAGTAAATAGAACTACAGTATGGTTGACTGTGTTTCTTGCTTGTGCATCTCTTTCTTTTGATTCTAATATTAAACTACGCGATGAAGCGGGGGAACCATAAACTTATTTGTTTACTTTATCTTTGTATGATTGTAAAACAAATCCCATCTCATCAACCATATCACTAATTCTGAGGACCGTGTAATATACGAGACAAAAATCAAGAATGGTGGATCCATAAAGTGAGATTATTTTCGTTCCGTAATACACAAATTAAAAGTTCAGAATATTGTATATCAGATCAAAATTTACGAAATATTCGTGTTATCATCCTTAATTATAACTTACTAAAAGGCTTTATGTCATTGGTGGGCACTGGGCAGCTCTACCTAGGGCCCATAAGAAAATCTTGGCCCGTGGATATATCTATAGGTGGGCTTTCGGCCTCTTTCGTTTATGGATGTTGGTGGCTCCGGAGGATTGCGTCAGTTAGCTAACGCTAGGATTTGATTTAGTACCATCGTACTTCCCCGAAGAAGGAAGGAAAGAAACTGGTTGTTCTAGGAAAGACGCGGACAAGAAAGTGAAGAGACAAAAGGACAACGTCGAGTCTCACGTTCGGAACGAGAAAATCAATTAACATCACGGGGACGGAGGAGGAGGAAAGACACGTAACGCAACTTGTCCTCGTTCGGTCAGGAATATACACTGGTTTTTGTGGTGCAAGGAACACATTTCGTGAGGAACTATGTGATTGACCGCCTAGAAAATGAGCTGAAAAACTCTTTTTTTATGGCACCCAACTAGGATCTTTCTCTCATTTTTATTATTTTGTTTTGAAATGCAGTTTTTTTTTTTTTTTTTTTTCTAATAATTCAAAGGCATGAGCGCAAAAATCCGATTAATCTGGAGATCAATGAAATACCCTTCAAATCCCGTGAACATGTTAAATCAAGATTTTTGGCCTGTCCAAGTAGCTTCGATCCATTTGCAGCGATAGTTGAATTGAAGTGTATGTTAGTGAAATAGAATAAGTTTAGTTGGCAAGGGAAGACGAAAATGCTTCTTACTAAATAAGGTGATCCATGCTTTTGGGTTGGCAAACGGGGTATAAATGAATCAAATTATATTTTGAGTGGGGATTTTGTTCGAATTATGTATGGGAAGTTGGAATTAGCAAGTAAGGGACACGGGTGATGACATAGTTTGGCATTAAGTTTCTAGTGTCAAGCATGCTGAGGACAGGGAACCATTAGAATGTCCAGCTCTTTAAAATGGTACTTATATACAAGATTCGAGTGTGATTGATTCATAATAATGTATCGAATATATCTCTTGGATCTTCTTTTTTTTTGCATATCATTAACAGAAAAAGTAATATTTTCGTAAGTGATGTTGTTTAAGTGATGCAAAATGCATACCGATGAGATGAAATCATGCAACAATTTGATGACCCATTGCCAACTTTGATCCATTCATAGCAGGTTTTGCAAAAACTTTGGGGAGGGACAGACAATTTCTCTCGCGATAAGCACGAAAATTACAAATGCTAAGCACGCTAAAAATAGGGAAAGTAGGTCCATTCCCGTCTCCTCATTTTCGCGAAATTCAAGCGATGTCTCCATCAATCCATCTTTTTTCCGTTGTGGAAACTCCAAATCTCTCCACCAAAAACACACTCCTCAACAGAGACAGCAAAACTTCTCTCTCCCTCTTCCTCTCTCTGCCCCCAAATAAAGCACAGTCGTCAAAACCACCGAAGAAAGGCCAGCCACACCGGCATCGCCCTTCCTCCTCCACCTGAATTTTCTCCTTCTTTTCCTTCGAGGGGCGGGCTGGGAAAAGAAAGGAGAGAAAAATGACGTCCATGAAAACCCTCTCCTCCTCCTCCTCCTCCGGCTGACGTTCTCTTTCAAGGAATCCACCCTCTCCTCTTGGTATTCCTTCTCCTTGAACTTCCCGGGGAAAAAGAAGAAAGTTGTTTCATTTTCTTCTCTTTTTCCGGGAAACGTTTCAAGAATTGCAAGCTTGTCCGAGCAACTCCGTTGGGTTACCATTCGGTGATCAGCTGATCTGCACGGATCAGAGAGGGGGGAAGAGAGAGAGAGAGAGAGATATCGGGGGTCCTTGTTTTTTTACCGGGGAACGAAAGCCACCTCTTAATGACCCGCCAGAAGACCAAGAATCCATCGCCGACCACGTCGCATCAGGTCGTGCTCCGGTCCGCCCCGGCCGACCGCCGGGAGCGGCTCCTGGGCACTCCCCCGCCGACCCCCTCGGCCACCCGCCGCGCCCGGCTCGCCGAGGTGGCGGGCGGCTCCGCCGCCGAGTGCGCGGCCATCTGGTGCTGCTGCCCCTGCGCGATCGCCGACTTCGTCCTGCTCGCGGTCTACCGGGTCCCCGCGGGGCTGTGCCGCCGCGCCCTGAGGAAGCGCCGCCGGCGGAGGCTGACGAGGCAGGTGGCGTTCGCGTCCAAGAGGGGAGCCAGGAGCGGCAAGAAGCGCGCGTCGGGGCACGATGGGGCCGACGACGACGACGACGACGACGACGACGGGGAGGACGCCCCGCCATCGGTGATAACGCTGGAGGAGTTGCTGGAGAGGAGGGGCGGCGCGGCGGGGGGCGGCGCGGCGGAGGAGATGGAGGAGGAGATGTGGAGGAGATTCGGTAACATGGGGTTCTGGAGGAGCCCTTCTCGAGGGCTGGTGGAGGAGGAGGAGAGGGAGGGAATCTGTAATGCCATGCAAAATTCGAAAAGATTTTAGGTGAAGCCGACGAGGATTTCCATCTTTCTCCCTTCGCCTCGATTTATAAAATACGTACGTCTTCGTATATGTGCACTGGTTTTATAGTTCGAATTCGATGGAGGATGATGAATTATTATTATACACGAATGAGAACTTGGTGTAATTATATATTGACAATTGTATATGAGGATTTACATCAAACCCAGTATTTCCTTTGCCTCTTCTGGTGCGCATCTTCGTGGTGGAATGTTGAGAAGATTGGATTTTTCTCTCTTGGATTTTCTCTTTTTTTTTCTATGTAAATCGTGGTTTGTTTGTTTGTTTCGAGGAAACTATTTTCGAAATTTTCGACTTTTCAGTGTTTAGTTGTCAGTGATTGATCTATTAACAACGTTTTCCATTTATTAAAAATTACAAATTTCGATTGCCCCCGTAATAAGAAGGATATTACTTTCTTGAAATCATCAAATAAATAAAAATGAGTCATTTTTCTTGAAAGTGAAGTTTAAATGAAAATATTTTATTTTGTCATAAAATTTTCAATAAAACAACAACGCTTCCTAAGCACATAAGAATTCAATTATTACCGTGGTTAGGAGCAGGCAATTATGGGCACGTTTGGATCGCGCATGCCAATAAATTTTGGATTGTTTGTCAAAGCTCATTCGATCGATAGGATTAATGAGATATGTCGTGAACCTAAATCTTACCCATGCATTTAGGTATCCCGAAGGTTCATTCTCTCTGTCGATTAGTATGCGACTTTATCATTTGGGGGTAAGCTCACGGGAGTAATTCATTGCGAGTGTCCTATCTCATTGATGGCGGATTACCTGCCTGTCTTCTATCAGTTTCGGGAGGTAATCCGGTGCGCGAAAGCTACGTTATTTCTCGAACATCAAGTTCCCCATAGAAGATATCGAGGCATGTGAAGTCGATCGACAAGAACGAAGCGTTAGTATGTGGCGAGAATCGACGAGGTTGTCTCTTTACAAAGGGTGGCTTTGGCAGCATGCATTGCGACCCACGAGACTCGATGGTCACGGGATTCCTTTGGTTCCCTTTATTCGATTTGATTTCCTTCAAATATTTCTTCTCGTTTAATTCGAACGCTGAATTTTCCTCACCAATGCTTTTTCCATCGCCGTGCTTCTGTTGCGCTCCAATTATACTTATAATTTCATAATATGTCGTCGCCATTAAATTAATTTTACGTCGTGTTAGCATAAATAACGATGCGAAAATTGCAATTGAATGATGGATTATTGTGCCTTTGATTTCCAGATCTTCTCACCATTTTTTAATTTGCATTATGACGTTGTCGGACGGTGCATTTCGTTAGATCCAGATATTTCTGATCTGCACTCTAGGTGGGGGGGAACCCATGCGCCCACCGGATCCGATTTAAATATTTTGTTTTTTCTCCAAATTTAAAAATATCGTTCAAATTTCAAAGAAGAAAATACAATGAAACAATTTGTGACTCTACTATGTATGCAACTACCGGATCCAAATTGATTTTTTTTCTTTTTCTCCAAATTTTAAAATATCATTCCAACTTGAAAGAAGAAAGTACAAAAAATTATTTTTAAATATTCTATGTATCAATATCAAAGCATTATGAAAGTTTCGGGAGTTTAGACATAAAGATGATTAAGCGCGTTAGTTACAAGATTTAATTAAAGTGCAAAGTAAAACTTAATTATATTTCTTATAGCAATGTGACTACAAGTATAGCTCACATGATGAGTATATTACAAAGGTGATTATTTCTTCTTTAACATTTAGAATAGTCATGTACATGACGTGTATTAGATTCTGCGAATATAGGGAAAATTTCGAAAGGAAAGAAAACAGTATTTAGAAATGCATATTCTATTATAAAAATATTATTATTTAATTACTAAAAATGTCAATGTCAATGTCGATTATGCCACATAAGATGGCTTGTGTCCATATTAACGATTTTCAGCCAAAACAAGCTGAATAAATTCAATTGACAAAACACAAAATAATTTAGACCTAAATCGGTACAATTACAGCATTTGTAATTGATTTGGCGCAATTACAACAGATTTAGAATCATTATTTATATCGGTCTTATTATTCATCTATCTAATTAAAATGCTTTTTACTTCAATAAATTCTCTTATCAAGTCCCTCCAGCGCCAAATCCGATCAGATGGAGAGCGTGGGCCATTTGGACAAACCTTCAACCATTCATGGTACGAATTCCTTCTTCTCCTCCCCTTTTTTCTCCACTTTCGTCTGTTTCTCTGCTGGTCTCTCGACAAGAAGACGTGAACTATCGACCCACTTTGTGTTTCTTTCTGGAGGTTTTTTCCCGAGGAATGTTCTGTCGGTCGAGTACCAAGAGACATGTACATTAAACCTGAGTAGGTCTTTAAACTGCTCACAAGGTTTCTTGGGAAGGGTTTCCCTAAAACCCCTCCCCACAGGACTCTTTGTCACAACCCAAACCCCTTAGGGGGGGAGGGCAAGGAACCCACCCTGGATCCCGTGACGCCTCATACCCGTGAAATACCGGGTCAAGGTACAGGAAATGAAGGGGGCTCTTGGAGATTATATATTCGGGATGTGTCGAGTATGAAAGTAATTCCTTTTTGACACACCAATTCTAACTAAGGAGGTTGGGTGGTGCATCGGCACCGACACCAGCACGGCATGAACTTTTCCTACTAAATAATTCGGAAATTGAAGCATAGGATAGTGTAAGGTGGCATTAGACCATCAATGGACATATGAATATGAACACTTTCATGGATTTTCACTAATTATCTTTCGAATATAGAGGGTAATATCGTAATAGTACCAGCACACTAGTACGATAATACAAGCGCATTTAGGACTACTATAGACATAAAGGACCATGCGCGTACTTGTGGACACCGCTCTCGACCCGATTATCCGAGCTCTTCTAAGTTCCCGTGCCGGGTCTCATTCCGAGTTTCTCCGAAGATGATCGAATCCATTGCGGAAAAATGAAGAAATGCAGAGCATCCAAGTTCATCCATCCACTGCGAAACTGGAATTGGGCTTTACATTTGGCCCATAGGCCTCGACATTTCATGTTTGGAAGCTAATCGCAGGGGTCGCACCATCCATCTATTTTTTTCGCCTCTTGTTTTGCGGCCTCTCTCTCCCCAGAAAACAGTAGTGCCACCAAGGTAGGCCGATTAATTTGTGCCGACGTACGAGCTGACTGCATCGTGTCGAGTCATATTTGAGTTTTCTTGCCCCAATTCTTGTCCTTTTTTCTCGTGCGATGTTGGTGTCGTGTAAACTGGACGGGTCCAACTTTACCAACCCCTACCCAAGGAGGTTTTAAATAGGCGTCGAGAGCACATTATTTCGGGTACCTTTTTCAATGTTGGATGGATGGAATTAGCACGCATTAAATATTTTTGCTCTCTATACCTAATGATGGAGATGCATTAGGACCTATCTTTGATCATGACCTGACGGTCTGCAAACTTGGAAAATATATTGGACCGACACGGATTCACCCATTAACCACACGAGCACGTAATTATTACTCCATCGTGGGCCTCTTGGGAGGCTTCCGTCATCATATCTCTTGCGTGAGCATGGTTAGTTTTGGTGTTCTAGCAGTTTGAAATGTGATTAGTCGCAAGAAAAATATCTTGAAGTCCTAAATCTTGTCTATCAAGCTCAAGCGTTTCAAGACTCTTTCTCTCTCCGCAAGCGTTCTGTTCGCATGATGCGGCTTGCCACACCGCTCTGCATTGCAATTTCCGCTACGTTATCAGTTCCACGGGCGAAAGGACTCGCGCATTTGGCAAGAACTAGAGCACTCGATTGCATAGGTCAAGAAAATTAGAAGACTGAATTGGGAAAGAGTACGAGAAAGCCCAATTGCCTGTATAATAACAATTAGATGACGTTACTTAGCAAAATTAGACAACATAACTTTAGGATGTTGATTATAAAAGCGTTGATTGTTGATCACTTGTGTATCTTGCAGATATTAAACTTTTCCAAGTTTTAATTAAAAGGGCCGGCGCAAGGAGGATTAGCAATAATGCAATACATCAAGGTCGATCTCTAATGTCTAGTGCATCACATCGTACTTAGCCATGGGGCAACGAGGCCAACTGTCCTTTACTTTTAATAATTAACTGTGTAGTCGAGCTTTTTATCGATCCATATCTTGCAATCCACACAATTTTAAGCATAATTCCTTTGTTCCGTCGAGTTAAATAACTCTTTGCAAAGTTTCTTCGTCTGATTGCTCGGAAATGATTACCATGAAAGAGCAAAAGAAAGAGAGTGATCAATGATTTAGTGGGATTCAATTGGTACTTCGAGAGGCCCGAACACTCAATGCTTCGATTACATAACTAATTTGGCATGGTGGGATGTTGTACTTTCACCTAGGTATAAGCAAGATGGACCGATTGAAGTGGGAATTGTCCAAACTGAACAAAATTAATTGGTTTTAGGTGATTTTAGGGAGTATTGATTTAGTTCCTAATTCAAGAGCGTAAACCGGATCGACTATATATTTTAATTTCTTAAAGAACAACAACTTAAGCCCTAAGCCCTAATCTCGTTCTCCTTTCATGCAACTCTAGCCTTCAGTCTTTCCCTCTTGCCATAGTACCTCACACGCCTAGCTCTTCAATCTTTAGTTTGCCTCGCTCTTTTGGTCTTTCCATCTCTTGATCGAGTCATCGAATTGCATCCCTCTAGGCTCTCGTCCAACTTTCAAAATGCCCTTTCGCTCTCGTGGTCTCTCTATTCAAGTCTATTTTGGAGCTTTGCCTTTTCAATTTGCTCTAAATTTTTCGTTATGTAGGTACCTCACATTTGTGTTTGTTATTATGCAAATCTATGCGATTGGATGTGGTGAGCAAACTCGTGGTTCACGCATATGTTGTTTCTCCCGATTTGGCGTGGCCAATCTGTATCTTCCGTGCGGTATATTGGTTTGGGCATGGTGTAATTTAAGCCAACGTTTGCTTAGTAGTGCTAGTGACGTGGTTCATTTCCAATTCGTGTTAGATAGCCAGTGCACATGGCATGAAGAAGGGTCAATGCTTTAGTATTTGTAGTTTTTTTTTTTGCTTCATAAAAGGTTTAAGGATTGATTATTGTGAAATTTAACGTGTTCAACACGTTTTAAGATAGAAAAAATTGTGAAGTGACCTCTTCTAGAAATTGAGAACCGTTGTCTTTATTGGATTCTTAGTTTATGGGTGGGACCGTCGGAACTGATTATCCTTATTTCCACTCGAAATCGCTCATTAATTTTGGTTAAACGCCCCCGAATGAAGCGGGCGATACTAAAGACCACGGATTTCTATCGAACGTCCGACGGGGGGAGGAAAGCGAAACGGCGCCACGTTTTTGTGGGCGCTTTTGTCGCTCGCGAAAGTCAAGCGCGCGGAAGTTGACGAGGCAGCTACCGGAGGACGAGACGTCGCCGTTTCGAGGATGCAGTAAAGCAACGCCTCCGCTGCATCGGGCGGTCACGCGTCCCCGTCGCGATTGAAGGGGAAGGGGAAGGGGAAGGGCGGAGGGGAGCGTGACGTCGGCGGTACCTTGGCGTAGAATATTTGAGGGGGAAGGGGATGTTTTCTTTTTTTCTTTTTTGGATCTCTATAAAAAAAAAAAAAAAAAAAAGTAATTTATTCATTGTATTATTTATTTGGGACCCCAATAATTTATTCAAGGGTAGACACCGACAGCTCGCCTTCGAGCCGCATCATGTGACTTCTCAGCTGGAGCCGCGGCGCCGTCGGTTGTTGTTCCTTCCTGGAGCCCCCCACCCCCACTCACATGTGTTTCTCTTTCTCTCTCTCTCTCTAAAGCGTCGGTTGTCAATTTGCGTGAACCGTACCTAATCTTCTGAAATATCAATTTCCAGGCGGGCATTACGTTTTTGCCGCCCTTTGCCAGTGAGGATTATTCAATTTTCTCGTTGAAAAAAAAAGGAAAATCAAAGCCCTAGAAAAAGAAAAAAAATGAGAAAATGATCACAAAAAATCTCAAATTTTATCCAAAATTACAAATTTATCAAAAATATTTTTTATGACGATAAAAAATCCCAAATTTTATTAAACGCGACATATTTTTTAAAAAAGAAACGATACATTTATCCTAAACTTTTTTTTCGCGACATAAAAAATCCTCGAATTTCTATTCAATGTGATACATTTACCATAAATTATATGGTATTTTGATATTTTTACTTCTTAATTTTTTTCTTCTTCCCCTTCCCTCATGATGCATTGGAGGCGTTAATTTTTTCATTTTTTTCTTCTTGTTGTCTTCTGATATTTTTAACCTAATATTTTTTCATCCTAGTCATTTTTTTCCACACCCGTTACATTCAACATTTCTTTCATGTTTGTTTTCTTTTGAACTTATTCAAATTGAAAAAAATGTTAGTTCTAAAATTGTCTATTTTATTTTGATTATTCTTATGATCGTGAATTTTTCACTTTGATATTATGGTTAATGCATGCATTATACACAATTGACTCAATTTTCATTAAAAATGCATCCGTACGCTACTCAAATAATCCTCTCGTGTTAGAAAATTACCAAGTAAAGTTTAAAATGAACTCATTAACAATTAAAAATCCGACTATTAGATTCATCAGATAAAATGAAAATTAAGTTGTTAAAATACCCGTATTATAACATAACGACACGTGCTAGAGTTATAATTAAATGAAATGTATACTAAATCCTAGTAAAAAAGAAATATACAACTCATTAACACAATAATTAGCTTTTTTTGGTCAAATAATTAGTTAGCTATCTACCGAATAATTAATTTTTTAAAAGAGGTACACAATTTTTAAAAAAAAAAAAAGGAAAAAACCAAAAAAGAAAAAAGAAAGAAAGCAATAACCTTAAATTAAGAGTTGGCCATTTTTAACGGAGTATGTGTAGTTTCATTTTAGTAAAACTGAAACAAAAAGAAAGGAAGATTAAAAAAAAAAAAGGATGCAATAAATGATCTTAAGTTAGGAGTGGAACCTATAAGAGATGATATAGTCAATCCGACGTGAAATAGGATGTCGGAAATCAATACGGAAATGAAAAATGCGTGAGCCAAAAGTAAACGATAAGGCTATCATAATTGGATAAATTAAAACGAGTGTTGCCACAACGTGAGAATTCCTTAGTATGTCAAAAGCTACGAGAATCTTCATTATTCAACAAGTTATCATCAAATGAAGCTTTCTTGGCGTCATGCAAATTACGATGGTAGCTACTGCTTTTGGCTCGACTGTTGCAGGTAGGTTTGTCTGCAATTTCGAAAGGTTATTTTCCAAAACGTAATTTGTCAAAGAGCGACGGATCACCGTCCAACCGACTTTCCACGAAATTTACCATCAAAGCAAGTTAGCACGCCAAGGGAGGACCCGGGGCGACCTTTTTACCTCGAAAAACGCCAAATTCCCTCTTCCACGAACCAACGAAAAAGGACGGCGAGAAATCCCGTCTCATCGCAACTCATCAAAAAACCGCGGCTCGGCCCGGCGCCGAGGGAGCCGCGCGAAGAAGCCGGCGCCAGAGAGAGAGAGAGAGAGCCGCGTGGTCCCCACCTCCAGGCTGTCTGATGTCCCGAACTCCACCTAAAGCTGCCTCACTAGTGTCCAGCTCCTGTTTCTCTCTCTCTCTCTATTCTCTCTCTATATCTCTCAACATCCGCATTTACTTTTACTTCCTCACAAGTCTCATCCCACGTGTCTCCATCTCTCTTTCTCTCTCCTCTTTCCTCTCTACGCAAACCCCACCCCCCACCTTCCCTCTTCCACAAAAACCCACTCTCCCCAAGTCTTCTTTTTTAGAGAACCGAAGCAGAGACTTCTTCCACCTCCGAATTCCAGCCACCATGGACCGTCGGTTCTGTGGCCTCGCCGCCGCTGCCATCCTCCTCATCCTCGTCGTCTTCCCTATCGCCGCCGCAGCATTGCCCCACCGGCCCGCCTCCAACGCCACGGGGGCCCAGATCAACTCCAACTCCGTCCTCGTCGCCCTCCTCGACTCCCACTACACCGAGCTGGCGGAGCTGGTGGAGAAGGCCCTCCTCCTCCAGTCCCTCGAGGACGCCGTCGGCCGCCACAACCTCACCATCTTCGCCCCCCGCAACGAGGCCCTCGAGCGGGACCTCGACCCCGAGTTCCGGCGCTTCCTCCTGGAGCCCCGCAACCTGCGCTCCCTCCAGACCCTCCTCCTCTCCCACATTGTCCCCGCCCGCCTCGGCTCCCCCCAGTGGCCCCTCCCCGACTCCCGCCCCTCCCGCCACCCCACCCTCGGCTCCGACCCCGTCCACCTCTCCGTCGCCCCCGGCTCCGGCCTCCGCGCCGTCGACTCCGCCGAGGTCCTCCGCCCCGACGACGTCGTCCGCCCCGACGGCGTCATCCACGGGATCCAGCGCCTCCTCATCCCCCGCGCCGTCCAGGAGGACTTCAACCGCCGCCGCAGCCTCCGGTCGATCGCCGCCGTGATTCCCGAGGGCGCCCCGGAGGTCGACCCCCGCACCCACCGCCTCAAGAAGCCCGCCCCGCCCGCCCCCGCGGGGTCCGCGCCCGCGCTCCCCATCTACGACGCCATGGCCCCCGGCCCCTCCCTCGCCCCCGCCCCGGCGCCTGGCCCCGACGGCCCGCGCGGACACTTCCACGGCGAGGCCCTGGTGAAGGACTTCATCCACACTCTGCTCCACTACGGGGGCTACAACGAGATGGCCGACATCCTCGTCAATCTGACCTCGCTGGCGGTGGAGATGGGGCGGCTCGTGTCGGAGGGCTACGTGCTGACCGTGCTGGCGCCCAACGACGAGGCCATGGCGAAGCTGACCACCGACCAGCTGAGCGAGCCGGGCGCGCCGGAGCAGATCGTGTACTACCACATCATCCCGGAGTACCAGACTGAGGAGAGCATGTACAATGCGGTGCGCCGGTTCGGGAAGGTGCGGTACGACACTCTGCGGCTGCCGCACAAGATGGTCGCGCAGGAGGCCGACGGGTCGGTGAAGTTCGGCCAAGGGGACGGGTCGGCGTACCTGTTCGACCCGGACATTTACACCGACGGGAGGATCTCGGTGCAGGGGATCGATGGGGTTCTGTTCCCAGCGGAGGAGACGACGCCGGCGAGTACGACGGCGGCCGAGAAGAAAGTGGTCAAGGTCGTTGCCAAGCCCAGGAGAGGTATGTGCCTGTCGATTTTCAGTTTACTGCCAATTTCTTGTTAATTTCGGCGTTAAACGCAATTGAACCGCAGTTAGTTGTTGCTAATATTGACATAGAAATCGCTTCGAAGTTGGATCTTTGAATATAGAGTTCAATTCGGGGCGAAATCTACTAGAGATTGTCGATCGAGTGGTGTGAAATATCCGTGATACCGTCTTGCATTTGATTTATTAGAAATCTTCTCAAATTAGCATCGAACCGGGGGGGAACACGACTCCATGTAAACTGGGCCAGCATGTATGAAACTGTCAAGTGACATGTGATGCGGCATGGCCTCATGGCCGAGCATAGCATTAGGAACTGGTTGAGCCAGCCTTGGACATTGCTTAGTTTTAAAGCAAATTAGTGTGTCCTGACCCAACACGGACATTGCTTAGTTTTAAAGCAAATTAGGGCGTCCCGGTCCAAGGAAACCAAACATTACAGCCTTGCCTCGGTCGCTGGTCCTGATTGATTGTGTCGATACAGATGTTCTAAGTCAGAGAGACGAAGAAAGAGCCTGGGATTGATGATAAATGAGTTGATGGGTGGGTTAAAAAGTTCAAAAGTTCATTCCAATGTGTGTAAGGTGGGTTGGATGCTGTCTTGGTTGGGTGCTCATAATTGATGGTGAATGGTAAAGCACATAGGAATGGCGCAGAAAACGCGTAAAGATTCCCTTTTTTTTTTTTTAAAAAAAGGTTTTGTTCTTCTCTCTCTTTTAGTGTGTTTTTGATTTGATGAGCTGTTGTGTAGTCGTAACCAGCAAGATTAGGACACCCTCCTGGGTCATCATGATCAGACAACAGAGAGTGGGTTGGCAAGGAGACAGATGCCACACGTTAGAGTGGGCATATTACTTGCTTCCCCCAATCATTGGTCGGACTAAAAGTCTGATCTTTTTAATGATTGTTTCGGCGTTTGGGATAAACATGTTCTTTGGGGTAGAATCTATATAACATTACCAGAACAACTTTCATGAAAACAGAGGGGATTTACACTTTTACGATCTCGGGAAGTTTCGTCAATGAGTTTGGCTTTGCTTTCCTTTCGAGGGTCGTGTGGGATTTGCATAGAGGAAGTCAGTAACTTTTTTCTTTAATGGTCTTGAGTTTGTGGAGAGATCCCTTTTCGAATAATTAATTCGGAAGCAGCTCATTTCGAGTTAGTTCTGGACAAATCGTGATGATCTCACCTTTGTTCTTTTGACTAAATTTGATTAGGATTTTCTTTAGGTATAAGCCTAGAGGAAGAGCGCACACACAACTTAGGTGTTAAGTAAAGACCCACCCCACCCACATGCGGTAAAAAGCGCTTTCGATATGGCGGCGCCTGCGCCGCCGCATAGCACGTCGGAGTGCTATCGCCGAGCCAGTCACATCACGGGCTTAATTGGGTGACGCTATGTGAATGCTTCTTGATTGGGTTAGTGATATTGAACGAGTCTCGGCAAATTATGAGAAATTACGGAGAAATATTTCGTAATGTGCCGATCCCCGCCCCCGCTGAGAAATTGACGGGCTTTCTGTCTTTGGATACAAAGGATGCAACTGCCCAGCTGTGAACCACATTCCCCTAACCCTACCACGAGTCTTAAATATCCACCACAGCCTGTCTTAACTAATGAGTTGGCCATTGTTCTTATTATTGTTTATTGGGCACGATGCTTCCATATATACTTCCCAGCTCACCTTCTATCATTTGCTTTGTAAGTTTGTCTCTTCTTTATAAATTTCTTTTGGCTGACTTTTGAATACCAGCCACTAGTCAATTCGGGCATCTTGCGCTACTGCCGTGCATTAATTCGGGTTGTGTCGGCTGGTGTTTTTTTCCCCCTTTTTCATTTAATTCATGCATGTGATTAATGTGATGAATGAGGTTTAATCAACAGCTAATATGGTTCTGTTCCATTGGTCGTGACAGGGAAGTTGATGGAAGTAGCGTGCAGTATGCTCGGAGCTTTTGGGCAGCATTCTCATTTTTCCTCATGTCAATAAAACAATAAAAAGTTCAATTTTTTTTCTTCAATTAAACTCTTTCAAGGAGGAAAGGCAAAAGCGTGTATATGGAGAAAGGTGTGGAAACCCACTTCTTTAAATAAAGTTCAAAATGTTCAGATTCTGATTGCTTTGTGAGAGGCGTAACATCTGTAAATTTGATGCTGCAGGATGACTCTGGTACAGTGGAATTCATAGATGAGGCTGAGACATAAATGTGGGGGGGTTTCAGGGATTTTCTCAAACCATAAAAATAGAAGAAGACGATGATGTTTTCGCTCTTTTCATTTACTGGAAATTTAATACTGTAATTACCGAAATCGATATTTTTTTGTATAATTATTCTTGTGTTGTCACACTGCCGCTGCAAAATCCATGGGCACCATTCTTGTAAGACCCTCCGTGTTGCTTTGTATCTAAGTGGTGGTTCTTTTTGTGCTAAACTTGTCGATTTCATGAAAATTATATATAACAAGAAATCGCTTCCGGTGCTTTTTTGTCTGCTTATACCCTTTTTAATAATGGAAAAAGGGTCCACTTGATTATGGTTGGCAGCATATTTAATGAGGAGAATAATGAGGTGATGATAATGGGAAAGGGTATGGTAGGCGTTCGATTAAATTAGTCAAGGTGATGATGACAGGTAAAGAGCAGATGGACCTTGCTTAGGTGTTGTCCTGTCCTCTCCGTTGAATAAGCCAAACTAATCAATTTGGCTGGCTAAATGACTAGAAAAGTTCATGAATGTGAGAGTGGAAGTAAGGGGGTTTGACAATTGGGAAACGAATAAGGAATTGATGTCTATGGTTGAGATTTCACTTTGGATGGAGTTGGCAGTTTCTGGACAGGCTATCATATTCTTTTTTTTTTTTATTTCGGGGGTCATTAGGTCATTATGCTATAGAAAGCCAAGAAAACATAATGGAGTGGTAGAACTTGAGATGATGTTCTAACCACTGGGAGTAAGTGGGGATTGGCCATTTTTCTAGTAATTCCTCCTCCATTATTTTTAATTAATTGTATCCGGGTCTAGCTAACTTTAGCAAGTGCCTCGAAGTCCTGGCCGGCTACACATATTCAATAACCATTATCAATGTTTAGTTTATTGATTATCGATAACACAAGAAAAACAGTCTTTGATTTTGGGGCTCTGTTTCTCCAACCTTTCCATATAGCACAAAATGAAAAGGTACTCATCATCGAAGCTGTATTTTAACCGAAGTAGAAAAGACGGTTCAGCTTCTCTCTTCTTTTGTTCCCACTTTTGGTTAGATTTTCATTTTCTTGATTGTGCAATGGAGATGGTCCAATCTCCTGTAAACTAGAGAACAAGCAACTGAACATTATGAGCCGCAGCTCCCACCCATCAAGGCTCCCGACAACCCCTGATGTCCTCCTTAAACCTGATTATGATTCTGAGCAATTGCTAAATGTGTGAAGATTAACCAAATAATATTATGTGACGCGACAGATTCCAAATAAGCCTCTAACAAAGCATGCCATATTCTATAGATAAGTTTTGCGACGTGCATATAATGATTTTGTAAACTACCTCGGCATTTACGATGTTATTAGATGGATTCGATGAAGTTAGAAGGTTGTATTCTCTTACAGGTGGAGGGGCAATTTTTCTGTAGCATCATCACCTACCTTAAACCGAAGGGCTTAAAAGGTGGAAGGAAATGTCACATTTAATCACCAAATTGCTCAAAAAATCACTCCCTTTCCATCAAAACCTTTTTCCCAAGTGGTGACACCTCTTCTGAAGTGATATTTGACCCCAAGTGAGATTGCAAATCACACTGGCAACCGAGTTATTGAAGGTGAGATTGAGACGCCCACCAAAGAGGGTCTCAGCTTTTTGGTTTCGATCACAAAATCTTACTTGCTTCTCAAGTAAACATGGGACTTTTCTGGTGGGGGCCCGTGGGTCCCTGCCAACACAGTTTCCTTGCAGTTTGGGTTATTCAGCTTCATGAGCTGACTTTGGAAACAAGGATGTGAGACATGCCAAATATTGAAGACCTGGGAATCATTCCCTTTTCTTTTCAGCAACCTACCATCATGGTTTTGACAGATCGAGAAGGAGAAGATTCTGCATACTTTCACATTAGACCCTGTCGTAAGGTAGCTTGTTCGACGTGCCCATCTTTCGAGAAGGGTTGGCGTTGTGCAGCGCACCGATATCTGTCTTGGACTTAGGATGTAAGGAGATGGGTTTTGAGAGGACAGGACTATCTGCCGTGAGCTCGAGCATAAGTTGTAAGAGGGGATCGATAGAGCCAAAGATAGGATGCCGCATTTTGAAAACCCGACACCATGCCCAATATGACAAGGTCAGGGTGACTGGCCCTTTGTAATAAGCTTACTTTGAGCTCACCGAAACAACATTTCCGGTTCCCATAGCATCTAGCAACCAATCTCAAATTAATCAAACAGAGACTCCTACTTATCGAGTAACGGTTGGCAAATAGAGGACAAAAATACATGCATGATCAGTGTCGCGCTATGTACAAAAAACCTAGCAAAGGCAACTTCAGTAAGAGAATATCAAGTATACCTTACTCATCACACGAACAAGGACATACAAGTTTCAATCCGTGGAATGGACTCTAGCATTTTACAGAATGGAGCTCTTAGATGGAGCGGCCTACGGTTTTTCTTGAACCAACTCAAATGACAACCAAAAAAGAAAGCGAATATGTAAACTATAGTTACATATATAACTTTGACACATGACCGGAAACAAAAATATTAACACCACAAAGAATCATAAATTGCACAAGACCTATCATACACAGTTCTAGTGTCCTCGTTGTTAGCCTCCGACAGCGACTTCTTGAGGCATTATCTCAGAAGCAGAAACCAAGGTGGCGTCATCCTCATGTGCTTGATTTGACTGAACCAAAGTGCCACCCATAGACCCCTGATCAACAAGATTTGCGCATTGGTCTTGGCATTCTGCGGTTTCTTCAGTGCTGGCATTGTGGCTCTTGCCTTCTGTTTCTTTGGCAATGCTCTTTGGTCTCTCGTTCAGCCTAGATTTGGTCTTTTTAAGTGGCTTCTTTGTAGCAACATCCTCCTTATTCTGTTTCACCTGAGATCCCTTGAACGATTTGCTCTCTTGGTACAGACGTGGCATGGAACAAGATCCGCCACCTTCAGAAGAGTTACTCGTTGTAGTGACTGAGCTCTTCTTCCTCCCAAGTTTTGGAGATTTTGCCCTTGTGGTTGGTATCTATGGAAATATTCCAATTTCAGAGGATGATATCCCATAAGGTTGGTGCCGAGAGATATATGACATCTCACAATTATATGCACACACTGAATAAATTATATGCAGCTGATCAAGTAAACACGTCTTAAACGAAAATGGAATTCGGAACTCTCATGCATTGTTACCAGCTGGTTAATCTTGAAGGAGTTGTGTAACATACTAAATGTCCAAGTTATGCAAAGAAAAATCAAATGTAACTATGATATACACTCCTTAATTGTCTATCCACACCTGAAAGTATAATTACTGCTTTCTTTGTACTGTTACAATATTTCCTTGAAAATAGAAGGAAAGATGACATACCTTTTTTAGTTCAACTTTTGGAGGAGGTTCTTTGTAGAAGCTTGGCATTGGAGCTGCTTTAAATGTCATGCTCTTCCTCAGTTGCTTGATCTCTGCCTCCTGGTTTTCCTGCCTCAGACCGGGAAACAATATTCAAGGTAAGGAAACTTTGCATGGAAAAAAGAAATGACCAATAGAAATCAAAGTGCCAGTGCTGAGACCTTTGATTTCTCTTGCAAGCTGGTTTTTTCTGCTTCTTTTTCCTGAATCTTCTCTTCTAGTTTAGAAAAGAACTGGTGGGAAAGAGAGCAATTAAGTCCTGAATAATTAACAATGAACTAGAGAGCTAGATCCAAAGAGCGAAAATTTATGCTTAATTAAGTTGGCAAACCTCTTTCCTTTTCTCAGCACGCTCTGTCAACCTGGAGGCAAATCCGGAAATGCCACTCTTGCGGCTACGAGTAGTAGCAGTTCTGACAAACATATTATATTGACCATGAAAAACTAGTTCTATGTGATATTGAAGACAGCGTTGCATGCTCATTAGCAGAAATAGCATGAATATCTAAGGGAAGAACAGTACGAGGTAGTGGAGTGGGTATCATCAATTTCATTGTCCTGGTTTGTTGATCTGTTGATTTTTCGGTCTTGATTGAGCGAGCTGCAACTACATGGAACAGAACATGTTTACTTAGCAGGACTCCAAATGGGCACTATTTTGGATGATTGATGCCAAACTCGTGTTCAATTGCGTCGAATTAAAATGTAAACAAGGCCTAGTTTTACAAAAAATTTTGCAAGAGCTGTTATGGAATCTCTGACATGACTTACAGAGAAACCTCGGTTGGAGGAGCATTGGCCGCTCCCTCAGCAGAGCCAGGTTTCTGAGCCTAACACAATCACATTAGAGAGGAATTTAAGAAAAGCAAGAATGGTACAAAGTAAACAGGAAAGCCTTACAAAGCCTTACCAATAAGCGTCGATTGCCCAAGTTAGATGCTTTCGGGCTCACTCCATTGGCCATGAGCTGGTTGCGTCGACCCATGTGGTGGCAACTGGACTGACAGATCCATTAGAAAGGCCAGACATGTTTGCGTGGGAATGCTTGGCATCGGCTTTTGTCGGGACTGCATCAATGCTCTTCTTTATGCCATTAGCACGGATTCCCTTTGCCGGGAATGACAAACTCTGGGACAGAACTGGCTTCCGGTTTTGAGCTGACGGAGTGGTCCCTTTCACATTCAATTTGTCCTTGGAGAGCTTCTTGTGCTTGGGTGCAGCAGCACCTGTGCTTGATGTATCCTGAAGAAAAAAGGAAATATGCTAATTGAATACCATTCCAAGTATGTACACAACAAGAACAGAGTTTAGTTCATCTAATTTCTCCATACCTGTTTAGAGAAGTCAATCTCAGGGGTCACTTCCTCAGGCTTTGAAACCGGTATAGTTGCTTCTGCAGAAGTTTTCTCTGTAATGGCTTTCCCATCTTCAGGAGCTATCCCATCTTCAGAGTCCATTTATCAATTCCTAAAGCATCAAAATAAGCATTTGAGAATTGCCAAAATCACTTCAAGTTGAATAACAACATGAGAACCTTAGGAATCAAGACCAAACAAATGCAAATGGGAGATCGAAAGTGGAAGGAAAAAAAAGAAGCAAAAAAGAAAAAGAGGAAGAAGAAGAAAAGAAAATTAGCAGAAAAATGATCGTTAAACGAACGTGATGCTCCCAGGTCCAGGTGAGAAACTGCATCTTAGACAAACCTAAATGCCTGCCTTCATCCCAAAATAAAAAGTCAACTAATTATTTTCTTCACCAACTTAATTAAAACTGGACCTTGATGTGTGACGTGATTCTGAATGTTTTATCTTTCAAAATTCTGCATGCCACGATTATACCATCCTAAGGATGCCAACAGAAGTACCCCATTTCTGATGCCAAAACAATCTATGCTCGACCAGCGAGTCAAGTCGTATAAAGTTCCCAAACAAAATCACAATGAAAATGGTAAGAACGTGACATAGAAAACACCATAATCCTTAAACTATTGATAAGACAGTGATCATCCGCCCATGAATAAGTCATCTTTTGGGCATAAAGTATGAATGTGAAATATGATGCCCTATCAATCATCTGCATTGTCAACCAAACTGATCTAGTAAGAACTACACTCTTGCAAGAAAAAAGATGACGAAACTGCCCCTAGATCTTCTGCGAATGTAACACTACCAAACTCAGACAGAGTACTCTGAAAGTCATTCATAAATTACACCATCCCTTACTTCCCATCACCAACTGCAAATTTCAGACGCAGTAGAATTGCAAAACGAGGATCTCTCCTGTGGAGTATTAAGTCTACATTCTCTTTAGAACCTTTAGTCGAGTGTCATCATAAATGCTAGCCCATCTTAATTGCCACCAATGAGACAACATCTCAAATTGATCTAATCTAAAGTCACCATGGAGAAAAAGAACAAATGTGAGAAGAAAAACTGCCAGAAAATTTTCCCTTTTTCACTCATGACTCATGGATGAAGTAGAATACAACATTAGAAATTCATTAAACATATGACATACTCCTCAACATGCCAAAAAACAGGGCAAGCACCCCAAACTCCTTCAGCTTTCCACATTGCCGTCACTCAATATCACTTCTCATTTGAGATAGCAACTATCGACAGAACAAGAGAGATCATCTTAAAATTCTTGATACCACACATACAGGAGTCAACCAGATAGCAGAATTGTCATCAATCTCTCAGAGTCAATGTCGCCAGAAGGCCAAAACCACCACAGGCTAAACAGATGAAGAGAATCAAAGCATTAACAACTAGCGACAATCAACTGCAATCCCAAGAATTCACACACACACACGCACGCACGTGACACACACTCACCCACAAAAGGAATGATTTTCAAGACGGAATCAGCACGAATTACAGGAAAAAGAAAAAGGGTAGTCCTGAATGTACACGCACCTCGTGATTTTGCTTCTGGGTCTTTCCAAAATGAGCTCGAGATACTTATAGAATGGGGACACGAGGGAGGCAGGAAGGGTCCAAGGGGAACTCAGAAATGGAGTTGAAGAGGCGTGAAATTCCAAAGTCCAGTCATGGAAGAAGAAGAAGAAGAAGGAGATTGATGGGTGGTGATGATGATAAGTCCTGGTGCCCGCTGACTGCTGATGCGAGGGTGATGGATAAGTTGAATTATGAGAAGGGAAGGGAAGGGAGAAGGGAAGGGAAGGATGTTGTTGGTGGCACGAGAACACTCAGAGAGAGAGAGAGAGAGAGAGAGAGAGATGGGGAGACAAAGCTAAAAGAGACGGACGAAGTTTTTTCAATCGCTTCGATGGAGTGAAGCGGATGGATTCATGGAAGCGTGGGAATGACCGAAACGCCCGCCCCGCATCATCCTCGGCTGTTCGACAGTAAAAAGGCGTTTCTTGTTTTCTGGATTTTTATTACTTGCATTTGCATCCTTTGCGGTGTCGACCAAAAACAGTTCGACTTTGCCCAGAATAAAACAACAAACGAGTTCCACCATATTGCCCAACATGCCATTCGTCCAACGTAACATATCTAACCCAAATTATTATTATTATTATTCTTTTTTTCAAAATTTTCTCTTAAGCAAAAGGGACATGATATTCTCTTTGCATAAATGAGAATCTATTGACACATCAGTTCATCCTCATGCTTAGCAACCACCTGCATCGTACATATATTGATCTCAAGATCTTGTAATTACGAATTTCTTGTATGAATTTTGTCACTCTAAGAAGGAAGTCATATGGATAATTCGTGATGAATTCAAGGGTTAATATAATGAAAAAAAATCAAAAACTAGTATATTTATAATTAATTTATCATCCGCTAAATTTTGTTATCAAATTACTGAGTTAGATAATACATGATAATTTTTTTGATGATTTAGGGAAATCCGTCAACCGGCCAAGCGTGAAAAAAGGGCAAGATGAGGGATTCACCAAGCATTTCTATTTGGGTTTGAACCCTCACCTTGAAAGCAAGGATCAACGAAACCTTATCCAGTGGAGCCACCGTGACGGGTAGTCATGATAATTGATGAATGTAAAGATTTAAGAGTTTTACTACCCATTTATCACATGAGTATCGATTTGTGAATTTTTGATGTATTAATCTAATTTAAAAGAAATTAAATAAAGGTAAATTTATCAAAATTATGAAGTTTTTACCTGTTAAAGAATTAGTTTTGAATAAATTTGTTATAAGTATACCGATCTAAGGGTTTTTGTGATATTAATCTTAAATTTAATAAGACACGGGGGGTAGAATGGTCAACCGGGGACGACAGATATTAACCGAGGGGCAAAGAGGTAAAATCGGGGGGAGGAGCCAAAATGATTGAGGACAGAGAGGGGCGCAACTGTTGGAGAACGTGGGGGGGCAAATGTTAAAAAAAGAGGAAAAACCTCCGAAGTCGGAGCCCCGAGTCCGAGAAAGTCCGAGTCCGAGTCCGAGTCCGAGAAGTCCGAAGGGGAAGGGACAGCTCCTCCTCCTCCTCCTCCGCGGCAGCAAAGCCAAGGCAAAAGCAGGTGGTGGTTCCCGTCCTCATCCTCCCCCCGCTGACGTGGCGCGACCGCGGGATGTGATTGGTCTCACGTTCGGCCAGCCCGCGGCATGTAACTGCCGCCACCAACCGCGCGTGAGCTGTCACAACGTGGCAGCTTGCGCCCCACCGTGGGCCCCCCACCCCGTCCAGCTTGGTGCCAAAAAATTCATCGAAAAGAGGAAGGAAAAAATAAGGAGGAAATATCCCTCAGACCCTATTTCACAAAATTCAACCTTAAACGAGCAACCGTTCATAAAAAGAAAAAGAAAAAAAAAACAAAGAAGAGATAATGACACAAATAATTCATAAAATTTGATTCGATGCGTAATTTGGTCTTTAAATATTAGCCCATTATGCAATATGATCTTTGAAATTTTAATTTGTTTAATCAATACAAACTCTGAATTTTATGAAAATGTTCAATATAATCCTTTCATTAATTCAAAATTATGCACTATATTGAATATTTTTATATAGTTCAGAATTATGTCGAACATGTATATAAAGTTTAGGGATTTCACTGAATAAATTAAAAGTTCATAGACCACGTTACGCATTGATGGACCACATTAAACGAATTAAAAGTTTAGGGAAAAATTATTTTTTGGGTGAAAATTAGAATAAAATAAAAAATTATCTAAAAGGTACGGGAACATATTACTTCTTTTTTTTTTTCCCCGAATGTGTCGAGAGACAAAAGTGATGAAGACGAGGCCCCACGTCTTGTGCTGACCCTTGATTTGTTTGTGCCTCTGGGATTTTGCGGGTGGTGCGTTGCACTCAGTTGTCATGGCTGGATTGAAGTGTCCCCCAATTTCGATTTCGAGAAGGTGATCAATGATGTCGATTTCCCCATTTCTATAATCAATCTTCTTGGCACACCCCGGGAAGCTTCTCTCTCTGTCTTTTTTTTCTTTTTTTTTACCTTTGACGCTTCGGTACACGTGAATTCTCATTGGATGTCGTGGTAAGTCCCGATCGAAAAAAGAATGAAAAAGTAAAAAACGCGCCTCTCGAAAGTTCGATCTCAAAAACCCTCGTCTATGCGTTTTTACTGCTTTTAGTGGTCTTCTCTTAACCATCGCTTTTTGGGTAGTCATTATTGAGTTCTTCAAGAATAAAATATTCACGTAACTCCTGAATTTGCGCTCACCATAAATCAGGCTCGATTAGGAAGTAGTTGCGGTCAAGACACTTAACTATAATGAGCTGCAATGTGTGGTTTTTTTCCATAGTAATGTTGGCCGGAAACGCCACTGTACAAGGCCAACAGTAAGTAATTGGAAGTGGAGGTTAAGGTTGGCTTGTGCTACAAGAGATTTTGACTTTTGGTTCCAAAATGTTTTCTTCGAACAACCTTCTTGCAAAAAATAATTTTCATATTGTTGACTTGTGCTACAAGAGGAATCGCTTAGAATTGACAAGAGGAGACTTAAGATCGATCAACAATGACCCAAGACCAGTGCGAGGCCACCTGGACTGTCGGATGAGATGCGGATAGGCCTATGTAAACTTAGGTTTGCCCGATCAAAAGACGTGAGTCCACGGTTGATCATTGTTGGCCTAGGATCGACAGATAGGAACTTGGGGTTGTTGTGAGACGGGCTTGATGACTAGCGATTGGGACCCATCATCAATGACGAGGGATTGGCTTGTGCTGACCTAAGACCGATAATTGATGAATGGTACGGCCGGCTTGATAATTCATAAACTTAATGAAATCGACATCTCTCTATGATGCGTCTCCTCACATAAATTTGATAATTCAGCTTCTCGAATGCTCAATTTCAGACCTTCTCGATTAGAGAGAAAGAGACAAAGATAAAAAAGAAAATGTTCTTGAACGAAGTAGTGCTCATCCTTAGTTAGTAAATGAAACCTAACCAAATCTTCAATGCTTGGACGAATAAGTAGGAATGGGATGTAGCTATCAGACAGCGGAACACTAGAGTTTCTCCAAGCAAAAGACATCTTCAATCATTGATGACTTGAATAGCATATGTGAACGAAGTGGGTCATTGCAAACGCAATTCATGATTTTATCTTGACCACGGACTTCAGTTCGATCGATGTACATGTGCATATTTAGATGCTACTCTCCTTTGAACTGAACATTTAGAAATCCATCAAAATCACAAAATCGCTCCTCAAGGTCAATATGTGAAAAACTTGAATATAATCTAGTCACATGATTTCTGTAATCAAATAGAGCTACTATGATCATGCCATGTCGATGTTACTTCTTTGTGAGAGAGGGGAAAAGAAGAGTAACACACCACTTCGAGATTGATTTCCTATCTTACTCGTAATGACTTGGTCCGACTAGGGTGGGGAGTGGTCGTCAGGGTCAGAAAGGGCTTGGACAAGAAGCGACTCTTGGGAAGCTTATAAGATGGTGAATAAGGTAGGAATAAATTAAACAGTACCGAACATAATGAACAATTTAGACATATATATATATATATATATTAATTCACGGAAGTGCCTTTTGATGTAATGTCAAGCTTTACGTTGGAACTCCAAAATTAAAGAAGCTAATGTTAGAGCACCGCTAGAATGAGTGACTTCGTAGAAAAGTATTTGCCCCTACTTCAAAGGATAAATTGTGAGATTCGGTATAGGATGGGCCAAAATGGACAATATCCCGAGTGAGTCAATCCAGGGTTGTAATGCTACCTAATCCAAAATTACAAAGTTTCCAACCAATATTCGTGTCCTAAGTGAAAGCCTCGTGTTGAGGAAGTAATCGAGCTGTGTGTTAATTTCAATCACGATAATTCCGCGATTCCTAAGATCTGCCAGTGTCGGAGCTAGTATGCCCCGGTCCCTACAAGGCCATGACCCACCATGTCGTCGCCACACCGAAGATCGCTATCGCGCATCAGAAAACGAGGCGCATTTTCCTCGGTGTGCTCATAGGATTCCACTAACCGAGTTAGACAGTGCACATGAAGCTGATTGCCATTGCCAAGTCATCCGAGAGGCTCATTCAAACCCCCTCCTCAGTTGGCACCTGCGTATTCCATGCCTGTTTCGCATGTGGCCGAAAGAGAGAAAATCTAATTTTAAAAGGACTAGGAAATCAATTATCATAACCGAAAGCAGAACAAAGGAATCGAACTTGTCCATAATTCAGGAGGTGGAGAGGTGCACCAGTCCCAGACTCCAGATGAGCGAAGACAGGAAGCGCCGTTGACCCAAACGTAGACATACATTGAATTTTTCGCTAATGCCTCTCTGTACTAGATCACATCCTTGCCCACTTTGTCGTTTCGACCGTGGCAATATTTTTCTAAGTACCGGGACCAAAAGACAAGACTGGTCAAGGTTCATTCGAATCTGCCGTCGGACGCTTACCGCGTTGCACAAATAAGTCCTACCAAAGCTTCTTCGTACATCCCAGATCCCACGGGAATCATTGGTGAAGTAGAGTCTATAATTGATCAGAAAATTGATTGTGTACCCTGGTTAAAGCAATGGTTTTCCAAGTGCGTTCTGTTGTTCTTACATTTTCTATATGTTGCTGGAAGAAAATTTGTTGAGGTCCATGTGGAAACCTCGATATAGGAACTGTGCTATGTACCATGAATTCACATGCAACGGCTGTGGCTCGGGTCCGGTTATACTCAAAATGGGCAGTGTCTCTCCTGTGTCTTCCAAACCCCCCTCTTTCTTCGCACGCTACATTCCACGATTTCGTGTGGCCTGCCAAAAAGGCCTCGTTTTGGCTATGTATCAGGAGATCAACTAAGGAAAAATCAAGGCTCTTTTCTTCTATTTACCAGCACATGCTGAAGTCATAACTTTTTGCCACTTCTATACAAGTATGCCTTCCTGTGGAAAATTAACTTAAAGCGGGAGATGGAATTGGGGTAGCCTCGCTCGTGTGTCGACGTGAAGTACTTGTTCACACCAAGGCCCACCGCGGACCAGGTGAATCACAACTGTTGATGGCAGCGGACACTGCTCCATCCACTGGATGGACACGGTTCATGGCGGGGCAGTTTCCCTGTGTTAACAGACGGGCAGTGCTTCTCTATAACCGATTCTGATACTCCTACTCTTTAGACCCTTTGTCCCGGAATCACCGTCTCCCTTTTGCATCATCGCCACGAACTCGTTGTAGTCGATGCGACCGTCCTGTGGCAAAGGATTGTAATATGATCAGATGCCTTCAACTGTAAACAAACATTTTGATTTAAGCACACGTTCACTGCATGAACCGTGTTTCCAATTTTCTGAAAAGCAGAGTTGTCAGACAACTGCTGATTAGGACATCGCCGCTACTGCCCAATCCTAGTCAACCTTTTGTTTTAAGTCGCAAAATGGTATAACCATGCAGTTAGAAAGTGATACAAATTACGTAGTGTTTCATCATTGCACGGTTCTGATTGAGTCTGAAAATCAGATAACAAAAGGCAGTAGGCGACACAAATTTCTTAAATAGTCATCACACAGTAAGAGATTCCACATCTTCCTAGAAAAACCGGTTTTCGGTACGCAAAACATGTTAATTCATGAATAATGGGTGATTTAAAGTTCTTAACCTGGTCTACGTCTTGTAATTTTTAGTTTCAATTTCATATCTGTGCACCGTTAGGAGAGACTAAGTAATATACATATATATAAAGAGGCTTACATTGTCCTGATCAACTTCTTGGATCATTTCCTCCAAGCGGACATCCTCTATGCCGAACTCCTCACAGGCTTGTTGAAGCTCATCTTGAGTGATATAGCCACTTCCATCTCTATCAAAATATGAGAATGCAGCAAATAGATGGTCTTCCTTCTCCACTTTGTTCAGATGCAAAGTTGCAGCAACAAATTCCCCATAGTCAATGGTGCCGCTATTGTCAACATCGGCCTGTGGGCGCGAAATCAATCAATCCCATGCATGGACACATAAACAAAACGCCAGTACAAAGGCTAACATGATACTTACAGCCTTCATCAGATCTAGCATTTCGGACTCATTAAGGTTTGCGCCGAATTTTTTAAGTCCAGCTTTAAGTTCTTCAAAAGTAATAAGACCACTGTTGTCTGTGTCAATCATCTTGAACATTTCTTTCAACCCGGCAATTTCTTCTTCAGAAAGGCTCTCTGCTATAACCTGCACATACGAGTTTACAGTTAAAAAGGAAGAAACAAAGATGACCTACAACGTTAAAGTATCAGTTTTTTTCCACATTAAAGTCGATGACATGTTTCTATCTGTTAGTATGAATGGTGTAGATCTACCAAAAAATCTTTATATGGACCACATGAATTTATAATGAGCATAATGTCGACGCTCGTATGCTTCACCAGAATGCCAAAGCCACATAAACTTACTCTAAGGGCCATCTTCTTAAATTTGTTCATGGCGGAGAACTGTTTCAAGCGACTCAGGACTGCAGAATCAAGAGGCTTGTCTGGAGCTACCCCATCAACTTGAATCCAAGGGTGACCTGCATAAATACAGAAGTGGGTTTAGACTTCCAATACTATTCCAAAATTTCATGTACTTCCAAGCAAAATGAAAGTTCCACTAGCTCCTCTTTAACTTCTCGATACCGGCACCAAGCCTCCATAAATTTGAATTAGTTTTCATCTCGACTTAATTCCAGGAGAACACACACTCCTTCAAGTTTTCTAAAAATTATTCAGACATTGTTAGTCATCCTATGAGCTAGTGAATTTTAATGGTCTTCCAAAAAAATTGCCAGCCTTGCAGTGTATTTCACAACTAACGCTCTTCCAGACTGTTTGTACAGGTCTCTCTTGACCATATCGGAAACCTTGAACTAATATATAATACTAATTTTTAGAAAGACCCCTGTTTCAGGTAGTTTCAAGGTAGATTGCCAGCTCAACTCAACTCCCTGGCCATTTAAGAGCTTAAGGTAGCCTTGGATCTACATCCTGTCAACTTCCAGTTCAAATTTCTCATCCTAAGAGGTTACAAATGGCCTATGCAACCCCACAATAGCTGCTCTAAAAGAAGCAAAAAAAAAAAGGAAAAAAAAGAAAAGCTCTTTTATGACAGGAGAGAAGAGGTTTTTGTCTACGCTACTGGTATAAATCTAAAAGGGCTGAAAAATGGCCCCGGGTTATCTTGTTTGATCATTTTCTACTTCTCTTGTATGTTACAAAATGACCGTAGCATTCCTGAGTATGTAAACTGTGGATTCCGCACATTGGGTTATCGTACTTACAAAGGACTTGATGAGCAGTTATCCGCTTTTTAGGATTCCTGATAAGCATTCTTCTGACTAGATCTTTAGCACTTGCAGATATCTTAGGCCAAGGATCTGATGAAAAGTCAAGATCGCCATGCAAAACCTCTTCGAATATCTCCTCCTCAGATTCTGGATCAAATTGGAAAGAAAGAACAACCGCCAAATGGAATGCTCAGTATCGATCAGCTCTAGAAAGTCTATGCATAAAAATGCACAAGACAAACTCCTTACCACCCCAAAATGGAGGAACACCACTTAGGAGAATGTAGAGGATCACACCGGCGCTCCATACATCTGATTCTGGACCGTAATTCTTCCGCAGAACTTCAGGTGCAACATAATACGGGCTTCCTACTACATCAGAAAAAGTCTCCCCTGCAATGTTGAGAAGAATTAATCACTGAGGGTTTATATATAATGTTTCAAGAGACTAGATAAGATACATTACTTTACTAGTGCTAACATAAGTTGTTGGGCAGGAAAATTAATTTCAAAGAGCCTATCAATTGCATTTATTCTTCCATGTAAGCACAAGTAAATGGAGAAAATCAGAATCGAACTTCAAAGACTTTATGCATGATGATGAGATTATTCACCTGATGGCAAAGTTCAGATTCAGAAGATTCAAGGAACTAATTTTTTCACCAAGGAGTTGAAATCATATTATATTGCTGAAATTTCTGATTGCGATGACTTGAATGAGCAAGTGCAAAAAAACACCGAAGCTGTTTTGTTTGGTTGCAGTAAAAGGAAGTAAATCAGCTTATTAAATGGAATCATATATATAAGAAGGAGATGGAAAGTGATGTAAGAAGTCTGAACTCAAAATTATCAAAACACATCCCGAAAAGTCTATCAATTTTTGTGCAGCATACCTGGCTTGAAGAAGATTGATAATCCGAAGTCTATCGTCTTGAGGGGCGAATCCTCCTGTTCATTAATGAATAGAAAATTCTCTGGCTTAAGATCTCGATGCATGACCCCGAGGGAATGGCAAGCTTCCACAACACCAACTATAGTCCTGGCAAGTTGAGCTGCTTTCCTTTCAGTGTAATGCCCCCTCTTTACAATCCTGTCAAAGAGCTCGCCTCCTGTGCACAATTCCATAACC
Organism: Eucalyptus cladocalyx; assembly: GCA_017140615.1. NCBI lineage: Eukaryota > Viridiplantae > Streptophyta > Magnoliopsida > Myrtales > Myrtaceae > Eucalyptus > Eucalyptus cladocalyx. Next base: position 38,385,596 of record CM029516.1, read on the forward strand.
ATATGAACTGCCACGGAATCCTCATATGCCCCTTTGATGGATATCACGTTAGAATGCCCCGCCAAGTGATGCATTATCTCTATTTCCCGTCTCACATCCTCGACATCGTCCTTTGTCAACAATTTCCTCTTCGCGATGGACTTGCAAGCGTACTCTTTACCAGTCGCTTTCTCCACACAAAGGAATGTAGTGCCAAACTGACCATGTCCAAGCTTCCGCCCCAACTTGTAGTATTCCTTCAAATGACCGGTCTTTGTTCGTAACACCGAATCTGCCATGAGCCTTGTGCTCGAAGGCTTCTTCACGTGGAGAGATTTCTTGGGTCTTGCTGGCACTGCTGGTTTGACATCCTCCTTTTGTCTCGAGGGCTGCGGCAATTTGATCTCCACAACAGGTGTCGCTTGTCCCATTGCTTTAGTATCTTCCTTTTGCTTCATGACCTGCTCCATTTTCGGCTTCTCCTTAACTATCACAACGTGGATCGGGGGCTTATCCTGAGTAGACAGAGGAGCTTCTCTGTCTGTACTGACGGATGTCGATCGATCGGAGATCCCTCTATGACCATCCATATTATCGCTCGACCGATACCAAAACACCGAATTCGAGATGGACTGAAAGAAACCATCTCTAGAAACTCTCGAACCGACGCAATTATTTCCCATCTCTAACAACAGTTGATAAGTATCAACGCCCTGCTGCTATAATACTCCCGACTTTACGCTGTACGTCGTCTGCACACACCACCTCAGACTCATTCCCCTATCAAACAGTCATTTAACCAGCACGCATATATAGCACTCCCGCAAACAAGCGGATTTCACCGACCAGACCAGAGAACTAAGGTTGACCGGCGCCAATGCGGAACCCAGTAAAGGCCTCAACTTTGCAGCGGCAAGCAGCGATGCACGTACTACAGCTAGCTAACTCGGAAACAACACGGCAAATTCCAAACTCTCTAGATCCCAGTTGTGACGAAAACGACGTGCTTTATGCGAAGACGAACTCGAACGAAGAAAAAAAAGGCGGTCTAATTCTTGAAATAAACAAGTGATATCCGCAACAACCAACTGCGACAGTCCTCTTTATGCAACCAGCGGGTCAGCGAAATTCTAAGGACGTAACCTGGTCTATGCCGCCACCAGAAGGAATCCGCGAAAAATTCCACGGAGCTTCCGAAGGTTCGCGGAAACTCTGCCGAGCTACTTAGAATTGACGGATTCAGACACGCTCGGGAAGAGAGAGAGAGAGAGAGAGAGGGAGGGAGGGGCGAAGAAATGTTCAGACGGAAGGAGGGGATTAAAGAAATGGTGGGGACGGAGAGGAGAAGGTGGACTCGGCCTCGGCTTTATAGCTCGGTCGATGACGATGGTGGTGATAAATGGATGATGATGGAAGGTTAGGGTTTTGAGGACGGGGATTTTCCCGCGTGGGCCGTGGATTTTCCTGCTCGCTTTCCTTCGTCGCCATTCCACACGCGAGCGGTGGGAAAATGAGGGAAATCCCCAATGAAAACGCGGAAAGTGAGAGATAAGAATGAGAGAGTGGGAATTACAGGTTATTCCGTTGGAATGCTTCAAACTCGCATGGAACGGGCGAAAAGACGCGTTCCCTCAATTATCTTGATCTCCCTTTTTTATTATCGTTAATTAATCAAATCGCTCCGTTAAGAAATTCGCAGAATCGCGGTTTCGGGTGGGGTCCTCCCGGGGCGTTGGACGGCTGAGATTTTGCCGCGCGCGAGATTCTGACGGTGTCCGCGTGTCTGTTCGCATTTTAGTGTTGCTTTGAGACCGGCAAATGCCGAGAAGGTGGCGCGCTTTGGGTTCGAGTGGGGGGATGGATTTCTAGGCCGGCCCGTGCCGGCAGATTTCAAGAACCTTTAATTGGACGTTTTCCTTTTCTTTTTTTTTTCTTTTTTTTGCAATTTCGAGAGATTGTTTTTTACTCCATTGTTTTACAAGCAATACGCTCCTTATTTTGCATTTCGCGCATATGAGAAGGATTATTAAGAAATTCAACAATGAAAAGAAACCACTTGATATAAAAGTGCATATCGATCCTAATTGCTAAGTAATGCGGGATGTTTCACCACCCTCGCCCACATGTAAATTGGATTGTATTGGACTTTTCAAACGCTCTATATATCCAACGTAATACATACACACGTACATTATTTTTTACCTTTTTGTTAGAAACTTGTCTTTATCAATGACAACTACTTAATACAAAGGAAACTTCCGACGAAGGCAAACTTATGAATTTGACTCAGAATGACATCAATCTCCCAAGTTGACATTTTTATCTGCATTATTCCTTGCACTAAATATTCCAAATCCTTGAAGGGTCGACTACTTTTAAGCTCTATTTGTTTTACTCTCCTCGCATGCAAATTAAAATTATATTTGACTTTTCAAACGCTTTGTATATCCAACATAATACATACATATACATTATTATTTTTTTCATACACACATCATATTAGAATGTCTTTATCAACATCGGATTCTTAATTCGAAGAAGGAAACTTCCGACGATGGCAAACTTATGAATTTGACTCTAAACTTCCGAATGACATCAATCTCCCGAGTGGAAGTTTCTATTCATTCGATCCCTTGCATTGAACCACTCCAAACCCTCCATCTTGAAGGGCCGTAGTTGCCGATACTTTCGAGCTCCATTTGTTTCGAGAATCTCCGTCGTGAATTGCCACGTGCGTCGTGCCTTTGTTTGAGTCATCGTAGGAAGGATGGCCGTGGCCGGATGGGGAAAAGGTCAGAGCGAAGGCCAAATTGGCGTCGTCGTCGTCGCCGCTGTTCCCCCACCGAGTTGGACCACGTCGCTCGCCCCCTGACCCCTCAACGATCCGCCACGGGTCCAAGTCAAAGAGCTCCCGAACGCCGCTCCCACGACGCTTACCGTGCGGAAACGGCCCCCTCTCGTAGCCATCAAAATAGATCGCACCTGCCACGCCATCCTCTGTTTTTGTCCTCGTCTTATGATATATTTTTTTTCCAAAAAGGGTCTTTGACCTTATCTTGCGACATCGTGTTTTTCATGAAACTTATCTTTAACTCCAATCCACGTGACTCGTTCGCTTGACTTCCCTAGAAATCACCCATTATCCCCGTCAAATCTCGACATTGAATTAACTCCCGAGACAATATAGTCACAATCTTACTTGAGATGAAGCAGGATCGTGTAGAAGAAGATTATCGCCGGCGATAGAAGTGGGTATCTATAAAAAGAAGATTACATAGCCTGTGTTCAAACACCGATCCTTTCTCGATCAGGTTTTTGTTAGGATTAGATGTTCAGAATAACAAAATAAAAGTAAAAGCGAGAGAAAAATCAAAACACAAGATTTGTCTTTATTTACCCTTAAACTAGATCTATCTCCATTGAAAAATTTCACTATAATTCATATCTCATACTTTTGTTATAATTCTCAATTATAAAAGAGAGAGATCATAAATGTCCAACAACTATTAAATTATCAATAAAATATGAGTTCAAACTATAAAATTAATTAGCGGATCAAGGTCACTGGCCTCACGACCTCTGCCGGGCAGCCTCGGACCCTTACCCGCTCATCGGGAAGTAAAATCCCTGTGTTTTCCTGTCAATGGAGACCATGAACCATATCCACAACAACTATAGGGTGAATTTTGTCCCCTAGTACAAAATTTTCCATCAAGGCTGTTCTGTAGACCATTCTTTTGGCCTGAACGTGATTTGGTCAAAGGCAGGCAAAAATGGAGCAGCACTCATCGACATCATGGGACACCACCACTCGCTACGCTTTCCCCCAAGCAAGACGTGCGTGCGACCAACGACGCTTAAACCCGGAGCTTACTTCGTTACTCCCGATTGGCCGCAGGTGTCGGTCTGAACAAAATGTTTCACTATCTCGAGAGGCTCAATCCAAGGTCCTAATCGCACAACCACTCCAACACCATCGACACGACACGACAGGACAGCGGAAGGTGAGGCGAAACCGTGTGCGGACGTAGAAAGTAAAGGAATTTCACCATCATCTGGAAGACGACAAAGGGGAAGGAAACTTGAATATGTGGGGAAAGGACCAATTAAAAGAATGTTCATCTCTTCCACACGTTTGACAAGTCAAAGGTGATGGGAAAGTCCAAAGGAAGATGGAGGAGGTAATCTTATGATATATTATCGAGAACAGACCTACCGATAAGACGAAGGAAAAGTCAAGTCGACTCCATTAAAGCAAGAGATCTACATTGAATCGGATCAAACTCGAAATCTAATGATGTATGATGGTACGTGTTGATGAACTTAGAGGTAGGGATCTTTATTTTGATTGGGACTGTCAAAGTTTTTATGCGTAAAATTAGTACTATGAATTGAAGACTTTTAGGATTCATTGGGGCACTTAATTTGGCCTGGGGTGGGCAAAGAATGCCCTCACTTAATCTGGCGAGGCTGGCCCTCACTGGATTTAGGCAAGGCTTGCCTCGCTAGCGATTAGGAAGGCAAGGGATGACCTCAACTCAGCAAGTCAAACCTCACCCTCGGCAAAAAGCCACCCTTGAAAGCCACAAACAAGGGCTGCCCTCATTGGTCCCGAGTGAGGCCGGCCCTCACTATATTTGGGCAAGGGCTTGCACAGCGGCCGACAAGGGTCACCAAAAGAAAGAAAGAGAAAAGATAAAAAAATTAATTTAAAATTAAAAGGGTTAATACCCTGAAAAACTCTAAATCGGTACACTTGTGACAAGTTTACCTTAATTGACCATAAGAAATCCTAAACTTGTGTATTTATGACAAATTTATTCTAAACTAATTTATTCGATCGCCAAAAATTCCAAATTGGTACATTTGTAACAAATATACCCCGTGTTAAATTATATTAATACCACAAAAAAATCACAAAAATTGTAAACTGTGACAAACGGAGAGTAAAATCCCAAATTAGTATACGAGTCAATTTTCACATATCATTTAACTTAATAATTTGATAGTAAAATTTAACGAAAACTAACAGAAAATAAATTTATTACAAGTGTACTAATTTGTGGTAAACTTGTCAAAAGTATACCAGTCTAGGATTTTTGGTGGTCAAAAAATTAATTTGGACCAGTTTAAGGTTTTTCAAGATATTAACCCAAATTAAAATATTCTTTTGACAAAAATATCCATGATTGGATGCAATCTAAATAACACTGATACGTGACATAACACGACACAACGCGAACACAAGTAATATCTTAACACGTTATTTCTATAAAAAAAATAGAGAATTTCAACACGTCGTAACACATTATACATTAAATGTATATTTTCATATATACATTATAAATTATCGTTTTTATAATTATTTTTATCAAATTAATTGGATCCAAATTCACAAATAAATAAATAAATAAAAAAGAACACACAATTAATTTATACTAAAAAAATTAATTCACCATTTGTTAATATTATTCATTGTTTTAATTTGACACATTTAACTCTATTATAATAATCTATAAAACTTGGAGGAAAAAATCAAACAATTCACATTCTAAACTTGCATGTCAAAATGTATTGAAAGAGAAGAGGAAAAAATTTGGGAGTAAATTATATGTTACAAGAAATGATAGTCAAAATAGATGAAAATATTAGTTTATTATTATTATTTTCCCATTTATTATTTTTATATATTTATATTTTGACCTATTATTTATTGAAATATTTTAAAATTAACCAAATATGTGTCAAAATCACGTGTCGAATTCGAATTCAACTATCGAAATTCCAAACTCGCGTATCAAAGAGTGTCACAAGAGTTTACCAGAGAGTGTTCGATATGTGTTAGAGTATCGACATGGCATGAATGTTCTCAAAAAATGTTGGTTCTTCCTAAGTCACAATATCTAGTTGGCCGGTGGCCAGCGAGCTCAAGCCTTTTTTGTAATAATTATCCACTTCACTTATTTAAGATTTATATGACTACTTCAAACTATTATTTAACATGAGGTCTACTTTATGTTCTTACTTGAAAAAATGAAAGTATTTCAGATCTTTATTTAGAATTTTCCATAAAAAGAAGGAAAATTTTTTCTAGGGGAATCACACAATTGTTTAATATAATAAATACTATTGAAAGTGAGAAGAATTCTACGAAAGCTTAGTCGTATAACCAAGTTTTGAAATTCTTTCAATCTTTTTACTCATTCACCATTTGTCGAAGGATTATGTTACTCTTTATTTATATTTAAGTTTTGTTTATCTTGTGAAAAATGAATGATTTAGAAAATATTTTCTAAAAAATAATTATTTACATTGCTTATAGAAATAAACAAATGAAAACTATTCATAGTTCACTAACTAATTATCTTAGACAATGTAAATAATTATTTTTTAAAAATAATTTCTAAATTATTCATTTTTTACGAAACGGATATAGCCTCAAATTCAGTAATTTGTTGATGTAATCGATAAGGATGCGGCAAGGCGAGTTGGGTTAATCATTGAATTTACCGCTACAGTAACAGTCGGTCACTCACCTGGCGACTGGGAAGCCTGAACAGAAGAAGAACCCTAAATCCACAAGATCCCAAATTTCCACGGCGGGTTGGGCCTCCATGGCCGACCTTTCTCCGAGCTCGCGACCTCAACAGTAAGCTCTTCTTCCCCTCCGCTTCCATTGATTCCGAAGACCTCCCGAATCGAAGAGGGCCCCACTCGTCTCCTCGGATCGGCTTCCAAATTTCAGTCTTTCGCGCCGTCGATCCGATGTCGTACCTGTCGAATTTGGGGAAGATGATTGCTGCTGTTCGTAGACGGTGCTCTAGGTCTGTTTACTCCGATTTGGGGATTTCTACTTATCTAGCTCGCCTCGGCGATTCGCTCGAGTGCCGTTTGAATTCGAAGCGCGGCAATGTGAGCCCGGGTTGGAGAAGTTGTTCAAAGGGGCTGCGCGATGGTTGTGTCGGTAGAGCTAGTTCGATGAAAACTAGGGGTTTTACCACATCCGACAGCGAGGATGTCTGTCCCGTGTCGATGTCTGATGTTCCCCGGCCGGACGGAGCAGAGGTGGGTTCCGACCCGGTGGAGACGACTTCTCCGGTTTACAGCCAAGCAGACGTCGAAGAAGTTTGTGCGCTGCTGTTAGGATCCGAAGACTGGGATTCGGCTCGAGAGGCTTTGGAGAAGTGCAGTGTGAACTTCACTAGTGCACTCGTGGTCGAGGTCATTTGCAGATGCAAGTTCCGCGGCGGCGCGGCATTGCGCTTCTTCGACTGGGTGGGGAAGCGAGATGGTTACGGTCATAGCTCGGAGGCGTACAACATGGCGATGAAGATCGCCGGAGGCGCTAAGGACTTTGAGTGCATGAGGAGTCTCTTTTATGAGATGAGAAGGAAGGGTTGCTCGATAACTCCGGACACGTGGACCATCATGATCATGCAGTATGGAAGAACGGGCCTGACGGTGATCGCTTTGGGGATCTTTGAGGAGATGAAGGCGGGCGGTTGTGAGCCGAGCGGAAGTACTTACAAGTACTTGATCATCTCTCTCTGCGGGAGTAAAGGTAGGAAGGTGGATGAGGCCGTGAAGTTGTTTAGGGAGATGATGAAATCCAAGCACGTCCCGGATAAGGAACTCGTTGAAATCTATCTAGGTTGCTTATGTGAAAGCGGCAAGTTATCGGACGCTAGGAAATGTGTGAAATTCCTGCGTGAAGTTGGTTTTTCGACTGCACTGAGTTACTCTCTGTACATTAGAGCACTTTGCCGAGCGGGTAACTTGAAAGAAGCACTAAAATTGCTGGACAATGCCGGAGCGGAGCGAGAGACACTGAATAAGTATGTCTACGGGAGCATCGTCCATGGGCTACTCAGAAAGGGGAATTTGGAGGCGGCATTGTCTAAAGTGGACGAAATGAAGCAGGCGGGAGTCTCTCCTAGTGTTCATGTCTATACGTCATTGGCAGTGCATTATCTTAAGAAGAAGGAAATTGGAAAGGCCGAGGAGGTTCTTGAGATGATGAAACACGAGGGCTGCGAACCAACCGTTGTTACTTATTCTGCGCTCATCCGGGGTTACATGGTTGCGGGAAAGGTTGGTGATGCTTGGAGTGTTTTCAACCGAATGAAATCAGATGGGCCTTCGCCTGACTTTAGGACTTATTCGATGTTCATGGATAGCCTGTGTAAAATTGATAGGTCTGAAGAAGCAATGGGGCTCATATCAGAGATGTTGGGTGACAAGATTGTCCCTAGTAGCATCAACTTCCAAACTGTTTTTCATGGGTTAAACAGGGAAGGAAAGCATGATTTGGCCCGCTTAGTCTGGCAACAGAAGTTAGATTTAGCTAAACAAAGGAAGTCAGTGACATGATTATTCCTTTTCTTCTTTGGTGTACATAATGAGTTCAAAAAAAAGTTTCGGTTGGAGATCTGAGCAAGTTTGGAGTCCATATCATGAGTGAAATTTTTTGATCAAATACTTGCATGCAGGTAGTAGTGATACTTGCATCAGAGATGAGATCGATAATTATGATCTTCTGCACGACAAGGAATGGATTTTATTTAAGGATGACATAGATCATTTTCTTGAGATTTCTCCTTTATCCACTACCATTTCTTGTTTTCACTTCTGCTTTATTTAGCTCTCGGTACAGTTCAGGCGGCCCTCTTGATAGCATTAATAATAACTCCTTGTAAAACTGCACCTAAAATCGATCGTGAGCAGAAGGAATACTCCCAGATGCGCAGTATCCTGCTGAGTTCATTCTTCTCAAAATGAGTGGAATACCGACCACTGTGGTTTGCCATGAACAGATTCCTTGATGCCCACGAAGTTCATGGCATGAAAGAAGAATAAGTGCTGGGTTTCAGGACATAAGACTTATCCTATGGGTGTTCATTGTGAGATAAAAGAGAGTAATCTCACTGTGCAATATCCACCAACTGAATGAGAAAAGAAGAAATGAAATGACCGAGACAAGTTGATGCTTTTCGGTTCCATTAGTCTAAATGCTGCATCTACTCCACATTCTTGGACCCGTGATCAACTACATAAACGATATATATACTCACGAAAGCATCTGCTCACACATTCAATGTTTGATTTTTTTATTTTTTTTTACACATTTAAGTTTTTTCCCCACCTTCAAGGTTTAAACGAATGGAAAATTTGTCATTTTTTCTTGAAGATTTTCTTTCCTCTTCCTTTTCCCTTCTTCATAGACCCTGTTAAATCAATTCTTCACAATTTATTCCTATCCACTTCCTCCCCTTCCAACCAGGGGAAGGAATACCATCGTCTTCTCCACCTCCAATTTCTACTCCTACTCTGCAGACCCTTTGATCAGTGTTTCCCTTTTGCTTCTTCGTCATGAGCTCATTGTGGTCAATGCAACCGTCCTCTGGCAAAGGATCAGAACCTTATCAGATCCCTTCAACTGCAAACAACATTTTGATTTAAGCACATGTTCACTGCATCCCTCATGTAAAAACCTAAGGAATTTCCAGTTTCCCCTAAGGGCAGGGTCAACTTGTGGAAAATTTGATTCCATAGGCCACTTAGATAGCTAAGGATACTGAATTATTTTTTAGGACAACTTGTGGAAAATTACTAAAGATGTTATGATTGTAGAACGGGGAACAAAGTAAAAAACAATGCACATGACCGAAAGCAGTAAAGAAACAACAATGCTTGCTAAGTTGGAAGGTGATTCCAAATTGTGGCATTGTAGGCTTGGAACACATGAGAAAACAGGGGATGATGGTATTAGCATCAAAGGGAAAATTACCTGATCTGAAATCCATAGATATTAGTCTATTAGCAGATTGTGTTATAAGCAAATAGAAACATGTTGGTTTTCGAAGATTGAGAGAGAACCAAATAAAGTAAAATTTTAGTTAGTGCATACAGATGTCTAGGGGCCAGCCCTCGTACATTCCATTGGAGGCTCAAGCTACCGCGTCATGTTTACTAACGCCTACACTAGAACAATATGGATTTATTTTTAAAATAAATATGATGTGTTTACTAATATTAAAATATGGAAATCTGAAGTAGAGAATGAGATTGTCCTAAAAATTAAATGTCTAAGGTCTGACAATGGTGGTGAGCATGACAATGAGGAGTTCAAGCACTTTTGTGTAGAGAATGGAATTAAGATGACAAGAACAGTTCCCGATAGACAACAACTAAACAAAGTTGCAGAAAAGATGAACAGAACGAGCATGCAAGAACCATGAGGATGCATGTAGGATCACTTAAGAAATTTTGGGTAGATGCATATGATACAGTAGCATATTTGAGCAACAGAATACCTTCAGTTTCACTTGATTTTAAGCTATCGGAAAAAGAATGGACTGGAAAGAAGGTGAATCTTTCACACCAAAAAGCTTTTTGTCGTGTTTCTTATGTGCACATAGATTCTAAAAATAGACACAAGCTTAACACAAAGGCTAGAAAATGCTTTTCCATTGGATATGATTTTGATTATTTTGACTATCGGTTTTGGAATGAACAAAATAGAAAAATAGTAAAAACAAACAATGTTACATTCAACGAAAATATGTTCTACAAGGAAAGGTCTGTGTTAGAATCTAGAGTGAGGAAATAAATAGATGAGACTAGAGAAATTGAATTAGAATGTGTTTCTAAGAGTGTTCTGATTAAGAATCTTGAAACTATTGATGTATTTTGATAAATAAAAAATCAGAACAGGAATCACATACGTGTGAACCCACTTCAAGAAGATCTAATAGTATATCTACACTTTGCATGGAGGTATTCTCCAACATTACATTATTTGCTTTACATCGATGCTAGCGAACAAGAATACATTTCAAAAGTAATACATGCCAAAGATTCTATTAAATGGGAGAAAACATTATAGAACAAGTGGGTGTATGGGGGTTACATAAGAACCTTAAAGATTCTATTAAGTGGTAAGTGGAAGAAGGTATTGTAGAACAAGTAGATGTATCAGATCAAAGAACCTAATGGCAGTAAGAGATACAAAACAATGTTATTACTAAAAGGTTTTCCGCAAAAGAAAGGAGTTGACTATGCAAAGATTTTAACTTCAATTTTGAAGTTGACTACTAATAAGTTAATGTCGAGTACTATTGACGTTGAGAACTTACATCTACATTCCTTTATGGTGACTTTGATGAGGACATATGCACGGTACAACCAAAAGGTTTACAGGTGCTTGACAAAGAAAATTATGTATGCAAATTGAAGAACGGTCTATATGGTTTAAAACAGGCTCCTAGATAGTGGTACAAGAAATTTAATACTTTTATGTGCCGTAACAAGTTCACTATATGTGAAATGGATGTATGTGGATTATATATTCATTGCAAGATCTAGTGAGGGAGATCAATATATTTAAGCAGCAATTGTCAAAAGAGTTTGAAATGAAAGACTTGGGAGCAGCAATCAAATTTTTAGGATGAGGATCATATGAGATAGATCCAAGGAATTCTAAAGGTATCATAAGACAATCACATTGAGAATGTGCTGAATAGATTTGGAGTTTAATACACAAAGTCTAGAAGGACTTGATTACGAATTCACTTCAAGCTCTAGAAGAAGTAGTGGCCAAAGACAAATAATGAACAGGAGTACATGCTAAAGTCTTTTATGCATTAGTTGTTGGTACTTTGATGTTTGTTATGGTGTTTACGGATTAGACATAACTCACACCATGGGATTTGTGAGTGGATATATGATTAATCGAGGATTAAAGCATCAAGAAGCTGTAAAGGGACTATTAAGATACCCTGGATGCACTTAAGATATGTCACTATATTTTATGAAAAACAATGTAACTTTATAAGGCTTTGTCAATATAGATATTGGTGGCAACTTGGACAATATGAAAAGCACATTGAGTTATGTTTTTAGCTTAGGAGGCACTACAATTGGTTGTTTGTCTAGCCTTCAAAAGTGTGTCTCTTTCAACCATTGAAGCAAAATATGTAGCTATATCACAAGCCGACAAGGAGATGATTTCGTCAAAGAATTTTCTCAAGAAGATGGACAGGGAGTAATCGTAGTCTATTTTTCAATGACAATCAAAGTGCTATTTGGCTTGTAAAGAATTTGGACTTTCATTAAGGACAAAGTACATTGAGTTGAAGTATCATCATCTTCATGAACTGATATATGATGTGACATTGTCATTGAAGAAGAGTCTTGATGTAGAAAATCTAGCAAATATGTTAACCAAGGCTGTCACCACTAAGAAATAGAGGCTGTGCATTGCCTCAATTGGTGTCCATGATTAGTGATGGGAAGGTTGCTGCACTTGGATAATTTGGGTTACAAAGACGAGTGAAGACTACAAAACTATTGCTGTTTTAAAGATGGGGTAGATTAATGAAGTTGTGAAGTATGATAAAGGAATGTTAATGACATATATGTAATTTTTATGTGGAAGTGTTAATAGCGTTCATAAAATTTCCATCATAACTTTGTATGTTTAAACTCCTGCCATATATCGGGACAATATCTTTTGTAGTTGTAACTTTGAAGCTCTTCCCAGACTGTTTGCACAGATCTCTCTCGACCGTATTGGACACCTTGAATTCATGCATAATAATCATTCTGGCAGAGACCCTTATTTCAGATAGTTCCAAGGTAGAACATAAGCTCAGTTCAACCCACTGGGCGTTTACGTTAAAAATGAGCGTAAGGTGACCTTGTATCTACATCCCTTCAACTCCTACTTCATTTTTCTCCTCCTAAGACATCAAAAATAGCCTTGCAACCCCACAATAACTGCTATACAGAAGCCAGAAAAAAGGAGAAAGAAAAGAACACCTCTTTTATGACAGTAGAGAAGAGGCTTTTGTCTACACTTCAGATAGAGATCCAAAAAGTGCCCGGATTATCTTGTTTGAACGTTTCCTACTTTCCTTGCAATTTAAGAAATGACTAGCATTCCCGAGTCTGCACGTTATAGAATCAGCAAAAATTGGGTTATCATACTTACAAAGGACTTCATGGGCAGTTATCCGCATTTTAGGATTCTTGACAAGCATTCTCCTGACCAGATCTTTAGCACTTTCAGATATGTTCGGCCAAGGATCTGATGAGAAGTGAGGCTCACCATGCAAAACTGCTTCATATATCTTCTCATTAGTTTCTGGATCAAATTGGAAAGAAAGAACAATCACCGAAATGAATGCTCAGTATCGATCTCCCCCAGAAAGTCCATACATGAAAATGCACAAGACAAGCCCCTTACCGCTCCAAAATGGATGAGCACCACTTAGGAGAACATAGAGGATTAGACCGGCGCTCCATGTATCTGCTTCTGGACCATAACTCTTCCGCAGAACTTCAGGCGCGACATAATATGCACTTCCTACTACATCGGTAAAAGTCTTCCCTGCAATTTATTTTGCAATCATTGTAAATCTAGCATCATTACACATACGTCAAAGAAGACTTAATCTGAAACCAGATTATTAAACAAAATTATAGAACACATTGAGATGGAAAGCGATATCAGAAATCATAATACAAAATGATCAAAACACGTCCTGAGAAGTCCATCAATATTTGTGCTGCATACCTGGCTTGAAGAAGGTCGAAAATCCGAAATTTATCATCTTGAGAGGTGAATCCTCCTGTTCATTCACGAATAGCAAATTCTCAGGCTTAAGATCTCGATGCATGACCCGGAGGGAATGGCAAGCTTCCACAGCACTGACTTTAGTCCTGGCAAGTTGAGCTGCTTTCTGTTCAGTGTAATGCCTCCTCTTTACAATCCTGTTGAAGCGTCGCCCTCCGACACACAGTTCCATAACCACATGAATTGCCACGGAATCTTCATAAGCCCCTTTGATGCATTATCTCTATTTCCCGTCTCACATTCTCAACTTCGCGGTTTGTCAACATTTTGCTCTTTGCAATGGATTTGCAAGCGTACTCTGTGCGAGTCGCCTTCTCTATGCATAGGAATGTAGAACCGAACTGACCACTTCAAAGCTTCGGCCCCAAATTGTAGTATTCCTCCAAGTGACCGGTTTTTGTACGTAACACTGAATCTACCATGAGCCCTGCACTCGAAGGCTTCTTCATATGGAAATATTTCTTGGGTCTTGTCGGCCCTGCTGGTTTATAGTCCTCCTTTTGTCTCAATGGCGGCACTTTGTTCTGACGGACGAACAATCCCTTTATGACCATCCATTTTATTGCTTGGTCGATGCCAAAACAATGATTTTGAAACGGACCGCAAGAAATCAGCTCTTAGAATCTCTCGAACCAACGCAAATATTTCCCATCTATAACAACAGCTGATAAGTATCAACTCCAAACAACTATTTATTCCCAACGTTTGCGCAGGACATCGTCTGCACACCTCCTCAGTCCTATTTCCCCTATCATACGGGGGTTAACTTATAGAACTCCTGCAGCAAGTGGATTTTCTCGACCAAGAGAACTAGCTCGACCAAAGCTGGTGCATACCGTAACAACCTTGGCTTGCAGCTGAAAAACAAGCAGTGCACATAGTACAACCAGGTAACTGGGGAACTCCGACGAAAAGAGAAACAAAAGCGGGGTCCAAATCATCATATAATAATCCCCGAGAGATTTTATAGTTCGACGGACGGATTGATGAGCAAGGGTGTTGGAGGAGGACGCGATTATCCCGCGTGGGCCATTGACTTTCCTGCTTGCTTTCCTTCATTGGAGTTCACACGGGAAAGTTCAAAGAGGACATCCCAAGGAAAATGAGAGAGAGAGAGAGAGAGAGAGACTACTGGTTTTTCCGTTGGAATACTTGAAACTCGGGATTAAAACGAAGGCGTTTACATTGTATTTGATTTGTCGTCGTCACATCGCTCTCTCCATGAAAATTCAGACTTTTTCGATGGGACGTGGACGTTTCGATTTTTGTTGCTTTGAACTGGCAAATACCAAAAAGTTAAGGGCGCTTTGGATTCGACGCTGATGCATTTGAACATTTGACATTGATATATTGTAGTTCAGGCAACGGTCGTGCACATCCGGCGTAATCCATACTTACATCATTTAGCAAGTTGTCTTCATCAGCATTAGGTTTTTTCATTCAGAAAAAAGTTCTGAGAATGTAAAGTAATGAACTATTCTGAGCAACAACAATCTTTTGGATCGAAGGTTTTACCCTCGAGATATATTGCACCTAACCACTCCACACCTCAAAGGTCGTAGATGGACCGGCAAATCCCCATTGAAGTCCAAACCAATGTAGTGACAGATTCCTAGCGAGCTGGTTCTGAATGAGATTTTTGGGCTCCATTTGTTTCGGCAAAACTACTCTTTGATTGTTGAATGCGAACAACTTCTTTGACTGGTTGTGGAAGCAAGATGGTTGCAGTGATAGCTCGGAGGCGTACAACATGGCCATGAAGATCACCGGAGGCGCTAAGGACTTCAAGCGCATGGGAGCCTCTTTCACCAAATGAGAAGGAACGGTTGCTCGATAACCCCACGCATGGATCATCATGATCATGCAGTACGGTGGGACGGGCCTGACCAAGATTGCTCTGGATATCTTTGAGGAGATGAAGGCGAGCGGTTGTGATCTGAGCGGAAGTACCTGCAAGCGCTCGATCGTCTCTCTCTGCGGCAGAAAAGGTAGAAAGGTGGATGAGGCCATGAAGTTGTTCAGGGAGGTGATGAAATCTGGGTATTTCCCGGATAAGGAATTCGTTGAAATCTATCTAGGTTTGCTTATGGGGAGGCAACAAGTCGTCAGATACTAGGAAATGTGTGAATCTCCACCGTAAAGATGGTTTTTTTGACTGCACTGATTTACTCTATGTATATTAGAGCGCTTTGTTAAGCGGATAAGTGGGCAGAAGCATTGAAATTGACGAACGATGCCGGAGCAAAGCGAGAGCCGCTGAATAATTTAAGTGTACAGAGCATCGTCCATGGGCTACACAGAAGGGGAGTTTGGAGGCGGCATTGTCTAAAGTGGACGATATGAAGCGGGCAGGAGTCACTCGAAGTTTTCAGGTCTATGCATCCTTGGCAGCGCATCACGTCAAGGAGAAGGAGATAAAAAAAAAGCCAAGGAAGTTCTCGAGATGATGAAACACAAGGGCTGCGAACCGATATTTGTTACTTATTCCGCGCTCATCCGGGGTTACGTGGGTGTGGGAAGGGTTGACGATGCCTCGAGTGCTTTCAACCAGATGAAATCGGCAAGGCCTTCACCTGATTTCAGGACTATGCGCGATGTTCATGAATTTTCAGAAATTGGTAGGTCTGAAGAAGCATGGTGACTCATATCAGAGAGGTCAGGCGATGAGATTGCTCCGCGTTGTGTCAACTTCCGAACTGTTTTTATGGGTTAAACAGGGAATGTTAGCATGATTTAGCCCGCTTGGTCTGGCAAAAGAAGTTGGATTTAGCTAAACAAAGAAAATTGTTATCCCTACTTTTTTCTGGCGTACAGATTCACCCAAATTTCAGCAATTTTTTTTGAGTCGGTGTCACGAGTGAAATAATTTTGATCAAGTACTCCAGGACCTGAAATATAAAATTTACATGCAGGTAGTGGTGATACTTGCATCAGGAATGAGATTGATATTTATGAATGCCGGTACAATAACAAATAAAAGTTTTATTTAAGGAGGACCTAAATCATGTTCTTGAGATTTCTCCCTTCTTTTCACTTATCCTTTAAATAGCTCTCTGTACAGTCTAGGCTGTCCACTTGGAAGATGGAAGCAAACATAAGCCATCGTTGAAGCGATCGACTTATTTAGAGAATCTCTAAGAAATGGCGTCAAGATGGAAAACAAAAGAACATGAATAAGTTATGTTTACAGGTAACTGAATGTGTAATTGTTCAAAAACCATGGAATGAATCCTGCAACTTGTCTGTCCTTGGAACTGGCTTTAACAGGATAAAGATCCGAGTGGCTTGGTGTCAAAGATCCACTATAACCAAGGTGGTGGGGAACTCAAAGCTTCTTGCGTTGGTCAAAAGTTTAAAATGAGGCTCTCATGCCTCCTGTTTCCTCGCTGGTGTCACTCATTCCTGAGGGCAGGAAGTCTTAAGACCCACCCACTAGGGTAAAGTCTCCAACAGTCCATGTGAAACTGCATATAAAAGGGATCGTGAGCAGGGCAAGCCATAAATAAAAACAAGGAGGGAAAAGAATAACTGCAAAGTTTATGCAGGTTTGTTATCCTCACATA
Organism: Eucalyptus cladocalyx; assembly: GCA_017140615.1. Lineage (NCBI taxonomy): Eukaryota > Viridiplantae > Streptophyta > Magnoliopsida > Myrtales > Myrtaceae > Eucalyptus > Eucalyptus cladocalyx. The sequence continues at coordinate 38,402,774 of CM029516.1, forward strand.
TCATCTAAAAGTTGTGCCAGTCTGAAGTTGCAATATGAAATTACACTGGCTAAAATCATAAACTGCTTGGACAAACACATAAACCGAAGAAGATGGAATATTCCCAAATGCACATTATACTTCTTAGTTCCTTCTTCTAATATGAGTGGAATACTAACCACCGTTGTATGCCATGCGCATAGTACCCACCAATTTGTGGAATGAAAGCGGAACAACTGCTGAAATTCCAGTCACTAGATTTATCTTATGGTGTTCACTTAGAAGCAAAAGGGACTCGTCTCACTGCACCATATAGAATGGAATGAAAAGGAAGTAATGACCGAGACTAGTTGGTGATTAAATTTAAATGTTGCATCTACGCCAAATTCTCAAACCACAAATCAACCGCATAAATGACATATATATACTCATGAAATCATCTGACATTCAAGGTTTAAATGAATGGAAAAATGTCATTTTTGCCAAATTTCTTTCCTCATCTTTTTCCGTTCTTCATAGACATTGCACTGTCAATTCTTCGCATTTTATTCATGTTTTCCTCCCCTTCCAATCAGGGGGAAAAATCATTTATCTTCTCCACCTCCATTTTCTACTCCTCTATATTCTTCACCTTTTCATTATTCTTACAAGCAAAATGTCAAAGACTAGGAAAACCAGTAGATTGTTATAACTAAATACGTTAGTTCATTAAGAGAGAAGAGAACCAGCAACAACAAAGAAAGAATTAAACTAGCAGGAAAGCACCTCTTTGTGTGATGCGGCAAAAAATCTTACATGTACTCTCAGCGTCTCACAAGAATGTTCTGGGCCAGTACCTATATCAAAGCTTCTTTGTGATCTCTTCGTTTACACGAGTGTAATACTTCATTCTCCTAACACATGTCTGTGCATCTTCAAATTTCCGGGTATGTAATGAACTGGCAAAAGAATTATACCAGTGTCTCAGTTTGTCTTCCATCTAACAAGAGAAACAAAGTAACGGTGCTAAGTCATTGTACAGGCTGAGAATCTATTACTCTCTTTGCAACAGCAAAAGTGTAACACTTATAAACAATGAGGTCATCATTTCTTTTATAAAGGACGTGGAGTCAAAGTTGATAGGGATTGCAGTACCAGAAACTTAACATGCCTATAAAGTTCCAAGGCAAACAAATGGAATAATAAAAGTTCAAAAGATGCCATGTTGTACCTTAACAGTGCAATCCTATTCAAATGCGCAGCACTAAGGATACGATATGTGAATCAATGCTATACGAATCATTCATGTAGAAGCTGAATACAATATAAATGAAGAAAATAGTCCGACTGGCTATCAAATTATGTTAGGCCTGCCATACCTGAGACTGAATCTGTCTCAAAGCCTGAGAGTCAGCAGCCTCATCTACTGCTTCTCTTATTTCCAGTATCTGCATTAGCATTCAAAAAAACAGAGATGTAATCCCCAAATTCTTCAATGTGAAAAAGAAACCACATAAAGGAGCAACTGTTCAAATCACTGAAAAGCTTTGCATTAATTTCTTCCCCCCCCCCCCCCTCTCTCTACTCAAAAGATAATACGCTGGCAACAGAGAAAGACCATATTTACATGTTGCCCATACAAAAGAACCTCTTCTAACTCATGCTTTTCATTATACGAGCATATTCCTTTTAAATCCCACTCTATAAACTGAAGATAGGGCGAAAGGCTTTTTTCCCAGTATTTTCAAATAAGGGCAGAGAGGAGCTAAAATAATATAAGTAATAAATTTCTCATTCATAACCTCGGAATATATGTTTTGGAAGCCCCAAATTTACCTCAGTTAACAACTCTGGTTCTGAAACAGTCTCCTCTTCATCAACGTTTACCCCTTCAAGCTTTAGCTGTAAAAGAAATAACAGATTTAATTTGACAATGCTAGCACTAGATTATGTATCATGTAAAAGACGAATTTGACGAACACAGTCTCTTTCAAACCGAGCTCATAGCCTTTTTTTCTTAATAAGAAATTTCATATAAAAATATTTCAATACACCATAAGCCAATCATAGACACTCAAAAGCTGTAACTGCAGGCAAAATACAAAGAATAAAAAGGAGTGTAATTTTCAGAAGATCATGCATCATAAAGGTTAACCTTTTGTGCTTTTAAGACATTGGCAGGGAGCAAGCAAAGATTCTGGCAAGTCAAGAAGAATATCACTACCCACACCTTTAGGCTTCCCAATGAATTTATACCCTCTGCAGACCCTCTAGTGTACAATGCAAGGAATATAGGACAAGAATAAGGCTCCATTTGCTTCATGGAAAATCAATGATTTGGACAATATTTTCCAAAAAATAATTGTTTGTACCATTTGAAATAATTAGGCAATGAAAATGTTTTTATTATTGACAACAATTTATGCCTAAATATTTTCATGGGCGATAAAAATATTTTTCTTTCATTCTTTTTATAAGTAATATAAACCTTCAATTTCAATCAAAATATTTTCTAAATCATTCATTCTCCGTGAAACAAACGCACCCTGAGTTGTTGCATGTAGAAACTTAATGAGGAAGACAAATTATCCTGGAAGAATACCCATTGATGACAATAAGAAGAAACACTTACAACATATATCGCCCTTGTCAAAGGCTTGCTAAGTGTGTGGTATGCATCGATTACTCGAGCAGACTGCCCTGCAGCATATTCTTTTTCTTGCTGAACAAGATGTAAAGAGCTTTTAGAAGCTATAGACATATACGGTTAGAACTCCCAAAGCCAATGCTACCGAAACAAACCTCAGATTTTGAATGGACTAGGTCAGGATGCAACTTCTTCTGCCAGTCCTTGTACTTGCCCTCCAGATTGCTAACATCAATTTCAAACTTCTTTTCCCTGGCAAAACATTACTACTCCTAAATGTGGGAGGCCAATACATATCGACTAAATTGTTTTCCTTGTATTCATAAGCTCGCTGAACACCGAGGCATATGACAAGAAACAAATGAAGCCACAACGACAAAACCACATGACTCCGCGCTCAAGTCAAATGCCTTAATTTTTTTTCCCCGAAAATTTTCATCTTTCAGAAGCCCGTTAATCATACACCCCTGAGAAATTCACCAGCTGCTCATAAGATTCAAAGTTGATTATTTGATGTATGATGTCTAAAATTAGATCCTTTCCTCTATGACGTCTCCGCAAGGAAACAGATGGTAAACACAAAACTCAGACTTTGAATACAACTGCATAAATGACCATCAGCTTATCTGTTCTTCAGAAGATTGAGAAGCGAATTCACAACAAACGCAACGAATTCAGATACGCAAGGAAAAAGGAAAAAGAAAAAGAAAGACACCAATCAATGCCGGGCAACAGACAAAGATGATTCCATGGAAAAGCATTACGCGTGATCCAGTCCAGATACTCACAGTCCGAAAATCTGGAAATAATCCACCGACTCGTCCACGGGCTGAACGCTCCGGCAAGACCCGCACGCCAGGAACGGCGCCGTCCCGGCGCTCTTCCCAGCGACGGCGCCGCAATTCCAGCACTTGGGAGCCGAACCATCGTCGGAAGCACTTTCCGAGCAGCAGCTCGTCCCGGAACACCGGAGGGAATCGCGCCGGCCGAGAAGGGAAGAGCCCGCGATTCCCGCGTCGGAGGAGAGCGAAGGCGGGCGCCGGAGCCTCTGCGAAGGAGAACGGATCCGGACGGCGGCGCGGCCGGTCGGGGCGACGGTCCGGCGAAGGGCGGCGGAGAGAGAAGCGTTGAGACTTCTCTTCCACATTCTCGGGAGCTCTCTCTCTCTCTCTCTCTCTCGCTCTGTCGCTCGCGGAAGGAGAAGCAGGGGAAGAGAGAGAAAGAAGAATGGCGTGAGAACGAGAAGGGTAAATCTGGAAGTTTGGCGATTTATTAGTTGTTCTTCCGCCACCACGTGTACTACTAGTCTACTTCTGCTTCATGTTCTTCTTCTTTCAGGCAGCTGTTAGATACTCTTTAAAAATTGAAATTTCGTCAAGATGCTTTATATTAATCGCACCAATATCGAATAAAGGATAAATTCTTAGTATCATATACCCAAAAAAAAAATCATATTTAGAATTTTTCATATGTCTTAAGATGTGTTTGGAAACTTGTTAAATAGTAACAATTTATATTATCGGGAGTAAATTTGAAACAGAAATTCATTTGGTAAAATTTTTATTCTTGAAAATAAATTTATATTTTTTTTGTTCCTAGAAGGAGATTTGGAACAGAATTAAGAAGTAAAACAAGTTAATTCTTTATTTCCAAGAACAATTTTAGAATCAAGCCAATTCATTTTTTCTTTTTTCTCTTCTTTCTTCTTGTTCTTCTTACCTCTCTTCTCTTCTTCAATTGCTACCGTTGCCACCAGTCGCTGATGACCAGTCCAACAATCTCACCGGAGGCTCGCCCGATCACGGTGAGGCGGGCCTCACTTGAGCCTCTCTCGACCACTAGCGAGGCTCGACCTCATTAGATTTGGGCAAGGTTGCTTGCCTAGCTACCAGCGAGGCTCGACCAATGAAGCGTGGCCTTGACGAGGGCTGGCAATGCTCCGGCGAGGTTACTGGCCCTTATCTAGCCGGTCGCGGTCATCCTTGAAGAAGAAGAGGAGAAATGAAAGAAAAAAAGAAAAAAAAGTAATAATATTATTTTAAAAATACAAAAAATGATTTGAAGTATTTTATTTCAAAAATTGAAATTTTGGATAGTTACCGAATGGTTAAAATGCTTAGAAATTGTTTCTGGAAATGAAATTAAAAAAAAAAAAATCATTTCTTATCAGAAATTGTTCCCTGTAACAAAAGCATTACCAAATGTGTCCTTAGACTTTTCTTTTTTTAATCTTACAAAAATTCAAAGTCTCAGTCTTATAAATATCCTTTTTCTAGACATTGTTTCTTTCAACACTTCTTCTGATGTGTTTCAATATTTATTAAGAAACACAATAAGCAAATTTGGTTATTTTTTATCATAACAATTTTCTTGTGAAACTAATATCCGGTAAATCTATAGATTGATTATTAAATTCGGTTAATTAGTATCTAAGATATTCATTAATGAGGCCCCAAATGTCAAAATACAAACGAGTGGCTTCTTATTCCTCGGTTTCGGTTGTTGGTGCTCCTTTTAAAATTGCCTCAACTATTCAGAGTCGAAATACCTCTTTTGGCCTTGTTGAAGTAGTGACTTTCATGGAGTTTTAAGGAAGGCCATTCAGGATTCATGGCGTTATTGTGGGGTGACCCAAGAGATGAAAATCTGCTGCAATGACAGATGAGGTGGTGACCATGACCATGACCATAAAGCTGAAATCCGGAATTGCATTTACTCAGAAAGCCGGACGAGAAACTCTCCCAATGCTGTTGTCTCGTATACACCATGAAAAACAGCCAAAGTGCCAAACATATAGTTCCCTGAAAGTTTCCCATCACGGTACACGGTTGTAGCTGCCCCCAAGTAAAGTGAAAAGTTTGCCACTCTCATCTTCCTCAAAAAAGATGAAGAGGGGAAAGCGAAAAGAAAAGGCCAAGACGCCTAGCAAGAAAGCAAGTGCAACTCTGCTCTTAATGCCGCCACCCGCCGACCAAGCAAGCAGTTCGTGAACTTTTGATGCAGAGAAGCGTCGGAGCGGAATGCAGCAACCGTTCCGTCGTGCCTGCGATCCCCATCAATGTCCACGAAGTGGGTGGAAACAACATAATCTGTATCTTCTCCTCCGTCGTCTCGGCGGATTCTCTGCATCTATGCCGGTTTTTTTGGCCTTCTCTGCCCCTACGGTCATCTCGTTGCTGTCATTAGTGGTCGAGTTCGGAAATGGCACCTCTGTCTTCGCATTCTCGAGAGAATACGAAGCAACAACCTGGTCGATCTGTTGAGGAGCCAAGAGTCTCTCTTCCGGTGAAGCTGGTACTACCTTGCTGTGGCTTACTTCCCTTGTGGCGCTGGAATTCGACTTCCTATCCCTGCAATCACCACGCTCTTGGAACTCAGACTAGAAGAGGGGGGGACCTAGCATGCACAGCAAACGCCACCCAATGAAAATATACTCTTCTTACGAGAATTCTATCTCTTAAGTAGATTAGAAGTCACAAAAAACACTCAAACATACAAAGATCAATGGCATCACAGCAACTCAGGTATATCTTTTATGAGGAAAACCTATTTTGGAAGATAATCAGAAGCTGGCAACGATACACGACTAATAGTTTTATGCATCTGTCTATCTTCATAGACGTGGGGTAAACCACAAACTAGTGCCTTTATGGTTGAAAAGTTGTGTTGAAGTTTCACTGGAGGCCATGACTATCAGACCCACAAAAATGTAGATTAAAGAAACAGGAAACCATAAGCAAGGCATGGCACTGACTGATCATCATAATTACCTCAAACTGTGAGTACCAGAGCTTAGTCTTGGTTCTTCTGTAGATTTCTTTATGGTTTCTCTCTCTGATTCTTCAGCGTCAATGTCATTTTTTGAAATGCATCCAGCATTTTCTGAGATTAAAACCCCAACTGCATCCATTTCAAGATCTTGTGGCTCTTCTTCAGAGAAAGAAGACGGGGAACGGTCATGTGCATTCAACCCATGTTGTCGAACTATAGATATCGCTTTTTCCAGCGTTCCAAGAGCTTGTTCCACCTCAGGACGGATATGAACTTTTCTTTTGCGATCTAGGCAAGACATCTCCCGCACATCACCATCTGAAGGGTTAATGATAAGATCATTACCCACCTCGATGCTAACCTCACTCTTCACCTCTTCGATTTCTCCACAGTTGCTGCTATATTGAGGCAGTTCATCATTTGGCTGAATTTCCACTGCATTCCGATTGATTGGAATATCTTGATTTACATTATTTATGTCATCTTCCGCAATATCCACAATATCTTTGTGGATGAGAACTTCTGCCTTGTCTTCCAGCTTGTTGTATTCCAGACCCCCATTTTGTTGATTCATACCATAAAAAGCTTTGCGTACTCGATCATACAGAGGGTTGTTCAAAGCCTGCTTAAAATCCTCGTCTGACTTGAATACAGAAGCAACTGCCTGTATAGACAAGATCAAAATATTTAGCAAAGGTGAATCTACTGACAGCGGAATATTCACGAATCGTCAAAGGTTTTGCTGATGGACACTATCAATAGCACCTGTCACTTCATTAATTCATTACCCATTTGTACGTGTGTTACTTTTGTTCTGTAATCCTCAAGTCCTTTACTAGCTGATGTATACCATTGCAATTTTTGCTCCACAAAAGAAAAAAACGAATGTCAAACTAGCCAACGTAAGGGGGTCCCCGACTCACCTTCTGATAGAGTCTAAATCCACTCCCAATGAGCTGCCTTGCTATAAAGTTTATGAGGGATGGAGGAACAAAATCCAGCTTTAAGTCCACGTTTGCAATCGTACTGTAAAAGATGGAGTCAGAACAATCAGAAGTCGTAAACTCAAGGGAAGAATTAGTGTTAGAAAAGTCCAATACAAAAGCTTAAGCTATTAGATGAAGGCACGATTTAATATTTAATTCTTTTGTTATTCCTCAATTAATTATGTCAACGCTTAGTACTAATTAAAAAGACCAAACTAAGCATAATTTGTTTCTCAACATTTAGCAACTGCACTGAACTCTCAATCACTATTCTGCAAGAACGGAGAGGCAGAAGAGCCACTCTTTTGATCTCATGTCTTTATGGCACATAGTCATCTTTCTTCCCACCTCTAAACATGATATTGTTGGTGGAGTTGATCTTTTGTCTCCAAGTTCCCCCCCTTTTTGCCAAAATTTCCCATAGTTGATGTAGGATATATTCATAGTTCAAATCTATAACTCATGCAGAGACTCTTAATTACATACAAAAATAGTCACTATCAGAAGTTTCTGAATCGCTTTTTTTTTATGTGTCTCACACCAGCAAATCGACTTGGGTTCTCTGTGTTCTTGACTACATCATTCACCTACCATCTTTCACCGATATAACTCAACGTAGCTCCTCTTTAGTTTCTCTTTTTGGCCAAATCAATATAGCTACTTAGTCACCCCTATCTCACAGGAAAACTTGAGTACCGTATACTGCATGCTCTTTATCAATCCTTACCGAAAATAACTTCTTTCAGAAGTCACCTTTTGTAAAGCAAATCCTCCAACCACACCAATCCTTATCACATCTTTTGTCTCGGGTATCATGTCTCCGGTGTACCCATGAATACTTTTGTCGATTTTCTCTGTTTCAGATATCTATCAGGAAATTGTAAACATGATGAGAATCATGAAAAATGCCAAAATTCAAGGTAACAAACTTCTACAAGAAAGGAATAATCTCATTGAACTTGACTGTTGAGTTTAGAATAATCACTACCGAGTTCAAGAGTACAATGATCAGATCATCTTGGAAGTACTCAAACTCAAAGAAGTGCACAATAGCCTCCCTAGCTGACAGCGGCCATGTCACCTTCACCCTTTCTTACAAAAACAATCAGGGAACATATCAAAACTACGAAGGAGAGAAGAATTATAGTATGTTCTTCAATAGCAAGATCTTGACATACCTCACTGATGATATCTGTTCTCCAATACGTATCTTCTCAAGACATTTACTAGAAGTAATTTTGAAGGTTGGCATTGTATACTGGGGCCACCTGGGAAAGCCATAAATCAGACCGAGACTGCCATCTATGCAGCTCAAATACTTCAGTCCATGTATTGGTCTGATGGTTTCAGAGTTCAACTTAATGCGATCAATGAAATCTCATTTGCTTCATCTTTTGAGCATGCATCTATACATTGCAAAGCTAGGTCTTCAACAGAAAAGTACAAGATTTCACTACAAGTGATTCATCTGTTAGTTTATGAACCTAACTCCTGTTTAAGGTTCCAGTTCTAGACCATACGTTGAAATGGTGCAGATTTGTATAACAAACCTAGCCAAATTAATTATTTCCCTCTCTTAACAAGGAGGATTGTAAGCCTATGCATGCCTTTTTGCAAATACAAAGAAAAGAAACGCACATATTACTGGTTCCTATTGCCTGAGAACACATGTTACCCAGTGAATGAGCACCCCCCAATAATGACTTTTCCTTGTTTTTCAATATTTTTCTTATATTCTATACTCTCTTTGTTGCTAAAGTTTATTGTTCTCTAGAAAGCACTAGATTGTTAAGCTAGATGTCAATGTGTAAGAATCTCCTAAGCAGAAGTGAGATAGTAAAACTAATTGGATAATCATGACTAGAAATGATGTGTCAAAAATGAGTTAACACGAGACGGTGATGATGTGGAAAACTCTTACCACTTCTTAAACAGGGCTGACTCCCATGAAAGACATAAACCTGCAAAACTATCGAGTATGCTCAGCTTCTTCTTTGTTTGTACTTTTGTGGTCAAAGCATGAGTCTCTGGAAATAATGTCGAACTTACAAGTATCCATGGGCCCATCAACATAGCCTTCTACAAGTAATGTATGGTATGGAGTTCCCTCGGGTCCTTCTCGATACATAACTCGGTACTCCTCATTATCTTGTTTTAACTGTCAAATGGGAGAGGAGAACACTCGTATCAACATCTTATTGGACAGAAGTTTATAGCTTCCAAAAGGTGGATTATCCCAAAGATGGGAGGAGTTAAAACATTAAAGCAACAGAACAGTACACGTTGGCTCAAATATTGTCAAAATATTTCCCTTCAGGTTTTGTACAGACATATAAACATGAAGAGTTTTGGATCAAAAGAAAGCCAAAGCAACAATAGTAACATGCTATTCTGCAGCTACGAGACAAACCTACACTTTGCACAAGATAGAAAAAGGTAAAGCTTATTGCCAAAAGATTACAGACACAGAAATGATGATTAGATTATTCTGGAACAAAGGCCACTCGACTGACACAAGTCCTCTACAAAAATAGACAGATTGACAAAAAAGATGTTTGAGATACAATTTCACAATCAAGCAAATTGGACGGAAAAGCTTTAGATTGCTCATGAATCGAAAGGTTACACTTTACATACTTTCCATTCAGCATGTGATGTTTGAGAGGCTTTTGATCCGTCACCACCAACGGAAGCACTTCTCAACATATCCAGAAAATGAGAGACTTCCTTAGTCCTCCTCTCCAGTAAAACCTCAGTACACACTTCAAAAATCAAATTTCCCCAGTGTCAGAAATTGTAAAATCCAGACCAACCTTCTCAAACAGCATTCTTCACAAAAAAGGCCAAGTGATAGCACACAAGAACCTGCTGCAGAGTTACTGCCTTCATTTTCATCCAGCATAGAACGTTCGAGATGATCTTTCACAAGGTTTTTAAGCGTCTCTGCATTTGTCAGATCAGGAGATGCCAGAGTCTGATCAAGCCTATCCCTGTACTTGGCGATTCTTTCACTCGTGGCCATCTTCGCATCTCCAGAAAAACTAGATCCGGAATCAGAAGAACTTTCAAGCCTTGTTGTGCAACATGAATCTCAAACAGAATTCACAATCACCTCCTGCGCTCAAGACCAACCCAAATTTTCTCGACTTCAGCGTGACAATGAACAGTCCTGATAGAAGTCTATTTATAAAAGTGCAAAAGTTCTCATAACTTGCCTCGCAGCCAACATAGAGACAGAAACATGAAAGGATCAACAATCTTATTCTAGAATAGTAAATGATGTAAAATTGAAAATATTGTTGAGTTTGAAAACTTTCAAAGTCCACAACTTTTGGTTCTTCGAACACGCCTTTGTTGAAAAACACCGAAACCTTCTAGTTGTTCCAACGAACAGTTATAAACCTACCATTCCCAATCCAAACCGTAAAATTTCATACAGCTCCCCTTAGCAAATATGACCACCGACTAAATCGCCAGAATTCTCATCCAAGAAAGAAATTCAAGTACGTAAACCACTACAAAATAAACCAGCCGACCTCACCTGACGCGAGCCAGATGAGAACACCAATAATTCAAACAAAGCCTGATCACACAAGCAAAGCACAAAGCTAACCGACCCAAAAGAGAAAAAGAAGAAGAGGAGAAAGCAGAAGGCATCAAGCAGTCGTTCTCAGTGGCCCCAATAAAGATACTCACGCAGTAACTCCCTGGGAATCACCCCCACACCCTACACGTCCACCCACCACCTCCCCAGCTCCAAGATTGGCTCTCCCGGGATCTCGACAGCTATGAACCAATCGATTACCCGTGTCAAGAAACCGAGGGACAGGAGCCACCGGCTGTCCGAACGCCCAGACGGGCATAGAACATGGGTCGGTATCGAAGTTAACGAACACCAGACAGAGGGCAGAATTACCGATGAAAACGAATGGAACCCACCAACTCTTTACGGTCAAATCACGGGAACAAACCAGAAAAAGGGGGAAGCAAGGAAGCTGATTTACTTGGCTTCAGCACAAGGCAAGGTAAGGTACAGCTACAAAGCGGACAACAACTCCCAAGGGGGACCAACTAAGCAGTTAAAAGGAAGCGATTCCGCAATTCTTTAATTTCAGGAGTGGTATTTAGCCCAGAAAAGACGGTGGGTAGAAATTCATGTACTAGAAAGAAGAATAAGTTGGGGAAAGGCGGGCGTGTGCGGGTGCTCTGTTTCTCGCACGCTGGCTCAATCTTGGGACGAATCCGGATCGATGACCGAGAGAGGAGGGAGGGAGAGGAACACGTGGCGGGTACGGAGGGGAAGGTAAAGGTAGTGATGCTGGGTCGGCGCCTCGTAGTCATGCGGGAGCCACCAGAACGGAACAAGATACGGCTCCTCGGCCCCTGCCCCTGCCGACCCTGCCGACCCTGCCTCTGCCATGCCTCTGCCCTGACCCACCCCTGCATCTGGTGCGCGGATCGATCCTGCTGAGTCACGTTATAATTCGGATTCTTTACGTATTAATTGAGCGTGCCACCAAAGAACGCTAGTAGGTTTGCCTTCCCCACTTACAAAATTTATTTCCTCTTTTGATGGTTTAATAAATGCTGGGGGTGACATTTTAATGAATTGTTTTGTCGAAATACCTCTTTTGGCCCTGTTGAAATAGTGTGGAACATTGACTCAGTGAAACAGTGACAATTCATAGAGTCTAAGGAGGCCATTCAGGATTCATGCCGTAATTGTGGGGTGACCCAAAAGATGAAAATCTGCTGCAACGACAGATGATGTGGTGACCATGACCATGACCATGACCGTGACCATAAAGCTGAAATCCGGAATTGCATTACTCAGACAGCCAGACGAGAAACTCTCCCAATACACCATGAAAAATAGCCAAGGTGCCAAACATAGAAAGTTTCCCATCACGGTACATGGTCGTGGTTGCCCACAAGTAAGTGAATTTATCCTCTCTTCTGATGGTTTAATAAATGCTGGAGGTGACATTTTAACGAATTGTCTTGTCATTCTTATTGGGGAGATGCGATGTTCTTAAGCTTTGGTATAATATGTAATGTCATTATTAATTTTGACTTTTTTTTGACATGGTGGTTAAAATTTTTATATACGTTCACTTTAGTTCATGGACTACAAGAACATGATAATTGTAGCCCTTCTGTTAATTCAAGTAAGTGGAATTTACTAATTTGGCTTCTAATCCAGTGAGTTTGAATAGTGGACAAAAGAAAAGGGTTATACGTGAATTATCCACATAAGATATTCAACTCCAATTAGAAAATAAAAATCCTTTTAATTCGTTTAAGTAGTTCAATTTGGAAATTTGATGACGTTGAATATTATATCCTTATTTGAGTTAAATATTTTATATGAATAATTCATATGTAAAGTTTTTTTTTTTTTTTGGTCCATTGTCTAAAAGTAACGAATTGGAAGCCAAATTAATAATTTTCTTTAACTCAAATCAATCGAAGGATAGCATTGGATATTTTCAAAATGTCTAAGGGTTATATTAGAACTCATGGACCCATTGAAAAAATGATTATCCATGCTATTTGATGATGTCGATAATTATATTTTTATTTGAGTTGGATAACTTATGTTTGGATCGGAAGCTAAACTAGTAAATTCCATTAACTCGAATTAATCAAAAGATATTATTACATGTTTTCAAAAAGTTCAGGCATAAGACCGAACATTTTACTAGAAGTTCCGGGAATGTATTTTAAACAAATTAAAAATTCTGCCTCTGCCCCTGCCTCTGCTCTGACCCACCTCTGCAATTAGTGCGCGGATCGATCCTGCTGAGTCAGGATATATTCGGGTTCTTAACGTATTAATTGGGCTTGCCACCTAAGAACGCTGGTAGGTTTGCTTTCCCAACTTGCAAATTTATTCTCTCTTTTGATGGATTAATAAATGCTGCAGGTGACATTTTAACGAATTGTTTGTCATTCTCGTTATGGAAGATGCGATGTTATTAAACTTTATTATAATGAATAATGTCGTTCATTAATTTTGACTTTTTCCATCATACGTTCACTTTAGTTCATGGATTACGAGAACATGATAAATGCAGTCCTTCCGTTAATTCAAGTCAGTGGAATTTACTGATTTGGCTTCTAATCCAGTGAGTTTGAATAGTGGACAAAAAAAAAAGGTTATACGTGAATTATCCACATAAGATATTCAACTCTAATTAAAAAAATGATAATCATTTTAATTTGTTTAACTCGTTCAATTTGAAAAAAAAAAAAATTGATTTTGATGACGTTGAATATTATATCCTAATTTGAGGTAAATATTTTACGTGAATAATATATATGTAACTTTTTTTTTGTCCATTGTCTAAACGTACCGAATTGAAAGCCAAATTAGCAAATTTCGTTAACTCAAATCAATGGAATGATAGCATTGGATATTTTCAAAAAGTCTAAGGATTATACCGAAACTCATGGACCCATTGAAAAAATGATTATCCATGATGATGTTGATAATTATATCTTGAATTGAGTCGAATATCTTATATCTAGATTGGAAGCCAAATTAGTAAATTCCAGTAATTCAAATTAATCAAAAGATAATATTAGGTATTTTCAAAAAGTTCAAGGACAAAACCCAACATTTACTAGAAGTTTAGAGACCGTATCGAACAAAAATTAAAAATTCAGTAATGACATTGCATATTGAACCAAAGTATAGGAACTGCTACATCGAACGAATTAAAACTTTGAGAACGACATTGCGCATAGAGCCGAAATGCAGGCATGCTCTGTGTCCTTATCCCTCCTTATCGAACAAAGAATAGGAGTAGTTGGAAAAGGTGAAGAGGGGAAAATTGGTTGAGCTCGAGAGCATTGCAAGAGCTTTGACTTGATTGTCCTAAGATTGCGTCCTCGTCTCTGATTCTCTCCATGCCGGGGCAGTCACGAATGCTTTGCGTATGGGGGGGATCATTCAAACTTTGGCATTACGTAATGGACTCAAAGAGTTCCAGTTAAATGACAAAAGATAAACTGCAAAGATGTGCATTTCCAAATTAAGCAAAGAAACGTCATTCTTGAGTTAATCCCATCCGAGGTAAAAAAAAAAAGAAAAAGAGAAGGGTAAGAGAAGGGAGAAATGACTGAACGATGGTACTTGATTCTTTAAATAAATTAATGTCATTGATTTCGATAGTAGTGTCCACTTGATGCTTTGTATATTTAATGTCATCGGTTTTCGATAGATGAACCCACTTTCACGTGGACTTCAATGCGGATATTGGGATTGTGGAGAATTTTGAGAAAAGATTGAGGGACTCGCATAGTTATTAAAGTCATATAATTCTAGATCCATGTAGTACAATTCGATTTGAATTGAGACCTTAGCGACACGTATGTGTAAAGCGATTCGCTAACCTTCTAAAATCGCAAGCGAGTCTATCAATTCGCTAACAAATCACTAATTCAATAAGTATCTAGTTATCTATTGATTCAAGCAATATAATTGTTACATGCATACCTATCAAATGACACGATTTTGTCATATTTAACGGTGTAATTTGTTAGCCATTGGATCATTAAAAGTAAATTTTGCATTTTGTAAGCCAATGACAAGTTTAATGATGTGTATATTCGCTATTCATATTTGAATATAATCTTTAATTCTACAAAATTCTATATTATCTTATGCATAGAGAGCATCACATGCACTCGAAATCAAGATTCCAGCTTCCTAGGTCATAATTCTTATTCAAAAAAGTTGTCTTATAATATTCTGAATAAAATTGTGAAGTGTTTACGATATTGAACGCTAATCTTAGGTGTTTTGTCGAATATAACAATTACGGGGACTCGTGTTTTGACTTGAAAAAAAGAAGAAGGACAAACTGGGAAAAGGAATTGCATTGAATATCTTTCAATGATTTTAGGAGTCTTGGCCCTTGGGAGGGTTTAGTGATTCACCAATATCCAAGCATCTGATCATGAGTAGCGAAAAGTCGGTAGAACAGAATTGCTGAAGATGTCCAAGTTTGACTTGTGCATGATAGTTGGGCAACAATTTCCATTGACTGGAATAGTTCAGAGATATTAGAGATTTTGAGGAGGAAAAGAAGTACTTTGAACGAGGTTACTGCTAGTTCTTAATTCTGGATCAGAATAAGAATTAGTCAATAGAAGAGTCGATTCATCTGCTCCTGTCCTCAATCAACTGTTAGCAATTGATCACAATATCCACTCAGATTGAAGAACTCATAAAATCTAGGAACTCAACGTACTCCTAGAACATGGGAAAATTATCAAAAAAACTCACAAACCTGTTGCACATGCGTCAATTCCATCATAAACATTTTTATTTGGCCAATTTAGTCCTAAACCTTTACCAATTCAATCAATCCGACCAATTTTAGCAAGAAATTAATAGCATGGATGTCGGTGGTCCTATGTGGCTCTGTCTATGCTAACATATAATTTTTTTTATAATTTTCGCAAGCCCTTTTCGAGCGAAAACTAGTCGGATGAATTGAATTAGCAAATTATCATAACATTTAGGACAGAATTGACACAAATGCAATAAGTTTGAGACTTCTTTAGATATGTCAATTGAGTCACTCATGAGCTGGTTTTCAAATGCAATGATGGTGAATGAAGTTTCTGGAAACGAAAGCCATCGGTTTTGTGGCTCTCTTTCTTGCATGAGAGACACGGCATTATCATCGATGCAATGAAGGTTTTAGTAGTTAGCTTGGCCGTGGCTTCCTTAGGTTTAACCAAACCGAAAGGGACAAATTCCATTGTGAGACTCGGTGGACCTGAATGGACTTTGATCTTTCTATTATGTCCCCATCCTGCATTTCTAGAAGTAGCCCTGGACTTTGATCTTTCTATGTCCCCATCCTGCATTTCTAGAAGTAGCCCGCCATTATGAATACAATGAAAAAGCATATGAGATTTAGGTGACAGAGAGAAAGGGACCCGAGAGTGAACGAATGCCCGATGAAGAAGTTAAAGAGAGCCCCCCCGATGTGTACGCCTGGAAAAATGAAAGAAAAAGAGTCCATGAGATTGCGGCTTATAATCCTCAGCCCTTGTCAATGATGCTTAGTAATCCTCAACCCTTGTCGATGATGCTCTTTTATGTTTGAAGAGAAAAGGAGACTATTTCCTCCACACGAGGAGCATCTTTCCTTTTGAAGACCAAAAGAGGCTTGAGTTTGAATCTTGAACCTTAGGAGGTGTTGGGAAATAAGGTGATTAGGGTAAGAACACCAGACCATGATGGTCTTACGTTGTATACCCTAGTTCTTCCATAGATTCAAAAGCAAGATGGATTAACACAAATGACCATGAAGCGATTGCATTGAAGGAAATTACCACATTACTTGACATCCAAGAAAGACGGTCACCTAGAAATCGACGCGTTGCAATCGCCGTGTTGCCTCCTTGTGGTTGGGGCCGTCAACCTCAATCCAATTGTTTTGACCTAATGCTTGTGCAGGACATTTGTGTTTCTTGGCTCTGATACTTTGCATCAGATTAAAAGCACCATTAAAATCCCCGCCTTACATTCATTCGTATAGGTGTGCAGGTAAATACTCGAGTACTTTAGTGCTATCGTCAAAGAACACCCAGATCGAACAGCAGACGAAGAGATGGAGAAACTAAGCATGTTTACATCTTCATCAACATCTTTCAGTGTTGATTTCCGTTTTCGCATTCACTGCACCGCTCCTTGTTCTTTCAAAAACAAGAGCTTTTGAGCATTACTACCCTACCCACTTATACTGTACAGATCAGGGTGCTCCCCATTTTTCATTTCCTTCATAGTAAATAATGAGGAGAGAAGACCAGCCCCCGAATGCTAACTTAACCATCTGCAACAGCTACGTATGCATAATATAGTCCAGAATGTAACCTCCTGGTCCCAGCCAATCTGGTTCTTTTACTCGAATCTTATGGAAACCAGAATCGGGCGAGCAGGACATGCCACTCTGGTTCTTCACAGTAACAAGAAGATGGCTCATGGACATCAACTAAAAGAGCATTGATTTTCTATTTGGCCTTCTTCCCACTTGGAAAGGTTAAAAGATGTTTCAGCTATATTTTTTCTGTCAATCAAATGTATTTACAATACCCCAATCAAATAAATCAGAATACTTGCAGTTTGTGGGGGCTGTACAGTGTCGAATCTTCTTTGCTTCCACTCTTCATTTGAATCTCCAAGCTGTACTGTAAAAATGTAATGTATGCAGTCCAATGGTCTTCAAAAGTAGAGGATAATGGCAGAATATAGGCGGCTCCTCATCGCACCTGCCTGATGTCATCACTTATGAACAACTGTACATCTACAATAAAAATCACCAGTCATGCTGCTGGGACCCTCCTGTAGAAAAGGACGTAAGCAGCAGATGTCTTTATCCCTTCTTCATTAATAGGGGAGACCCTCTCATCATCGAACTCATACCACCGATTGTGCCCATGCTGCAGATTGTCAGAGTTTCCACGAAGTAGACAATGTAGGCCAGAGAAAAGAACTTGTCAGTTAAGGTTCTCACAATTATTATAACTCTACAATCTGGTGCCAGTATGAACACAACTGAGCTTGTGGAAAAGTTAAAAATACAAAGGATGGCGATAAGTTTACGTGAGTCCCAAACAAAAGCAAGCTCAAGCATGCAGAAAATGCATATTGAGCTGAGACGAAACACGATCATAATGTAAACGAGTCTTTGACACAGAATCGCGAGTCTCAAGCAACTGTGGGTATAGAGAAGACAGATTTGCAAGCTGAAAAATTGCACAAGAACTAGAGAGAGAGAGGAGAGAAGAACCGTTTAATTGCTATAACCGTAGGTATCAAGATGACCTTTCTCTAGCAATAAATCTCCACCAAAGAACTAACCAGGAATGACTATGGTGGATTATAATCAGTTTAGTTGACAGTTACCAAAAGTTACTCAACTATCAGACATTATTTGTTAACACTAAGGAAAGAACTAAGTTAACTTCAAAATAAGGCACTGGCCATTATACAGCTGAATAGAAAAACACAATCAAAGTCAATTAGAGACAAGATTTGAGACAACAGAAAAGAACAAGACTACAAATATAATACTGGTGCTGGATCATAATCATATTGTAGTAGTTTTAAATGTTTCTCTTCTTAATCTAGTCTTTTTCTATGCAAAATTACACGTTCATCATTCATGAAACCCTAACAATGGTAACAGCTATTAGATGAAAATACAAGGAAGCATGAGAACATTGATATTGTGAGTTTCTTTTGTGAAGAATTGGTTCACTGAGCTCGTAACTATCCGACTTGGATATGTGCTACAAAGAAAGAGGAACAAGTGTATGGAAATGGTGAAGAAGATACAAGAGAAATCAAGGACAAGATAAAGAAGCAATCAGTCATGAAAAATGATATCGTGTTACTAAATATTTAGAAAAATTATTAAAGAAGTTTGATCTGCAAGTTCTCACTAGGAATACAATTTTCAAGAGCGACTGGGAGGATTAAGATAATGTGGAAATGTATGATGATTCCAGATCTCAAAATTCAAGGTCAAGTTTTCTCCAATCGGGGGGGAAAAAGGACGATGTTGACTTGAAAGGTTAATATAAACAGAGAGTTCATGGTGAAACTGTTAAATCAATTTGCTGCAGAAAGTCCATGGTATCTGAAAAGGGAATGAAGGAGATTGATCCCAAGATTTATGCTGAATCTGAAAAGGTTATTATCACCAAGCCCGAGTGTTTTCAACCTAGGGAGAATGATACAAGAGCATAATCATTTTTAGAATTCAGAGGTTCTCTTCTTTATTTAACTCTCCGCTCATGCTATTAGGTTAATAAGCGATTATGCCATTGCTTGTAATTGGGGGCTTGAAACAGTAAGTGCTTGTGTTGAATTAAGGATTGATATCCTCTTATGTATGTAACCATAGGATAAATAGGTCTTTTAATCACTGTCGTCAAATTTTCTTTTTTCAATAAACATCGTTGGCTTCTCCGAACCCTACAGTGCCTATTCTCTGTTCCGGCTTCAACTTTACTCAATTCATGCCATGTATTTGGCTCTTTTCATTGTCTGTATGTCCCTAACTACATCAAACACACTGTAGAAACTTCTGCACTTCACAAAAAGGCCACCGACATTTTGTAAATGGTGGATGTCCAAACAAAAGAATTCAATGAACAAGTAGACATCAAATGTTGTGGTCCAAACATATGCTTCAACATACTTTTTCTAACATAAACATTAATATTCATCCGGACTCTGCTTTTACAACATACTCTACCTTAAATCTAGGAGAAATTCCTTCATGCAAAGGAAACAGTAAATCTTGAATTTACCTAGAGGAGGAAAAGACACTTACATGAACAAATGCTGTATAATGACCACCTCCCAATCCTCCATAGTGATTGCTAATTGCATACAACACATAGCGACAAGAGAAAGCAGAACTTTTGTTAGCAATGTAACTTGAAAGGTCAAGATCCTCGATGGGGAAGTCAATAAATGTTTCGAGTTTGCTCTTGAGGAAATGGCTGAATGAAAATCTTTTCAAATGAAAAACCAGAATCTCAGGCAATCTCCAAAGGTCCAGCTTTTTGCTGGCTTGCTGATGTTGTTTGCAGCTTGGACAATACCTAATTCACATAGAACTTCAACATTTAAGACTTCAAAAAATATCTATAATAATCATCATTTGAATAAAAGTAAATATAAGATATATCATTTGCAAGCGCATCTGTTCTTCTAAATAGACAGATGAAGATGTGACGATGGGGAAGGGCAAAAGCAACCAAAAATAAGCTGCAGAGCATCGACCCAAATGATGCACAATATCTTTTGAGACAAAAGGTTGGCTCAGCTGGTGAGGCCACCCAATGCCCAGGCATAGGATGTGGGTTTGAGTCAGATTGTCCCACATTCTCCTCACCTCATGTAAACAAAAACGAAACTCCATATACTTTAACAGTGTACTATCATCTTCAAGATGTACAATTGATAATAGGCTTAGATAATGCAACAGCAGAGGCTATTACAAGAAAAAAGACACAGACTAACCACATGTCCTCTGGTCCTAGAGGCTCCTCCTTCAAGAAGGCTTCGAGGCATTTGTACAGAGAAACAGACTCTGAAGGCCTCCCGGTAAACCACTGGTGCTTAAATATCTCTGGCAAAGAACCTAGGAAGCACAGATCATATTTTTCAAGCATTTTCTCTGGCCAAGAAGCAAGAATTTGTAACCTCCTCCTAGCCCTTGCAACAACTACTGGCTCAGACATCCTTAACTTGGAGGAGTCTTCTAAGAAAAACTCAAACTCATTTGGACCATCCACCATTTCAGCATCTGATTCTGTGTCACAGGGGCTCTGAGTATCCTCCATGTCGGAATCTTCATAAGCAGAAACAGAATGCTCAGCATCATCATAATCATATGATTCATCTTCTTCTGTGGGCTTAAGGAAAGGGTTGATCAACTTGAGAAATGCTTGCCGAACATCATATCCACATGAAAGATCAGGAAGCCTTGCCACAAGAGGAAAGCCAAACATCTGAGTAGATGCCCTTCCAGAATAACTATCCCTGGCAATCAAATAATTGCAGAACATAAATTAAACAATCAGACAATGGATCCTGGAAATAAGATGCTAGATCATCTCTTCAATGAAATCCATTATGAAAATACTACAGCGGATCATACCATAAACTTCAAATTACCAGAAACAAATAATAGAGGCTCAAAGAGTAGCGGACGGTACTTGTGACACAATCAGATGTTAGATTGGCCAGAAGAAATAACAGGACTTCAACTGGGCAAACATATTTTTAAGCATACCTTTCATCCTTCTTGTGTATGAACTCAACAAGAACTGATGTCTCCGAACTCTTTGGTAAGCGATAAGCAACGATTTGATCATCATCTCTGATCAAGTCTATTGAATCAAATGGATCGTCCAGGTACCGAAGAATGCGGTTATTATATACCTAGAAATCAACAGAATTCAGTAGTTACAATGAAGTTACTCTTTCTGTCATCTTCTCTCTCCTTCTAAAGAACTATATGAAAAAATCCAAGCATGTATGAGAGCAAGTAAGAAGCAACACATTTCCATGACCCAAACATGTGTGCCATATTTTTACTTGATTCAACATCATTTGATTGTTGCCAAGGTCATGTAGTAGAACTTTTAATATAGGGGAGTAATCCGATTCAACCAGATCAAAAATCATGTATAGCACTTTAAGATAGGCCTGCTTGTGAATCAAACTTTCCCAGGATAAGGATCACGCAGAGCACCTCTATGCCCCATACGAAACTGCTTTTAAGTGGAGGAAAGATAGGTTTATAAAATTAAATGCCTGGACATATTATCCCACTTAAACATATAAGATGCAACTGCATACCTCAGCCACCAGCAAGGTTTCATCATCCCTTAAGAAACATTTGAAACTCAAAGCCTGTATAAGGTCCTTCAAACTTCCACAATTGGGAACTGATACTGCTAGAGGAGATGGTAATGCAACCCCATCAGTACTCACTACAGTTACAGTCATCGAGCGCATTGTTGTTGAAGGCAATGGCAGTGTTAGGTACATAAATGGATCAAATGTAATAGACACCTTTTTGCACATAGGGCAAACCAACTTCGACCGAAACTGGCCCTGTAACAGCAAAAGTCAATTAGTTAAGAATAATTGAAGATTAGCTTTTCAGCTGAAGAAGCACAAACTGCTACATTCTCATTCAATCTAGAAGCTACCAACAACAACGTCATTGAGTTATGCCGTAATTTAACCATTTCATGGAAGTTCTCTTTGGGGCACCAAGGAGATAAGCAATAGGATGATGTTTTGATTTAAGAGACAAATTTATCAATTAGGAGACCCTGAAGCCATGAAAAAACTTACTTGACACACATCTACAATGATGGAATCATTCCGTGCCAAATGACTCTGCCAATATTCTTCTGCAACTTCCTCATCAGGACGGTCTGCTGCATCTTTCATCTCTTTGTATGGTTTCCACTTTACACGGTTTAAGTCTTCATGGAGGCCATCCAACAAGAAAGCAAGAAATTCCTAGATTAAAAAAAAAAACATGAGATTCAGACAAGTCTTTTGATTACCCTACATAATTTAACATTAAATACAATTTGTCAATATTCCATCAAATTAAAAAACAATGAAAAGAATCATGCAAACACCCAAAGCTGAAGAGCGAGAAGCCGCAACTAACTTGAGAATCATGTTGATTATAGCCACTGAATTGAGGAGCAAACTTCGCTAGTTTAGATTTAAAAGCTCTGGGAGCAATTGGGTTAGTTCCTGGAGACCATAGCTTCCTTGAAAGTTCTCCGAAAGCCAAAGCAAGCTCACCCTGGAGATGAAGCAATTACTACAGATGAGGGAGTAAAAAGACTGCATTATTGCCATGCAGCAATTTCTTCTTCTGTGAATTGTAAAGTAGGCCAACCTGCATTCCTAGAGGGTTTGTGGAATTTATCTCTTTCCTGTAATCTCCAAGGAAATAGTCAACAACCTTTGGCATATGAACAAGGCACTGGATAGCACTATTCATGAAGCAAGTATTACCGAGATTTTGGAGTCCTTTAAGGCCAAGAAGGCCAGTCTCTCTCTGATAACCATCAGATTCTGCTAAGCTATATGTTCTACCATCTGGTTGGAAGATGTCAATGCTCCCATTCAACCTTAATATGCCACTGGAAAAAGTACTGCCCATTCTAGAGTCAGTGAATGTTGTATTACCCTCCCTCCTTCGCATGCCATTCCCAGAATTCGACAAACCATGGACTTGTAATTCCAGCAAAATCTAGAATGATGAGCAAAAATATAAGAAAGTGAAGAGGATTTCCTATGCAGAGATCAGCTAACTTGTAGACAATAAACAGCTAAGAACTAAAAGCAATATCCTCAATATATGCAAATGTCACGTGAGAATGAACAGTTTTTCTCGTTAGATACTGTTGAAAGATAAAACCAAATATAGCATCTAGAATTCTTCACTTTATCAACAAATAGGAGCTAGAAGTAGGGACCTCTGTGCGATTATTCTTTGTAAGAGTTAAACTTATTGGGAGATCATGTGCTTTACTCAAAGTTCTGGATACCATTAGTCTGAAATATACACGCTAGCCCTTGGAACTCAGAGATAACTATTTCCTCACTTACCAAAGAAAAAAAGAAGGCGAGATCTGAATTAGAGGGAAGAATATACATGCATATCAAATCACTTTAAATCCCATGCCTTAACAATAAGTAAATCTAACACCGTACCGATGTTTTCTGTACCAGATCAGATAATTCAACTAGCAACCCATCTGGCCTCTGGTAAGTTAATATATTGATACTGCTTGTGGTGAAGACCAGTCAAAAACAGAAGTTGACCCACCTCAACCAGTTGAACCGATATGCTAGCTAACCCAATTGACCAAACCTCGGTATTTTACACAATACAAGACATCACTGGTTTAGAAATTCACACCCACAACCCCATTGAAATGTGTGCATTCTTGCCAACTAAGTTCCAGCTATCTTTAACATTTTTAGGGCAAAGAACTTACTGCTACGATTTCAAGAAAACCAAGGCTGCACATGGAAGAAGATAGAAATGTGTGTCTTCTTGCCGATTGAGTTGCAGTTATCTTTAATATTATTAGGGCAAAGAAACCCAGTTCATCCATTTCAAAGAAACCAAGACAGTGCATAGAAGAAGAGTTGAACCAATCTAGCATAACAACAGGCAAGCCTTCACTCCAACATGATTAGGTGGCATTACTTCATATTTTTGTTTTCTTTTATCTTCTTGTGCCTCTCACAACTTGACGTTTGCCTGCAACCTTTCAAAGTGTACATATATCAACATGCAAACCCGTACAAAACTTCTTCTTAACTTTTTATAGATCAAAATGCTTTTCTTTTATAAATAAAAAAAGAGACAAAGAAAGAATCGCCTTTATCAGTACAGCCAAACAAACATTAGTATTACCTAGACAAACCTCACTTAAGTTGAAGCACTCGGCAGGTCCAAGCAATTAAACCCAATGCTAGTCAGCAAAGAGGTTTGATCTCCAGCATGGTTTTAAGATATTGTATTCAAGTGTAAAATCCATATCGTTCATCTCATCTCTTTATGAAACCAAAAAATTACCTTTTAATGACAAATTTCAACAACTGAAGCTATTAAGAACTCTTCTTTATCTTTCTATTTATGAGGTCAAAGGAAATGCTAGTGACACCACTTGTTCCATTCCATCACCAATTTAAACTTGGGACTGTTTTACAAAGATTAATCAAATAAGATTGGCTGATGTAAAGTTGCATTCGTGAAGTATTTTATTCAAAGTCATTACCATCACAGGCTAATCATTCAAAATGTTAAGTCTCTTATAGTGGCAAGTCAAATCATTTAGACATTGTATATCTCTAACTTGCAATTGGGCTTTAAATTTGGATTTCAGAGCCCTGCTGTCCCCTATTTCCCTCTCGGAAAAGGGGAGAAAATCTCAAGCAAGATAATTCTCATTTTATCAAAAGACAACCATAAAATGACCTAGAACTCTTAAATGGAATTTCACTCACCCTGCTCATGGCTCAACATGATTAAGCAATCAGAATAGTGCAACCAGCACAGAAGCTTGTCTTGCCAGTTTGCTTTCAGAAGCTACCTCAATTACCATAATAGGAAACCAAGAAAACATATACAAATTGAGACATGCACCTCTCGTCCTGAATGTCTAGGAGAGTCAGCAGCAAAGTCGTTCCCATCATCCACAAAAAATAAGGTGGTCTGCCCTGAAAAGTCCCATATGCGCAACTGTTCAAAGGTGATTGTAAGTTAGTCACCTGAGAACAAATCTAGGACCACTTCATCTGCAATACCGGATGCACATTGAATAACTTACCAGCTCAGTTTCAGGTCGAAAAATACTGCAGGCCTTCCTATAACACTCGAAAGGATTATCCTGGAAAAAGTTCATTCATTTTCATTAACAGGTGGTATAGACCAGTAAAAACTGGGAATTTTTGGATTTTTAAATGATGCAAACAAGAAAAAAGACACCTTTTTAATTCTCAATCAGAATGGGATGTGAAGTCAAATGACAAGGTTAAGTTGGGTCTCGCTTACAAGATAATGCCACAACCCACAAATCCTTACATGGATGTAACCCTAATACGGACCATCAATTGTAACTGAAAAAACACTCATAATATCAAGCAAAACAGACAAAAATCCGTAAGAACCATGGACTAGATGCTATGCACCTTCTGCATTGCTAACTAGCAATTACAATCCCCTATAAAAGTTCATCTTGTTGTAGTCCTTCATTAACTGAATCTCGTCGTAGTACTTTTCTTTTTCAGCCACTGAATCTTGTCTTAGTACTTAATGGAGCCTGTCATATACTCTCTCTCTCTCTCTCTTTTTCCCCATATTATTCATGACACATCTTCCAACAACACAACTTCTACAAAGGCAAATGGAAGGATGTTCATGGGCTAAGAAGAAAGCATGTCAGCTAAAGGGTACTTCTGAACAAGGGGTGGTCACTATGCATCAGAATAAAAAATAAGAAAAACCATGCTCAGTGAGTCACATATGTCATGTACTCCATCTTCTCTTTTAATAACTCTTGGAAGATGCAAAGTTCCTGCACTAACATCTAGCTTTAATACATTAGTTAAAGAAGTAAGCAAGCCATTTCTCAAACAAGATCAGAATACAAAATTCCATCAGGAACACATCATTTCCAAATCCAATTCAAGAACATGTTAAAAAGCTTCTAAAATATAATTAAACAACATATGACCCAAATACATTCATGACCATGAGAAGTAAATTGACAGCAGATAAAGGGTATGAAACTGGAAGCACATGCTCTTTACATCAGATGATGCTTATAGGAGCTCTCAACCATGAGCAAGTCAAAGGATTACTATTATAAACAACCATATGAGACAGAGGATTTCAGGAGAAATAGGATTCATTAATGGAAAGTAAGAGATAGCTGCAAAATCAGGACACCGGGTTCAAAGAAGGCGTCTGTACCTCCTTAAGTTACAAAGAGGAAATCAAATGACGTGATTGTTGTTAACATTAGAATTCCTATGATGAGAGGACAATTATTAATATTGATTAGTAGACTCAGTTCGCAATTGAACAATTACAAGATTTTGAAATAAGCACTGGACATACTTGCAATCAACTTCTGTGTTTGAAAAAATTTAGTAAGCCTTACAACCATTAGCTCCTATTATTATGCATAAGCTTCGTCTTGTGACAAAGGAGCATATCCACGATTTAACCAGTCCCAAAAGTATCCTTTTTCCCTCAGAAATTTCCAGGTTGCATATGCAGAAATTAGGGTTCTACAAAAATGCTTTCAAGAACATAGACAAGACGCTGTTCATGAGTGCTTATTGGATTAAACCATTAAGCTTTTCAAGTCAATACATTGAAAGAAAACAGAATTGATAATCACCTAAAACATACTCTCTCAGCTGTGAAAGCAACTTGTGATTTCTCCCTCATCTGAAGTCCATGCACAGGGTAAATACTTTTTCACTTAATCAAGCCAATCCATTCCTGATTCATTGGCTAGTGATGCAAACATCAATATTATTTGCAAACTCAATTAGCCTATTTAAATCCACAAGCCCTTACCAACCCCATAACTACCACAAGACTAACTGCATCTTATATTAAATTTTTCATATGTGCAGGCAAAAAGTCAAAGCAACAATTTATTAATTCAAAGGAATGAGATCATGAAACAGACGCTCAGAACATGGAAATGAGCACCATTACTGTCAATAACAATTATATACTTAATCCAGAGCTGTCATAAATTTACAGCTTAGAGCACCATTAGCTAAAAGAGTAGCTAGGAAGAGGTAACCCACCATTAGGCTTATACGTGCTCTCAATGATTTTGTTTCCTGGAAAACAGAAAGCCCGATCCACAAAGGAAACACATCATGCATCTGGCTCTTTGTGCTGATATCATTCACTCCAATAGAGTCATTGTGCCTGTAGAGAAGGTATGCACATCACATCTCACTTTTACACGTGCTTCTGTAGGAAAGCTAGGCAGATAAGTTTAATACCTATTTATTTAGATTATAGACTCTTTTTTGAATAATTATCTAGTATGTGGATTTATATCCCAATTAACAAAACAGTTGCTTAATTCACACCATCAGCCTCCAATATATAAATTTCATGCATGATCAACAGGCCAAATGGTTGGCCATGCAAATGCGAGAGAGTCAAATCCATCATTTATGCATACATGTCATAACAATGCCATAAAGTTGCAAGTATAAACGCGAACCTGCAAGAAAAGGAAATAAGCATCGGAAGACATGACAAATGCAGAAATTCTCTTGTAGAACACATTCATTTTCTAGCAGTTATTCAATTTTGTACAGTTCTTGTTGTAAGAGGGTTTAACTAGATGCATCTCATACTTACCAAAAAAAAAAAAAAAAAAAAAACTAGATGCATCTCATGATGCATTTCTGCAAATGTCACTTGTCTAAAGTAAAGAGATAATGGCCTCCAAATTAGTCATATATTTCTGTTGCTCCTCTTCGTTCATCTTCTCGATCAATCTTATCATCCACATCTCACAGCCGGGTCACACTGTGCATGAGATGGCATTTGTTTAATGATGAGAAAGCATGTGCTATTTATTTTCACTTCCCTGTGCTCATCAAGTTGTGTTTTCATTTTGAGAGATATGAGCTAGCTATCCCATTGAAAATATGTTAACTTGAGATTGCCCAGGCTGTTCTTCTCGAATGCCTTGAGGTTAAAAGTTCCTAGCATTGAATTTGAGTGTGTCTGAATATCTTTTTTGCTTTTCTATATTATTGCAGCAAGCACTTTCACATTTTGTAACCTCAAAGGCATGAATCTTTTATGACACATAAATTTTGACAAGTAATGCCGCAGATAATTTTTCCCTAATATTTTGAAATTTGGATAACGGATAAGGTTCTTTTCGCAAGAAGGCTAAAAAGAGCTTCTGCTTATGCTTAATCTTAAACAAACAAGCTTAACTATGTGGATAGTGCTATTAATCCAAGGTTAAGTGCTTTAATTACCATATATTACAGGAGCAATTTCCCTTATTAAAGCCAACATGCCGTGTGACTTCCACATTATATAAAAAGTATAGGCCTCCAACATGCAGTGCAACTTCCACATCACAACAAAAGTAACTGCCTTCACTGACTAGGTGAAATCACTGTAATGCAGCCGATGTAAAAGTAGAAACCAAACAAAAGAATACTATTTTAAGTTCATTTTAAAAAACTGAAATCAACTAGACAATAAACAAACCATTTTTCATATTGAAAACATTTCCTGGTGACATAAGCTATAGTGAGACTAACTAGCCATATTTACCATGTTCTCCAAAAAAAAGGCCTTTTTCAGTAGCATGCATTTAAGGAAACCATATTAAAAATACGTCGACTCACGATTTAAGAGTTTGCAACCATGTTGTTTCCGGAACTAAAGCAAACTCGCCACCTGAAAACCCTTCTTCCTTATTATCGCTTTTATGATAGTTTTCCCTTCTCATTTCCAGCAAGATTTGCAAGGCAGAATCTTCTTTTGAAGTAGTGGTGTACAAGGTACCCACTACTTCCTTCACATTGTTCCTTGTCTCTATCCACCACCTGACATTTAGAGGCAGAAAGATGAGAATGCAGAAAGCAAACGTCCATCCATCAGTAAACTAAGCTCAATACAACCTCTTTCCATGCCTATAAAACACATAAAATTTATCAGGCAGCATTATGCAAAAACCAAAGCAAGACAGTGGATTCATCACTTGGACACTAAGAGGCTCTGCTGGTAAGGAGAGATTCATCAATTATACATACATAGACATTTTGCCGATAATACTTCATAATTTTCAGAAGTAATGTCATCTCCTAAGCAACTTAAGTATAGAAAGCATTCTCTTTAGAAGTCATTTATCATTTTCCATAGCTTTCCTTGTAGTATGTCACTTATTGGAGTAGGCCAGCTTTTGGGATCTGCCATATAAGGAACTCCTTCAGACAATTTGGAGCAGCTCCAACATTTTTGCTATGCAAATATCTCACGAAAGAACACATTTTGCAAGTCCAACTCTGATGATAAGGATTCAGTAAAAAGTGAAAATTACAGCAATGACTACTATAATTCCTTTGCCTCGGTTATTCTTGTCCTCTGTTGAACTACATCATGCACCACCTTACGATTAATTCCCTTCTGAACGACCCTTATCACTGATTCGCCAGCAGGTGATATCCGTATGCAAATTCATCCCACTAAAGAACGCTGAAGATTCATCTCTGCGGCTCATTCTCACCAGAGCTTGCAAAGGAAACGGCAAAAACACTACCTTGGGTCGCTTTCCAACACTTCTAAAGCCAAAAACAAAGGGAACACGATCACTAGCCTCACATTGGCCGTCGAATGGCGATAAAATGAAAAAAAAAAAAAAAAAAATTCCACCGCTTCACTTCCCCAGTGATTCTTTTCCAGCAGTCCAACAGGAATTGGCGGCGCCACTGACATTGACACGGTTCAACCGAACGCGACAAAACACGCCAATCAACCTACCGGAGCCCTCACCGATCACTCGAACGAAACGAAAGCCGCAAGGAACCGCGCCTCACCACAGCGTTCGAAACCAAAAATATTAAAATAAAGGCGAAGAGAGAGCGACGAGGACGGGGGACAAGAACAAGCTGGTCACCTGTAGGGCACGAGGTAGATCGACTCGCCGCGATCGTCCTCGGCGCCGTCGGCGGCGTCGGGGAGGAGCGTGCGGGAGGCGGAGCCGGAGCCGGAGCCGACGTCGAAGGGGCGGCCGTCGGAGGCGAGGAGGTTGTCCATGCCGCCGGCGAACAGGAGGGGGCGAGGAGGGGCCGGAGGGGGCGGAGGAGAAGGCGGAGGGAGGCGCGGGCGAGGCGGAGGGAGAGGGCGTACGTCGATCGGAGGGCGGCGGAGGAGGACGATTGGAGATTCCCTGCGAAGCGGTGGAAACCGGTCATAGGCTCATTTTCCCACCTCCGATCCCATCATGACTGCCATGGCGGCTGCTCGCTTCGTCACTGTGGCCGAAAAATTAATATTAAACCATCCCCCTAATATAATAAATTAGGTTTTTTTTTTCTCTTCAACACACTATTTATCAATTATCATCTAATTCTCCACCAAAAAAAAAAAAAAACACCTAAATTTTATATTTTATTCCAATTCTGCCCGAACTTATTTATTGTATAAAAAAATCGCAAATTTTCACTCTAACCTTAAATCTACCTTGCGATCACGTTCAACAAAATCACTATTTGTTTTTTCAAAACTGTCGATATTAAAAATTTATTATTATTTGATACAAATGTGATAGTATCGATAAAGATAGAGATTGTTTTGACAATGAACCTTTTAATTGGGCCTGATGTGAGAGAAATTTTGGCGATTTTTGGACTCAAAAGTAGATTTTAGACTATAGCAGTTTCTAATTATTTTTAGATAAGAGAAATGTTCGAAACAGAGAGTGAGATTTGAGTGAGTGTAAAACATGGCTTTTATATAATGAGTGATTATTTATAAGGAAAAAGACGGAAGTCAATATGAATTCATTTGGATAAAGTTTGGACGCATCAAAAAGATTTTTAAAAAAAATGTAATCTCATGCTTTGTAAAATATTCCATTTAGGTGGAAATCTATTTGAGATCTCATAATTCGGTAAGATTTGGAACAAAGTCACTTTCAAATTAGTGAATTGGATAATTATGATTAATCTAACTTGGGAATTATGAATAAATTATAGTGATGGATTTTAAAAAAACATAGATGTTCCAAATCTTACCGAATTATGATGTTATTTGTTCATGTGGATGTTGTTTCTTTCCCATAATGAATTTTCACATGAACGGACACAAAGGGAATGCAAATTCACTGATGATTTAGGTCTTCATATGTTAGAATTAAGACTCTAATTGGAATCTCAATAAACTACTAACCACTATTTTCAGTCAAAAAAAGTGCATTAGCTAAATAAAATTCAAATTAGTGAATCGGATAATTATGATTAATCTAACTTGGGAATTATGAATAAATTATAGTGATGGATTTTTAAAAAACCCCCAAAAAACGATGACCACAAATTAGATCGTGCTTCATATTATAATTAAGACTTCGGTTGGAATATCAACAAACTGCTAACCACTCTTTTCGGTCAAAGAAAGTGCATTACCTAAACAAAATATAAATTAGCAAATTATATAATTCTGATGAGTCTAACTTGGGAATTATGATTAAATTTTAGTGATGGATTTAAAAAAAAAAAAAAAACCCTAGAAGTACAATGACCACAAATTGGATTGTGCTTCTTCATCAATTAAAAAAGTATATTTTTCTTCCTAGCAAAAAAAAAAAGAAAAAAAGTATCTTTTTCGGCTTATTTAAATCAATACGTAGTAGTTTATCCCGGGACTCGGACTCGGACTCGGAGAGATCAGTCAGAGGAGGACGAGTCGAGTACGGCCCAGAAGACTCGGGACGGGAAGAGGGGTTTGGTCACGAGCGCGTCACGTGCCTGGGGCGTGGTGCGCACGCGCGGGAATATCGGAGGACGGCTGCGAGAGGGAAAGGTCTAGAGAGTTCGCATCAATCAGGTGGGGCCCGGGGGGGGCTCGATCGCTTTTCCCCAGGGGCTGTGGGTGGCTCCGTAGCCGACACGTGGCGGACAGAAAAGACGTAACGAGACGTGGGCCCCTCCTCTCTGTGGGGGCCCACCTGATGCTGACTTATTTTTTTTTTGGTCGAATGGTGCTGACTTCGCTTGTAAGTTGCAGAGCATCGGCAAAGCGTAGAAATGCTTTTGGGCTCAGTTGGATCTGTAATTTGACTGGGCCTGGTCCGGGCTTTAATGGGCCTGGGCCCGGCCGACTGGGCCGAGTCACTATGGCTTTTGGCGATGAAATCGATCAATACACATGATATTGGATTTCCCTTTCGTGTCGAAAACGATAGAGATGCGCCCCTTAAGCACCAATCAAGGCTTGCTAATCACGCGTTTAGAACGTGAAATTTTTTTCCTATAAGCCAAGTAGCTTCCTCACATAATCGTTACGCCCAAAAGAAATCTACACTTTTGGAAAACACTTTTGCTACCGGTATTCAGGATCGGATCTAGAACTCGTTCCTAAATGAGGGCGGCCTTAGTCATCAATCTTACGTTTGTAAATTTTTCGATTCATGTAGATATTATAGGGGGTTTTTACATTGGAAAGTAAAGTTGACAAGTATGAGATTGGATATAATACCATTTGTATAACAACTATCTCGGTCTGTTCATTAAGTAGTTATTTGAGGTGATTCTTGATTGTGGGGCAAATTGAAGGAAAATGTAGAAGACGGGTTCTCCAACACCTCTTTAAGAAATTTAGTGGGGCCAAAAATAGAAAGAATTCTTTAAATCAAAATAAAATGAGTAATTTATGGAGGAGTTAGTGAGGTGGATCTGGCCTTTCTGTTCCCATGTGATTTAAGGGTGCTGTCTAAAAGCAAAAAATCTAATTTTAAAAGTTGAAAGAAGTGGAGGCCGACGATTACTTCAAACGGCATAATGTTAATCGATAACAGGAGATCTAAGAGTTTGAACGGGTTTGGGATAAGTCTCATTCATTATTTGAAGATTCGATTTAAAGTGTCAATGAAACACCAACTGTCCATTGAGTGAGCCCGTCACCGCAACCTCATTAGATGCAAGTAGAGTTTGCTAAAGCCAATCATGTTCTTTAAGCTTGGGAATGCTCTCTAGGAGTTTGAGGGCTCGCTCGATGTCAACGTATTTCCCCCTTGTCTTTGCAAAAGTGAGCCTTTTCTCGATAAATTCTCACCAAAAAAGGGATAGAAAGATGGAATGGACTCTCTCTCTACTTTGCCTGTGGCACCGTATATCGTCAAGCAAATTTTTAATTTTGAGATAAATCAACCTTGTAAACACACGAAAAAAAAAAAAAAATCAACAACATAGGATACTCGTTATGATGCTGTACCCTAGAAAATCTCGAAGCGATGCCATGGACCTTGCATCAGTCAACGCAAAGCCGCATGTTTCATTCATGCCAATAGCTTCTATGGAACACCTTACTGCTCTAGTCAACATCATAATTATTATTTAGGTGATTTTCTTTGTTATTTATCTGTTCCGGGGCTGCCCTTCAATCTTGTCCTTTTGCTAAGCCCTATGAATTTTTCCTCGTTTTCACATCTCCCATCAGCGTGTCATGCCATCACCATCGCTGTCTTACGGAGGCCATGCAATCAAGAGAATAGATAGAATTCTATTGTTACTTGCGAAAAAAAGAAAAATCGTGCTATTAAATTTCTATACGGGTTAACAAATATCAAAAAGTTGATCATTAAAAATGTAGATCAACCAATGACTCTTTTTTTACGTAACTTATTAATAGCTTATTAATACTTTTCTGAAATTTTTAACTCTTTTAAAGCAATTTGACAATGACCAATTTTTGCAAGAGCTTACCTACTTTTATTTTTAAGCCCGAAAAAATAAAGAATTTTGCCAAGTTCTATTGATATAATTACGTTGGAATTTACTAACTTTTATAAAAAATAAAAAAATATTACCAACTTAGATTAAAATGAATTACCAAGATTGTTAAATTAAATTAGCAACTTATTTTGGATTACTAACTCTCATTTGAATTACTTATTTGCGTTTCTTCCTTCTTTTGCATTTGCTAATTTTTCAATCGAGTCATCAACTTTTATTTGTGTCGATTAGCGACCTCTTGTCTTTATAAACACAACTAAAGGGCCTGTTATTCATCAGAAAACGGTTGCATTGGGCCTTGGAAAAGGCTTGATTGGGCTCAACAGAGAACCGTAACTCTAAATTCCCCCATCAAAGAACCACTTCTAAAATCTGCATTGCAATGACATCTACATGCATCGGTTTGCTTCAAGGTGGATGGGCTTCGTCTTCTTCCATCAGGCAAATTGTTCCATGACTGTCCTGCAATCGAGAATAAGTGGTATCAGTCGAAATTCAGAAGCCGGCCTTCCTCCCTTCAGCGCCTGCTATAACCGGATTAGCTAACATCGATCCACCGGTGTTAAGCGTATACGAGGAATACTTCGATGGAGTCTAATGAATCGAGATCACCCGATGGACGGTGGACATATCAGTTTTCTTAACAATGCAGGCAAATGCTAATGCTTGGGAATAATAAGCATCGATGACTAGGTGGTCAGGAGGAGTGCTTTTTTTAAAACACTAGGTTGTCCGAGGACAACCGAAGTTTCTAGTTAGTGGGTGGGGACGCAAATTATACTTCCATCATTGCTAAACGAATGCGTGATTCGGCATTTAAGTAAATCCAATACCACTAATTTGATAATTTAAAACCATCATAGCCCTTTAAGTCAGATGCTATGAATACACTGTTAACATGTGTCTTAACATCAATCTCAAGAGCTTTTGGGAAAAACAGACGGAGGTGTAAATGGTGCCCCACCGCACAAATTGCAATGATGCAAAAGAATGACGTCACTCGTACACGTATACGTGACGAACAAATTCTTTATATGCACTTAACTTGTCCGTGAGACTATTCCGCTCGCATCTTACGAGGCTTTGGACGTATAATGGCCAGCTGTTTCTTCTCCATCAAAGCTGCACGGTGCTTAACGTCGAAGCGAGCGTTCGTCCCACGACAAAACAACGTCCCTCCGTCGTGGATGACGACGAAGAGCGACGTCCGACGCAGCGCCGCCACCACGACGACGAGGAGAGATTCGAAGGTGGACGCAAGGCATTTGTTAAATATAATTATCGACAAAGCATGGTTTAAAGCATTGACTTTACATATCAGGAGAAAAATCTTGTTTTTTTTTTCCCTTAGAATGTCACGAGAATTATCATTGGATTGTAAATGGGAGTATATATCTTTATTTGGTTGCTTGTCAGCACTTTCTCTTGAAATCTCCTTCAATTCGATTTCTACGTACATCTTTTTTTAGGAGGTCTATCAAGAAATTACATGGCACAGGGGTTACATCACCATACTAGGGCAATTCCGAAGAGGACCTCTGTGTTCACCGCACGCCCTTGACTTGAAAGGAAACGAAGATAGGACCCGCCAACGGCAAGGCACCTTGGGAATCCCATGAGAAAACAGAAAGAAAGACAACGCATTCCCTAACAACCATCTCCTCAAATTCAGATTAGTGAAAATCGAACTAATCTGGTTGAGAAAGGGCAATGTGACAATTCCTTTGTAGGCAAGGCATTCTAATCCACCAATGAGGTTTTTGATGAGTTCCTTAATCAGCACTAACTTACACTTTCCTCATTAAAGGACTAATACTGATTTCAAAACTAAAATCACATCAGAGTTAGATAATCTTTTCTACTGTTGATCTAAGCTCGTTCTTATATAAAAATTTCAGAGTCATAGGACTTCCCTTTCAACTTTATTAATTACTGTTTCGCAGGACCCATGAATAGCATGGAAAAAGACTAACGTTCAAAGCGCTAGACATCTCCGGGAACTCTTCCTAGAGTTTGAGCTTAGAGGTCTCTTTTATCTTGCTAAAAGAGGTAATAAACTGCAAAATGTTCTCCTTCAAAGAGTGTAAGCAAGCCCCATACCGTTATTAGGACACAACCAACAAAATCTCCCCAAACACGTACCAACAAAAGCAAAACATACTCGAGAAATGGTCAATAAGGTTAGGGGAAAAGAGATGATAGATACATCCAGTTTGAGATACGTGCCTCTGTCTTATGACGACGCCATCGCATGTCATAATCGTCGATTCAAATGGTTCTAAGTGAAATCTTGGCACGAATTCTTATGTTCTCTAGTGGACGCTTTTGCTTTATATACCAGGGGCATTACGTGTCGCATGCTGAGAAGTTCGTCGGTTCCTCGCAAAGTTAAATATAATTCTTCGAGATTAGGTTAGAAATTATCGCACAATTAATCACCAAATAAAGCCCAACGCCTTGATCCGACGCACTCTCACAATTCTTTTTGCACACCCGAAAACCGACCTTATTTTATTCAATTGCGCAAACAGGGAAAGATGTCGGATCATCGTGGATGTATGGACGCGGACTAATTATTGAAGCAAAGATATATAAAGGATTTCATTAAAAAATTTATATATGATGAAGCGATGAGATATTATCTCCCCAAATTTTGTCATCTCAAACTCTTTGAAACGAGATAGGTAATGAAATATGTATCTTTGATTCTGATTATTTTCTAGTTGCCAACAATTTTCTATCTCACTAGTTATATGTTTATTCGGAGTTTTTTTTTTTTTATTTTAACCAAGAACTAGTTGCCAACGGCTTCTGAGAATTTTCTGTCTCACTTACTAGTTATATGTTGAGTATATTTATTTGGAGTTTATCACTTTATTTTTTTACAAATTAATCTCGATTATATGTGAGCAGATCTAAGTACACATTTCAACTTTAAAATTTGCTAAAAAATTAAATGAAAACCCTTGCCTTTATTTAAGATTTTTCTTTTAAATATGACACAATCGACATAGTCTTAATTTATATAAGCGGATTAATTGCCAACTAATCCTCCAATTACCTTATTTCGAAACTGAATTTAGATTTTCAAAATATTATAATCATTTAAATATTATCATAAACCAATTCAAATCTCTAAATCCGTTTTATCTCATCACAAATTTAATTTCCTTCTTCTTTTGTAAATGCATAATTGTGCACTCCTTTGTTATCAACCAAAAAAAAAGAAAAGTATGCACTATTTTGTTAAATAAGAAAATAACATAGATGGTCTCTGCACTTTTGCCCAACATACAATATGACCATTGAACTTCTAATTTTTTCAATATAGTCCATAAACTTTAAACTAATATGTAATGTCGTATCTAAACTTTTAAATGGACTTTGGTACATATATGATTTAGTCCCTAAACTATTCAACATTCTCTTTGAACTTGAATTAATGGAACGACAACATTTAACATTTCCATATAGTTTAATGACTAAATTGAATATGTATCAAAAGTTCATATATTTAATTAAATAAATTAAAAATTAATGAACTATATTATATATTAATACATAGTTTGTGGGTCACATCGTATAGCGGGATAAAATTCGAGGTTATTTATATCTTTATTCTTGCTACCTCCTAGATATTTACTTTTATGATACATCACCTGTCAAACCTATTTACCTAACACCGGCCTCGCGATGCGGATCTCTTTATCCTCCAACCGGGATTCGTCACTCCGCACACGTGGCGCCGCCCTATTGCTCAATTACGGGCGTGGGGGGGGAGGAGGGCGGAAAAGTGGAAAACATCCTTATGTTTTTTTTTTCGCGTTTTCCTAACGTGCGATGTTCGCTGCCGATCTTTTTTTTCCCCAGGTAGGCCCCGCCGACCACTTTCTCATCTACTTGTGGTCAAGTTTTTCCACATCTCCTTTTCTCTAATGTCCACATCGATCTAGATGGACGTGATCCCCGCTCGTTCGCTTCCCCCTTTTTTTTTCTAATCGAAGTGTGAATGTCATGTTGAAGTGGACCATTTTCCCCCTCGAGATTTCCCGGCTTTCCCAGACGACCACACACGATCCTTGTCCTCTTGTGCCGTCGGATGTGCTCTCGTGATGCTGGGTGCCCGGTCCTAATGACTAGTATCGTCACGAGCGCCACTAGGGTCGCGGGAAACTCCACCCACGTTTTGCTAAAAGTAGAAAGGGGGAAGGACTGAAAAGAGTGGAGCACACATTGGCAACACATTGGCAACATGAGTGTGTGGTCATCCCGCTCCTTACGTGTCCCTGTCGAGGCGTCGAGGAAAATTAGGGTGCTGTAGGTCGCGCTGGCTGACATAGGATGTTGGAAGTGAGGTGGGGAGGTCGCCCCCTTTCCTCGGCACCGAGCGGAATCGAACCAGAAAGGAAGTGTTGGGAGTTGAGCTTGTTTGGAGTCTTTATGGTATGGAGACTCGTCTCGGTATATTATTCTGTCTTAGGACCATCAGAGCTGGCACCCAATATGTTTGTCCACAAATGAGGTGACCCCATTCGCATTTACAAAGCCGATCTCTTCGGCCTGTCGCGAAAGGACGAAAGGAAGATACTCACGATGATCTGTCCCTCTAAATTTCTCCAGTTAGCAACATCGAAACTATGTTGTTAGTTTGGAGATGGCACATAACAGAGATCGTTTTGCTAGTTACTAAATATATCGATACAATCGATAATTACAATAACAAGGGAACAAAAAATGAGTCACTTTTGTCTCTTTACATCTCACATCTGATGAAGGGAATGACCGAGTATTAATATTAATTAATTAGAATCGATAATTGGGATTGGGTAGTTAAATAAATGGACTAGGGCAGGGATATGTCCGTAACTTATGGGGTGGAAAATTGGACATTTTCATTTGGCTGTTCCTTCTCTCTGCCGCCTGCAAGAATGAAAGCACATAGCAATGAAAAGCAGCATTGTAGTTGTTATCTGGGGTAGGGTTTGACGATGTAACTTGGTCTAGGCGTGGAGACGAAAGTGACAAGAGCTTCGTGCGAGCTTCTTGGGCTCGACCTTCTCATGGCTAAATCAAATTCGACGAAATTTATCAAATTATTTTTTTGTCTGTCCTATTTCTAAGAGTCTGTTCATTTTGTGAAAAATGTAA
This sequence comes from Eucalyptus cladocalyx, assembly GCA_017140615.1. Classification (NCBI taxonomy): domain Eukaryota; kingdom Viridiplantae; phylum Streptophyta; class Magnoliopsida; order Myrtales; family Myrtaceae; genus Eucalyptus; species Eucalyptus cladocalyx. The sequence goes on from CM029516.1 coordinate 38,441,892, forward strand.
CGTGTTTAGAAAATATTTTATCAACAAGCCATTTTCTAGGAAAGAAAACATTTTATGAGAAAATAATAATAATTTTTTATGTTCGATTTAAACTTGAAAATGAATTAGGACATATTTTTAGTTGTTTGGTATGAAAAATTTGATTTGATTCTTATCTCTGCACTCTTTTTAATAATTTTTATTTTATTTTTTTATTTTTTTTAAATGAATTTTAAATTATTTTAATTTTTTTTCTCTTCCTCCTTGTTCTTTTTCGATCGACGATGATGGCTGATGACCAGCCAAAGATGAGTTCAAGCTCACTAGCCTTAAAAAGGCTTGTCGATCTAGCGAGGCCCTATGCTGGCGAGCTTGACACTCATGCTCACTGATCTAGCGAGTAGCCAGCTTGAGGTTTGCTTCTGGTTGGTGGTCAACTGATCGCCAACTCACTTTTGGTCAGTTGCCGACTGACCATGAAAGAAGGGGAAAAAAAAGAAAAAGAAACGGAAAGATAAAAATACTCAAAAATTCGAATTTTTTAAAAAAAACAGAAAAATGTGGGGGTTAATAGAGGTGTGAGATAAGAGAGAGTGAGTGAGGAAAATGTTTTTCTCTACTTGATAAACGAAAAACATTTTCCCTTATTTTACAAGACTAATGTTTTCTTCGACGAATTCATTTTTTGTAAAATGAACATTGGAAAATCTAGAAAACTTTTTTCAAAATGTTGTTTTTCGGGAAACGAGTGGAACTTAACTCTCATCTCACTTTCAAACTTTTGCTCTATGCTTTTGTAGAGCGTGAAAGTCAAACCCTCCATTTACAATACTAGCATCCTCACTCCCCAATTCCCTTACCATTGGGCCACGTGCTCAATGGTCAATTAAGTTAATCCGACAATTTTAATCAGAAACCACTGATGTGGAAGCCGATAGTGTGATATAAGACGATTCGTGTTGACGTGAAAAATTATCTATAATTTTTTAAAAAAAATTTCTGCCAAGCCTAATGAGGGTCATAGGCTTCTTGGGCTTGGAAGGAAAAAAAGTAAAAGAAAAAATAAAATATAATTATAATTATAACTTTTTTAATTATAAAAAAAATTACGTCAAGTACCGGCCGTGCCAGCCATAGGCGGCCGGCGTCCACTCAACAATTTCCGCTAAAATTAGCCGAATAGATTTAATTGGCAAAATTAGTTGAACCGTACTTTTTGGGCAGTTTTTATCTAATATATATATATATAAATAAATTATTCCCAACTCGTACAAATGGTCGATTTACCTGTTAAAATAATCAAATAAGTTTGAGTTATCAAAGGGGATAGCGCCTCTACCTGCATCAGATAAATCTCCATCGATCGATAGGGCGGTGGAACCGGTCCTCGGTATCATTTCGAGCGCAAGTTATCGTGTGTCAAAGAAAAGGCATGATGAAAACTATAGGCTGCATGTGACGGGCTTCATTCTGAAAACTAGATTGTCGGAGTTTTCTGCGGCCAGGACCGAGTCCGATTTATTGGAGTTTAGTCTCGACGACAATCTTAAATCTAATCATGTCAGATTTTTTTTTTCCCTCTAATTTGTCAAGAACCGCTATATAATATGAGCACGGGGCATGCACGATATTTTTGCATACCTAAGCTCAACGTGGCCAGCCGATCACCGTCTTTCCGAAGGTCAGAATACGACACAACCTCCCCCTCAAGCGATCTCCTAAGTTAGTCTAACCCTTTGGCAGACGAAGTAACATAGAAAAAAAGGAAAGAAATAAAAGAAACGAAACTCTATCGTACGCACTAATGCACAGTCGCTTGATTTTATGGAGATGGAGAGGGAAGACCGGCGCTAGCAGGCCTCTCTAGACATTACCAATAGTACCCGCACCTCGCTATATAATGTTCGAGTTGACCCATGACTACTTCGTGCCCCTCACGACCTAGAAATCTGAGGATACGAGCCCGTTATCGCAATCCCATCTCGATACTAATTGTTAGAAAGTTTCTTATTCGCTACATTGTGATTTGAACTCGTGATTTCATGAATAACGGGTGAATCTTTTACCATTGGGCCAATTACTTTCGTGGTATTACATTCAATCTATTTAAGATGATAAATAGTTATATAACACTCCTCAAATTAAGAATTGAATAAGATCAAATAGGTAAGTTAACCTATTTATTAATGATCTATGCTCTATTTTTACATTATATATACCTCAACATCCCGGGTCACGAGATTCAAGTTCTCCAATTGTTTATGCTCGAGATATTTTTGAAGCCTAATTGCTAGGTCAAGGCCGGACCACTTAACCTATTCTCTTTGGATACCTACCTTGCATAGGTTCTTAATTTCACACACATCAATGTCAATCCATGAATAGTATTCATTCAATCTAATATAAAATATGTGAAATAATTAAGGATTCATAATATTAAAAATCTCAAATTAATATACTTGTGACAAATTTATCATAGATTAATTCTTTACCACCGAAAAACCCAAATAGATGCACTGTGACAGATTTACCCCAAATGACAACGAAAAACCTTAAACTATGACACTTGTTGCAAATTTATTTTAAACTAATTTTTTTGATTATCAAAAACCATAAATTGGTATATTTATGACAAATATACGCTCAATTAAATTCGATTAACATCACACAAAAATAACAAAATTAGTACAACCATAAAATCTCAAACTGGGTGTCATGCAACTCAGCAATTTCACTATAAATTTAACGGAAACTAACAGAGAATAAATTTATCATAGGTATATCGGTTTGGGTTCCTTGGTGATAAAAAAAATTAGTTTAGGATAAAATTTATCACAAATGCATCCATTTTTTATTTTTTGTGGCATTAACCAAATAATTAGAACCTAAGAAAATATTGAAAAGAGTTATATATTTATTGCATTGATATCAATTCACTTCTAAACTTTTTAATTTGACCAATTTAGTCTAAAATATTTTCACATTTTTCAAATTGAGTTCATTTAACTAATTTAAGTCAAAAATTGTTGACATGGATACAGGTTATCCTAAGTTGATTTTTTTTTATATATAATTTATATGATTTTTTTTTCTTTTTCTTTCCCTTCTTTTTGCGCCTTGCTCAGGCAAGGTTGCGCCTCACCTATGGCAAGCCTAAATTGTGAGTGGATGTGCTTGTATTGTGTCGCTAGCCACTGGCAAAAAGGAAAAAAAGTAAAAAAATTTAAAAATTATTAAAAAAAAAAGTCTGTGTTAGTGTTGATTGTACCATGTAAGACGCCCTATGTCCACTTCTGTAATTTATAATTTAAATTGGCCGAATAGACTTAGTTAACAAAACATAAAAATGTTTAAGATTAAGTTGATTTAATTGAAAGATTTATGATTAAATTCGTATTGATGCATTAGATTTGTAACTTTTTAGATGCTTTCCCTTAAAATCTCCAATGTCTCTATCCATCCAGATGGACGTGACCGTTCGTTCGCTTCTTGTTTATTTAATTGGTGTAAATGTCATGCGAAATGGTCCATTTCCTCCTTTGATTTCAGGGTTTGCTAGACTCCACGATCCTTGTCTGCTTGTGCCCTTGGTGTGTTCTCGTGATGCTGGTTCTGGTTCTAACTAATGACTAGTATCATCACAAGCGCCACAAGAGTCTAAGTGAAACTCCACCCACGTTTTGCTAAAAGTAGGAAGGGGGAAGAGCTAAAAGAATCAACCAAAGCGTGTGTGTCCCGTTCGTTACATGTCGCTATCAATACATCAAGGAAAATTGAGCGCTGCAGGTTGGTACCGAGCGGAATATTATGATACATATATGAATGAGTTGTATTAAAGAATTCTCATATTGGAGAATTAATGTAATATAGAATAATTAATATATATTTTAATTGACATATAATTCATTTGTTTAAACTTTTAAGTGAATGTAAGTTAAATGCTCGGATTTGGGTTTTCTCTTGACGATCTATCCAGATGAAGGTATCTGACTTATGCTATGATACGATGAGATTTGACATTCGATATTATTGCATTTACAAAGCTAACCTCTGTGGCCCGTCACGAAAGGACCAAATGAAGATACTCACGATTATCTGTCCCTATAAATTTCTTCAAGTTAGCAACATCAAAAGAATGTTGTTAATATGGGATAGCATAGGACAAAGGTCATTCCGCCAATTGCTAAATAGATCGATACAACCGATAATTACACCCGCAAGTGAACAGAAAACGAATCACTTTTGGCTCTAGTCATCTTGCATCCGACGAAGGGAAGGACTGAGTATTGATATCTATTTATTAGAATCGATAACTATAATTATGGGGTGGAAAATTGGAACTTTTCAGTTGGCTCTTCCTTCTTTCCACAGCATGCAAGAATACAAGCCCACAGCAATGGAAAGCAGCGTTGCGGTTGTCATCTGGGGCAGGGGTTCGGTTATGACGATGTAACTAGGTCTAGGCGTGGAGACGGAAGTGACGAGAGCTTCGTGCGAGCTTCTTGATTTCCAACTTTCTCATAGCTAATTCAACTTCCACGTAATTTACCTTAACCTCTTTTTTTTCTCCATCTTATCTCTAAGGTTCTGTTTCTTTCGCAAAACAAATGTAGCGTTGAAAAATGCTTTTTCAATAAGCCATTTTTTAGGAAAGAAAATATTTTTCTAGGAAAATGATAGTATTTTCCGATATTCAGTTGAGACTTGAAAATAAATTAAAAAATATTTTTGTCATTTGGTATGGAAAATTTGATTTAATTATCCTCGTGCAATCTTTTTAATAACTTTTTTTTTTTATTTTTTTATTTTTATTTTTTAAAATGAATTTTTATTTTGTTTTTATTTTTTCGTTTTATTTTTTTTCTCTTCGTCCTTTTTCTTCTTCGATCAGTTGTGGATGACGGTGACCAGCTAAAGGTGAGTTCAAGCTTGTCAGCCTTAAAAAGGCTTGTCAATTTAGCGAGGCCCGAGGCTGGCGAGGCTTGACGTTCGTGCTCGCCGATCTAGTGAGTAGCCAGCTTGAGGTTCATTTGTGGTGGATGGCCGATCGCTAGCTTGCCTATGGTCAAGCTAGCAACTGACTGCGAAAGAAGGAAATACAAATTAAAATAATTAAAAGTTTGATTTTATAAAAGAAAAAACAAAGTAGGAGCTAATAGAGGTGTGATAGAAGAGAGAGTGAGTGATGAAAATAACCCCAGAATTTTAAAAGAAAATTATAAATATTATTCACGTCAATTCTAGCCGTGTTGATTATGTCACGTAAGACGGCCGGCATCTACTCAATAATTTCAGCTAAAATTGGCCAAATAAATTTAATTGGCAAAATTAAATATAAAGTCAAACCGTACCAATTTAGTACTTTTCCGTTAGTTTCCATCTAAGATAAGTTTTTTTCTTTTTTTAATTATTCCCAACTCGTACAAATGGTTGGTTTAGCATTTAAAATAATCAAATAATTTTGAGTTATCAAAGGGGATAGCGCCTCAAAGTGCATTAGATAAATCCTCACCGCTCGATGGGGGCGGAGGAACCGGTCATCGGCCGTCATGTTGAGCGGGAAATGTCGTGATTAAAAGAAAAGACGTCATGAAAGCCATGTAGGCTTCATCCTGAAAACAAGATTATTGGAGTTTTCTATGTGCAGGACGGAGAGCCTCGATGACGATCTAATCATGTCAAGATTGTTTTTTCTTTTTCCCCCTAATTTGTCCAGAACCGCTGTACGATCCGGGCACGGGGCATGCACGACATGTTTGCATATCTAAGCCCAACGTGGCCAGCCGATCACCATCTTCCCGAAGGTCAGAATACAACAAAGCCTCCTCCTCAAGTTATCTTCTAAGTTAGTCTAACCCATTGGCAAACGAAGCAACATAGAAAATAGGGAAATAATAATATAAAAAAAAAAAACGAAGCTCGGTTATACGTACGAAGGCGCCGTTGTTTTATTTCACGGGTGAAGAGATCGTTGCCGCAATTCCATCCCTATGCTGATCGTTAGAAAGTTTCTTGTTCGCTCCAATGTGATTCGAACTCGTGATCTCGTGAATAATGAGTAAATCTTTTACCGTTGGGATCAACTGCGTGTGTGGTATTATGTTCAATCTATTTGAGAGGATAAATAGTTATATTACACTCATTATATTAATAATTGAATAAGATCAATTATGTAATTTAACCTTCTTATTAATGATGCATGCTCTATTTTCCCATTATATATACCTCAACATCCTGCTTGGGCCGTGCGATTTAAGTCCTCCGATTGTATATGCTCAAGATAATTTTTCAAGCCTAATTCCTAGGTCAAGGTCTAACCACTTAACCTATATCTCTTCAGATACCTAACTTACGTAGGTTCTTAATTTCCCACTCATCAATGTCAATCCATGAATAGTATTCAATCTCATATAAAATTCGTGAAATAATTAAAACCTGAGAAAAATAATGAAAAAATAATCATATATTTATTACACAGGTATTAATTAAATTTTAAACTTTTTATTTGAATCAATTAAATTCAAAATCTTTTCATATTTTGTAAATTGATTGGATTGACTCAATCAATAAAACGTGAAAATATTTAAAACTAAGTTGGTATCAATTTTTTTTATACTTTTTCCTTAAAACCTCAAAGGAAGTAATATATTAACCTTCGAATATACCTCTTATATCACGACTCATCTCTCATTCTACGTGAGACTCGCCATAATCTTAACATGAATTCCAAGGTATCCGAGTTAGCCGGTTTTGCAAGAAACACACATATTCAAGCTTTTACATAACACCATCGCTGTAGCTCAATGATTTCAGGTCAAGAGACCGTCTCCTTCAAAGTTCCAAAACGCGAAAACCAACACACGAGTTCATTAGCCCACGGCACGTCCACCCGCAATTTCAAGAGGCTCTTCTCTAGAACTTCGACTCTCTCAAGAAGCCACAGGCTGTAAAGCCAAAGCTGAAATGAACAAAGGGATCTTAAATGACTTGTGGGCGTCCCCTCTCATCAATTCACAAGCCCCACGGTCTCAAGGAAATCACCTGTCTCTGCCCACCACCTCAAGCAAAATCCCACATGCTGCTTCCTCCTTCGCCAAAGCAAGAGAGAAAAACAGAAAGCTCCCCTGTGGTTCACACATTTGGTCAATAAAGTCATCACTTACTTTCTAAGAAAATGATGATCCACAACCCCCCCAAAAAAAAAAAAAAAAAAAGGCCCAAAAAAAAAAGAGGAAATGGTTGGACCAATGTAAACGTTGACTTACTGCTATGATTGACAATTTGGAGCACCCTCGGACACAGAATGATTGTTTATGATCATGGGGCATGACAACTTTCATGTTCACATGGAAATGGGGAACGCGTTGGAGGCAAAAGAAATGGGCTCTTGGCAACGTTGACCGTGTTTGGTCCTTTCCGATTAAATTGAATAAATTAGTGGCAAATCTAGGTTGAGCCACCAATACATGCTTTTGGAGCAAGAGAATATTATGTCATTGTTGTGTATCATCATCTCCTCCCTCATCATCACACATTAGACTTTCGGGTGAAGTGAACCGATTAGTTGGTCTTATAGAAAAGTAGAGGGATAGAGGGAAAAATCGCATATTTAATGGGCACAAATTGAGATGAATAGTGTTTGATGGGCATGAAAAAAGATGCCTGAATATAGGGCGCCACTCGATTTAGATAAAACTTTTGTGAAGTTCACATGATCTAGCGACCGTGGTATACTTGATTCGCACCCGCTCCATATACTTAGTATGGACACGCGTGAAAAAAAGAAGGATCTATTTTTTCTTTTATAAATTATAATTGGAAGTAAGTCCTCAAGAGCGAGCGAGACACACCCACGGGTTTGTGGGTCAAAAGTGAAAATTTTACGGAGACTTAAAGGGCACTGAAAGCTGGACTCTAGAAGGTACGATATAATGCTAGATTTTCTATCGATTAATGTGAAATGAAGAATGGTGAGGACGGAGTCTTCTTCTCTCCTCATAATATCTTTGAAATCTCTTTGCTTTTTCTTTGCTTCCCATGTTTTTTCCTCACCCTTTTTATACTTGTGGAAAAAGAAGAAAAAGGTAAAGAAGAAGGTAAAGAAGAAGGAAATGGGGGATGGTGAGTGAACTCCACCCGGTCCTTCTCCACCAAAACCAAAAAGCAAAAGCCTAAGGATTTTAATATTGGTTGTCTTGAGATCCCTATGTTAATCAATGTGTCAAGGGTCGCTTTACCCGAAAAGATTAGGTCTTTGGGGTTCACTATCTCCGCGTATATTCCTAACCAAAAGCGAAAATTAAAAAATTAAAAAATAAAAAAAATCCCAATTTAAAACTAAAAAAAAAAAAAAAATTGATAGAGAAAAGAAGAAAGTCGGTCCTTCTCCTCCCAAAGCCACGCCTAAAACTTTGCTCCATTATTTTTAATGTGAAATTATGGAATTTTTATCAATTGACCATCTTCTCTAGAGAGTTTTGGCCAAGGGAAGGGCTTTTTGATCACTTGATAGAACACGGATTATGGCTAGATGAATTTAATCCAACTTTTCATAGAAGTTGTATGGAATCGATTTGTGGTTTTAATAAAATGAAATAGATATATGATGACGCACATCATATTTGCCACTGAAAGGATAGAAGAAAAATGGAAACACCATTGAGGATTTCACTGGCTTTTTCTTTTTGTCATAGATTTCACTAACTTTGGAAAATAGGATTTGTGGAAGATCTTTCTCGACATTTAAAGTAATAGTTATGTCGCTGGAATAAATATTTTATCTATATTAGGATATGACAAAAAGTAGAGTTCTCGTGTTTCAATAGCAAATATAGTATAACGGTTGGACATAATAGTACCACAAATGCTTGTGGTTGTGAATGTAGAATGTTCCTATAATTAGAAATATTTCAATGAATATCCAGCCCTATTGAGCGCTTGTCTATTATTTAGTTAAACAAAAAGTATTTTCTCACTTTGTTATTTAATTATTTAAATTTTTAACAAAACTAGAAGAATCAATGGCAAATTTACTCGTCAACGTTTATATGTTGTGAGAATCTTGGGAGTTTTAAATTAAAATGAATAAAAGTACGCAACCAGAAAAATTTAAAAAGAAAAAAAATGGAAGCAAATCGAACCCTTTCTTCAAGACAAAATTTTCATAATAACATCCAAAATAAAAATGAATGTCTCTTAAACTTGTTCTAACAATCACCATAACACGGGTAATTCTCGATTCGCTCGTGTAAAAGCTCAAATTTCTATATAATTCACCAAATTAATAGCTTGTATTCTTGCTATGATGGATGGCACATAAATTGCGCAAGAGGTAATTGCAAAAGTCTCTTCCACGGATTGACTTTTATCTTGCAAATTTTACTTGGAATCCAAATTCAGTAACTCAAGCACTTTAATCCTTTAGAAAATTGAAATTCCCGAAACTCTCAAAGTCGGCAGGTACATTCGCACGCAATTTTTTTATCATGTTTTTTTCTCTGAAATTTGAACAATCTTTTAGAATTTCATGGGATCTTTCTCTTTCCTTTAAATGCAGAGAATCTGGAGATTTTTAAAAAAAGAAAAAAAGAATCGATTTATTTCCGAATTTGCACGCGTCAATCTCCCAGTCCCCTGCACCCGGGGCCCAAAAATGGCAAAAAAAGAAAAACAAAAGAAAAAGAAGAAAAAAAAACAAAGCGTGCACAAAATGGGCGTGTTGGATTCTTCAAGGGCGGACCAGATAAATACAAGCCAACCGAATTATCCAAAAATCCAAAAGCCCCGAGAATCCCCAACAGTCCAACCTGTAAATACCCCAAAATAAAAAAAATAATAATAATAAAAAGGCGAACCCCGCGTGGTCGTTTTTGACCCTACCCTCCGGTTAAATCCTTAACCACCTTCCCTTCCTCCCTTCAATCTCTCTCTCTCTCTCTCTCTCTCTCTCTCTGTGTTCTCTCTATTCTCTGCGTCATCGTCATCAACGTTCATCTCCTTCTCTCTCTTCTGCGACTTGCTCTTTCTCTCTCTAAAACCTCTCCTCCTCAAAGATATAACGGCATCTTCCCCCCCTCTTCCCTCTCTTCCCTTTCTCTCTCTATCTCTAGACCTCCTATCTCGGAGCAACCGAAAATCCGCGCCTGTTCCTCCTCGAAGATCTCCATCGCACGACCGCTTCCTCACGCGCGCGCTCCGAAGCGGCCCCGCTCCTGCCTCGTGGTCTCCGTCGGAATCCCCGGGGGCGCTGCCCGCGTGCGTGCCGTTCGTCGGCGGAGATGGTGGTGAAGATGATGCGGCGGTGGCGGCCGTGGCCGCCGCTGGCGGCGAGGAAGTACGAGGTCCGGCTGGTGGTGGAGCGGCTCGAGGGGTGCGATCCGGTGGCGCCGGCGGCGGAGGGCGGGGGGATGGCCGTGGAGGTCCGGTGGAAGGGCCCGAAGCTGGCCCTGATGGTGATGCGCCGCAATGCCGTGAAGCGGAACTTCACGAGGGAGGAGCGCGTGGGCGAGGGCGGCGCGGTGTGCTGGAACGAGGAGTTCGAGAGCGTGTGCACGCTCTCGGAGTACAAGGAGAACGCGTTTCATCCCTGGGAGATCGCCTTCACCGTCTTCAACGTGAGTTGATTTTCTTTTTGTAGGTTTTTTGGCGTTCTCTGTGGAGTGCTTGTTTCTTTTCTTGGGCTGATTTTGCTGCTAATTCGCGAGGAATGGCGCGCTCACGCGTGATTCATAGTGAAATTTGGGGGTTTTTCCGCATGAACCTGCGTGGATATGACTGGATCATTTACGTATCCGTCTGATGTTTTAATTTTTGGGGGAAATTATTGTTTGATGAGGTTTAGGTTGATCGGTGGTTTCGTGGATTTTTGTAATTTAAATGGTTGTCGCTTTCAAGATTATTGTTGTTGGTATTGCTTATTCCGTGGAAATCGAGGCGTGAAATTCCTGTTGGAGGATATGGCCACGCCTACTGGATTACTGGGAATTGAATCCTGGGTTTGGTTTTGCAAAATTTGTCTTTTTCCCCGGCCATGGTTTCTTCCCTCTGATGATTTCTCAACAAATTGAGGACGGATTTTGCTCATGTATTGACTCGGCAATGGACTTCTAGTTTAGGTTTTACCGGTTGCCATCGAGCTGGATTTTATGTCAGAATTATTTGTCTGGATGCAATTTCTAGGCTTTAGCCACATTTTTCCTGATCAAAATTAGTTAACTATGGTGACCCATTTTTAATTCATGTCTGGTCATGGCTGAGAAAACTTGTTCTTAGAGAGAGTATTTTGTGCAGTGCCATGGGTGTGTTAACTTTTAAAATAATCCTATGGATTATGATTGTAAGAGGCTCCGTCTTCCTTTGCTGAGCAGGGCTTGAACCAAGGATTGAAGAACAAAGTTCCGATCGTTGGAGTAGCATCGCTAAATCTCTCAGAATTCGCTTCAGCTGCGGAACAAAAGGAATTTGAACTGAGTATTCCTCTCACACTCCCTGGTGTTTCCACAGATTCTCCGCCGCTGCTGTCTGTACGTAATCATTTCTTGAAAAAATTATGCTTTATCTTCTTTTAGTTCCTTGATTATGAAAACTGATTCTTCCATCAACCATGCAGATATCTCTCAACTTAGTGGAGCTGAGAACCTCTCAGGAAGCTGCAAACCCGATCGAGAGGTCGATAGTGCCTAGTCAATCCCCACAGCAGTGTGGGGAAGCTGTTTCAGCAGAAAAAGATGAACTTTCTGCCCTCAAAGCGGGTCTTAAGAAGGTGAAGTTACTCACGGATTACATGTCTGCCAGGAGAGCCAAAAAGGCTTGTCTTGATGAAGAGGGCAGCGATGGAAAGTGTTCTGCCAAGAGTGAGGATGGAGAGTACACTTATCCACTGGATTCTGACTCTCCAGATGTTTCTGAGGAAGAGGAATCGGATGAAGGAAAGGAAAACTCCAACGTTAGAAAGTCATTTAGCTATGGAACACTGGCCTATGCAAATTGTGCGGGAGGCTCATTTTACTCCAATGCTAGAATTTCTGGCGAAATTGAAGATTGGATCTACTATAGTCATCGAAAATCTGATGTGGGTTGCTTAAGTAATGAGGATCCATTTGCTTCAGTCTGTGAACAATCACAGCCACAAGGTTCAAAGCGACGCATACTGTCCTGGCGGAAGAGGAAGCTGAGCTTCAGGTCTCCCAAAGCAAAGGGGGAGCCCTTATTGAAGAAGGCATATGCAGAGGAAGGTGGGGATGACATTGATTACTGTCGTCGCCAGCTTAGCTCAGATGAATCTCTCTCTTTGGGGGTAAGAATTTGCTTCTGATAGTTTTAGGATTTCTTTTTTTCCTTCACTTTAAGATTTTTGCCAAATGAAATGCTGGTCAAGCCGATATCTGTTGGAAATTTCATTGGTGCATCGAAAAGATTATTCGGTAGTTAACTTTCTATAATGCTGTCCTTTTTAGCAGGAGGGACTAGTTTATATATATCTTTGAAATAACTGTGAACCTTTCTTACAGTGGAGTAAGACTGAGGAAGATTCTTCTGCAAATCGATCATCGGTGTCTGAATTTGGAGACGATAATTTTGCCGTTGGCAGTTGGGAGAGAAAGGAGGTTACAAGCCGTGATGGACTCATGAAGCTTCAAACACAAGTCTTCTTTGCTTCCATTGACCAGCGAAGCGAGCGTGCTGCTGGCGAAAGTGCATGCACCGCCCTTGTTGCTGTAATTGCTGATTGGTTCCAAGCAAATCGTGATCTAATGCCAATCAAGTCCCAGTTTGACAGTCTCATCAGAGATGGATCATTAGAGTGGAGGAATCTGTGTGATAATGAAGCATACAGAGAACGATTTCCTGACAAGCACTTTGACCTTGAGACAGTTCTCCAAGCCAAGATCCGTCCTCTTTCCGTTGTTCCTGAAAAGTCATTTATCGGGTTTTTCCATCCAGAGGGTATGGATGAAGGAAGATTTGACTTTCTACATGGTGCTATGTCCTTCGATAACATTTGGGATGAGGTCAGTCGTGCTGGATCAGATGGTCCTAGTAATGGTGAACCCCATCTTTATATTGTCAGCTGGAACGACCACTTCTTCATCCTCAAGGTCGAACCAGAAGCTTACTATATAATCGACACGCTTGGCGAGAGGCTGTATGAGGGTTGCAGTCAGGCCTACATCTTGAAATTTGACCGGAGTACAAGTATTCACAAGCTGCTAAACACAGTTCAACCACCCGAGGACAAAACCGCCACTGATCAGAACAATCAGCAAACTGACCAGGTCAATCCCAAGGAAGAGGGTCCTGTGGCGGAAGGGGCAGTGGTTCCCAGGCCTGAAGAGCAGACCAAGACTAATGAGGCAGAGGAGATCGTCTGTCAGGGTAAGGAGTCATGTAAAGAGTATATCAAGAGTTTCTTGGCTGCGATTCCTCTGAGGGAGTTGCAAGCAGATATAAAGAAAGGCCTAATGGCATCGACGCCTCTTCACCAACGGTTACAGATCGAATTCCATTACACACGGTTTTTGCAACCAATGACCATGACTACCTCGTCTGCTGAGGTCGCGGCGCCAGCAGCTGTGCCGCAAGCTATCGAAGGTGCAACTGCAGAAGCAGCCTCCCCTGGTGCTTCCTGTGAATAGTCGAAGGGATAATTACTGACATGTTTGAAGTTGTTGAGGGTGTTGCATGATTAACCACGTGGATCTAATTTGAGCTCGTGCTTGGTATATAGAGGATGTCTGTTTTAACTCTTCCCCAGAAATGAAAAGTTTAAAATTTCCAATGTCTGAAACCATCTGCTTGCATTTTTTTTGTGGGTTTTCTATTTCGTTCTAGACCGATCGATGTCTTTGGATTATCTCAGTCGTCGCAATCCGCTTTTCAAAATCTGAATTATTTGGGAGCAGCTCTCTTGTTTAGGCATCTTCCCAATGCCCTTTTAGCTTAAAAGACACTGGGAATTCCCAAAATGTCCCGTCATTGTACCCATTCCTTTTATTATTTTTTGTCAATTTGATGTGCTCCTCACAATAAGGTGGCGTTCACCAGAACATTTGGAATCATCAGAGAGAGACCCAATGCTCAAGATTACGGTCTGGAGGTAGAAATTCCTTTCCTAATGTGCTGTTCCATTGCAAGCTGTAAGGGATCAAGGCCAAGGCCTACTTCCTATATTTGGTCTATGTGGGCATATGAAGATTCTCTCCAATGTTGCCCTTGTTTTTGAAGATATTTCACGGCCCACTTTACAACCGAACATATTTGCATATTAAAAAAAAAATTAATTAATTAAAATTCTTTAAAATGATGTCTCCGTAAAAGGGGTTGTCCTTGGGCCCCTAGGCGACTCCAAGTCCATGAATGCACGTTTTCGGGATATACCGTCTCAGATGCCATCCTTTGATTGTCCTCTTTGATTTATTCAAGTTGAATGGTCTCTGTGCAACAGTTGCTGTCTTGAGGTTGAGGCAACTACGATCTTTTGAACAACCCACTCCACGCTCACGTAATTTCGCTGGAAGCACGACCCTTCACTCTAAAATTTGGAGAACTTAACGGAGAGGACGAGACCGATTCTTTGAATTGTAGTAGCCGCTAGGATCTTCCCTCCATGTCCGCTTCTTATGAGCTTCTGATTTAGAAGAATCTGAAGTATATCATCCACATGCTGTTCTTTGTAGGCCGGTTCAGTTGCCTTCTGTTTTGTCATTAGATTTAGCAGCTGCTGACTACGCATTATGTTAAACATGCAACTATTTTTTTCTTCAATCTTCTTTCGGCAAGGTTGATGAAGTTCACTTATAGCAATCCCGGCCCACAATAAGATGATTTTCGTGCTTACACGTGCCAGCGCGCGCGCATGCGCACGTTTGGTGTTTCTACAGCTCAGTAATAAGTGATCAAGATCTTTTTCCCTGCAATAATTTCTCGCCAATTTCACATTTCAAAACTAGCGGCTCATAGCTTCATGCTCATCGCCATTCTGAAACATAATGTTCCGAAATGCATATACACGCTGTTTTAATTGTCGATCTTGGCAGTTCCCGAGGGCAACGTACAGCTTTATGTGGCCACCGCAAATTTGGGTCGATCATGGGGACGCAGAAGAGAGATTGAACAGTATGTGAAAAGAAAAAGGAGAAGGGATAAGAAAAGTTCCGAGCCCATGAATAAAGAACCTAACGTGGTGGCATGATTAGCGAGAGAGGTCCACCACTTTCATTGGAAGTAAGCTGGCAAAGGAAGGAGACCGGGATTGGAAGATGTAGAACCCACCTTCGTTTTGTGGAGTTTTGGTGAGGAACTAATGGCCTGCTTTTCTCCTTTGCGTATGGACCTAGACTGTCCAAAAGCTTTGACTAAACCTCAAGTCGTGTCAGCTCGGACATTGACATTTTCACAACCACTTCTAGCTGATTGATGCAAGCTTTAACATAGAAGTGCCTATCACTGATGTAAATTGCATATATATGCAAATAAAACAAATAATTTACTGAGGTCCCCAACAGGACGTTCTCATCTTTTTAAGTATGGTAAGATCAGACATCTAATCACACATAAGAATGAAAAAAGTGGTATCGACAATTTCACTGAAATTTTCTTATTTGCATTAGGATGAACGTAACCTATGATCTTCTGACTTACAATACCAAATGACGGTTCTCATGCTGTAAAATATACTTATTCACCGTATACATTCACCCTTTAATCGGGTAGATGTTTTTATACTTAACGGAAGAGAAATAATAAATCCAAACTATATCCTTGCAGCGTCATAAAAGAACCTACATGGCTTGGCCTTGATGTCATTTACTAGTGGTAGGGTTCTTCGTTGTCGTTTTCCAAGTTCAAGATCCGACTCCCAATCTCTGTTAGAATCTTTCAGAAGTAGTGTCCCTCCCCATGATTATAACCTTCCATGTCCATGCTGTTTCCCTAAATGCAGTACATTTTGATTGGATACTGTTCGGTGTTTTCTTCTGAGGTTAGAGACTTTTGGTCTCCTGGCAAGCCAAGCTCTTATTTGCTCTCCTTATTAACTAAAGCCAAGACAGTACAGATATAAGAGGACATGATAATGGCCACATGTATTCATCATGAAAGAATGTGGAAAAAGGTATATGTCAAACCCTTTATCCTAAAGCTGCTGGGTGTGGGCATGATCAACGACGCTCCATTTTATGCCAAACAGTGAAAAGTCAAGTTTACCGCAGACTAGATGAATCAAAACTTCAATCCCACGTTGCTTACCAAATTAGTTGAACTTCACAATTTCAAGATTTGCGCGGGAGGATAGATAAATCAGTTCTGGTCTTTTCCTCGTCATTAGCATGAACTGCAAGATTTCTTCATCCTTCTGATGCCAAAACTAGTGGTGCTTAATGCAGATGAATACATGAAACACACTCTTTTCTCTCCCAAAAAGAGGGATATTTGCCTACATTATGAACGCTTGGTCCCTAATCAGTTAATCTAATTTACTGTGCGTCAATGGCAATCATCCTTCTGTGGGAATTTATTTGAAAACAAAGACGAAGGGATTCAAAGTTCACCCAGAACCATCTACGAAACACAGTTCACACGATAGCGCTAAATTATACAACTGCATCAATTTAATTTGATGTAAGCAGTTAATTCTAGGTAATATACATCATCAGGAGGATCACAACTGCAGACTATCCGCATAAGATTTCTCAGCAACATGTGGGGCACTTGATCAGGCCATTTTCGTTGCACTCAGGGCACCGAATCCACGATTCCTCCTCCCTGTCCCTAACCACCCTGCAGCTTCCATGGCAAGCCAAACATATCACGAATCTTACATTGGCACATTGAACGCATGTACTCTTTGAGAGGTCAAGTGGAATCCCTTCGAAAAGCTTCCTCAAGCTCCCTTGCTCATGCAGTGTGATGACTTCGTCGGCTCCTCCAATGCACCTTCCTCTGATGAACAGCTTCGGAGGGACCACTCCCTGGCCGAGGATCTTCCGCAGCTCCTCCAGATATTGCAGGTGCAACGACACATCCCGCTCTTGAAAGTTGATTTTAAAACTCCTCAGTAAGAACCGGACAGCATTGCAGTCCTCAAACGTCTTCCGTATTCCTGTCAAGCTTGTCGTGTAGAAAATGACCGAATCTCTTCCTCCTGGTGGGCACTTCTCCTGAAAGTCCAAGAGAGACAGGTGATAGCGCTCCTTGTTGTCCCCAGAATCCTCTATCCTGAGCTCGTCTTTCGCTATTCCCTGTAAGGAATCAGCCTGAAGACTACAGGTTTCGTAATCGGTTGTGACATCTAGTGCTGAAAATGGGAATTCATTGTCGCCTTCTGCATCTGAGAAGATCTCCTCCTCCAAGTCATCCGTGGCGGGTGTTGTTGCTGCTGATCCTAGGGAGGATACGACCTCCTCCTCTTGGCCATTCTTGAGACCTGTAATGCAATTCTGCACGACGGGTCCGTCAACTTCACCCCCCTGGTGTCCTTCATTGTGAATCGGTGGCGGGCAGTGACCATTCTCATCAGATAGTTTTCCGGCATGGCTTAGCTGAACGGCTAACCCACGCCTAAGAGTGCTTATTGTCGAAATGAACTTCAGTTTCTTCAAGAACCTTCCCTTCATTCCCGTCATGCCTTGAGTAAAACGAAATGAAAAGGATATGCTAAGGAGCAAGTCTATCTCCGAGACAGGATCGAGTGAAACGATGGAGGGTAAGGCAAATGAATTGTCACTAACAACGACTGCTACTGCTAGGAAAATGAAGGAACGTTAGGTCCATGAGTTCTCTTCCGGGCCAATTTGGGTGGATAGTGAAGGCTTAAGAAAAAGGGTCAATCAGCTTTGCTTTTTGAAAGTTGTGTGCAATGTGCATGATCACGCCGGATGGTGTGTAGCTTTGAGACTGGCCCATGTACCATACCTTCAATTTCTCTCTCACAGTAGCATGTTGACCCTCCACCAACCAAGTTAGGGCCAATCATGATGGTCTTTTGCTTTGCCTTCGGTGAGGGTGACTCTCCTTCAAAGGGTAAAATGCTACTGTAGCCATGTTCTGTGCCCTTGTGTGCTTTTAACCGCTCTCCAGTTTTGCTTCCAAAGCAAAAAAAGCTTCTGGTGTGATTTAATAGATAATGCCATGCAAGGCAGACATGATTGTACCCACAGACATGATTCACTATGCTCTGCTAGCGCAAAGTTGCTTTTGGAGTCCATCTTTTCACTAATTTGGAACCTTCCCTGCAGCATGTTTATTATATGTTTTGCATCTAGACTGTACAAATATAATAGTCCATTTGAAATACTTCGGTCCGCAAATCAATTCACCGAAAAGTAATCTGGCTACTCGTGTTTTGTTTCGTCGGTGTCGGGGGTCAAGACAAGGGATGCGGTAGTTTGCCAAATCCATATTCGATTTCAGGAAATATTGGGGTAATTGTCGATTTTGTCACATCTCCTTAGCGAAGACATAAAATACTACCCAAACAAGTCACAGGACATAGGCGCAAAAGGATAGGGGAAAGAAAACAAACCTCAATTTGTAGCATCACATCTTTTGAGAGGCGATTCTAGTGTCGCGAGTTGACAATTTCCTGACCAAGGAGCAACCCACGCGACACTTGATGAGCTTGAACACTAGGCCGGCCATTTATCGATAGATCCCTCCGAAAGATAGGCGAACTGCGTTCTCCTCATCAACCATGCCGCGCTCATTTTAGTTTGGGCATTTAGTTTCTCAAGTTGGACATAATCATGGCTATAATAAGAGAAGTGGTATTAGCTTCTGACTAATTTATGAGGCTAATCTCATTTCCGAAGATCATCTGAGATGATCATTTTGTCATCCCCGTATTCCTTAAAAAGCACCTTGACATTATGCCATGAACCCATTTTGTCAACCCATCTATATCTCTCATGCTTCACTCCCATCCACAAAGCTCCACTTTTCAGTCCATGTGGGTATGGGAGAAATCCGACATAACATTCTCTTCCACCTAATATTAGCAATGCTCTTATTGTAGGTTATTCTATTGATTTGTTGCGTTTTTCTAATCATAGACTTGGATGAATGGGCAAACACTCGCCCAACTAAACACGTCAGTCCACTCCATGATGGCTTTCCTCAATCAAAACTATTTGCGAATCTCCAATCACTTGTGTTCTTGCCGACAAGCATGGCATCACAAGCCAATTGTGTTATCCTTGATAACACTTGTTTCGCCTATTAGGCTTCTCCTGATCTTAGCAAACTAAGGGAGGTTTATTTTATCGTTGGAAATGTGGCAACAAGTCTCTTCTTAGCATTCACCTGTACAATTTTAGAAACCTATCGTAATACTTATACCATTTGTCACGATAAGTTTTCTAGTGGAGGACGAGCCCTTAGGGGCTCCTGATGAGCCGAGTGAGCTTTCTCTCATTATACTGTTCTCAAGGATGGTATGGCAAATTCCCTTCTCCTAATCAATCATATCATGCCCATTTTAATTTGGACATCCAGTCTCTCAAGTGAAACATGTCAATCACTTCAGCCAAAAACACTGATTTTGACACGCCATGACCATCATAAAAAAAATGGCATCAGCTCTTTACCAATTTATGCATAAAAGGCTCATCCCGCTTCAGAGATCTCCGAAGATGATCATCTCACCGTCCCTAGATTTTTAGCACCAACACCCTAATGCTATTCTCACAAACCAGTTTTGTCAACTCTTTTGGAACTCTGGCACTGCACCATGTGCCACAAAGCCCCAAATTTTCAATCCACATGAATATGGTAGAAATCGAACTGTGGCACTAGGCCTATAGTACAAAAATTTAAGAATGACAGTAGACGAAAGTAGACAATTCATCAACACTACAGATCCATGTTTTGCATCCCACATCGACTGGACTAAATCGGTACAATAAGGCACCCTGCACATACGGTGCACTACGATTACGATCCTGTATCAAGTGAAGGACCGAACGAAAAATGGTTTATGCGCCCATTTCCCAGGCCTTAAGAAATTCACTGGGGCTCAGAACTTGCTGTAGCTCGCGTAGGTACTAGACGATGGACTCCATTTTCGTTCAGGTAACCTTAAGGCTCAGAGCTCACCTTTTTGTTTGCTTGTTTCAGGTTCTAGCAATGGCACGGATGGTTTTTCCTTTTCAGCTTGGATGCCGTTCGTGCAAGTCTCTCAAGTGGTCAATTCACGCATGCAACACACCGTGGGTCGAGACGTTTCAGAGGAATTTTAACGGAGGCAACGTCATCATACATGCGTGACAAGCCAAAGTGATAATTCAAGAATCTCTGGAACATAACGGAGTTACAAGACGCACGTCGAAGTATTCAACACAGAAATAGGTTCGGAAGAACAGACTCTTAACGAAACTCTCTTTTGTACACTATTATGGTAACACTCATGAGGAGACATTAACCACTTTCCAGAGCTTTTTAGCTATCGGCTACAGATGAAGCGAACCCGATGCTGAAATCAAAGGCGATGCAGGTCAGCTCTGTCTTGCTCTCATCATACATCTTCATCGTGAGGGAATAAGAACCCTGCACATTCAAGCACTTATAAGCAACGCTGCAATACACCAAAAATAATAAAGAAATTCTCCTTTCGGGGTTGATAAATAAAGGATTAATTCAACAGCTGTCTAGATATATGACCATAAAATTGGCAGAACGTCCAGGTCCAATTGTAGGGAAAACGAAAACCAAGATTTGATATAGTTGCCAAGCCCAGGCAGGGAAGGTGCTTTCAGTCCCTTTTTTTCTTTTTTTCTTTTTTTGGGTTGAAAGGGTGCTTTCAGTCCTTGAAAGGGGCACAAGCAAAGTGAAAGCGAAAATGAATGTAAGAGGACAAAGTTGGGCCTTAGCCATGATGATATTATCTGGTGAACCCACCCCAGCTATGTCATATTGTTCTCTAATATATCAGCATTCACATTGACAATATGGATCAATGAAGAAGAAGTAGATAATTAATTCCATCAACTGCAATGCTAAGTTCTCTTCTACAGTAAATATGTTAACCACAAGGGAAATCACCATTCACATTGCGTACTCTGTTACTTCATCAGAAAAGAAGACCACACAGCATTACTGTTGTAATGAAGGCTAAATGTGTGAAAAAGTCTAACCATTTTTAAGAACAAAATGCGAAACAAACAAAATAAATCATAGGTAGCATGTCTTCAATTAGATGACTTCCTAGCTTTTCTTTTCTTGGAATTTCACCAATCCAAGGATTGTTATTGCGATATAACTTTTTTCCAACTAAAGTGCATCTTCCCTCAATTTTTCAACTGATGGAAGATGGAAAAACAAGCATGGCTTCCTTCGCTTCCTCAGGATATAAAAACTACTTTAGCGTTCAATTTGCAGAATTGAATCCAAACATAATCATCAAGAGAATGACTTACAGGCGGAGTAAATCCAGGCAAAACTTGTGAATGAGCCACAACAAAATCTCCCCCTGTTACAGGGCAAGATGTCTCCGTACAAAGGTCATGGGTCTCACTGTGAATGTGCCATCCAAAGTATGCGACATCAATCACCAATTTCCCTCCGCTGATTGCTTCGTCTACATGAAAGAAAAATCAGGAGGTAGTTCATATGTCAATTTTAAGGGAAAAAGAAGAGGACACAAGCATGTTAAAGCAATCGCCATTCCATATACGTTCATCCAATACTTCTACTTGAATGATCTAACCACAGGAAAAAAGGATATTGGCCAGATTTTTCCAAATGAGCAGCTTAGTCAATGCAAGCCAAGCAGAAGCAAGAACGCCCTCTTTCATCGAGATACTTTTCCAAACAGATATGTAGCAGAATAGAATTTTGAGTTCTTAGTTGTTGTTTGAAGTGCTTTCTTTGACTATGGTGAAACAACTAAAGTAAAATGAGTTCTCAGTCTCTATTTGTATGAAACCTTGTTAATCAGAATAATATGCTCCTAAGCTTCGGTATTCTGTATCAATAACAAAAGCCACCCTTTACAAACGAATTCCAAACCAGATGTAGCAAATGAAGGAGACAACCATGATCACCAGCAAAAACAGCTCACAGGACATTCAGATTTCAACCAGCTGAGTTCCAGTAAACAGACATGCCTGACAAAAGAATCATCTGCTATCTAGATCCCACAATTTCTATACCTCCAAACCATGCTCAACATGACTTCAAGAGGGCTATTCAGATAACCAATAAAATCCAAGAGCCCAGACCGTTTGACATCAATCATCACGATATAGCTGCTTAAAAAAAACCCTGGTACAAGCATATGGAATACTGAACATAGGAGCAGAATCAAACAGTGCATGTCATCAAAATTAATTACCAAAACCAACTTAATAAAACCCATATCGAACAATCCACAAGGTGACCGGCCGAAACAGTACCAGTGGTCGCGGCAATACTGAAGGTGGCCGGCTGGCCTCTCGCCACCGGAGAGGGCGATATCTCCACTCCAGAGACCTTAACAGCGTACTCCGTCTTCTTATCTGTTTCTCAGAACAAAACCCACACATCACATCAGCTCCAAAACTTCATTCTGAATACACATAAACACCGTCAAAACACAACAAGCCATCACGATCGTCAACAGTTTCCCGCATAAAACGAAAAAAGCTAAGAACTTTCATATCCTCAACCCCTCAGCAGGTGAAAAAAATCCCTAATTCAGCTCAGACACCCATCGAGCAACACGCTACTGGACTCCAGCACGGAGGAATTCGAAAGGAATCAAAGCACGGGGCGATCAAGAAAAGGGTACTGAACCGCAGTAATTGACGTCGGTGGCTCGACCGAAAGGCAGCAACAGGCAGAGCGCCAGAACCGCGAGCTTCAGCTGCACCATCTCCATCGCCTCGCAAGCAGACCGAACTACCGATCGAGGGCGGCACCGCGAGTTCTACTGGGTATCGAGTCTGGAAGACAGGCGGAGGCGAAAGAGGATAAAGACGCGATTTTTACTTCTGGGTTTTCTTCCCCGTGGCGTCTGCTTCTGGTTTCAATATCTACACTTGGGATCTGGTGTCAGCAGGTGGACGCCATTGAACGTTAGGTAGATGCCATGTTTCGTTTTCTTGAAAAATCAGCCGCCCGCGGTCAAAGACGGTGTTGATTCCTTGGCTCTCTGTGCAAGCAAAGCGTTAAAAATCCGAATTTTTGCCGTTTTTAATGGGTGAAGTCGAGATTAGTCGAGCAAATCGAACGACGGCAGCCGTGAACTAGTGAGTTCAGTTGATTCTTTGTCAAATCGTCCTTGATGTCCGAATCGCGCACGGTTGATTTTTGTCTCCAAGAATGATTTATCTCCTTTCGATGTCTACGCAATATGCAATTACCATTTGCTTTTAAGTAAATTTCACAATTAGATTTTTCGCATTCTCCTCAAAACACGATTTCACTGAGCATTAGCCACTTGAAATGACGTTGATTGTGCAATGACACCAATAGGTAAAAGAATTTGACCGGTGGACAAATCTAAGCTGTTGAATGACGAGAATTTAGGGTAACATTTTTGTACCTTAGAAAACTCCTTCACAAAGCAAGGAGAGAGCTTCCTCTAGTCATCTGTTTGATCTCAAGGTTGAGGAAGCTCTAAAGATTTGACGGGCTTGGACACGATTTTTAGGATTTGACCAATGGGCCAGCTAGCCTTATTGGGCTAGAAGCTTCATAGGCCCGGCCCAAGCCCACATTATGTGCATTCCATTGACGCGATAAAAGTCACCCGGATCCGAAAGCGTGACCAAACAAAACAAATAATAAAAATAATGGACAAGTGTAATAACATTTCTTAAAATTTATCGTGATTGAGTGCTAAAAATAAAAATAAAAAAAGAAGAAGAGAAATTTTTAAATATTTTCTTCCTCAAATCTTACTTAAATTAGATTAAGAAAAGGATAATTTTTTAATAAAAAACCCACGTTAAAAAAAAGAGCCACATGCCCTTGCTAGTGACCGTGCCACCCATCGCCAGAAAGGGTCAATGGAGGTCGTTGGGGCTAGGGGTGTCAATAGTTTGATTGGTTTGGGTTTTTAGGAAACTTGAATGAATCGAATTGAACTATTTGGTTATGTATTAGCTTTAAATCGAATTGCGATCCCAACTAAAAAGACTCAGTTTGTTTCAGTTTTTCGCCTTATATTAAGAAGATGTTTAGTGACAAAGAAGAGAGATTGTGTAAATTGTAATACTAAGAAAATGAGTGATTTTCGATTCCATTTGGTTAACTGAACCGAAACTCTCCAAACTAGAAAAAAAAAATAGTTATTTTTCAATTATTCGATCCAAATCGAATTGAATAAGAAATCCACGGAAATTTAGTTTGGTTGAAATTTTGATTTCGATTCGGACCTTGCTAGTGAGGCCTTGTTAAGGCCGGTGGTGGCCACTGGCAAGGGCTTTGTGTTTTTTTACCTTGGATTTTTTTCTTTTATAAAAGTTATCTTTTTTAATTTTCCAACTCCAATTTAATTGAAGAAAAATTTAGTTAGCAATTGCATAGAAAATTTAAGAGTCAGTCTTGACCCTCTAATAAAAATAATATTAAACTGTACGTGCATATTAGGACCATTATCACTAGACCCACATAAACAGCGTTTTAAATTGGACTCGGGCACGGGAACATATGAGCTTAATTGAATTAGCTGCACTAAAACCCGTGGGAATTGAAAAATTTGGGCCAAACCCATTTGAAAGTTTTTGGCGATCGCATCATTTTTCACACGCAGAAAAGTCATGTTTTTTTTGACCGGCCGATAAAAGAAAGGAAAGACAGACACCGTAGATACGCATACGTCGTTGGGAAAATAAGGGGAGTTCTCAGCACCCGGAAAACATCCTTCCGGCGACCGAACACCTCAGCCGCGTCGGTCCAAGCGAGTTCTTGCAATCGCCCGGCGATCCTAATCAGGTCCAACCGAAGTCCCGGCCGCTCGATGAACTCCTTAGGCGAACCACAAACCGCCGCCTAGGCACGACCAAGAGTAGAATCGACACTGATGCGAGGTGGCCGGATAATACTCGGCGGCAAAGGAATTCGCCGGCTGAGGAAAGAACGACGACGACACAGAGGTGGGGAATTCGAATAACTTTCTTTTGATCAAGCCTTCCCTTGCCGTGGCATTGTCTCCTCACCCTGTGCTTCCCCTCGGCGGTCACCCGTTTTCGGTTCGAAATTTTAATTTAGGTAATTGCTATTATTTGCTAAACCATATTGGATTCATATGTTTGATTACCTTATTAGAGATTACTAAATTCTAACCTCGATTCGATGTGATATTTTAGGCGTCCCCGAATAGGAAAATCCCTTGTTTAAATTGCATATAGTTGAGGTACGTAAAATCAAATCCTTGACCACTGCATCTCGTTTCTTATTTTGAGCTCAGGTGAAGATGTGGATTATATGAACTTGAATATTGCATGCTATTAATCTAAGAAACTTTCGTTTTGTAAAAAGTACCAAAAAAATTGTGTTTCCCATTAGGATCGATTGCATTCATGTCAACTTCTTAGTTCAGAATTGCATATCTGTAATAATCAGGAGAATCACTTAATTTAGATTAGGAATTAATATAATTTATTCATAATTTAAACTTGGTAGCCACTTATTTTAACCGGTTTTCCATTTTAGCTTTAAAAGAAAAATCATAAAAATAACATTGCATATATATCATATAAAATTAGTTAGATAATTGCCACATCATTCTATGTCGTGTCATCATATCAATGTCTTTTAGTTATTGCATATCTACTCTACCTATCTCTGAAAATAAAATAGAAAACTTGTACATACGATGAGTGAGTCAGTGACATATCGAATCACAGCTAAAAGTACCCGGTATCATAGCTATTAGTTCGTTAATATATTAGATTCTTCCTAAGTCCACGTTTCCTCGTCATTCCCCAAAAGCACTTGACATCTCTACATTACGTGTGTGAGTGCGTCGCAAAGTACGTCTTAATAATTAAATCACGTACAACTTGGCACAGATAGGGAGTGTTTGTGTGTTTGATGTTAGCTGTCATGGAGAGGTTTCTTGCGGGCAATCCTCGTCCGTCCCTTTACACAATTGGCCTTTTCATCGGCCTGCAGTCGACTTTTCAAACAAGCAAGTCATGTTAACGTCCTTAACCCGGTCTCGCTAATATTGTTCGACCTACTTTTCGATTCAGCATTTAACTCTATTTTTCGAGAGTAAATGGACTTGTACAGAGTTAACGTATCTATCATTTGGGCACCTAATATTTTCTCAAGAGAGTTTAAGGAGGGGAAAATGGGACCATGTCTTCTTCAATCAAATCACGCGAAGCAAGCGTCTCTACACGGAAAAAGATCAGCGAACCCTCGTTGACCCGCCACCCCGAATTCTTACATAGACATTTTCTAACATCATCGACCAGAAAAAAAGACAAAAAAAATAAAATAATAAATAAATAAGAAAGAAAAGCGTGAACTGCATTCACATGCAATCGCCTCACATCGCTCTTCCTTCATCCCCAGATGCACACCACCTTTTAAATTTAACTCCCCCCCCCCACCCCCCATCCACCTCGTGTCGCCGTTGACTTTTTCTCCCTTTTCTTCTTGAAACATCGCATTGGATCTTTACATCACAACAAACCCTCGAAATCATATGACAGCTTCTTCGCTCGATCCGATCGGCACCCTAATCGCCGCCATGGCCGAGCCGAGCCCTCTCGATATGATCCTCCTCCCTTTGCCTTCTTAGCACACCCGGAAGCGACTCGAGCGGATATGAACAACTCCACCGGCTCGCCGGGCGGCTTCCTCGGAGCCAACAACCTCGGAGGCTTTGGCTATGGCGTCGGCGTCTCCGTCGGCATCCTCCTCCTCATCACCACCATCACCCTGGCCTCCTACTACTGCACCCGGACCGTTGACCCGGCGCCCCAGCAGCAGCGCAACATCATAAACGTCCACCGCCGGCGGGCGTCGCGAGACGGGGCGAGGGCAGCGGCGGATGCAGTGGTGGTCGAAGTGGGCCTCGACGAGGCCACCATAAAGAGCTACCCGAGGCTGCTCTACTCGGAGGCGAAGCTGAGGAGCTCGGGCTCGACGGCTTCCTGCTGCTCCATATGCCTGGGGGACTACAAGGGCCGCGACGAGCTGAGGATGATTCCGGACTGCGGCCATCTGTTCCACCACGAGTGCATCGACCCGTGGCTGAGGATGCACCCGACGTGCCCCATGTGCCGGAATTCTCCCATGCCCACCCCGATGCCGACCCCGCTGGCGGAGGTGGTGCCGCTGGCTACTAGGAGGGACTGATCTCAGATCGAACGACAATCCCGGGATGGATATGTAGGCAGCCCTTTAAAAGAAAATTTCCCCTTCTTGTTCCTTTTTTTTTTCCAGAAGATAGGGTTTTTACTGGATCCTTATTAATTGTTTTATCATTTTTTAAAACTGGATCTAGATCTAAGTTCTCTCGATTCTTTGTATTATAATGTCATTCTTTCTCGCATGGAACACATTTCCAGGAATTTTAAGACAGTCTATCCGGTAGTCTAGGCACGAACTGATGATGCGCTCGAAGTCATCGTCACCTGATTTTACAGACACCCGATGTGCTTTCTTCCTACCACTCAAAACAGAAGGCTTAACCCCAGCTTCCCTCGAGAAAATACTGGGCGCGGCCGCGGGTAGCCACCTCATCAGTGCACAAGTCCATTCCATGAGCGACACGCGTCGCTCGCGGGCCCACTTGTTTTCTCCAGCTTCTGTCAGCTTCTCAGACGTCGCTCGCGGCGTTTTTCTCTATAAGTTTTACTTTTACCAACGGCCGTGTCGGATCCGTGGCTGTTGACTAGACTTTTTCCCTCCGACCGCATGAAAGGAGTGGAGCGTTTCTGTGGCCATGGTTTGGTTTGGTGGACGGGACAGCAGTTGTGGAAGTTGCGTCCGCAGGGTGGGTGTGGTGTGGATGGTTGTCTGTCGTTGACGAAACGTGCGAGGGTGTGTGGGTGGCTCGTTCTGGTGGCTGTAGAGCACCGGGCGGACCATCCTATGTTTGATGCTATGCAAGTCGAAGGAGTGAAATTTGAAGCGGAAAGGCGCGCGTTCTCAGCGTTCTCATTTCGTGAAATCTGTCTCCGCGGCTTTTTCGGCGGAACCTATAGGCGGGTGGCGATGTTATCAATAGGAATAGCAAAATAGCACGTGAGGAACGGAAACTATATAGAGGACTCCTACCTACCGCTATAAAAACTCTTTTATTCTCGGCTATGATTGTACTATTTGAGATCTATGTTTGGGGTAATTATAAAACAAAGTCTCGAATTTCCCGCACATTTTAATATGGTCAATTTAGTTTTAAATGTTTGTTCATGTATTTCTATCAGTTAATTTTGATTGGAAATCGTGACGCGTGAACATTTGGTCATGTTACGTACGACATTTATGACGCTAACGTAGACAATTTTCTATTTATAATTTTTTCATTAATTTCTATGAATTTATTATTTTATTTGATTTTTTCCCTTTTTTTGTTTTGACTATGACTCTCGTCGGAACTGGGCAAGGACCTCGCAGGGCTCTAGGTGAGGGCATCGCGGTGCCCTCATTTGTGGCTGGTGACCTTCGCTACCCACCACTGAGGCTGTGGACCAATAGAGGAAAATAAAGGAAAAAAGAAAAAAAGTTCACAAAAATTACTAAAAAATTACAAAATTACAAAAATTATCCACATCAGCACCGCCTGTACCGCATACAATGATTAGCATATACATTAGCAATTTTCAGTTAAAATAGGATGGAATAACTATGTTGACATATCGTCAAAAAGTTTAGGATTAAAATAATACCATTATTTGCGGAGATGTTTTTTTAGTATTCTCAAGCATGGCTTCACCATCTACTTGTTTGATCACATTATGTCAAGCATTTGAATTATATATATGTATTTTTTTTTCGAAGTGATACTTCATAGAAAAGTTATATTTTAAGTAAGGGTGATCGATTCTCGATTTAATCCAATTTGAAGGCAGGACTGAGAACCAGATCGGGAACTGAACTGGTTCAATGGAACTGATCATTTTATTCCACTACTTGATGCTATAAAACTATGAAGAATTTTTTTTTTAAAAAAAAAAGCTGGTTACTTTTATTTTTTCTGAATAAATAATAAAAAAATTATGTGGCCCGGTTCGGGTGGTCCGTTTTGCACACCCCTATAATTTTGAGAGCACCTAAATTCTCTCTCTCTCTCGTAAAATTAAAAAGGAAAAAAAAAAGATTTCACCTATTGTAGCCAGCCCAAGTTCCCAACCCAGTCCGTTGCGAAATTCTCTCTCGGCCCATATCGCGGCCCAGATGGGGCCCACTACAGTCTGTACTCTCTCTCTCTCCCCCCGTGTCTGTGTCTCTCCCTCTCCACCGCCGATAAGGAGCGCCACGAACGGCGAGGTCGATCGTTGCAGCAGCAGCATTCACCAGGAGCAAAGAGTGATGGCAGCCGCATTCCGTCAGCCTCGCCTCCTCACCGCGGCGGCGTCCCTGCTGGCGCTCCTGCTCGCCTCCTCCCCCTCCTCGCTGCGGCCGGTCGAATCGGCGGCCGACACCAACCGCGTCTACTCGCCCTGCGCCGACACCACGGTCCAGCGGTCCGACGGGTTCACCTTCGGCATCGCCTTCGCCCCGAGGCTGTCCTTCTTCCACAACGGCTCGCTCGAGCTGTCCCCCTGCGACCGCCGGCTCTCCCTCTCCTCCGCCACCTCCCAGGTCGCCACTTTCCGGCCTAAGGTCGACGAGATCTCCCTCCTCACCATCAACACCTCCTCATTCTCTCCGGTCTGCTTCTCTCTCTCTCTCTCTCTCTCTCTCTCTCTGTGCGGTTACTGTCTAGTTGATTTTTCCCTTTTGTTCACATCAGTGACGGAATGTTTTTGGTGTGTTGAGCAAATATTAGATGAAATACTCGGGGTTTGGTTGGAGGAAATCATGCTCGGATGAGAATTTTGTGCTTGCTTCCCTTTTCTGGTTCATGTTTGCGCAGATTCTACTTATACAATGGCAATTCTGGCTGAATCTAGTGCGATGGCTTCCGATTTTGGTGGTGCTTTGAGTTGGCTGAGACTGTTTCCTATGATTCGATGGAGGAAATGTTGCGATCGGATTAGCGCTATGGATTTGTTATCGGCAGATGCATCCCCTGTGCTTGCGTTTCTAATGCCAATGGAGATTTAATTAATGCACTGATCATATGTCCTAGTAAGTCCCGGCATGTTTGAGAGGAGTAGGGAAGTCTGAAAATTTATGATGTTTCTCGATGGGATTGATACGTGGGAGTGCTACTGTCTTGAGTTTGGTCTTTTCCTTGAGGGATTGTCGGGCCTGGATTTGTAGATCTAGAAAATCCTGTATGGCAAAATGTCTGATGCACCATGGTCGGATTGAAAGAATGAGTTTCTCTGTGGCTTGCGATGGAGTTCGTCAGAGGAACCTCTTCAATCTTGAGTCCTGTCAACATAACTGGTTTACTAAGGGTGTAGACTGATAATCTTCTCTATCTGCATTGCATTGTGGCAGGACAATTATGGAGGTTATATGGTTGCATTTGCTGGAAGAAAGTACGCTGCGAGGTCTCTCCCTTCCTTCGTTGCCAACAGCACCTACACTGTGACCAGCTTCACTCTTGTAGGAACACGATCCATTTGTTGTCTGTCGTGTAATACATATGATGCTTTTATTTTAGAGAGTCCATTTGACATGTTGCCACAACATTCTAGGTGCTCGAGTTTAAGAAGGGCAGACTGCAAAATCTATACTGGAAAAGAGATGGCTGTGCTTCATGTTCGGGAAAGTCGAACTTTGTCTGCCTAAACAACCAGGATTGTGCCATCAAAACTTCCAATTGCAAAAACCATGGGGGCGCAGTAGATTGCAGCCTTGGTATACAGTTGGCATTCTCTGGCACGGATAAGCACTTTTCGGTTTTCAATTCATGGTATGAAGTGGAAAAACTTCGTCAATACTCTCTCTATGGCCTTTATTCAAATTTAAGGAACTCTCTCACCGGTCAATATAACAAGATATTCTGATCATGCTTCGCTGTTTAGATTTTACAATGCTTATGTACCATGTGTACCATGTGTCCTTTCATAATTGTTGCTGTCTTTTGTGTGTAAATTTTTGTGCTTTGAGGCTGTGTTCATTGAAAGAGTTGTCTTCAGATCTTCAATCTCTGCTTTAATCGGTGTGATATCTTATCGAAACACTTATTGTAATTTTTTAGGTAGATCCTACTGTCTTTATATTTATGTTATTCGCTGTAAGAGACCATTTTGGTGACACCTTATCAAAATGTAACAGATGCTGCTTGGTATGTGAAATGGCCTAAAATATCGATTTAGTAGGATGAGCTTATACTGTGTAAGTATGAGGATTAATAAAGATGATTGCTTGATGTACTTGTGAGAAGAGAGAGATGTCCTATGTGCTATTTGTCAGGGTTGCATAGTAGCTCATTAAGAATATCTAGCTAAATTATTCAACCTTTGGTCTTTCTACACCAGTTTTTCTATCAGCTTAATCTTCATATGCACAACCATGTGAGTCGTCCATGTATGGTTGTGATTATGTTGCAAGGGTTGTTCCTCTCTTTAGTGGCTATTTCCGAAGATTGGGTTCACTACTGGGAAAGAAAGATGACTTAACTCAGTGGGTGGTCATTTAGCGGTGAAAAACAATTTGATCATCATTTCAGTAGTAATGTTAATGACCATTAGGTACGGTGTTTGATACTGTTATTGTCGAGTTTAACACCTTTCTGCATTCAACATCTTTACAATGAGAAGGAAACCCATTCTTCAGTTGTGTCGGTTTAGTAGTAATTCAGTGAATGATAAACAAGAAGAACATATCCGAATTGCATTCACCAAATGCTTTCAGAGTGGTCATGCCAAGTCTGACTATTTGACATTTTGGAAGAAAAGTGGGCGATGGAAGATTGCTTTGTCCTGAGCGGGCTGGATTATTTAGGTGTTTTGAGAGGTTTTGGCATCTGATGTCAGGGAATTACGAGTAGCTCACTATTGGGTGATGAATTGCTGTTAATCAGACATTCCATTAAGCAACCTCGATCACACTTTTACCGGTAAGTTCGACTGATATGATTGCGATGAGTCTTGACTTGGGTTATCAAACAATTTCTAGATAAGTAGAGGAAACTTATAGGGTAAAAATCTGAGGAATGCTCCTGTTATGTGGATGGTCATCCCCATCCCCTAATATATTACACGGTTAGAAGTGTTGGAATAGTTAATTTTAAGAAAAATGTCACAAATGATTTTCGAACTTTAGTCTAATGCGCAATACCGTCTATGAACTTTCAATTTGTTCAATGCAGTTCCTAAATTTTTGTGCAATGTGCAATGTTGTTTCTGAACTTTTAATTTGTTTGATATGAACTCTGAACCATTAGTAAATGTTCAATTTGTTTCCTAAACCATGCGAAAATGACGCAAATAGAAGGACTATATTGAGCATTTACAAATATTTAAGAGACTAAATTGAACATATTAGAAGTTTAGATATGATATCGTTTGATGGACTAAAGTTCAGGGATCACATTACACAAATAAAAGTATAGAGACGATATCGAATATTGAACTAAAGTTGATGGACAATTTTTGTTATTATGTAAAGATTTTGTTCATGATATACTTAGAAATACAAGGTTTTTTGAATGAGTTTGTTATAGAGATGCTACACTTGCTTAATCCCTTTTCTATTTATATTTCTGAACTTTAGTTTCCAATTGTCCATTGTATGTACGATAGAATGCAAAATCATTTTTTCTCAGAGAGTAAGGATAGAAGGTTCTTACGTTTAGTTGTGCTGTCAATAGATGTTTGTCCAGATGTAAAACTCGAAATATGGGGGAAGTTGTTACAAAAAAAGTTGTAGGTGAAATTAATGTTTCAACTTCTAAGTTGATTTGGAGAGAAAGGGTATGGGAGTCTATGTTCTGGTTTGGGCTCAACTGGAATAACAACAATATACGAGTGATAATTTGTTTCGCAGAAAATCGATTTCACTAAAAATATTGCTTAGAAATGAATTCATATAAATTGTATTCTTAAAAAATGAAGATGTTTAGGCAAAGATTGTAATTGATGAAGTATTATTATATGTTGAATATATTTTTTAAGTAATATAAACAATCATTTTTATGTAAATGTATCTTAAATCATTGATTTTTGGAGAATATCAAATTGGGAAATTACAATAAAAACTACATGACTCAAAGTTAAGCAAAGTCGCCGACACATAAAATACGGAAAACAAAATTCTAGTCGAAATCAAGCCTTCGGTGTCATTAAAAGGCCGGCAAATGCAAGCAACAATGATGGATTTCACTGTGGTTTGCCACGTCTGCGGACATGTAGGCTCGTTTCGACGACAAAAATAATGATAGTCAGTTTTGTCCACCTTGTAAGATTACATGCTTCTCCTTACACGATTTAAAAAAAAAAAAAAATCTTTCTGTGCATTTGGCCCATATTCTTTTCCTTTTGCTTTATATCATCCTTGTACTTTAAAAATTGAAAATGGAATAAATGCAAATGCCCATTTTTTCACTTACAACATCTTTAAATTTGCTCGATGTAACACATGAATTGCTCTAGATTTTTATTCTCTCACATATGATTTGGAGCAATGGCGACGTCACAATTGGAAACGGAAAACGAGACATCACGTTCATAAGAACCGAATCCATTAAAGTCGTATAAAGTGATGGACACCGAATGATTAAGATGTGTAGCATTCGCGCAAGCATAGCCTGATTAAGCACTTTCTTTAAATTATTCAAATAAAAAAAGAATAATGCAGTCAAATCGCACATACCACTATCAAATTTTTATTGCATGCGGGGACATTGTTTCGGCCACTCCCGTTAGCATCTACTACTGCATTGGCATTGCTTCTTCGAGAAGGCAGCTGATGAAGTACATTATGGTTTCTCTGATTGTTTCTTCATGCCATGTCCGATGTTGGTATTGCCACCATAGGTACCTCCTCGAGGAAATCGCCTCACAACATCCACCCGTACCACCTCCAACATTTATTCTATAGGACAGGGTCGTGCCATGTCCATTTTACTTAGTTGAGATTTGTGATAAAAAAGAGGGAAAATTATATAATATTTTGTACATAATTAAATAAAAAATACATCAGCCTATTTACAGACTTTACGAGATTACTATTTGAACTAGTGGAACATCATTTACAATCAATCATAATCAATCAAGAGAAATATACATAATTTCCTAAAAACTCCTAACGGCCCCCTCATATTCAAGAAAACTTGAAAGAAGTCAACTTGATTTGGGGAAAAGATCTAGAGAACGCTTAGGTGGACATATCTTGATGAAGATATCCCTAAGCTGTTTAGCAGATGAAGTAGTGACAAATCGAACGATACCATGAACAACATCATATAAGATGAAACGATAATTTATTTCAACTTGCTTAATGTGTTCGTGGAAAATAGCAATATTTGCTATTTGGATAGCATCATGGTTATCGCAATAAATTATTGTTCCGCTAGTATGATGCACTCCCATGTCTTTAGTAGCCTTTGCAACCCTCTAATGTCATATTAGCAAGAATTCAATATTATGCTTTTCTGTGCAAGAGCAAATGGCAATGGTTTGTTTTTTGTTATGTCATGAGATAAGTGAGTAGACCAAAAACTAGAGCCATCAAATGGGTAGGTTGGGTCGGATTGAAAAGATGGTTTGATACATGTTGACCCATTTAACTCATTTTAACCAATTTTTAGATAGTGTAAATTTGATGACTCATATTTGATTCATATTCGACCCGACCCATGTTACTGAAACATATTAAGATTTAACTTAATTTAGGAAAAGCCACTCCCACCCATTTAATACACTTTAAGCTCTTCAATATAAGTTATTTGAATAAAAACTTCATGTCAAATTTGAAAAGTGAATTAAACAATAAAAAATTAGTAAATAAAATAAAAAAAGTGAAAAACCTAAAAATTAAAATACTTTTGAAGAACCCTTGATATGAAAAAGTTCGATTAGCTAATAATACTTGCTTATAACAAATCTTCTCGGATGTGAGAATGCATAGCTTCTTAATTATAATTTACTAAATTAAAAATTACGTTATAATGTTTAGAATTTCTATTTCTATATTGATTGAATTTCAATCTAGATAGCGTCAAGTTTCTTCTAAAAGTCTTCTCCAATATATATATGGATATCTATCTACCAGAAATATATATATATAACAAGCGGAATACAAAAGAATTTCGAATGAGGTTGTTATTAAGTCTCAGGCAACCCCTCTTTCTCAAAGATCAAAATTTTTCCCCAAAACATCTTTTCAAAAAATATTGACTGTGGAAGATGGATTCTTCGATAAAGATCCAATCAAATTTGCAGAAAACATATTTCCAAAAAATTGGCTTTTCAAACCTCACAATACAAACAAAACCCTTGCTTATTATGAGCAAATTTTAGTGGAAACAGAATCAGCAAGGTTCACTCACTTTGCTGATAAAACCAATACAGAAAATATCCTTTATTCCACTATATCCATCAGTAAAGTTATACACCCCTCACACTGGGGAGCCTCACCCCATACATCCAGAAAATTCCAAACCAGACTTACCCAAAGTCTGCCATACTCCTCCTCATATACATACTGGGACTACCAACAAGCTTAATGGAACGTCTTTTTCAGACAGAATACAAATTTCCAACACTCCTGGTTATTATTCTTCAAAGACAACTTCCCAAGACAAAGCTTACTAAACTGGTTTGACTCCGACCTCATTCTGATAGAAAATTTTTTAAAGACATTAAATGCTATTCTTGTGGCAGAAAAGGTCATATTTCAAAATATTGTAGGATTAATAAAAAATTAAATGAACTTTCTTTAGATGACAATACTCTTAATCAGTTAAACAATATCTTCATAGAAAATGATGATACTTCTTCCGATGAATTTCTTGAGGAAGAAGGTCTTCAAATCAATGAGATAGAATCCTCTTGATTCGATTATGAAGACGCTTCTCCGGAAAAACCCATTCCGAAGTAAACGTCTTAACTAAAGAAGAAGAATTCCTTCTCAAAGACTGCCGACAAAATACTTGACCACGAAGCCAAAAAAGAATACTTAGATAGACTTCACTCTTCTATGAATATTACTTCCAAGCCTAATACTTCATACAACCTTAAAGACATTCTAAATAGAAACAAAAAACCACAGTCTAGACCTATAAATATTAATGACCTATATATATATATATATATATATATATATATATATATATATTAAAATTGAATTTTGAATTATTTTTAAAAATTTTGAATTATTATTATTATTTATTTTATTTTCTTCTTCTTCTTCCCTCTTGTTCCTCTGCCGATGGTGATCGGCCCGAGCTCCATCGTGGCCAAGCTCGCTAGATCTAGGCAAGCTTTGACTTCGCCAAGGCTGGTGAGCTCGCTACTTGCCTGATCCCAGCGTGGCACAGCTTGCTTATAGTCGTTGCTAGCCTCCCTGTCGCCATCTCCACCACCATGCACCCGAGCACCTAGATGTCCAAGGGCAAGCTTAGAAAACTGGGAGGGATCAAGGTCGGCCATTTTGTTGAAGGATATGTAGACCATGGCGCGAAGCGTATGGTGGTGGAGCTAGGCAAAGATAGTGGAGGTGGTGGTAAGGGTGAAGAGGTGGATTTCGTAAGCGGTATTGTCGAGGAGGAGTTTGTTCGAGTAGGGGAGAAGAAGGATAAGGAGACGGTTGACATTGGTGACCCATATTTGAACCAAATAAGACTCATTTTGTTTGGGCTTTTCTTTTTAAACATATCTCTGATCTGTATCTCAATTTTAAGATGGGTCACATATGACTCTCTTTTATAGATGTGGGTTAAAATATGGGTCTCTAACCCGTTTTGATAGCCCTACTAAAAATAAATAGTAGCCCATAGTGAAGTGACGATCTTAAGAGTTATCGACTTAGTTAGCTTCATAATAAACTATCAGCTCAAAAGTAAAATGAGGAGAAAAGTGAATGTTATGAAACAATGTATATTTGGCGTAATGAAAAATTCGAAGGATTGTAATAATGTCAAGTTGAGTAGTGATGAAATAAATAAGACTGTCGAGTTGTCGAGAGAGTATAGGATTCGGAAGAAGAGTCTTGTCAGTCGCATCAAATTTGGCATTAGTTTCAATAGGAGCTAACCGTCGGTAGACAGGTTGACACCGTGCAATGGTTGAAAGACAAACTGGCGGTGCTATGTGGCAAAAGGTGACGTCAACACACGAAAAGAGAGTCTAGCGTGTGCAGGTGCATGGAGCTCCAATGGCATGTGGATTTCACATGTGATGGCTCCTAGTAGCGCGTGTTGGTGCATCTGGGTGGATGACATCGAGTCAGGTAGTGATGTTTGTTTTTGAAAAAAACCAATGAAAAGTAAATAGCGTTCCAAAGCCGGTCGCCAACGCTGGCCATGGCCAAGGCCGGTGACCGGCAAAAGGAAGAAGAAGAAGAAAAGAAGAAGAAAAGAAAGAGAAAAAAGAAGAAGAAAAAAAAGTGTTTTTCGGAAGTGTTCCTAGGAATAAGGAACAAGTTTTTCTACTTCTTGTTTCTGTTCCAAATCTGTTCTTGGGAACAAAGTATATTTTTTAAGTTATATAAACAATCATTTTTATGTAAATGTCTCTTAAATCATTGATTTTTGGAGAATATCAAATTGGGAAATTACAATAAAAACTACATGACTCAAAGCAAAGCAAAGTGCCAACACATGAAATACGGAAAACAAAATTCTAGTCGAAATCAAGCCTTCGGTGTCAATTAAAAGGCCGGCAAATGCAAGCAACAATGATGGATCTCACTGTGGTTTGCCACGTCTGCAGATATGTAGGCTTGTTTCGACGACAAAGATAATGATAGTCAGTTTTGTCCACCTTGTAAGATTACACGCTTCTCCTTACACGATTTTTTTTTTTTTTTTTGATCTTTCTGTGCATTTGGCCCATATTCTTTTCCTTTTGCTTTTATATCATCCTTGGTACTTTAAAAATCGAAAATGGAATAAATGCAAATGCCCATTTTTTCACTTACAACATCTTTAAATTTGCCCGATGGAAGACATGAATTGCTATAGACTTTTATTCTCTAACATATGATTTGGAGCAATGGCGACGTCACAATTGGAAACGGAAAACGAGACATCACGTTCATATGAACCGAATCCATTAAAGTCATATAAAGTCATGGACACCGAATGATTAAGATGTGTAGCATTCGCGCAAGCATAGCCTGATTAAGCACTTTCCTTTAAATTATTCAAATAAAAAAAAAAGAATAATGCAGTCAAATCGCACATACCACTATCAAATTTTTATTGCATGCGGGGACATTGTTTCGGCCACTCCCGTTAGCATCCACTACTGCATTGGCATTGCTTCTTCGAGAAGGCAGCTGATGAAGTACATTATGGTTTCTCTGATTGTTTCTTCATGCCATGTCCGATGTTGGTATTGCCACCATAGGTACTTCCTCGAGGAAATAGCCTCACTACATCCACCCGTACCGCCTCCAACATTTATTCTATAGGACGGCGTCGTGCCATGTCCATTTTCGCTTAGTTGAGATTTGTGATAAAAGAGAGAGAAAAGTATAATATTTTGTACATAATTAAATAAAGAATACATCAGCCGCCTATGTACAGACTTTGCGAGATTACTATTTGAAGTAGCAGAACATCATTTACAATCAATCATAATCAATCAAGAGAAATATACAGAATTTCCTAAAAACTCCTAACAGCCCCCTCATATTCAAGAAAACTTGAAAGAAGTCAACTTGATTTGGAGAAAAGATCTAGAGAACGCTTAGGTGGACATATCTTGATGAAGATATCCCTAAGCTGTTTAGCAGATGAAGTAGTGACAAATCGAATGATACCATAAACAACATCATATAAGATGAAACAATAATTTATTTCAACTTACTTAATGTGTTCGTGGAAAATAGAAAATATTTGCTATTTGGATAGCATTGTGGTTATCGCAATAAATTATTGTTCCGCTAGTATGACGTACTCCCATGTCTTTAGTAGCCTTTGCAACCCTCTAATGTCATATTAGCAAGAATTCAATATACTGCTTTTCTGTGCAAGAGCAAGCAACAATGGTTTGTTTTTTGTTATGTCATGAGATAAGTGAGTTGACCAAAAAGTAGAGCCATCAAATGAGTAGGTCAGGTCGGATTGAAAAGATGGTCCGATCCACGTTGACTCATTAACTCATTTTGACCAATTTTTATATAGTATAAATTTGACGACCCATATTTGACTCATATTCGACCCAACCCATGTTTTTGAAACATATTAATATTTAACTTAATTTAGGAAAAGCCACTCCCACCCATTTAATACACTTTAAGCTCTTCAATATAAGTTATTTGAATAAAAACTTCATGTCAAATTTGAAAAGTGAATTAAACAATAAAAAATTAGTAAATAAAATAAAAAAAGTGACAACTAAAAATTGAAATACTTTTGAAGAACCCTTGATAAGAAAAAGTTCGATTAGTTAATGATTGACATGAAAATAATATTTTCTTATAACAAATCTTCTCGGATGCGAGAATGCATAGCTTCTTAATTGTGATTTACTAAATTAAAAATTACACTATAATGTTTAGAATTTCTATTTCTATATTGATTGAATCTAGATAGCATCGAGTTTCTTCTAAAAGTCTTCTCCAATATATATATGGATATCTATCTACTGGAAATATTTTTTTTTAAATTGAATTTTTAATTATTTTAAAGAATTTTGAATTATTATTATTTATTTTATTTCTTCTTCTTCTTCTTCTTCCTCCTCCGCCGATGGTGACCGGCCTGAGCTCCATCGTAGTTGAGTTCACCAGATCTAGGCAAGCTCCGACTTCGCCAAGGCTGGTGAGTTCGCTACTTGCTTGATCCTAGCGTGGCAGAGCTTGCCTATGTTTGTTGCTAGCCTCCCTGTCGCCATCTCCACCACCACGCACCCGCGCACCTAGGTGTCCGAAGGCAAGCTCAGAAAACTAGGAGGGATCAAGGTCGGCCATTTTGTTGAAGGATACGTAGACCATGGCGCGAAGCGTATGGTGGTGGAGCTAGGCAAAGATAGTGGAGGTGGT
Organism: Eucalyptus cladocalyx; assembly: GCA_017140615.1. Taxonomy (NCBI): domain Eukaryota; kingdom Viridiplantae; phylum Streptophyta; class Magnoliopsida; order Myrtales; family Myrtaceae; genus Eucalyptus; species Eucalyptus cladocalyx. Next base: position 38,482,077 of record CM029516.1, read on the forward strand.
GGTAAGGGTGAAGAGGTGGATGTTGTAAGCGGTATTGTCGAGGAGGAGTTTGTTCGAGTAGGGGAGAAGAAGGATAAAGAGACGGTTGACATTGGTGACCCATATTTGACCCAAATAAGACTCATTTTGTTTGGGCTTTTCTTTTTAAACATATCTCTCATCTGTATCTCAATTTTAAGATGGGTCACATATGACTCTCTTTTATAGATGTGGGTTAAAATATGGGTCTCTAACCCATTTTGATAGCCCTACTAAAAATAAATAGTAGCCCATAGTGAAGTGACGATCTTAAGAGTTATCGACTTAGTTAGCATCATAATAAACTATCGGCTCAAAAGTAAAATGAGGAGAAAAGTGAATGTTATGAAACAATGTATATTTGGCGTAATGAAAAATTCGAAGGATTGTAATAATGTCAAGTCGAGTAGTGATGAAATAAATAAGACTGTCGAGTTGTCGAGAGAGTATAGGATTCGGAAGAAGAGTCTTGTCAGTCGCATCAAATTTGGCATTAGTTTCAATAGGAGCTAACCGTCGGTAGACAGGTTGACACCGTGCAATGGTTGAAAGACAAACTGGCGGTGCTATGTGGCAAAAGGTGACGTCAACACACGAAAAGAGAATCTAGCGTGTGCAGGTGCATGGAGCTCCAATGGCATGTGGATTTCACATGTGATGGCTCCTAGTAGCGCGTGTTGGTGCGTCTGGGTGGATGACATCGAGTCAGGTAGTGATGTTTGTTTTTTGAAAAAAACCAATGAAAAGTAAATAGCGTTCCAAAGCCGGTCGCCAACGCTGGCCATGGCCAAGGCCGGTGACCGGCAAAAGGAAGAAGAAGAAGAAAAGAAGAAGAAAAGAAAGTGAAAAAAGAAGAAGAAAAAAAAGTGTTTCTTAAGTGTTCCTAGGAATAAGGAACATGTTTTTCTACTTCTTGTTTCTGTTCCAAATATGTTTTTGGGAATAAAGTATATTTTTTAAGTTATATAAACAATCATTTTTATGTAAATGTCTCTTAAATCATTGATTTTTGGAGAATATCAAATCGAGAAATTACAATAAAAACTACATGACTCAAAGCAAAGCAAAGTGCCAACACATGAAATACGGAAAACAAAATTCTAGTCGAAATCAAGCCTTCGGTGTCAATTAAAAGGCCGGCAAATGCAAGCAACAATGATGTATTTCACTGTGGTTTGCCACGTCTGCGGACATGTAGGTTCGTTTCGACGATGAAGATAATGATAGTCAGCTTTGTCCACCTTGTAAGATTACATGCTTCTACTTACACGATTTTTTTTTTTTTTTTTTGATCTTTCTGTGCATTTGGCCCATATTCTTTTCCTTTTGCTTTTATATCATCCTTGGTACTTTAAAAATCGAAAATGGAATAAATGCAAATGCCCATTTTTTCACTTACAACATCTTTAAATTTGCCCGATGTAACACATGAATTGCTCTAGATTTTTATTCTCTAACATATGATTTGGAGCAATGGCTGTTGGAAATTTCTTATAATATGGGCTTACATTAATTAATTGATTTTCTATTTTAAATAATCGGGTTAATGTATATTCCAATATTTGTTAAACCCTACAATGATCTGATTGAATTGGGTATTTGCATCTATTGTTAACAGGCCTAGTTGAGCAGCAAAGTGTAGGCAATTGTGTTTGACTGAAGCCCGTAATGGGAAGGGCCCAGTTGACACGCTATTGATTAGGGTTTGCTAGGTCCCTTCTCTAGCCTATAAAAGGGTAGGTTATACCTATCAGTTGCTTGAATCCCATTGAAAGCTGCTATATCGAAATTGGTCATAGAGAGGAAGATCTGGTATTCCGATAGATCCCTGATTATCAGAGTGATCTATTTTTCCGCAAGTAAAGCAATGGCTCAAACAGGTACGCTTTAATTCCGCTGTATTGCTTTAATTCCGCTATATTTATTGATCTCGGTGTTTTACAATCATATATGGATCTGATTCTTCTTGATTAATTAATTATTCATGTGAATAAATTTCTACATGTGGTATCAGAGCGGGTCATATATGATTTTAAAACCCAATTTTTGTTTATAACAAATCCGGTATGTTGTTTATCGTGTTTGTTCCTTTTGGTTTTGAACTTTTGTCAATTTGTGATTGACAATTTCTTAAGCGACTTTAATCAATCAAAGTATTTTTTTTTGGGTCAAATAAAATCAAAGTACTTATTAAAGAGGTAAAAATAATGCATTAGAATGGAAGAGATAAGTTATGATGATGATATGTTTGATTTCTTAAATGATCATTGTTCTGCAATTTCGGATCTATGATGGACCTCTCTATGTATATGTCTGGAAACGAGCTAGTAAACAAGCTTTTTAGTGTTTGATGTCTTCACAACATTCGAAGTCGACTTAAAGAGTTTTCCAATGAGCCATAGAACGCCCCAATCCAGTGTCGGTTGCTATCCAAAATCATCGTCCAAAGTCAGTTCAGTAATCTGTAATAATGTTCTGTTTAATTCTGATATGCATGCTGTCCGCCTGTTGCTTTTGTCGATTTTTTTTTCCAATTTCTGTGTTGAGATCTGGAGGTCCACTACTTCATGAAAAATGTTCATATAGGTCCTAACTTCAACATTTAATTTTTTTTTGGATTTTTTGGAGCATGATTAGTGGATGAAAACCTTTTGCATAGATCAATCAATTTTGAAACTTTAGAACTTTTGTTCTACATGTTCCCACCATATATAATTTGTATAATTTCATTAAGAATTGAGTGAGAAAAGTTCTTTCCTTTTCCAAGTTGTTGCGCTTGTTCACTGCTCTATTCGCTTTGCTTATAGCTGAAGTGGTTGTGTTTGTCAAGACAATTTGTTTAGCGCTTATTGCTTCCTACATCACAATCATTAAAATCCTATAGCAGTACAGGTTTTATTGAACTAGAAGTTTCTTAAGCAATATTGCCCAACTCTTCCTCTTTCGGAGTGAAACCAACTCACCATTATTACCACTATTCAGCTGTCCAAAGCAACTTTCCTCTTAATTTTTTTTTTTTTTATCACTTATGTGATGCTGATCTCGTAAATACTAGAAGGACATGAAAATTCAACGATGCAAATGCAGAGCCTCTGGATGGGGGTGGAACTAGAGATACTTCTTTTCAATTGTGTCTTATCTTGCTGTTTTTTTGAGGTTTAGAGGTTCTAGTATTGTGTATTATTGTTTGATTTTTTGAAGATGAGTAGCAGTAGATTAAAGCTACAAGACAAGAACAATAATTTCTTGAAGCTTGGATATGGACAATTTAGTTTTTTTTTTTCTTTTCTTCGATTAATTTGTCTTGGATTTTGATTGGGTGCAAGAGTGTCTTATTTATTGAAGCACCATGGAGATTGATAAAGATCCCCAATCGAACCGCTAGCCCCACGCATACGGAATGGTGTATGGGGATGTTTAGGGTCCTCGAGACCCGTTTTGTTTCAATTTTTTTTAATATGCCTAATTTTTAATTTATGTTTTTTTTTGGTATGGTAAATTTTAATTTTGGCATATTTAAATATTTATTTGGAATTATCTATTGTTATCCATATTTAATTCAATGAAAAATAATTTTGTGCCTATATTTCCAATTTTTAATTTATGGAAATTTATTATAGGGTATGAGAGATAGGATAACAATATCCACTTTCCCTAATTTAGTATAGATTATCTATACTTTCTTGTAGAAATAGGCACATAAAATTGTGGCAAGAATTGTTATTTGATAAATGCAATATGATCTTGGGAAGCACATGTTGTAAAGTGTTTCATATTGTTAGATGAATTTTGGGTATATATTTTTTTTGGAGTTTCCTATTGATAAAAATTAGTATATACAATTACCTTCCCAAAGGGGGTTATTGTGTATATTAATTTGAAAATCGCATGAAGATAAATTCCAAAATTGAAAGATGAGGATGTATGACTCAAAAAGATTTATCTACCCAAAGGGGATAAATTTTTTAAAGTTATGTGTAATTCCCCTCTATATTGATATATTAGAATTGAAAGATGGGGATGTATGACTCAAAAAGATTTATCTGCCCAAAGAGGATAAATTTTTGAAAGTTATATGTAATTCCCCTTTATATTGATATATTACAGATGAATGATGGGGATGTGTGACTCAAAAGGTTTATCTGCCTAAAGGGGATAAATTTTTTAGAGTTATGTAATTCCCCTCTATGTTGAGATAATGGAGATATATATAATTTAAAGGATTTGTCTGCCCAAAGGGGATTGATCCTTGAAGATTATATGTAATTCTCTTTTATCGTCTCTATATATTGATATCATGGAGATGTATCATTTAAATGATTTGTCTGCCCAAATGGGATGAATTATTGACAATTATATGTAATTCTCCTTATTGTTGCTTTATAAACTTCATGTTGTGAAAAATAATTGTGCATTATACACTCTGCCCAAAGGGGAGTTTATAATGTACTAATTATTTTTGTTGAAATATTTATTGCCCATAATTGATCTTATTGCATTATGTGTGACAAACAATTACTTTTGCTATAAATAACAACAATGCCACAGTTGAAATGTTAATTTGATCAAATATTATACTGTTAAGGACTTGATAAAAAAAAAGGAGGGAGACATTGTGATTGAGAATATTAGAACTGAGTCCATATTGGCTGATCCTCTAACAAAAGGCTCATGACCCATTTTGTTTAAAGAACATGTAAAGAATATGGGTGTTTTAGATTCTTTTGATTTCTTTTGTTAGTGGGAGTTATAAAAATTGTATTTCTAGATATTATTGTTATATACAGATTGATAATGCTTTTATGATGTTTATTAAAGCATTTATTTTAATAACTGTTATTATTGATTATATTGTTATCCTTTCTCCTGTTGACTGGGAAATGGAAGTATAAAACAGTATCTTTAAACAAAATTTTAGTTTAAAGATGACTGGATGTCACTGATTATGAGATCTCATGTTGGATTGTGACATAATTGTGCAATTTCATGTTATTTAGAAATCGCACTGAGGCAATTTCATGTTGTTTAGAAATTACGCTGATGCAGTTTCATGTCGTTGAGAAATTGCATTGAGGACCGATAAGAAATAGTGTATATTTTGATCACATGTTGGCACTATTTCTTACTACACTACTAGGCCCATGATCCATGAAAATATAATGCTTATTATATGTGATTATGGAATGTCTTGTGTAATGATATTTTCTCAAAACATTGATCTCCATAGTCCTATACTGAGGTTATATAGGATTGGATTGGTATTGAGATGCCATTATTGGAATATTTTTTTTTTTAAAGTTGTGGCCACATAAAACAAAGTTTTCAGTTATTAACCCGATAGTGTTGTTTTCAATATAAAATATTTTCAAAATAAAATAAGTTAATTAATGTAGCCCAAGTGGGAGAAGAGAAAAAATAACAATAGAATCAATAATAATTAAAGCCGTGAGGGAAGAGACCGTGGCTGGGATGGCGGTTCGTCCACGCCAGGGCAGGTGACCCAAAGCGGACAATATTACACAGTGGGGCCCGGGATGTTACAAGTGGTATCAGAGCCGACTCCCGACTGCGTGTGGGACCACAGCTTGAATGTTGTTCTGACGCTCGTGGGGCCATAGCGAGGACGCTATTCTGTTAAGAGGTGGAGAGTGTGATAGCCTCCTCTCTTGTCCCACATCGCCTAGGGAGGAAGATCTTGGTCAGCTTATAAGGCTTGGGTCCCTCTAATCTATGTAACGCGTTTAAAGCCGTGAGGGAAGAGACCGTGGCTGGGATGGCAGTTCGTCCGCGCCAGGGCGGGTGACCCAAAGCGGACAATATTACACAGTGGGACCCGGGATGTTACAAGTGGTATCAGAGCCGACTCCCGACCGCATGTGGGACCACAGCTTGAATGCTGTTCTGACGCCCGTGGGGCCATAGCGAGGACGCTATTCTGTTAAGAGGTGGAGAGTGTGACAGCCTCCTCTCTTGTCCCACATCGCCTAGGGAGGAAGATCTTGGTCAGCTTATAAGGCTTGGGTCCCTCTAATCTGTGTAACGCGTTTTAAAGCCGTGAGGGAAGAGACCGTGGCTGGGATGGCGGTTCATCCGCGCCAAGGCGGGTGACCCAAAGCGGACAATATTACACAGTTGGACCCAGGATGTTACAATGGCGGCGTCACAATTGGAAACGGAAAACGAGACATCACGTTCATATGAACCGAATCCATTAAAGTCGTATAAAGTGATGGACACCGAATGATTAAGATGTGTAGCATTTGCGCAAGCATAGCCTGATTAAGCACTTTCCTTTAAATTATTCAAATAAAAAAAGAATAATGCAGTCAAATCGCACATACCACTATCAAATTTTTATTGCATGCGGGGACATTGTTTCGGCCACTCCCGTTAGCACCCACTGCTGCATTGGCATTGCCTCTTCGAGAAGGCAGCTGATGAAGTACATTATGGTTTCTCTGATTGTTTCTTCATGCCATGTCCAATGTTGGTATTGCCACCATAGGTACCTTCTCGAGGAAATAGCCTCACTACATCCACCCGTCCCACCTTCAACATTTATTCTATAGGACAGTGTCTTGCCATGTCCATTTTGCTTAGTTGAGATTTGTGATAAAAGAGAGAGAAAAATATAATATTTTCTACATAATTAAATAAAGAATACATCAGCTTATTTACAGAGTTTGCGAGATTACTATTTGAAGTAGCGGAACATCATTTACAATCAATCATATTCAATATAAGTTATTTGAATAAAAACTTCATGTCAAATTTGAAAAGTGAATTAAACAATAAAAAATTAGTAAATAAAATAAAAAGTGAAAAACCTAAAAATTGAAATACTTTTGAAGAACCCTTGATAAGAAAAAGTTCGATTAGCTAATGATTGACATGAAAATAATATTTGCTTATAATAAATCTTCTCGGATGTGAGAATGCATAACTTCTTCATTGTAATTTACTAAATTAAAAATTACACTATAATGTTTAGAATTTCTATTTCTATATTGATTGAATTTCAATCTAGATAGCATTGAGTTTCTTCTAAAAGTATTCTCCAATATATATATGGATATCTATCTACCAGAAGTTTTTTTTAAATTGAATTTTTAATCATTTTTAAAAATTTTGAATTATTATTATTTATTTTATTTTATTTTTTTTCTTCTTTTTCTTTTCTTTCTTCTTCTTCATTCTTCCTTCTTCTTTTTCCTTCTTCTTCCCCCTTGTTCCTCCGTTGATGGTGATCGGCCTGAGCTCCATCGTGGCCGAGCTTGCTAGATCTAGGCAAGCTCCGACTTCGCCGAGGCTGGTGAGCTTGCTACTTGCCTGATCCTAGTGTGGCGGAGCTTGCCTATGGCCGTTGCTAGCCTCCCTATCGCCATCTCCACCACCACGCACCCGAGCACCTAGATGTCCGAGGGCAAGCTCAGAAAACTGTGAGGGATCAAGGTCGGCCATTTTGTTGAAGGATATGTAGACCATGGCGCGAAGCGTATGGTGGTGGAGCCAGGCGGAGATAGTGGAGGTGGTGGTAGGGGTGAAGAGGTGGATGTCGTAAACGGTATTGTCGAGGAGGGGTTCGTTCGAGTAGGGGAGAAGAAGGACAGAGACGGTTGACATTGGTGACCCATATTTGACCCAAATAAGACCCATTTTGTTTGGGCTTTTCTTTTTAAACATATCTCTCATTTGTATCTCAATTTTAAGATGGGTGACATATGACCCTCTTTTATAAATGTGGGTTAAAATATGGGTCTCTAACCCATTTTGATAGCCCTACTAAAAATAAATAGTAGCCCATAGTGAAGTGACGATCTTAAGAGTTATAGACTCAGTTAGCATCATAGTAAACTGTAACCTCAAAAGTAAAATGAGAAGAAAAGTGAATGTTATGAAACAATGTATCTTTGGCATAATGGAAAATTCGAAAGATTGCAGTAATGTCAAGTCAAGTAGTGATAGGATTTGAAAGAAGAGTCTCGTCATTCGCATCAAATTTGGCATTAATTTTAATAGGAGCTAACCGTCGGTCGACACCGGGCAATGGTTGAAAGACGAACTGGCGGTGCTGTGTGGCAAAATTTGACGTCAACACACGAAAAGAGAGTCTAGCGTGCGCAGGTGCGTGGAGCTCCAATGGCATGTGGATTTCACATGTGATGGCTCCTAGCCGCGCGTGTTGGTGCGTCTGGGTGGATGACATTGAGTCAGGTAGAGATGTTAGTTTTTTTTTGAAAATAACCAATGAAAAGTGTCTAAATAGCGTTCCAAAGCGTCGGGCTCGATAGATCCGGTGTGTGGTGGCGCGTCGTGGTGTATGTGGTGGCTCCCATGTCCGTTCGCTATGTATTTTTAGAATCTAGCTTGTCTGAGGCAAAGAGTTTGTCGGTGGTCTTTGTTTTTCGAATTGAGCAACGAAAGCGTGTCAAACTGCAACTAAAATTATCACAAGCTTATTTATAGGCTTTACAGGATGACTATCTAAAACAGCAAAATATCAATTACAATAACTACCAATCAAGAGAAATATACAAAAAATTTTGGTTGTTACTATTACCAGTTGCATTTCGACCTTGCTTGATCGTGTCTGAGAACCACCTACCCGTTGGAGAAGATGCATCACCAATGCTTCCTTTGTTTCCGCCATTGCCGCCTTTACCTTCCCAAGTCATTCCTTTCTCACCCATCGGGCCCTCAATCGCTGGTGGCGCACGTCCTGATCGAAGAGCACTGTTAGCCTGTTCAAAAAACTCGATCCTCTTCTTGATTTCTTTCTTCTTCTCTTGCACATTGTAAAATAAGCAGTACATCTCGCTTGTGGCGAATGCATTAGTGGTCTTGCCGAGCATTATGAAGCTGTCGCACGAGACGGATGATCTCATTGTCCTTGTTTTCCCTCGTAAGCCTTTCCTTTTGCTAGACGACCTTGGCGGCCCTCTCCTTGAGATACCTTTCTTGGTTCATCACCTTTCGACTTCTCTCCATTTTGCGGATGATCCGGTGCTGCCCAAGGAGGTGCTCCGCCTTTGATCAAGGTGGCGACCGAAAGAGGAGCTCGTTGCTGTCTGGGGAACAGGCAACCGCAGATGCATTCACACTGCATGGATTGCCTAACTCGCTCGCTCTTTTCTACAATCCTCGCCTCCTTTTCTTGAGCCTAGCTTTTTCTAGAAACTTTTTCTTTGTTATGAAAGCAAGCCTAGCCTCTCTTATTGCCTTTGGATAATTGGTCTACTGAACACCCTTTTTTTTTTTTTTACCTTGTGCTCTGAAGCACAATGCGTGCAATAGCATTTATAGGGAGGTGGGGGCGTTAGCAGTAATTTATGAGAGATTCTTCACTTTGCCTAAACCGACAAAAAGGAATTTGATTTTTAAATTAGGCAAATGATATAAGAACTACCATATGCTTGGATTACATGCCATATATGGTGTGATAGAGCCTTTTAATTAGGCGCCAGTTTCTGGGCAGATAAGATTGTCCTTAATGTTCATTACAACTTGTACACAGCGAGAAGATTTCTTTCTTCTTAAGGCAAAGGCCAGACTATCGTCATAATCAACCGCATCAAATCCTAGGTTGTTTATGTAGAGAATATGTCTAGGAGTTTTGAGTTAAAAAATGAAACTTTTATAATGCAAGAAGATTTCCCAAATTTTTTTTTTTGGTCAAAAGGGATAGTGCGTTCTATTATCGATTAAAGATAGTCTTACAAGATATAGATGGATAACACTCCGAACATAAAATATTCCATAGAGGTAAAATGTGGTATTCCACCAGTTTAGAGGGAGCTTGTGTGCTCGATGAGTCCGTGCTATCCAATTTGCTGCTGTATTTGCTTCGTGCGGGCAATGAATCACCTTAATATTGTTGCATTGGGCTAGCTCGCTTCTACATCGTTGCACAATTTCATGTAAATTCCACGGAGGCTCGGCCCGGCCCATTACCGATTCGACCGCAAGTGAATAGTCACTCTCACACACCCATTGAACTGTTTGACTTTGGAAGTCCTGCACGTACCACGATTGAAGCTCCTGATATAAAAGAGCCCGTGTAAAATCGCCTCGGCTTCCGCTTCGTGCGATGAGGAAACCCTAGATGTGGAGGCGAAGCCTTCGACAACTCTCCCAGACGAATCGCGTACAAGTCTAGCAACAGAGCAAACGAACTCGCTTGGAATCCAAGACACGTCGACATTCATCTTCAGATCCTGCCTTTCCGGAGGTGTCCATCTATTAGGTTTGCTTCTGTTTGGTTGTTGTGATTTCTGGTTCGGCTGCCCTTAACTGAAGTAGATTTGCTGTTCTTGGGTTGAAACCAGTAGATCTGCCAGTTTGGGTTGTTTTGCTCGAAAAATCTAGCTATTCCGCACCTTCCAGATGTTCCAAAGAACCAGGCCGGTGAACTCTCTTGCGGGTAAGATCTTGTCTCTTCCGAAAGCTTCCATAATCCACTGGTTGGTTCTCTTAATATGGCTCGTGGGTATGATCCCTTTGAACCTCGGGTCTTCCCATATTTTTCTTGTCCATTTGCACAAGGAAAAAAAAGGTGTTATGTAGTTTCTATACTAGAATGACAGAACGTACATAATGGATCTTGAGTTATTTTCCTTTTGTATAGGTTTTCTCGCGTGGGAAGGGCGTTTTGATAGAGGATGCAGAGAAAAGTTTTGATTTTTGGTGGCGCGGCGAGACTCTAGATTTGAGTCCATAAGGTACGTGGTGGCTGGAATGAGCAGGATGGCCGATTTTGGTCTTTACTGCGTGTTGTTGAAAATGCTCTGTTATAACCACTTTTGACAGAGTATTGCCCTATACTGTTACATGTCTATACTAAAGTATCCGACTTTGGTTGCTGACTCAGTGGGATTGCTAATATTTCATTAGTAATGTTTTCATCGTACAGCTGTTGGATTGTCTGTTGTTTCCACTCTCTAGCTTCTGTATTGATCAGTTTAGACACCATGACAGGCTCTGTTTGGTTTGCTTGTCCGCCAATTACCCCTTGCATTAGCCATTTGTCTTCCCGAATACGAATAGATTTGCCATCCCCTACTAACCATTTGATGTTGTCTGTGATTGTGTCTCCGCCAAGCAATAAACTCTGCCAGCCCCATGATGGCCGTTGGCCCTTACAAGCTGTCCAGATATCACCAGTTGAGAAATAGACCCCTTTCAGCACTCGACTCCACAGGGCTGAAGGAGAATTAGCTAATCTCCAGATTTGCTTGCCAAGCATGGCACGATTAAAGGTAATCAAATCTTTAAAACCTAGCCCACCTTCATCCTTTCAGGTTTTCAATACTTCCCAATTTTTCCAATGCATCCCTTGCTTAGTATCACCTTTCTGCCACCAAAATGATGCAATTCGTTTTTCTATGGATCTGCAGATAGACACTGGCAACTTGAAGATGGACATTGCATAAGTAGGTATGGATTGCAGTACACTTTTTTTTTTTTTTATCAAAACCTCATTTCCTGCCTTGGTAAGTAGCTTTTCTTTCCAGCCTTCTAACTTTGTGTTTACCCTGGCTAATATCCATGCAAACAGTTCTTTCTTGGATTGACCCCATTCCGTGGGGATGCCCAAATATTTTCCAGTTTTCTCAAAAACAGGGACTCTCAGCTCTGTGGCCATGTTTCTTTTCAATAGTTTAAGACAGTTTGCGCTAAAGTAAACCCCTGATTTGTTTAAATTAATTGCTTGTCCCGAGGCATAGCAATATTGTTTAAGTATAAGTGCTAAATTCTGACATTCCATGATAGTTCCATCCATAAAGAATATAACATCTTCAGCAAAAAGAAGGTGTGATAGCTTAGGACAGAACCTGTTAATCTGTATGCCTTTGATGCTGCCATCTTCTATTACATTTTTCATCAGCCAAGTTAAGACATTGGAAATCAGGATGAATAAATAAAGCGAGAAAGGATCACCTTGTTTGAGACCTTGCGAAGGATAGAAGAATGAGGTAGGTTCACCATTAATCTTCACACTAAAAGAAGCTATGGATATACATTGCATAATTAGTGACACCCACTTAGCACAAAATCCCATATGCAACATACAATCCCGTACAAAATCCCATTCAATTATGTCATATGCTTTATGCATGTCGAGCTTTAATATGGCCTGATGTTTTGTCTTTCTCTTTGTAATGCGCAGCTGGTGCAAGACTTCCTGTACTATGAAAATGTTGTCTTGAATTTGCCTACCCTGAAGAAAGGCACTTTGCTCTGGTTCAATAATAAGTGGCGGCCATTTCTTTAATTTGTTTGCTAGGATTTTTTTATATAACTTTGTAACTGAAATTGCATAGACTAATGGGTCTGTATTGGCTAATGTTCTCAGGGTTTTTGACTTTAGGGATCAAGGAAATGTGTGTTTGATTAAGGAGGGGATCAAGAATGCCCTTTTGAAAGAAGTTTCGCCCTAGCTGCGACAAGTCAGTTTTTAGAGTTTCCTATGAGTGTTGATAAAAGGTTCCATTGAAGCCATCAGGGCCAGGAGCTTTTAGTGCTCCCAATTGAAAAACAGTTGCATGAATATCCTCCATCAAAGGTACAACCACCAGTTTTTCGTTGATATTCTCTATTATAGGTGAAGGACATTGGTTTAAGACAGGTTGATAGTGTCTTGGACCCTCTGTCTTATATAAATTCTTGTAAAAATACTGTATATGGTTTCGAAGCATTACAGGATCTCGACACCAGCTGTTATCTTCTAATTGCAGCATGGTAATACGATTTTTCTGCCTCCTTTGTACAGTTGTTGCATGAAAGAATCTGGTATTTTTGTCACCCCGTTGCAGCCACTTGATACGTGATCTCATACCCTAGAATTGTTCTTCCTGTTTTCTCAATATCTCTATCTGGTTGATGATATTCTGTATTTGCTTCCTGCTTGTATGCTAAGCTGATTGATTGGTAATTTCTGTTAAGGCCTTATTAAGCTCTTTTATCTGCAAAGTTGCATTAGCAAACTTTTCTTTTGTCCACTTGGCCAACACTTGTGATGTCTCATGTAATTTCTCTGAGAAAGAGGATAGATGGAGGGATTTTGCAGACCATATTTGTTGGATAACTTCATGATACTCAGCATGTTCTGTCTAGAAAACTTCCAATTTAAATTGTCTTTTTCTTGTCTTTGTTTCACGGTATAACCGAAGGACCAGAGGGCTGTGGTCTGAACCAATAGCTGGAAGAGCTTGGACTTCAGCTTCATGAAAGGTAACCCTCCATTCCAAAGTACATAGCACTCGATCAAGTCATTTTTTGACAAGATCCTCCCCTTCCCTGTTGTTGGCCCATGTGTATGCGCATCCATGACTATCAACATCCATTAGAGAGAGTTCATTAAGCATGTCTCTGAATGCTGCAATTCTACTGTTACCAGCTTCTTTTTTCCCCACTTTCTCCCACACATACAATATCTCGTTGAAATCTCCCATACAAATCCATGGGATGGAATTATGAGGTTTAAGAGTCCCCAGTATTTGCCATAAAGTCAGACGCTCTCCAAAGTTGGTAGAGGCATGGACAAAGGTAATCTGCATAGCTTGTCTGCTTTCTGGATCAATGCATTCCACATCTATGAATTGCTTTGAACTTGCTTTCACCTTCAAAGTTATTTCATCTTGCCACATAATAGCTAAACCCCCCGCTATACCTGTTGGATTAACTAAAAAAAGATTATGAAATTGTAATTTTTTGCAAACATTTTCCACCATTGATGCTTTATTTTTTGTCTCCATAAGAATGAGTAAGCTAGGCCTTTCATGAGCAATTAAAGCTCTTAGTTCCTGGATTGTCAGGGGATTGCCCAGCCTCTGACAATTCCAACTGACGATTTTCATGGCGTCATTGGTGGCTTATTAGGGCTAGCCACCAAAGCCCACTCGTGTCCATCTTTGATCAACTTCACAGGGGTCTCCAGAAGGTCTGTGTCATCTATGAGGAGAGGAGATATCTCTGGTACACACTTCTGTTTTTTTGCCTTCTGTACTTTCATATTCTTCTTACTACATTTCCCGACTTTTGATAAAACTTGTTTATGAGGTTTAGGGTATAATACCTGTTTGCCAGAGTCTCTGTTTTCTTTAGCAATTACTGCATTTTCTTGAGTTGTCTCCTGTTCTTGAAAGCTTTCTAATCTCTTTTTGCTGCAGGCTGCGATTTGCATGTCGGGTGCTGCCTCTCGAGCTATGATGGCTGCGTTTGGGAAAGCTTTTGGGAAAAGCCTTTAAGGAAATGCAAATGCCTTTGGTCTAAAGGGTTTTGATGAAATGCAACAACTGTTTGGTAAAGTATAATTGAAAAGTGCCTTGAAATGCAACTTTGGGGAAATGCTTTGTTTGGTAAACACTTATATTTGTAAAGTCCTTTAGCGAAACCTATTTAAGTTTTTAATTTTATTTTTTAAATTGAAAACAAAAATAATGACTTTTTATATATATATATATATATATATATTTGCACTAAGATGTATATATAAAAGAGATATATTAACAAATTCAATGACTTTATATATATTTGCACCGAGATGTATATATAAAAGAGATATATTAATAAATTCATAAGTTAAAAAATACATCAAAGTGGACTTTTTCTCAATTAAAAAGAAAGAGTAATTTCATTATAATAAACATGATTACATATGCATCGAAGAAAGAAATAGGTTTATATTGAAAATTACAAACTCCTTAAGTATTTACTAAACTCATTGCTATTTGATCACGTAAACGCACCATATCATAAGATAAATTGTCATTTGAAGTACCGGCCCCCTCATTTGTATCATCAAGGTCAACTGAATATCCATAATTGGGATCCAAATCTGCTCTTGCAAAATGTCTATCATTGGCGGCGTTTCGTCGTATATAATTATGCAAAGTCATTGCTGCTATAACAATTTTTACTTGCTTCTTAAATGGAAAATTTGGCATATGCTTTAGAATTTTCCACTTCTTCTTCAAGACACCAAAAGCTCGCTCAATTTCTGATCACAGCGAGGAATGAGCATGGTTGAATACCTCTCGATAGCCTGTAGGGGCAGGACCTTGTTGAAATTCTGGCAAATGATATCTAACTTCTTTATACAATCCCAAATAACCCGTCGGATTTGGATATCCAGCATCTACTAAATAATATTTACCAGCACAAAAATTTAATCAACATAGACTACATTAATACATATTAATGTACAAAAATCATTAATTAACAAACCTGGAGGAGGATGAGGAAATTGCACATCACGTCTCCCTAAAGTTTCATAGAAAATACGAGTATCATGGGCTTGGCCCTCCCAACCAGCCCAAACATAGGTGAATTCCATATTAAAATTACACACCGCTAAGATATTTTGAGTCAGTGTACCTTTTCGACCAATAAAACGAATCTGATCTTGTACAGGTATCATCGCTGGGATATGAGTGCCATCAATAGCTCCAATACAACCCTAAAACAAAAATGCAAATATTATTATATAATCAAAATTTGCTTTTAATTCCTTCTACATATTGTATAATAAAAACATACCTTAAAATATGGAAAAAATCTTCGATTATTTTTTATCTTCTCCGGAACATCCTTAAATTGCCAATCAGCTGGTTGGATCAAATCTTTTCCCATTTCACATACTTTATCTAATACTAAGCCAAAATATCTGCTTATGGTTTCCCCAGGATGCTGAAAACGCTCTTGTGTTAATCTATTACCTATACCATGTCTTAAAATATGAAGAAATATTCCAAGCATTTCTATAACATCAATATTCCTAATTCCTTTAAGACCATAACGTGTTACTAAATCACGCATTAAATTATTAAATACAATCTTATCCATTCTAAACATTTGATAACATCTTATCGGATTAGTATCTTCATTCATCAACTCTCCTACCCATGCATTTCCTGTATATGATGATGTACTACAAGGGTTTTTCTCATTGTATATTGCTTGATAAGCGATTGCGGCTTGAGTAATTTCCACAAGTTGCCAATATTTCTCGTCCTCTTTTTCATGAAATTCTCTTTCAGGAGAGTCAACCATATTTGTTTAAAATAACAAAACAATAAGAAAAGTGATGGGTAATCATCAATCAATGAAACAATTATCATCCATAATATATATGCAAACTCCATCCATTCAAAAGAACACAAACTAAAAACACAAGACTAAAAAACATAATTAAAAAGAGAGTTCACAAGTAGTGCAAATCACCAATCCAAAATAAGTTTCACGTTACAACATAGGTTCATATAAAAAGCTCAAACAAGTAACTAGTATGCTAGCGACGACTATTTTTATTTTTATTTTTTATTTTTGGTGTTAGAGGAACCGGCTTGCAGCCGACAGCCGCGCCGTAGACCCCCAGGTGACACTTAAGCAGGAGGATCCACCACCACTGAGTCACACTTAATACACCTAGCGCCTCTCCTGGGTTTTGAACCCTTCACTTCTTCGTTGAGGATCAGCAGAGCCTTAACTAGTGGAGCCACCGCGGCCGGTGGTACGACGACTATTATGCTCCTCCAACTTATACTTCAGCCACTCGACTTTCTCTTCATCTTCATCCAAGTTCATAAAAATTTGCCTATTGTCTTTCTTTTCAGAAAGATGAGAGAGTGCAAAGAAGAACAACTTTCTGTCTTCCTTAATTTCAGGAATGGCTTTCAATGTTTGCATAATCTCTTTGTAAGGGTCAAATTCCCTTGCAACCGATGTTGCATTGCTCCTACTTTCAACTGCTGAGCAAAGTCTATCGATTTGCGATGTTAACTTAGTAGGCCCAGTCAATTTTTTCTCTCTCTTTCCTCGAGCTTCCTTTGTGGAACTTTGTATCGTTCTTTTATGGCTCTTACTTTGACTTGGTTGGACATTCGTTTCACCTACATTACACTCTAAAGTATCATCAGTAGATCCTGCACAATCACCAATATCAACTTGTGTGGCCTCAGGATTCTCGGTATTGCATAAACCTTGTGCAGGATTCCAAGTAACACTTCCGGTGGCAACCGTACCCTTGAACATTTTGTCCAACATAACTTCCATATCTGAATGTATGCCTTTCGTTCGAAAGACTTTAAGTTTAGGATTGGCCTGTTATAATAAGATATTTTCATGAGTTATATCAAAAAAGAAGAACTTATAAAAAAAAATGTGGCAAAAAAAAGATAAACACCTGAATCTTTCTCTCTCACCATTCATCACTCGCATCAATCGTTTTCTTCCTTGGATCCCATCCTAGCCCTGTTTCTTTTTGAATCAATTGTTTCCATCTTTTCCATTCTTCCTTTAGATTATCCCACTTACTCTTCATTTGATTTTTATCATATTTTTTGCCCCTCAGCTCTTCAAACTTGGTAATTATAGCTGTCCATCCATCTCTTTTGTTGCTCGCAGGGCGATTGCCTTTTTCAATTTGTTCAATGCACAATCGACAAAATGTTTCTACATCTTTCGGGCTCCAATGAGCCTTTTCTTTTGATGAACTCACCATCTTCCAATAGAATAAACACAAACACATTTGAAAAATGAAAACAAATGAGATTAACTACGACCCAATTCCCTATAGATGAATGAACACATATATAGATAGAACTATGCATAGCACAAAAGGTTGAGTTCAAGACGTTCATTCTCCATTTTTAGCTAATTTCCTCTTTTAGATGGAAATGATCCTTACAACTATGGATGCATTTAGTCTATCATAAGATTTCGCAAATTCATGATCTATTGAGCACATACCTAAAAACCATATGGGTGACAAGAAAAACATTGCAAACAAGGGGCGGAATCAAGGTTGTTAATTGCATTAAACAAAAAAGAAGCAAAAAAGCTTCACAGCGAGGGATAGACAACATAGATACCAAACTGAGACGTTAACAAGAGAATTCTGATTACGATATCTAGTGCTAAGCATGCCTTGCTCTGTCACTGCAGCAATCTCAATGATCTCAAACACAAGTGTTCCATAAGATTCAGACTTTACAAGCAGAAACAAAGACTCCCTCAAACAAACCGAACCAACGACACATCAGTCGAACCCAAACAGCCCAAGAAAATGAACTCAGAGAGCAATTCTACAACTGAAAAAACTCTATGCTGCAATCTCACGCCAATTGCTAGACATCATCATATCATTGAATTCATAGAGTTACAGGAACAAAAGAAAGTGAAAGAGTAAAAAGGACTGACCCGCCTCAAACAAAAGAACAAAGGAGCCTGCGAAAAGATGGGAACTTTGGAGAGACCCAGAAGAAAAAAGATCCTGATTTGCCCAAAAGAGCAGCACCGGAGTTTTCCTAGAGACGTTCTCGATCACGTCGTCCAATCTTTCTTCCACCCCTGATTTGCCCACAAGGTACCCTGCAAAGCAACCAGTCCCTGACAGAAGTTCTGACTCAAAATTGTTGTTACATACTAAAAATAGAAACATGACAAGAAAGTCAATATGAAAAGCTCAACAATGTGTACAATCGAGATGGAATATCGAGAGGAGCAAAATACACCAAGAGCAAGGTAACGATCTGATTTCCAGATTTTCTTTCCTTTCTGAAGAATCATGGTAAACCAGATTCTTGGAAAATTGCTTAGTAGGAGAACCACACCCCACCCAGGGTTTAGCACTTTCGGATAAGTCAATAACACAAGAAGAGTTTTCATAACCACTATAATAACTATGTTCAAGTAGCATCATCATTCTATCACATTGTAAATATTACTTCTGGTCCCAAAAGACAAAAAAATGCAGCTATTGTTCGAGGAAAATCCAATTACATGTGTTCACTCCTATGTAAATACCTCCAAGCAGAGAAATGTACATTATTGAAAATGCCTGTAAAAGGATTATCTTGAATAAGAAAGGTTCAAATGAGTGATTTGCACACCAAACAGATGGAAAGATGCACCAAAACAGATGCATGTAGACATCTTGTATAATGCATCAATGAGAGTTTAACAAGAAGAAACTGAAGCATGCACTCTTCTACACGACATGAATTATAGGCATATTGATATGATGTTATAAACTTCACTTCCCCAATTTGTTTTGTAGCTCTCTCTCTCTCTCTCTCTCTCTCTTCTCGACGAGGCATCTTATTGTCAACGAACTTTCAAGAGCGTGCGAGAAAGTTAGCTGCTGGGGAGATCAGAAAGCAGTCGTGCACGAACAAGAAAGGCAGGTGAAATATGCAATCTTTTAATCTCATTGAGCTTTTGTTAATGGGTATTCTCTGTAAGTCAGAATATATAATGCCCGTAATATAATTCCTGCAGATGAAGTGAAGATTTAGGCATGCCATGCGTACAGCTTTAACCTAATCATTTTGTTAAATAGATTTTAACTGCACGCACAGAGTCGAATCTTAATCTCGCTCATGCACACATTTCTCGCTCGCAAAAAGACGGCAACTGGAAAGAGGAAAGCGTGAGAAACTCGTTGTGGGTTCTTTTCGTCAAACCATAAATGGGAAGTCTTCACGCATGTTTGGGGGAAAATCAATAATCGCAGAGAGCAAGTCCCCAAGATGATAATCGAAGGGAGGAACAGAAACATGCAGGTGTGGAAAGAAAACGAGGGAGAGTGCTTGAATCAGATGCCCAGTTAAAAAAAAAAAAACAGAGTGGTCCAAACCCAAAATCCTTCCCTAGTTTTCTCTGCATTTTCCCACAACACCCAAACAGAGAGCTTGCAAGCGAGCTAAAAAACACATCTGAGAAAGAAACCCAAATCGATGAACACATGAACAAGGAAAAGGGAACATGCTCGGGCACTACAAGATGAACTTCTCAACTCACCTAAAGACCAGACCTCCTGAAGTTTAGCTCCGAATGACGATTCTTGGTGCGTGGTCATGGATTTGAGAGAGAAGAAGAAGACGTGGGTTAGGCTTGTGGATTTGAGAGAGAAGAAGAAAAGACTTGCGGGTGGGTAAGGAATGGAAGAGGAAAGCGTGTGCGTAGATCTAGGGTTTTCGGAAGGGTTAAACTTGGAATTTTGTTTAAGTTATGAGGGCAACAATGGCAAATGAATAAAAATTCATTAACCCTCCACCAGCTTACTGAGAAAGCTGAAATGCCCAAGGCAGGGGTACCCCTGCCTTGGGCTTTCAGCCTTTGAAATGCAGGTTTTCAGCTAAAGATACTTGCAAATGTTTTTGCCAAACACCCATTTTTAGCCCAAAGGGCTTTAGGAGCCTAAAGTGGCTTACAAAAGCCAAATCCAAACGCAGCCGATATCCATCCCACTGGTTTGGGTGGATGAAATAGGTACAGTCTCTTCCACTACAAGCTCTTTTTCAATTTTACCATAAAATGCTTCCCAATAAAGGTTATGGTCACTTGCCTCTGCCTTCAGCCAGGATTCATATGGCCCTATTTTGTTGATTGCTCATGATGATTGCGCATAGGGAATTTCAGCACAGTTGGTGGCATAGTGACCTATTCTTCCGCAAGAGTACAATAATGGGGGAGGCGCTCGTATTTAAATTCAACCCAAAGCCATTTGTTACTAATATCCAGGATGGCCCCCGACTTCAGGAGAATGGTCAGGTCAATTTCTATTCTCACTCTTCCTCCTTTTTGCTGAGCATTGCCTGTTGAATCGAGACGGACTTCCATGACTTTGCCAAGCCATCTTCCCGGATCAGTAAACACTTTGTCTATTCTCCAGCCAGGGGGAATGCCTCCAATACGCACCCAGAAGGCTGCTTTAGTAAAATTATAGCAATGCTCGGGGATTTTAGGCTCACACTGCTTTAGGACCAGCAAGTTACTGGAGTAAGACCAAGGTGATGTCTTCATAACTCTCTCTTTATCCTCCTTCGATTGAAAAACGAAGGTAAATTGGCCTGGTTCTTTTTTAGAGCAGGTAACAGCTTCAGTTTACATTCCTCCCTTTTTTGTGGGGTTGTTTCAGTAGAAACTTCAACAACATCCTCCTCAGACCAAAGGTGCCCAAGACTTTTGCATAAGGCTGCCACTCGCATCTCATTTTCTTCCTTGCTTTCCATTTACACTGACTTTAGATCTGACTAAATTCGTAGGTTATGCCAAGAAGGGACAATAATAAGCACAGAGAGGCTGAAAGGAATCTCTGCGGAAAGTTCTCCTGCTCCGGTTGATATCGCCGAGAAACTAAGAAGAATGTTGCCTCTTTCTAGAGAAACCAGTGTATTACTGCTGTCCCGACCTCTTTTTTTCTGGCGCCCGCAGTCGGGTACGAGCGCCTAAGGAGGCTAATGGCTCGGCTGAATTTAATTATGCCCGGACTCTCCCAAGTCCACCAATTCACGACTTAATGGTTCGATTTTTTTAACCTGTAAATCAATTTTTAAAATGGAGTCGCCACTAATCGATTTGGGGTGGGTTGGTTAGAAACCCAAGCAAAGTATCGGGAGAAATACTCGCTCCTGCGCAACCAGAGAAATTAGGATCGGGGACTTGATTACACTAGTTAATCACTAATGCCCTTTCGGTACCTAATCTTGTTTAAACCCTGAGGTTTTTTGGATGCTCGAGGGATTTTCCATGCATTTTTGGGAGGAAAAACATTCTTTGAGTCATTTTCTAATTTTTTGGACACAAAAGGATTTTTGGGTTTATTTTTTTTGGAAAAATACAAGTCTTTTTGGTTTTTTCTGAATTTTTTGGCTTTTTTTTGGATTTTTAGCATTTTTTTGGAAAATATGAAATTTTTTTATTTTTTCTTGATTTTTTAGAAAATAAAACATTTTTCAACATTTTTTTAAATATTTTTCGATTTTCTGGAAATTAAAACATTTCTTAATATTTTTTGAAAATAAATAAATTATTAATTATTTATTAAAATATTATTTAAAATAAAACTTTAAAAAAGGAAAAGCCGATCCGGGTCGGATTCGCGGGCTGGGTCCGACCCGGGCCGGCGATCCGAATGAGGACGGGCCCGACTCGGATTTTTTTGCCTCTTTTTCCTTTTTTAAGTGTAAAAGCCCAAACCTAATTTTTGGCCCACTTCACAACAATTCTAGCCCAACACAACTCAGCCCACGCGCACAACCCGGCCCGGGGAAACCCTACCCGGAAACAAGGGAACCGGGTCGCGACAGACCCGCAAACTGACCCGGTTCCCGACCTCCTCTCTCTTTCGTTTGCTCGCGGCGCTGGTGAGGGGGACCGAGGCGGCATCGAGCGATGGCGACGACGACAGTGGCGACGACGGCGGCGCGGTGATGACGACGACGACGGTGGCGATGACGGGTTAGACGACGGTGGCGATGACGGGTTAGACGACGACGGCCTTTACCTGTTCGCAACGAGGGCACGGTAAGGCGGCCGCGAGGACGTCTTCGTCGGGTGGTGAGCAAAGCAAAGGCGATCCGGGTGCGCGCGACGTCGGGGTGGTCGGGAGTGTTCGGCCGGGCGCGGGATGGCGTTGGCGGCGTCGGCGGTATCTCTTCTCTCCTCGAATCCGACCTTCCTTCCTCCTACTTCCTTCGCTCAAACCCTTCACTCGCTCAGATCTCTCTCCTCCGCAGCCCCTCTTCGCGGATCCAGAACCCTCCCCTCTCCTTCGGCTTCAGTTGTTCACAGATCTGGGTTTGCGGGCGTTCGGACCTCCCTCGAAGTCTCTCAAGGGAAGCTTCCGGCGTTCGCAAGCTTTCGATCTCTGCTTCAGTTCCTCTCTCTCCGGGTTCACTTGTCGTCGGCCTCCCCCGAAGTCTCTCGGGGGGAGGTCGTTCGAGTTCGCGACCGGATTTCTCTCGCGCGCTCGCTCTTTGAGTCTCCCTTGAAGTCTCTCAAGGGAAAGTCTCCGAGCTCGCCGTGCCTTCAACGGAAGTTGTGCCCTCCTATTTATAGGCGAGGAGGTCCGGTCGACGGAGGGACTCGGCCACCGGTCTTTGGCTTGCCGACCGAACTCCCACGGCCCAACCGGCGTCTCATCTCAGCATTAAAGGCGCGCATTGAAGCCGCATGCGCGTTGTCCTCTCCTTCGGCGGCCTACCTCCGTGCCTCTTCGCCGTAGGCTGCCCTTGAGCGCGTCGCCGGCCACCGCGCGTGAGATGCAGAAGCGAATGAAGAAGAAGAAGAAGACAGGAGGAAGAAGAAGAAAGGGGGGGCAAGTCGTGCGAAGGAAAAAGAAAGAAAAAGGGTGGGGGGGCTTTTTTTTTGCTTTTTGCTTTTTTCTTGTTTTTATTTATTTATTTATTATTATTATTATTTTTTGTTTTCTTTTTGTTTTTATTGATTTTATCTGAAAAAGAGGCAAAATACAAAAATAAAGAAACTTAAGCCTAATTAAAAACCTAATCAAAATTTTTAGGTGTCGGCAGTTTACCCCCTCTTTGAAGGTGAGTTCGCAGAGGTTGCATTCAAAGACAAACCTGATACCTAAATTTTGTCTATACATATGCAGCAGATTTTATTTGGGACCTATTGTGCTAAGCAGAAAATGAGCAATATAAGATTACACATACTAAGACAGATAAGAAGATACCTGTAGTCACTTACCGGGAGTGAGTGAGATAGGGTGTGAATCCCGAGTTTTGGCAAGTATCAAGGCATCATCTTACCTGTTGCATGAGGAGATTGCTTCTCCAGGACCCGAACCATTCTTCGGTTGCCTGTTGGAGCAATAAGTGGGTAGGACCCGAACCTTTCTTCGGTCGCCTTGACAGGGGAATTGCTTTTCCAGGACCCGAACCTTTCTTCGGTCGCCTGTTAGAGCAATAAGTTGGTTTATCTAGGACCCGAACCTTTCTTCGGTCGCGTTGACGGGGAATTGCTTTTCCAGGACCCGAACCTTTCTTCGGTCGCCTTGACGGGGAATTGCCTTCCCAGGACCCGAACCTTTCTTCGGTCGCCTGTTAGAGCAATAAGTTGGTTTGTCTAGGACCCGAACCTTTCTTCGGTCGCCTTGACGGAGATGCGCCGACCTTTCTCGGGACATCTCGCTTGTTGGGAGATAGTACTTGGATGATCACAAGTACAAACTCTTGGAGGATACCCGGATGATCACAAGCATCGAAGGGTACTGGATGATCACAGGTACAAACTCTTTGGAGATACTTGGATGATCACAAGTATCGAAGGGGTACCTGGACGATCACAGGTACAAACTCTTTGGAGATACCTGGATGATCACAAGTATCGAAGGGGTACCTGAGATATTCGTGTGGAAATATCGAGGATGGGTCTTGCATATACGTGAAGGTTTCTCACCTCCTGGTAGTGGGAATATCGAGGACGTACCTTGGATATTCATAAAGGTCTCTCACCTCCTGGTAATTGGGAATATCGAGGACGTACCTTGGATATTCATGAAGGTCTCTCACCTCCTGGTAATTGGGAACATTGAGGACGTGCCTCGCATATTCATGAAGGTCTCTCACCTCCTGGTAAAGGGGAATATCGAGGACGTACCTGAGATATTCGTGAAGGTCTCTCACCTCCTGGTAGTTGGGAATATCGAGGGCGTACCTGAGATATTCGTGAAGGTCTCTCACCTCCTAGTAATTGGGAATATTGAAGACGTACCTTGGATATTCATGAAGGTCTCCTGCGTCCTGGTATTTGGAATATCGAGGATGTGCCCCGAATATTCATGAAGGTCTCTCACCTCCTGGTAAATGGGAATACCGAGGGCGTACCTAAGATATTCGTGAAGGTCTCCCACCTTCTGGCAATGAGAATATCGAGGACGTACCTTGGATATTCATGAAGGTCTCTCACCTCCTGGTAAAGGGGAATATCGAGGACGTGCCTCGCATATTCGTGAAGGTCTCTCACCTCCTGGTAATTGGGAATATCGAGGGCGTACCTGGGATATTCATGAAGGTCTCTCACCTCCTGGTAGTTGGGAATTTGAATGAAGCACAAGGCTTACCTGGATGGCCACAGGCACTCAAAAGGGCTATAACACCTGGGTAGCCACAGGTATACAAAATCTTTGGAATACTTGGATGAATACAAGTATTTAATGATATGATCTGGGACCACTCAGGCAGGTCCGAGTATTATGATGATAAGAGAGCATACCTGGGTAACCGCAGGTGCACAATGCAGTGGAGTGCTTGGACAACTACTATATCATTTGGGGTCAACTCGGGCAGGTTGAGTGTCATGAAAAGGGGCTATCCGAACAATGGCCGGTGCTCGAAGACAAGAGGATACTTGGACAATCACAAGCATCCAAACTCAAGGGACGATTTGAATAAGTCGAGTGTCAAGAAGAGAGTACCTGAACAGTGGTAGGTACTTTAAGACAAATGGGGATAGGGATATGCTTACCTAGCAATACCTCTAATCTCTGAGAGTATGTCTGCTATTTGTACAATATGCACACATGATTGTATATGCTGTAAATTCATGAGTTCAAATGAGATTCATGCATGATAATTTTGTCGGTTTTGCATCATCTCGATTTCCACGGGGAAGATTTTGAAAGACAACCTTCATTTAGAATGTAGATGTCTTGAGCATGCCAAATGAGGGACTTTTAGTCTGAAAGGACTTTCCGCTCACTCTCATGGAAAAGGCTATCCTGACCATTGATGCAGGATTTATAAGGACCACACTATCTCACTGTCATCATGTCAGCAGGGGTCTGAGTATTCTCGCAAACAGTACGACTTTACCAATGTGAGAGGTCTTTGTTGAAACTGTGATGAAGTCTTGGTCAGCGGCTTATCAGAGGGGACCATCAAGGTCGAAGCCGATGGACGAAAATGTTGCACGATCATCTCCGGGTTTACAAATCAAGAACCCTGCGAAAAGAGATAGAGTAATCTTGCTCGTACTTCTTCGAGCGATGCTTATGCACATATGAAATCCTACGTTAATTGAAGTGCCCCTAGTCTGAAGAGACTTTTTACAATGGGGATATAACGTAGGTTTGGCTCACATGTAAGAGGGTGAGAGTTGGTGACTGTCTTGGCATTTGTCACTAGTCTTTCTTGTCAGATGGAGGTTCTATGGACCACGACAACAACTTTTCTTGGCTGTTTTTTTTTGACTGGAGGGCATTGGCCTTGCTTTTACCAGGCACACTGCTTTTTCATGCTCCTATTTTTTTATTCCAGTTCTTCATTTATGGGCATTTGACCTTGCTTTTACCAGGTACACTGCTTTTTTATGCCTCTAGTTTTTTGTTTTGTTGCTTGAGGAACTGGTCTAGGCAAGTTCAATCGAAGCACCATTATTTAGACTCTTGAATCTTCTTCTTCAACCGGCGCTTTAGGCTATGGCAATAACTTCTGCTTTGTCTCGATGTGAGGGTAAAATTACAGACTTGCTTGGGTTGTACAATGGATACGAGTGCGTAAAGAAAGAATTGCTCTTCATGACTCTAGGGCACTTAAATTAACGCGAGTGTTCATATGCAATAAAGACACTCAAAGATTGATGCAAGTGCAAGCAAGAAAATTTCTATCTCTCTTCTCACCTTGTGATGCTGCTTCGCCTCCGATTTGCCCCAGTGTGGGGTGGTTCTTGACGGGGGTATAGGAGAAACTTCACCAGTGTAAGGAGCTCAAAGGGGTGAGCAATGAAATGCCTCTCACTGTTTTGGTTATCGTACCATTCACGAGAGAACTCTTTACCCAGCAGTCATGGAATCTTCTCGCACTCATCTCACAAGTGTATAGATGGGGGGATTGTGTGTAGGATATGGCTTGCCTTTCATCATTCTGACGCACCTCATCCAGCATGCTCAATTTAATCTTGTATTCTTCACTTAGCTGTCTATTTTAATAATCCTCAGTGGAATCAGTGACTTAGACAGGCAAAATCATCATGCAGAATTTATCTGGAAACGACATGCAATATTTTGAATATGATGGAGATTGAATTCTTCAAAACAAGTGAATGGTTTTGATTCAAAAAAGTCCATATTGACAACTTTAGGGGCTAACATAATGGTGTTTCCAAATATGTTAAATTTTGAACATCAAAAGGGTTATTTGCAAATGGGTGTCGATGGTTGTCCTTATTAAGTAGGGACATGACATAAGAAGGATCAGCCGGGGTTGGGGATCGATCATGGATTTGATGGGCCTTTCGCTTTTGCCCCTAAGAAGAGAAGATGTACAAGTAGATCAATTAGTCTGGCCAAAATCAAATGTGAGTTGAGGCCTGAAGGATCTCTGTCATTTGCTTTGGCAATTACTCAGGACGCCATTTCGCTTAGGAGAGTTTGTCATGCCTCTCATTGATTTATTATCTTTGTTTTTGACAGTCAGGTAATCCTGCAACAAACAAGAGGGAATGTGTTAGTCATGAACTCTTTTAAGAGTCGAATAATTGGAAGCGATACAACTTTACCCTTCACTGGTTTGCAGACGATTGGGTGATCCTGAAGTGAGAGGGGGACACGAAGTCCTATGTCCCTTGCTTCGTTAGGTCGATTATTCTCTAAATTGGCTCCTGGATGACGTGTCCTTTTACGCAAAGCCAGGTGAATTTGATGCGGGTCATTTCCACGAACCTCACTTGGCCAATATTGACCATCACGTTTGGTTTTAGATTCCCAATGTTTTCTGTCAATAGGGAAAATACGTCAAAAGCGAGTTCGGATAGTGGGAGTAATGGAAACGATACCGAATTACCCTTCTTGGTTTGCGAGATGATTGGATGGACTTGAAGTGCAAGTGGGTCACGAAGTCCTATGTCTTTTGCTTCGTTAGGTCACCTCTTCTCTCGTAATTTGCAAGTGCAAGGGAAGCAAAATTTTTTTTTTTTATTTTTTTACCAAGCGGCTAACTGCTGCGTCGGGGATTCGAACCCCCGACTTCGGACCTTTTTGCTTCTTCCCGGATACCACTCGGCTAGAGGTGTCGATGGTGTCCGTAGGGCGCTTCTTTTTTTATTTAACCGAACCGGCTCCTGGACGACACGTCCTTTCATACCAAGTTAGGTAAATCGATATGGATCATTTGATTTGCCCAAATTAACCATTGAGCTTGTTTCTTGAATTCTATGCTTCCTGTCAATAGGAGAAAATATGTCAAAAGTGATTGCAGACACTGGGAGTATTGGAAACGATACCAAATTACTCTTCTCCAAAGTTTGTATTTGCTGACTCCTAGGGATCTCTGTATGTCAATGACGGCCTTTTGCTTTTGACATAGTTTAATGTCTCTTTTGATTGGCCCTCTTCATTTGTGACCATGTATGCATGATTGATGGTTGTCGATTTATCTTCAATGCCTTCCTTCTGTGGAATTTTCTTATGTCTTTGACTATATGACCATTAGCAGCATTGAGCAAAGTCATGTACTTCAAGCTTCTATGGAATCTGAGATGAACAATCAAAACCTCCAATTCTCTTGTGGCAATTACTTCTTGCGAGAATATGCGTCTGGAGTGAAGCTTCTAAATTCCAAAGTCATTGTCCAGGGTGTGGGGCTATAGATCGCCTTGACTGTCTAGATTTTCTCCCTGTTGACAGTAATCACTTAAAAGGAAGAGGAGGAATTCCTTCCTTATGTTGTAGTTAATACTGTAACATCTAGCCGTTTGGGCGCGTGGTGCGACGAGATAGTCCTTTGGCTTAGGATGGAGCTGGGCAGGAGTGAGGCATGTCATGGATGCTTCGATCTCAACTCTATGCCTGTACCTATTACGTCTCACCTTTTGTATCCTATAAATAGAAAAGAGGGGTTGTCATTCTCAATATTATGTTAAGGGAATAAGACTTACCCTTTTTTTGAAACGGGATGCTCATTTCTATTTGCCCCTGTTTTCTTGGCAGGGTGTCTTTGAATTTGGCGAGTTCACATTATGCGCTTGCTTCAAATGCCCTCTGTCACACTAAATCAAAGGGGACGGGAATGATCTTCTGAGACATGAAGTGAATGAGTCAGAAAGACAAACATGATTAAATTTATCATCTTGTTTTAACAAAAACTTTCGGGTGATGAAATATTTTTTTATTTTCAAAATACGTCTTTGGGGGAGAAAAAGCATGAGGAAGCCCAGCCCTCAGTATTCTCCTTGGACGATATTTTCTTTTCATGGTTGGATAACATCACTGGGCCGGTTTGGGATACCGCCTCATGTTTTCAAAACAAAATATTAGAACTGTACATTAGATTACTGAAATGGAAAATACAACAGTAGCACACTAGACAATATAAGAAACATGAAATTATAAAAACAAGCAACACCCATGAAAACTCCTATGAAAAGGAGCACTTTGATAGTGCTGGTTTTGAAATCAAGCGCCTTTGAGTTCCTCGCCTCCAGTAGACTTGAAATATTCGCATGAAAGGACCACTTCATTGAAGTTACGGAAATGCAACCCATGCAACCAACAGTGATGCTTGCGGGGTAAAGCTCCTATGAATAGCTTTATTTTTTCTTCTTCGGCCAGCTGAGGGTAGGTTTGCATCATAAAAGCTTCCCACCTCCTTGCATATGCTCGAAAATCCTCCATTGGTCTTCTTCTAAAGTGAACCAAGCTCTCGCAAGACAGTTTAGCTCCAATCTGGTGCTGGTACTGATGCAGGAATGTGGAAGACAGCTCATTCCAATCCCTCATGAGGCTGATATCTGCTGTGACGAACCATTGCAATGCAGACCCTGTAAGACTTTCTTGGAAGGCCTGAGTTGTGAATGACATCGGGCATAGTACCGACTCATTTTAGCATGGAGGTACTGCAAGTGGGCCACAGGGCAAGTCGTGCCGTTATACTTGCGGAAATTGGGTATCCACATTTCTATGGGGGTCATGATCCTACCAGGGCAAGACAGGCTTGATGTATCTTGGTTAGGCCACTGGTTTTCCCATTGCATATCCGTTGTAGTGGTGAATTCTTCTGTTTCAGGGAAGTTGGACTCTACCGAAATTACCCCATTACTTTCTTCTGGGTTAAAATTTCCGAATGAGGATGAAGTATTGAAACTATCCTCATGGTCAGAGGACGAGCTTAGTACTTCGTTAGGATCGTAGCGGATAAAGACGTATGCTTCTTCTTCTGACGGGCCTTCATCCCCGGGTGAGAGTAGGAAACAGTTATACGATGAATCGTCAGTTTCATTGTCAAAATAACGCTGGAAGTCCTTGAGATTGTATTCTAGGACCGGGAAGTCTTCAGGTTTGTACTCTAGAGGATGGTAGCTTTCAAAACTGTATTCTTGGGAATGCTCGAAGCTTTGGTGTGGTGGCTCGTCGGTAGATGCTGAATTGATCTGCTTAGGCTTTCTTTTCTTGGCTTCTGGTCCAGACCTTTTGAGTAAGGCCCTTCGTTTTGCTAACTTGATTCTGTCAAAGGAAGTGAGAAACATTAGAGTTTCACTGTCTGATTCGCTTTCCAGGTTGATAGGGGTTGGTATTCTTTGGACCCTAGCTCTTGGAGTAAGCTTGGGGAGTTGTCTAGTCGTGCCCCGCTCTTGAACAGGCTCTGATTCCATGATCTCGTACAAAGGCTCCCTGCCTTTCCTAGTGGGAAACTTCTCAGTAACAGGATGTTGCTCAGTCGCCCATTTATTATGCAAGGCTTCATCGACATGCTCCTCTCCTACCTCAGCGACTAACGGCTCCTTGTGCTCCGCGATCATTGGCTCTTCGTAGGGCAAGGTGATGTCAGGGGTGATGTCAATATCGTATTCTTGATGGAAAACATGAATTAATTCCCTCCAGGTTTTAAGGGGACTAATCTTCCTAACAATGTACCATCGCAAGGCAGGGCCAATCAAGTTCGATTGGTACGATTGAATCATCCTTCGAACCAGGTAAGCTTGCAAGTAGGTCTCTGGACCGGAGGTATCAGCATACCTTTCGCATTCAGGTGCTTTGAGTTTTTCAGGGATTTCAATGCCGGCATAATTGGAAAGGTCCATGGGATTCCACCCCTGCAGCTGGTTTAACTTTTTCATGATCCTTTCAAACTGTCCATAGTACTGGCTATTTTCTGGCAAATTTGTGAGCGTCATGACGGTGTTTGAGGCAACTATAGAGTTGGGCTTAGCTTGAGTGAATTTCATTTGTCTCGAGAGTTGTTGAAGGACAATGGACATCTGTCCTACGCCGTCTTCAATGTTAATGAGGCGATTTTGTACATCATACTGATCGACCCCTATTGGATGAGGCATTCACGGATGAGTGGTGGCCGACGATTCATAATTACCCGTCGTTGCGAAAATAATGAATGAGCACGAAAGTAAACAAAAATTGACCCATGGCAATGGTCTAACTGCTTTTTTATTCATCAAAAGAGGATTTTATAGACCGTAGACTTCTAACATCTAGAACTTGAAATTGAAATGACAAAATAAAATACTAGATATTAAACAAAAGTCCCTGAACAATGGGACAAAACTTTCACACTATTAACACTAAGGGGCACATGATTCCCAATTTATATGCGACGAGGAGCCTTGCTCTTGCGAGGATGCCTACTTCCTTGGGCTGGCTCTGAGGTGTGCATCCAGTCCATTCCCAAATCCCTCTCCATGAGCTCTGCTTGCTCGTGCGGGCTGCTCTCTCTGATTGAGCGAGGAACTGATGGTTTCCACCTTGTCAGGATGTGATAATTGTGGATGTAGGCCGCAGAGGCGTGGTGGGCTTTTTCTTCTCCCTCAAGCCCTTCAGGTACCACGATCCTTTTGCGATGGCACTTGT
Organism: Eucalyptus cladocalyx; assembly: GCA_017140615.1. Taxonomy (NCBI): domain Eukaryota; kingdom Viridiplantae; phylum Streptophyta; class Magnoliopsida; order Myrtales; family Myrtaceae; genus Eucalyptus; species Eucalyptus cladocalyx. Next base: position 38,513,698 of record CM029516.1, read on the forward strand.
CCCAAGTTTCTTCAACGATAGAAATTTCGACCGCATAGTCACGGCTTGTGTTGAAAAGAACTGGAGGAATTCTCCTCCTGGAAGGCGGTGGAATCTCTTGAAGGGCTCCAAATTGTCGTGCCACCCGATATGGGTAATAGGGAACAGCGCCGGTGCAGCCAAGCAACGGAATTGGGTGGGTGCATTTGTAAGCAAAGCGAGCCCTCTTTTCATGGAACCAACCAGCACACCATTGGAATGCCTCGGGAGTTGGGTTTCTTAGGAAGTCAACCCAATTTAAACAGCTTTGATCGGGAATATATAGTCCTAAAACCATAAATTTTTGTAATGGATTTTCGAAAGCATTTGTTTCAGACGATCGCATGAAGTCTCGGAATTCGCTTAGGTGAGAAAAGAACCAGACTTGTAAAATTTCAGGAGAGACCCGCATGATTTTCTCCGTGTTGTCTTTAAAACGATTAAATGACAAGAATGTTTCAGTTAAAATCATGTTGACATAATTTCCCCCCCTCAAGATCTGATCAACTATCCATGCCATCTTAGGACTTATGGCATTTCTTTGATGAGGGAAAATGATGAGTCCGAAAAAGGCTAGGAGGAAAATCTCACTTTTTTGGGTCATAGGTTGATTTTGAAAACAAGCATTCATAAATTCAAATGGGTAGGTATTATGGTTGTTTTCAAGAATTTGTGTCATAATATGGACTTTAGTTCTTAAAAGTCGCGCCAACCCACGCAATGGGATGATGCCTGTTGATGGCCTGACAAGCTTTTTCTCAAGAGGCATTCCAGTGATGATGCTGTATTCCTCCAGGGTTGGGGTTAGCTCAAACCTACCAAACATAAAAGTAAGTGTCCTCGGGCACCAGAAATGTGCCATGGCTTGTATGACTTCGGGACGAACAGTGATTTGGATCAGCGATAGGAGATGACCGAGTTTGGCCTTCACGCGCTCTTGGGCAAACTGATCCAATTGACCCCACCATCTAAAGAGCTCTACCTTGGGAGCAGGAATGAACTGGATATCATCTTTCCCATCGCATATAAACTGGGACTTGAAAAGCTTATCCTAAATTGCCATGGGCCAAATAAAAAGACTGAGTAAAAGTAAAGAAATCACTTTGCTTTTAAAGAAAAATGGCAAGCACAAAGACATGCACATGGGACGTGCGGCTCGATTTCTAACTCAGAATGCTTGATGAAATTAAAAAGGTATCCGCCCATCGCAGTCTCGCGTTAGCAGCATACCCCCTTAACCTCGGCTAAGAAATTCGGGGAAAAGAAAGGCGACCTCTACATCGCAGTCTCGCGTTCGAGGTCGTATCTTTCTTAACACCATCCTAAAAATCCTATGGCGGCCCAGGTCCAGCGGTCGGGTTGTGTGTGCCATGTGTAGTGTTTAAAACAGTAAAATATGCACAACAGTTTATAATCACAAGATAATCTATTTTAAGCAAAAATTAAAATAAATTTCTAAGCTTTTGACCGCATAAAGAAAAAAACCTAAGTCGAGTAAAGAATTTAAACAAGACAAAAATGGCCTAAGTCTTCAAACTCCCCAAAGGAGTCGCCAAGTTGTCGCGACCTCTTTTTTTTTCCGGCGCCCTTAGATCGGGTACGAGCGCCTAAGGAGGCTAATGGCTCGGCTGAATTTAATTATGCCCGGACTCTCCCAAGTCCACCGATTCACGACTTAATGGTTCGAGTTTTTTAACCGTAAATCAATTTTTAAAATGGAGTCGCCGATAATCGATTTGGGGTGGGTTGATTAGAAACCCAAGCAAAGTATCGGGAGAAATACTCGCTCTGCGCAACTGAGAGAAATTAGGATCGGGGACTTGATTACACTAGTTAATCACTAATGCCCTTTCGGTACCTAATCTTGTTTAAACCCTGAGGTTTTTTGGATGCTCGAGAGATTTTCCATGCATTTTTGGGAGGAAAAACATTTTTTGAGTCATTTTCTAATTTTTTGGACACAAAAGGGATTTTTGGTATTTTTTTTGGAAAAATACAAGTCTTTTTGGTTTTTTCTGAATTTTTTTGGCTTTTTTTTTGGATTTTTAGCATTTTTTGGAAAATATGAAATTTTTTGATTTTTTCTTGATTTTTTAGAAAATAAAACATTTTTCAACATTTTTTAAAATATTTTTCGATTTTCTGAAATTAAAACATTTCTTAATATTTTTTGAAAATAAATTATTTATTAATTATTTATTAAAATATTATTTAAAATAAAACTTTAAAAAAAGGAAAAGCCGATCCGGGTCGGATCGGGCCGGGTCCGACCGGCCGGCGATCCGAATGAGGACGGGCCCGACTCGGATTTTTTTGCCTCTTTTTCTTTTTTAAGTGTAAAAGCCCAAACCTAATTTTTGGCCCACTTCACAACAATTCTAGCCCAACACAACTCAGCCCACGCGCACAACCCGGCCCGGGGAAACCCTACCCGGAAACAAAGGGAACCGGGTCGCGACGGACCCGGTTCCCGGCCTCCTCTCTCCTTCGTTTGCTCGCGGCGCTGGTGAGGGGGACCGAGGCGGCACCGAGCGATGGCGACGACGACGGCGACGATGGCGACGACGACGGCGGCGGACGGTGACGGCGCAGTTGATGACGACGACGACGGTGGCGATGACGGGTTAGACGACGACGGCCTTTACCTGTTCGCAACGAGGGCACGGTAAGGCGGCTGCGAGGACGTCTTCGTCGGGTGGTGAGCAGCAAAGGCGATCTGGTGCAGCGGCGACGTCAAGGTGGTCGGGAGTGTTCGGCCGGGCGCGGGGATGGCGTCGGGCAGCGTCGGCGGTATCTCCTCTCTCCTCGAATCCGACCTTCCTTCCTCCTACTTCCTTCGCTCAAACCCTTCACTCGCTCAGATCTCTCTCCTCCGCAGCCCCTCTTCGCGGATCCGGGACCCCCCCTCTCCTTCGGCCGGTTGTTCACGAGATCGGGTTTGCGGGCGTTCCGACCTCCCTCGAAGTCTCTCGAGGAAGCTTCCGGCGTTCGCAAGCTTTCGATCTCGCTTCGGTTCCTCTCTCTCCGGGTTCACTTGTCGTCGGCCTCCCCGAAGTCTCTCGGGGAGGTCGTTCGAGTTCGCGACCGGATTTCTCTCGCGCGCTCGCTCTTTGAGTCTCCCTTGAAGTCTCTCAAGGGAAAGTCTCCGAGCTCGCCGTGCCTTCAACGGAAGTTGTGCCCTCCTATTTATAGGCGAGGAGGTTCGGTCGACGGAGGGACTCGGCCACCGGTCTTTGGCTTGCCGACCGAACTCCCACGGCCCAACCGGCGTCTCATCTCAGCATTAAAGGCGCGCATTGAAGCCGCATGCGCGTTGTCCTCTCCTTCGGCGGCCTACCTCCGTGCCTCTTCGCCGTAGGCTGCCCTTGAGCGCGTCGCCGGCCACCGCGTGAGATGCGAGCGAATGAAGAAGAAGAAGAAGACGGGAGGAAGAAGAAGAAAGGGGGGGCCAAGTCGTGCGAAGGAAAAAGAAAGAAAAAGGGTGGGGGGCTGCTTTTTTTGCTTTTTGCTTTTTTTCTTGTTTTTATTTATTTATTTATTTATTATTATTATTATTTTTTGTTTTCTTTTTGTTTTTATTGATTTTATCTGAAAAAGAGGCAAAATACAAAAATAAAGAAACTTAAGCCTAATTAAAAACCTAATCAAAATTTTTAGGTGTCAACAACTGCCAATCGACCAACATTGAGAAAGGCACAACACCAACTATTTCTAGATCCATACATCGACATCTCATTTCGCATCAACCGATTTCCAAAGACCCAAGGGAAGACAATCAGAGACGGCTTAAATCCCACTCAAATCAGCTAAGATCTAGAAACCCAAAGTAACATCGAGGAATAGAGCATTGACACTCCACCTGTACAAGACTTCATTTGCAAGATCGTCCCAGCCGATGGAGTCCTGAGGTCACTGAGGGGGTTACTGTTTGTTTATATAAGCAGGCGATTCGAAAACTCAGCCATGCTACTTCGAATGGAACACTTCTTTTTTGGATTTTCGATTTTAGGATTCTATGATGAAATCATAAGGGAAAGGGTAAAGGGTTACGGAAGAACATATGGGGCTTAGGGTTTGTAAAAAGGGAAGGCGCTACCATGGAGGTAGAGAGGATCTCGCATAGACGAGGGTTTTTTTGGACGTCATTCCAAGTTAGAGTGATTTGCTACCTTAACTAGGGGTGCATTTGGTAACACTTATGTTTAATTGCTTTTTTGTTTTTATGTTCCCTGGAATAGAAAAAAGAACATTTGTATATGTTTGTTCCCTGGAACAGTTAAAGAAAGTTGTTTTTTGTTCTCAAGAACAACTCAAGAATCAAAAGCAATTTTTGTTTCCTTTCCTTTTCTTCTTGTCCTTTTCTTCTTCTTCTTCTTCCTCTAGTCGGTCCCCGGCCTTGGTGATGGCTAGCGGCCAACCAGGAGCTGGTGACCTCGCTAGAGCCTTGTCGGCTTGAGCCTTGTCATGGCCGGGCAAGATAACTTTTTTTTTTGGTGAAACCATGAAACCAATAATTACAATAAAAACGGCACCAAAACATACACTTATAATGAATAGAGGCATAATGAGTGGAAGAGTGCCGAGAGAAAAAAGAAGGGAAGGCAACAAGGCACAAAACGCGGTTAAGCCGCACAACTATAGCCACAACCAAAAAGGACTAAGGAAAAAAGGTGACTAGTCGGCCATACTATGGCAACCCCAGCCAAAACCAAACAAAACGTCATCGCCCAAACGGAAAGGACGAGACAACCAGTAGGAATCAAAGCCAGCTCCGAAACAAACAGCAACGGGCCATCCTGCACCACCACTCCAACCTGGAAATTTTATGGATGCGCCGGAGTAGAATAAAAGATGCAGGGGCCTATCCCCTAGCTACGTTGAAGTCTCCTGTTTCTTGGGTTGTCTTCAACATTCAAGAAGGTTAAAGCATTATCCGTAACCACTTTAATAAGGTGGTTCTTCATGGCCGAAAGCGTGAAGGTATAGCTTTTAAAGAGAATCTCATTCCTATATTTCCAAATAAGGTGGCAAAGAGCCCCAAAAGAGAACCGAGCGATAAAGTGATAGAAGTCCTTACCGAATAGGAACTTTATAGCCCAGTAGAGGTTGTCAACCCAAGTCTCATTCCTCCATGGAAGGTTGTATCTGGCGGCCCAAGAGAAGGCACAACTAGGCGTAATGCTGCAATGAAAAAACAGATGATCAATAGAATCCGAAGTTACTTTGCAAAAGGGGCACACCGCATCCCCAATCCTGCCATGCGATAAGAGTAAGGCCTACGTAGGAAGTCGGTTCCTAGTTATAAGCCAAAGAATGAATTGATATCTTGGAGCTATAACATTGTTCCATATCAAAGAAGCCCAATTGACTTGAGGCTTCTTTTTCTTGATGAGGTGCCAAGCCGAATTAACTGAGAATAAACTAGACGTGTTTCCTTGCCAAGTAAGACGATCAGGAGCTTGCACTAGAAAGGAAATGGGATGTTCCCAAGACTGTAAAACTTCTCGCATGGTCTGACCAGGAGGCGAAAAAAGATCAGCCATTGTCACATGCCTAGGAAGGCTAAATCTGTAGATGAAAGAGTCAGAAAACATCAAGTTGAGGGGGCCTCTCGGGTGCCAGTGGTCGAACCAAAAGGAAATAGAGCAGCCATCTCCTAACTTCCATAGAAAAGATAACCGAAAATCAGTCATAAGGTGGAGGATTTGTTTCCATGCCTAAGAGTAGCAGGTGGGTTGCTTAATCACCCAAAAACTATTTCTTTTAAGGAAGGTCGAGTGGATTCATCTACACCACAATGATTCCTTATTCGTAAATAGGATCCATATGTGTTTCAGCATTGCTGCCTTGTTACAATCTTTTAGACTACAGATGCCTAGCCCTCCTTTCTCCTTTGGAAAGCAAACATCATCCTAGGAAACCTTGGCACCACCCCTCCCTAGTCCAGGATCCTTCCAGAGAAACTGTCTCAAGATCTATTCAATACGATCCAACACTGCAACAGGGATAATAAAGACACTAGCCTAGTAAGTTTGGATTGCATGAAGAATTGACCTTATAAACTAAAGACGCCCAGCAAAGAAAGGAAACGCTAAGTCCAAGACTGGACTCTTGTAGTTATGCGATTCACAAGGGAAATGCAGTCCGCCTTGCCGAGTCGAGAGGAGATAATAGGAACTCCAAGATACCGTATCGGCAAAGACCCCTCCTGAAAACCAAACACTAGGAGAATCTCCCTACGCAAATCTATTGATGCTCCAACAAGAAATATTTCACGCTTATTAGAATTAGGTTTGAGTCTACTCCACGAAGAGAAGGTATCCAACCCCTCCTTTAAGAGTGAGATGGAAACCAAGTCAACTCCGCAAAACAGAAAGACGTTGTCCGCAAAGAAGAGGTGTTAAAGACTCAAAGCCTTACATCTCCAAAAGAACTTGAAGCCCAGTTGCCTAGTGCGAACACTAAGTATCCCGGAACAAACCTCCATGATTAAGGTAAATAATTTTTTTAAAAAGAAATTTAGAAAATGCTAAATAATTGTAAAAATTATCCATATTAGTGTTTGCTATGCAACATTGGATAACCAACATTGCGATTTCTAATCAAAATTAATTGGATAGATTACATTGGCAAATCGTCAAAAGGGTTATGACTGAATTAGCATAATTGAAAAGTTAATGACTAAATTAACACTAGCACGGTAGATTCATGATTCTTTTTGGTAATTTTCCCTCCATTTTATTATTGGATTGCTTATTTCCACCATAGTTTTGGCTAAGAATCATTGCTGATATGTCTAAATGAATTGGTTAATTATATTAAACATATAAGTATGATCAATCACTTACTCATGGCAGGAAAATATTGATTAAACAATGTAATATGGACATACAGAATTATCATCCGATGATAATGCATTCAAAAATAAAAACAAAAATAAAAAAGTCATTTGCTGAAGCATTCTCATTAGAAAATATTTCAAGACACTTGTACAAGTCCTTGCAATGAGCATTGGCTGGTATTAATAAAACAATATTTACGCTTAGGCAAACCAATCAAAACCCATTTGTCCAGTCTTATATTTAATCATATCTGGTATTTTTGTAGTCTCATGTTATTCCAATTAACCCCATTGTTGACGCCTTGGGGCGACGGGAAATTTCCTGTTTGGGAGAGATCACTTGTTTGAATACCATCAATTACATGTTAAATTCAAGACCACCTGCGCAAACCAAATGCCAAACACCCAGATCCCCGAACTTATTTTCATCATTCACTTTCCTCCGAGAATTTGGTTCTTAAATTTCTAAAATTTGGTTCAAACAAGTGTTCGTATTAACAAGTTTCTTTGCTCACGTGGACAACCAAATTAAAAGTGATAGGACAATATAGATGACAAAAGATTGTCATATTAGTTTTGATTAGGATTTATCTAAGCTTAAATATCATTTTAAGCATAAATAATGGACTATGTTCATGGCAAGGAATTCTACAAGCGTTTTGAAATATTGTTAGTGAGAATGCTTTAGCGCTCCGTTTCTATTTTCAACGTGACTTTTTATGCATTATCATTGAATGTCAATTTCTTTAAAAGCATATTGTGATGTTCCATCCAACTTTCGATGGCATGAATGAGCGTTTGATTACACCTTATTTCCTTCAAAAAGCTAATCAATTCATCCAAACATTACTAGCCGCACTTGTTTTCTCTGAACGAACAAGGGTTTGAGGGTACTACTGAATATGATGAACACAACTTGGCCGTCACCTAAAAAAGAAAGCAATCTAGTCGAGGCATCCAAATTGTAGCAAAGCTTAATGGCGATCTTATCTATACAAATCTAGTGCCCAAGGCAGTGAACCGTGATGAAATGCAAACGACAATGCTTGAATAACCGGTTGGGAATATTGAATTTTACTTATTAACAGCCGCCTCCGAGTGTAGTTTGATCAACCGCTACCAAAGATAATCTTCTCTTAGTTTCTACAATATAAGAAGATGTATTTATCATTCTCTCTCTCTCGAACAAATCGTTCCAAAAATGGCAAATAATCTAATAGCTTTTCAACAATAGAATATCACAATCAACCTCTTATTCTTGAAAAAATAAAATAAAAATTAAGAACTTTCGAACATGGTGATTCATAGTAGAAAAATCATAATTTGTTGTTCCGCGGTTATAATAAATAAAATGATCTCATGTGCCTATGTTTAATATCATATTGAAAAAATTCCGCATGCTCTGAAAAGACATAATGTCGCATTTTCTTAACAGTTATTAAGATTTTCAAAACTTTCACACATTGGTTGTTTCTTTGATCTTTTGTAGAACTTCTTATGTTTCCGATAATAGTATTTATACGTTTTTATTATGGATTTACGCTCTAAATTTCTAATGATGTCATCTCCTTAAAAAAAAAAAAAAAAAAACACATCGTCTTCTACGTCAAACACTCATTACAAGAGACATCATTCTAAATCACTGTCAAAAGAAACTATTTCTAGATCCATCCGTGCTCACGTGACTTCAATTTCTTTTACATAGCTTAACCTTTCTTTCTCAAAGGTATTAACCTAATTGTATGAAAAGCTAATATGAGGGTGACGAGAAATTAAAATTCCATAAGACTGTAATTTTGGCATAAATCTATACGTATTTTGCATATTGGTCTATATAAAGCTTATATAACCTCGAATAGTAGTTGAGGCAAGAAAAGGAAAATGAGCTGGCCAACATTCATGGCAAGAACTCGATGAATTTTGAAATTATTTTCCAAGAAGCATTCACTAACGCACTAAATTTCTTAGTTTGATTTGTTACTATATGAAAGTCCAAATTTCATCTTAAATATAGAAAAATAATTAGTGCATATGCGCTGCAATATGAATATCTAAGGACACTCTTATCTCTTCGAAGATCTAGGGCCGAATGCAGGGAACCATGGAAGAAAAGCGACCCCTTGCCAAGAAAAACATAATTACCAGTTGACGGTCAACTATCAATAAATTGGTAATGTGTAACTTGATGATCTCAACATAGTCGTTACGAGCAATTGATTAATCTAAATTGCACATCGAGTTATGACATGAAATATTTAAGGAAAAATTCTCTAAATATGGTACCCTTTTATGCCTGCGATCATTAGTCTTCAAATAGGAAGGCTTTGTAATGCAGGTTTGACCAGAAAATACAGTCGATTTGGTAATGAATTTGGATTCTCCTACTCATATCCCTGAAACTTAATCAAGTTGGGAAAGAGACGTTAATTAGTTGCCTGAAAGTTGAAGAATCCCTGTTGACCTTGACCACCTCCCTATAAATGCTCTTGCCCTACTTATGTCTCAGATCATGTGAGTGAGAGAGTGAGAGAGAGAGAGAGAGAGTCCAGAAAGTCAAAGTCACTAAGCATGGCAAGAAAGAAGGTAAAGCTTGCTTACATTGAAAATGAAAGTGCCAGAAAATCTAGCCTCAAGAAAAGGAGGCAAGGTTTGTTGAAAAAAGCGAGAGAATTGAGCATTCTATGCGGTGTGGAAACGTGTGCAATTGTCTGGTCTCCAGATGAGAACGAGCCTGCCACTTGGCCGACATCTCCAGTTGAGGTGGAAGAACTCCTTACGCGTTACCTGAGCATCCCTGAAATTGAGAGAAGCAGGAAGATGGTGAATCAAGAGACGTACCTCAGGGAGAGGAACCACAAGCTCACCGAGCAGCACAGAAAGCTTGATCGGAAGAATAAAGACTTGGAGAATCACTATCTCATGCAGCAACTTTATCTGTACGAGAAGACCACGAGTGCACTTGCCTTGGATGAGTTGAAAAAATTGCTCTCCTATGTGGAAGAGAAAATTGCAGAAATCGAAAGAAGGATTGCGTATATCGAGCAAAGGGATAGTGCACCCCAATCAGGAGGTGCTCCATTGGCAGTTGAAGGCCCAGCAGACGAGGAGAAGGAGGAGGAAACAACCCCAAGAGCCAACATCGGCGACATTGGTGGTGATGGCAGTGGCGGGGGTGGCGATGCTTCTTCATGGGATGATTGGTTCTTGGATATGATGAAGCAAAGTGGTCATGCTGCTGGCAGCAGCTCCAGCAAAAGAGAAACCTCATATCCTTTGGCATATTCAACCGGTGGTGCTGGTACATCTAGCCGTGACGTTGCCATAAACTTGCCACAAGGGAACGTTGGAGTCGGAAGTGGCAACCGAGGGCATGGTGGAGGCCCTATCTATGGTGGGGACAATTATCCTATGATGCCATACCAAGGATATGTTGGGGACATGAGTGGCGGACTTCCTGTACGGTTCGCTCGTGGAGATGTTCCTGGTAGCGGTATTGGGGGTGCATATGGATATGCAATGGGGCCTCCCTATCAATGGGAGGTTGGCAGAAGCAGCAGTGGATATGGTCCAGTGTTCCCTTATGGAGGTGTATACAGAAGCAACACCATCATAAATGCTGCAATGCAACCGCAGGAGAATCCTGGAGGCATGAATAGTGGCCAGGGGATGTCGCTGCCTGTAGCAACGGGTGGTTTTTCTGGGATGGGAGTGTATCAGAGGAATGATATAGTCGGTGTACCCATGTTGGTACCCCCCCCTGGAAATGCTAACACCAGCAGTGCGGAGTATGGGTTTGGTGTGAATCAAGGAAACGCCACTGCTCGTTCTCAAGGAGGAGGCCATGGGGGATATGGGGTGGTAATGCCTCCAGGAAATACCGGAAACGAGTTATGGATGCCTCCTGACAACGCTGGAGCTGATGCTGGTAGAAGCGGTGGAAACAACTAGCCCCTAAGTTTTGCCTGATTTAGATGGCATTATCTTTTGTTTTGAATAATAAGGGAAATTCTTAGACTCAGTTCAGACGAATCTCTTGTATCTCCAGACATTGACGTGCTTGATTCATAGGAACATTGTCTAGGTTAGAATTTTGCCTGATGGAGGGTTTCGGTGATGTTCTCTTGTTTTTTTCTTATCTGATTTGTTGAACTTGGGCTATTGAGAGTTAATCGACTTTATCAGCTTCAATATAATCATTCTCCCACCTTGCAAGAGTACTGGTCCTTTAGCGGAGGATCCACCTTCGAATCATCATCATCCATCTACTTCGACGCAGATTATAGGACAGTGCCGGTGCAGTTTATCTCTGGATGTGTAAGATACAATAACTCGATATCAAATCGTGATAAGATGATCTAATTGTTACTATTCCATCTAATAGAACTTACGCTTTTTTCATTCTTCGAGTCAGTTCGCAAATTCTGGTGAACTTTCGTCCTGTTACTCTCTGTAGTATTGACTCCAATAATTAATTATGTTAGTGAATTCATCGTTGCAAAGACCACGAATGTCGCTTGATGATATAGGAGTTTGTGTAACTCTAAATTTCACGAGAAGTGAGCACGAGTTTAAAATATGACTTTAACGAAAAAACCCATCTTCAATCATCACCCTCGAGCATTCTCTTCATGACTAGATCCAAGGCAAAGATTTCCACGCCAAACACAAATCCATCACTGTCGAAATGCTTCTGATATCTGGTTGCTGTATATGGAAAGTCCTACGGCTAGTTCTAACAAAATTTCCACATTGGTATACCATTAGCCTTTGAGCTGTGTCTAGCCTGTCCAAAGCGATGCCCTCTCGGGGAGACAAATCGAGAAAAAAAATCCAAGTCTCCTTCCATTTGAGTCTTAGCTGTCTTTGGGATATCATCACGTTGATTAGGTTTCCGACAAAACTATATAAGTTTAAGATAATCTACCGTTTAAAGATGGAGCTTTACTTTATGTGGTACAGTATACTTAGTAAGATAATCTCAAAAGACTTTGAGCCACTTGCCATATTAGATTCTTCGTGGATATATTTCCAATCAGGGCCAGCAATGCTCTAGAGAGTCGGATGACCAATTTCAGCCTTTTGTCATCTTATCTGTTTGTTGTTTCTTTCCTTTATGGACAGTATAGTATAAGTCACTTGAACATTTTTGAAAATTTACATTGGATGTTTGATTCCATGTTTGTCTTGCTTCTTTTTGTTAGATTTGCATTATTTCTATAGTCAACATGGCAAGCCCATTAACTTTAGGGTTAGGTTTAGAAGGTCAAGGGTCACATAAAATATAGCTTGAGGGTAAAGGGTTAGGAGAATGTTACGCAAAATTTGTGTTAAAATCTCGCACGTGCATCATGCCACTATAGATGTCCTTTTTATAATCATTCTTACGTATTCTATCGAAATAGAAAAGGTCGTGAAACGAGTGAAATTTTGCATTTAAATTATGAAGTTTTTGTGATTGAGATTCAATAAAAGTATTAGGCTCGGCCATCTTAGTGATTTTACATACTAATTGCTTAATAAAATTTTCTAAGTGCAAGATTGAAGAAGCACTGCACGCATAAAGAGATAATTAAAGATCATTTGAAGAATAATTATACTTATTTATAGAAAAATAAGAACTTCGCTGTGCAGTATCTTCAGCCATCGTCGTTTATAATGAATAAATTGTGGGCAACAATAAGATCCAATAGTGTAGTATCTTCATTATGAAAGTACACTTTCAATTCGTGAAGAATATATTTCTCTTTGGAATAAACAAAGATAAAAAAAAAAAAAAAAAAGAGCGTGTAATAGAAATATATTCAATTAAAAACGCCACTTAACAACTTCTTCCTAATTTACATATGCTAGAAATGCATTGATAGGTTAAGGAGACAAGCACATTTGCTAATGAACCCCACTAATCTCCATGGCCTACTAAGCTCATGAAGGCCTGCTTACATTGGTTAAGGGCCCTAAGCCCTGAAATTAGTTTCAACATTAGCATCAACGACAAAACCACTCGAAATTTAAAAAATGCTAAAATTATAATGACCACCTTAATAACTCGCATTACCATATGTTTTCTTCGAATCAGGGATGTCATCTCTCTTAATGCGAAGCTAATGAACAAAGAATTAATTAATAGAAAAATGAAGGGGAAATGACAAAAATGCTCCACAAACTTTGGCTTAATATATAATGTTGTTGATGAATTTTTAACATGTTCAATGTATTCCTTGAATTATTGATAAATGTTTAATGTAATCCTTCTGCATGCTCAAACAACAAATTACATGTTATTTGATAATATTGATTTTTATATATTCTGACTTAATTTTTTTTTTAAAGCGAGTTAATATGTCCATTATTATCTAATGATATAGATTATTATATGTAGTTTTGAGATGGATATCTAAGTGTAACTTTCTTTTGTTATCCACCGTTCAAACCTAACGATTCAAATCTACATCAACAAATCTCATTAACTTATAATAATGGAAGGGCAACATTGAATATTTTTCTATAAGTCAGCAACTAAACTAAATATTTATCATTATTTTAGGGTCATATTGAACAAACTAAAAGTTCTAGGCCGATATCGCATATTAGACAAAAAATTAGAGATCACTTATGTCATTTTTTTCATTTTGACACAAAGATGCTAAAGCAATTAAGTCAAAATTCGAGGGTACAAAGGCAATAAACTTGCTTGATTTTCGAGAGTTACAAGTTAAAAAAAACCAAGCATCTGTTTTTTGTTTTTGTGTGTGTGTGTTTTCCCTCATGGTATGAAATTTGTTAATATGTGGACATTTCCGCTTCATCAAAAAAGAGCTTGAGTTTTACTTCATATTTATTAATTACAGTAGCGTTAGAGGTCGCTGCCGGCGAAAGTCTACATCAAGTCAATGCTCTAGCTAGCGTCATTGTCAATTCCCAAAATTTGACACCCTACTTTAAATGATTGATCTTAATAGATAAATAACAAAAGGAAATCATACACCAGCAGCAAAAATCATCGAATCAAACGATATTCCAAAAATATACGGATGCTTTATACGAATTTAGTCAAGAAATTATATTTTGCGTGCACAGCATATTTAGAAATAACTTAGCATAAAAAAATAATATAGTCACATCAGCTGACATGCACTGTGCAATTTCTAAATTAGATCGTGGCTCAAATGCATCGAATCGTTTTTTTTTTTTTTTGATGGATTATTATTTAAATGATGTAGAGTACTCATTTCCCTTTAAATTCTCGCCCTCAAACACCAAGAACCGAGGAACAAGACCACCTTTGCAGCACACCCCGGGGCTTGGGCTTGTGATTCAAACCATAACATTTACAAAGCTTCATTTGAAGCTGACTATTATGTCGAAATTAAATTGCAAGTTGGAAAAAACAAGAATTAAAACCATCTCGTGCATCATGCGCAGCTGTACTTCCCCCCCACGAATCTTGGATATTCTCAGGAAAATTATATAGATAATAGTGGGCGTCCGTACCTTTCGAAGGCCAAGCTGCTTTTCCATGTTGGTTTCTTCTATTAGAAATGGGGGAGGCAAGGGAGAGGCTTAAGGACGCGTTTATCAACTTGCTTCCGAGTTCGGATCTGCCAAAATGAGAGTCACGTACTTTGAGGCATCGTGTGCATAGAGATTAGAGATTTGGGGGGTGCTTCTCAAGATTAATGACATGTTACTAGAACCTATTGTACGGACATTTCGAAAATGATCCAACCAAAATTTATCAATTTTCACGCAATACAAATATGATATCTATATCCTACTTAACTATACCCAACTCTTACTCAAAACTCAATCCATGTTTAACTTAATTTATCTAAACTGAGGTGAGAATGATGGGTTAGTAGATATGAGATTGAGTGAAAACGATGGAGTGCAAAGAGAATCATAAGGGATTGAGCCTAAATAAGTTGTAAATTCATTTAACATTCATATTATTTTGGATTTAACTATTTGAAGCCCATTTATGACCCATTTAGTATATTAAACTAACTCATATAACAACTTAGTCTATCATAGGTCTCATGTTATTGATTGAAAAGATGTCATCTTAATTGTTATGAAATTATTGAATTATTAATTAATATAGAGGAATTATTGACTAAATGTGAAATGAAGAGGGGAAATATTTCAATATTCGAACTTTCTTAGCTAAGGTTGTTCTAATAATACAAATATTCCAATTTATTCCCAAATTGAGATGAGAGCGATGAGTTAGTAGGCATGAGATCAAGTGAAGGCAATAGAATGTAAAGAGACTCATAAGAGGTTGAGTCTGAAGAAGTTGTGAATTCATTTAACAGTCATATTATTTTGGATTTAACTATTTGAAGCCAATTTATGACCCATTATAAAAAATATAATTAAGTCTTGTAACAACTTAGTCCATCATATATAGGTTAAGAGATAGGTCTATGACCCATTATGATATGTCTACATGTTATTAATTGGAAATATGTCATCCTAATTGTTATGAAATTATTGAATTATTAATTAATACAGAGGAATTATTGACTAAATGTGAAATGAGGAGGGAAAATATTTCAATATCCAAACTTTCTTAGCTAATAAAATGTTCCAATTTTAAAATTGGAAATTGTGAGCAATACTGTAGAATAATGAGGTAGATTATCAATAAGAAAGTATAAACTGGAATTTAAGATTAATGACATATTGGATGACCTCAATTAACATATACGATGAGATGTCATTTGTCTGACCTACCATATTATATACCAAGAACATTAACTTTGTCATTAACGATTATAATAATACTTAATCTATAATTAAGGAGCTCCACGACCCCCACTTTCTCGTTGGTTCGGCCATCATAAAAAGAACCTCGCATATTTAAAAATAAGAATCATTTAAAATAAAAAAAAAAGGGAGTGGGGGAGAAGATTAATTAAGGATTTTTTAAGATTAAATTAACCTCATAGATGGCAAGATCTAATCAATCACCACTACCCCGATAAAGACGAAACCCTAGGGCGACGCTAAGCAGTTGCTCATTAGTGGCCATCCCAGCAGATCCAACCTTATATTACTTTTGCGTAAAATTTTTTCATTAAAGCTAAAGAAACGAGATACGTGTATTGCGATATGATTAAAAAAAACCTATTCATAAAATCCTAAGTGAAAAACTTCAGATACATCGTACCTAAGTACAAAACTTTAAGTATTTCCACATTAATAATAAGCATGCGTCATTCTTGCCATATTTAAGTAATTCGACCGGTAATTTCGACTAGATGATGAACCCCTTGCCGGTTCAACTTTTTTTCCAAGTGGGTTTTCAATTATATTAGCATTGATATTCGAGCACGTCCATAATGACATTGTTTAATGCAGATCATGAGATTACCATATCTCACGTAGCAGAGATCGATGCAGGGATCATAATTAGCCTCATAAGCTTCTGCTTAACCAAGATTACACGGTGGAAATCGACGGCGGTTTCCGTCCTTCGAATTCTTACAACATGGAATTTCCTTAAATCTACACGTGTCGATCACTTTATCATCAACACCAAAAAGCGAAATTTACAATGCCTTGTAGCCAGTCTAGTAGCAAAATTAAGCGGAATCGACAGTTTTTAAGTGCAAACTGTTCGTGATATCTATATGAATTCGTGCGTGCACGTTAGACTAAGTGGAATCCAATAATGGGTCTTGTTGAGAAGGAAATAATTTTTGTTGGAGCTTATTCCATATTTTATTAAGTCCTGACTCCTGAGGACACCGTTCTGTAATCTTCCCCACAAGTTATTAATTTCTGACAAACATAGTTAATTACTGCTTTTCTTCTTCCCGTAATACAAATTTCTTGGCATGACAGACGCCAAACATATGCATTTTACCTGGAAGATGATAACCCATTTGTGTACATTTCACTCTTTTTGCTGAAATAGACCATGTGGGGTTTTTTTTTTCTCTATATTCATTTGCACATTAGTAGAATGGATGTTTATCTTGTGACATTATGGAGTTATTCTAATAAATTGCCCGTCGATCGTAATTTTTCTTGCATGCACTCCAATTCAGTGATGAATCAAATCAATAAAATTATTGACAGTGTGATCTCATTTCATGAATTCAACGAGAGCGACTCTATGATCATCATGACTTGATTTGAACCGGACGAGAAATTTCCATATTGATATCGCATTGACTATTGCAAGTGGAAACAAAAGAGAGAATCTAACGAGAATAGAACAAGGATCTCATAGACCTATTAGGTGCTGTGTGAGCTGCATCCTTCTCTCTCTCTCTCCATATCCATTGGAGGCCTATTAGTGGGGTTTTGCCAAAGTTACACAGGCGAAAAAGAAACAACGGCTTTCCATCTGACGCGGATTGCAAACTCTAAATGCCATGAACAATTTTTGTCTGCACGTGCAATTTTAATTCGCTCCTGTGCTCGAGAAGGAACATATTCAGTGAATCTACTACATGTATACATATAGAATTTGATTTGGATTATAATATAATGAGATACCAGTGAAACTCATTAAGTTTATAATATTTCATAATCTTCCAAATTCAGGTCCAAATAATAATTTCTCGATACGCCCCACTAATACCGCGGATCTTTAACGACGGCCCTCCAATTGGCCTCATCTTATGCGTGCCAACGAGGCATCAACTCCTCATCTCCTGCCTTACACGTGGCGCATGTCACACCCCATAAGGTCGTGCCTAGTGTCTGAGGAGCCTTTATTGATACTCACATCATGAATAGTTTAATCTAAAGTAAAATCAACTAGGGCTAAAAGATGAGCCCCGGATGTGCTGTCTCTAGAACATGGAGGAATTGATTATACAAGGGGGTGAATCAAGAAGGCGTTTTCCTTGCCCCTATTGGGCCAGGGAATAGGGAAGGGGTGCTGGACCACCTCATCTTGCTTAAAGAGGAGGAGAGAAAGTTGGTGTGCATGGTCCTCAACGCCTCTCGACGACCGACGGCGGTGGAAACCGGAAAGGAGAGGAAGACCTCGCCTCCTCGAGGATGTGTCCACCGACCGAGGAACACAGTAATCTCAATTACGAGGCGACGAGATTAACCTTCTTCACATACGAATATACACTTCGTTCTTTCACCCCTAAGTGTTCGAATGAGACAATTCAAATATCTCGAGAGGTCTTGGTCGATCTCTTGAGATGTAAAGCTATTAGAATACCGTGCATAATATGTTTTATAGCCCGACATCGATGTTTTGCGTTTTCATGAATTTATTGAAAACTTTGTAAAAAGTGCTTATTCTGTTTGAAAGCATTCTCTAACACGCATCATCAAACCGCCCATGTGATTATTTTTCCCTTCTGCTTTGAAGGCAATAACAATTGGGGAGGCCCGCGAGTGGACTCCCTAGTACATGAGTTGGTTAACAGTCAGGATTGATGCTCTTGTCATTGCGATGTGTACGCTGGTGTTTTAATATGCCCTGGCCTACAAGTTTCTTCTGGCCGTGAGGGTTATCGACATCAAATTTTCTCCTTCTGTCCTTGACTCTGCGTGATCTGCCGAACGATGTCCTTGGAAAAACCGGAGACGCCGGAGGTTTTCTAACTTACTAGGTTTCAGTTTATCTATATTCTTGATTTTCTTGGACATTGGCCCAATAATTGGTAATACGTTATGCGTACCTACCTAGGTGAGAGAGGGAGGGCAATCATTAGGACCGAAGAAACAAATGACGTGGGCCAAAAGATGGGCAGGTAATGTCATTGTTGACTGATGAACAGTCCTTGTTAAAATGTCCAATTCTTATTTCTCAACCTGCAAAGAATCGGGGAAGCCTCGCGGGACCATGTTAGGGTTTAGGGTTCCTCAGATGCTTCCAAGGAGAGTTATCCTTTGCTTAACGCCTACTGATCGGGTCTCTTCCGTGCTTCTCTTCCGGTCAAAGTACTTTCCTTTCAACTGCTGATATCTAGTGGGATAATCCGTCGGAACGGGCATTTATCTCGTTTCTTTTTAATTTAAGTTGTTACGTAATATGCCAATCAAAGATATAAAGCTAAAGAAAACGACATCAGTTATGTGTGAAGATGAAGATTCATGATCGTCGAACCACATTATTAATGCTACATAATCAACAACTAAAAGGTGATTAATTAACGTCATGTATTGCTATATCTTTACTCGAACAAAGCTTGAGGGTATCTATTGGAAGACGGCCGAGCAGAAAATGCCCTTAGTTTCCTGTTGAGATCTATTTCTGAAACCTCATATGTTGTCTTGAAATCGATCTGGGAAATGCCATTTGAGGTTTTTGAACTTGCTTAGTGTTCGATAACACCCTCGCTCTTTCCAAACCTGGATACCTCCCCTCCCCCTCCTCAAAGGGCGAAGCTAAAATCACACCTTCAAAGAATCTTCTTTTGGACCGATCCTTAGACCTACCTCATGACAATGACCATACGTTAAAAACAAATTTGCATCAATATCTAATGATAATAAATCCAAAGGCTCGACAGGTAAAATTGTTGTGGTCCCTCTTCCCTTCCTGGCATTTTCACTTTGAAAATATTTCTTTTGGTGGCCATGATTTGAGTCACTGCCCTTTTGGGATCTACAATTATTAGCCGTTGAAACGTAAATGGAATTGCTTAGTGATGTCATTCAAGCGTTCCGGCTAAGTAAAGCTACGAAAACCCTTATCCCACGGCCTACAAAATCGCTGTTTTAAGGGACTCAATTGTTGCGGGGATAATGCATTCATTTTGATTTACAAGCTGGCTCCACTGGGGCTAAACCGTTGACTTAGCTTATCATTAAACAACCCATGACCAGAGATTATTTTGGGTCAACGGTCGATGGTAATCTTTACACTTGGATCTTGAAAGCTTGATGAATATTCACTGAATATCCACCGAAAATGGTCAGTGGTCCAGAGCAATAGAGTTAGGGTGTTTTTGACTCAGTTTTGGGATAGCCTTCGAGAGGATATACAAACTTTTGGCTAAAGGTATTTTTTGAAATGCAAGCAGTATTTGAAAAAAAAAATATTTTAAAATATATTGAAAAGTAATTTTGACTTAAATTTCTTTTGATAAAAATTATACTTTGTAAATGATATTTGCTAATCTCTTTTTTTTTTATTTTTAAACCCTGAAATTATTTGCCAGCAGAACTTAGCCGTTGCCAACTAGGTCTAGTTGCTGGCCAAGCGTCCTTAGGAGTGGCTTGCCAGCAACCAGATCTAGCCTCGCTGGTGAGATTGCATGAGGCGATGACCATTTCAAAATTATGAAAATTAAGCGAGAGCAAAGTTTGAAGAAAAAAATGTATCTACATTTCAAAGATGCATTATTCAAAGCATTTCCGGACTTCCCAAATTTTTTTGTTAAAAGCCATGTGTATTTGCCTAAGGGATTTTAGAGCTTCAAAGGGCTTTGCAAATGTTGAATCAAGTGCACCCTATCTACCCTATCTTCCCTGAGATAGTACCGAATTACAAATCTCTTATTATTATTACAAAGTTGTCGTGAAATATAAACAGCCGGTTAAGTCTCATTAAAACTAGATGCTGTATTTAACACTCCTCCATCTCATCTCTGGTCTCTCTTTTATATATATATCTTTTTTTAAGAGCACATAGTTATGGGTTTATTTTATACAATAATTTTCATAAACAATGATTTATATGCTCAAATTTAAAGAAGTCCATCACATTCCCAAATAAGTCTGCGCCGCGTAGCACCCCTGTCAGGACTAATGGAGAAAGTTAGGGGTCTCACTGATAGTGGATAAAAAGTGGGCTTCGCAAGCATTAAAAGGCAAAGGAGATAATGATGATCTCGATTAGCAAATTTTTCTTTCTTTTCCATCGTGTTTCTTTTTTCAGTTTAGTGTCCTTTCCCAGCAGCCACTCCCACTTCTAGTGGGCGTGATCTCACGCCAACCAAAATGCAATCCGATATAAAGAGACAAACCACGAAAAAGGCGATGTAAAAAGCAAACCCCATCTTCCTTATAAGGAGAGGCGAAAAGGAAAAGGAAAAGGGAAATCAATTGGCAACCCACATATGGCTCGATGTACCGCAGCAAAGGCGAAGGAGCTTTGGCATTGTCCTCGCCACTCGATCGGGGGTTTCCAAAATCTGAAGTACAGATGCCAAGCCAGGAAGAAGCGGATTGCCACTTTTGGCTTCGGACCATCTTTTGTACGATGAGCGGTTATAAATTCTAGGAACCCAATTCTTGAAAACTTCGATGGAAGGAAAAGGTCCTAACTTTTGCCATAATTGATCTCCTTCGACTCAAGATCGGAGGAGTTTGTCTTGTGGTACTAAATTGGAGTAGGATTGACTAAACTTTTATGAAAATTATCCTTTGAATTTATCGTGCCCATGTCTCTCGGATAACAGTGAATCCACCTTTATTTTGGCTCTATATGGACATTGAGGAGTTGGAATGACAAAATTTTCTAAATTGTGGGTCATACGTCACATCTGTGTCGCTTGTAGTTAACATGCCACTTCTCTCTCTCTTTTCACTCTCTCGTCTGTTTACCCATTGCCCGTGTGTGCGCTCCTCCACCTTGTTTGCCACACATCACCACTTTGACCTCCAAACTAAAGCACCATCGCGATCGCTCTGATGAATATGAAGACTAACCAAATATGGAGATGTCTGAACTATGTATGTGACCGAAACCATAAATTCCCACAAAGCGGGGCGGCCTTGGTGCCACACACATATCTCTTGATAAGGTGCCATCTCAATCTAGCAATGAACATTGAGTCATAAATAAGAGAGGACTTCAAAGTAGGTCAAAAGTAAGTGATCTATCGACCAACATTTATTGTGCATAGTAATGTAAACACAGCCTAATGAGGTATTTAACAAGCATCTTATGACGGTAGCATTTCATGATTTCAACAACTTACATCTTATTTAAACGCAGCCACATGATGGTATAGTAACATCCCGGTCGTATATATAGGAAACATGCTCCCAATCATACCCTTACAGGAAATTTTGCTGTTTTTTCCATCTTTTTTCCTTGTTGCGTGTGTGTCGGGCGCAAAATAACACATGGAGAGATTTCAATCCATCAAAACGAGCGCATAAATGGCAAGGAAATTGTCACTGTCCTGGGTGATTTGCTATGTCGGGAAAAAGCATTTCTACATCCGCTGTTAAAAACCTAAGCACGCAGATTGTGGCTGGTGGCCACAATCTTGGATTACAATTGAAGATTGAGACTTGGATAAAGGAACTCGAATTTCCTTTCTTTTCCTTTTTTTCTCCCCCTTTTTTTTTTTATAAAAAAACTCTTAAACGATCTTAATTCATATCAGCCCCACATACTTAATTCCTTAATATTGTCTACGTGAGACACACTTAATTTACGGGCTAAAATACAATGGACTCACATGCACCCTCACAAACAAAAAATGTCTCTTTTTTTCACCTCTTGATTTTGCATATGACGACATAAGCCGATGAATTAGCGTACTATTCTGTGAGTTACGACCAGAGAAGGATTTACAATCGGTCTGCAATATTTAGTTGCATAATTTTTCCAGCTTAGAGAGATGTAAATAGAAAAGTTTTCATAACAAAGTGATTTTCATTGAAGAGGTACCTTGTTGGAAAATCTCACATAAACAATAGTTATGCATGTTAGAAAAATAGAAGCAATGCTTCATATTTTAAAATTTTATATTTAATCAATTGGAGACGCTCGTGAACTAGGTTGATCCATGTAATTCGATATTTTCGACGAAGAAATTTTAGGTAAGTTGACATGACATGGATATCTTTTTTTTTTTTTAAGGGGGGGTGAGGAAGTGGGGGGCAAAAAAGGGAGGAAAAAAAAAACATGGAAAGCGAAGGTGATTGGCCAGCGTCGGAGTTGGCATTTGCCTTTGTACGCATCAAGCGCTGCTCTCGTTCGTCTCTCCTCCTCCTTCTCTCTCTCTCTCTCCTCCTTGTCTTCCCTCTCTCTGTTCTTGCTTGAAATAGTACCGACATGGCTCCGAGGAAATGGGGTTTCTCGGCTTGAAAGAAGCTGCTCCGTCCCCCGTCCTTTACGCCCTCTTCGCTTATATATGCGTGAGCTCTCTCTCTATACCTGGGTTTTCTTGATATTGAGCTGTGTCAGCTTTTTTTCAGTCGTTGGTTTCTTTCGATTTCTTGACTCTGCATAGCATCCGGCCTGCTCTGTGGGGGTTCTCTGCTTCTTCCATCGCCTAATTCCCAGCTAATGTGCGGGGCCGGGGCAGAATTGGTCCTCCCCTGTTCTTTTTTTTTCTTCTCAGCACTTACAACAGTGACTCTTTTTTTGTTGGGGGGTTTCCTCAGCTCCTATCTTTGATCTTTCTCTCTGCATGATCAGCTTCGGCTGCTGATCTGACGACGACCCATTTGAGATTTGAGTGTGGAGTCGCTACCCTCGCCTTTGCTTTCTCTCTTTGCCCCTCTTCCCCTGTGTGTCTTGTCCAGTCAAGATGATCTACTGTTACTTCCAGTAGGCCCGTCCTTGCAAATTTTCAATCTTTTTGTGTATTGCGGTGAGTACTCTGTGGACTGGCCACTTGCTTCTTGCGCTGCTGGCTTTCCTTATGTTCTCTTTTGCAAATTTGAATGAAGAGTCGGATTGAGTCAGATCAAGGCCTTGGAGGTCTTTTGGAAGAATCATCTTTGAATTGGCATCATTGCACTGGAACATTTCTATCGATCTTTTTAATTTGCAGGCTGTAGCTTGAAGAAATTCGGCTTTGAGAATTGAAAAACCCGTATTTCGGATCACTTGGGAGGGTGTCATCATGGCTATGCAAGCATTATATCTCAAGGAACATGAGGGAATGCTCCATAATCCCACATCACAGTTGTCCTCGGCTCCGTCGGCAGCACCTTGGTGGGCCACCTTCGGGAGTCAATCGTTTCATGGGGATTCGTTGGGCCAGTCGAATTCGTCGCCTGTTGATAACCCTAGCTGCGGTGACCACCTCATGCCGGCCAAACAGGCTGGACGGGGTACGGAACAAGGTGCAGATAAGGGAAGCCTGACCCAGTTCACCATCTTTTCAGGTGATTGCCAGTTTTTGCATCTTCGGGCTTAGCAATGCGTTCTTAACTGTAATTTTATGTGGGGAACATCTTTGCTCTCGATGCTTCTTGTCCTGTTCTAAAGTAAGGGAATTCTACTCGTTGCTTTGTTCTCGTGCAGTTGCTGTATTTCTTTGACTCTTTCTTTGGTGCTTTGGCCTTCTCTTGTTTGCCTTTACCGAATTAAAGGGAAAAGTAAGACCTTCAATAGAGAAAACCAAAGAACACTTCATTTCAAAGGAGAGAGACCATTATGGGGATATTCTCGACCGTTTAGAATTGAGAGCTTTCCCAGTTATTACAGACGAATTACTTGACGAACTGGTTGACAAGATGAAGATGAGGGATGGGTTTAATAGGACTCTGTCTGTTGTCCTGCATACATTAGCAAAGACGAAGCTCTATTAAAATTTCTACAATCTCTGGAGAAGAATGTTTTATAATGCTTTCATGTGGGTCCTATGTGGGCACACATGATCCAATTGATGTCTACACTTGTTTTCTCATCGATTGTACAATTCATACAATAGAAATTTAAGTCTCATGGTTCTAGTATCTCACTTCATGCAAATTGATGTATCTGCTAAGACCTTAATCTTGCATCACGGAACTTAAGGTGTGGAGGTTGACTTTTGGAGCTCGTGGCAATGAGGCTTTAGGTTTGAAATAATTGAAGCTTTGTCACGGCATAGACCTATAGTCACAATGTATAACTAGGCTTGTTGCACTGAGCCAACCTGTGTGGATAACACAATGCAAATACAAAAGTGTCCTCAATTGAAAACTGGCCAGATAGTAGTTGAACATGTACTAATAACTTAGGATGCAGCAGACATGGTCACATACCTTTTCTCGTTCTTTGTATTTCCTCCCCAATCTCCCTTGTAGTGTTGTATGAGGTAAGGAAGGCCTATGTGATGAATGAGTACCTAAACATTTTGTCACCAACTAGGCCATTCCATGAAGTTGTTGCACTTCAAATGGCGAAAGCCTTTTCTAATAAACTTTCATATGCTCCCGAGAAAATCCTCATTTTCCCCTTCTGCAGAGTCTAATCAGTTGTAGCGATGTTGGTAGTCACTCTTGTAATTTTCTTCTTTTTGGTGACCATGGATTTGATGATTTTTTTACCTTATTCAGGCGACTACAAAAATTCTGCGGATACCCAGAAGTCTCAACTACCCATCTCCCCTCTACCAGAATACTGTGCTCGGGTTGATCTGGGGTATGGTCAGCAGATGGTAAGTGTTCGTCTCAACCAATTGTTGCTACAGTCTACTTCAATGTTGGTAATGTTAGCTATTTCAATTCTGTAGCTGAAATGTGTGCTAATGGCAGTGACGCGTATTGTGTGCTTGGATCATAAATGCAGATATGTGCAAAATATCCATATGGAGAGCAGTGTTATGGCGTATTCTCACCTTTTGGGTCGCAAATATCGGTTTGTAGTTCTTTGTTCCTTGTGTCTACATTAGTCAATACCTTTTAGTGCAGTGAGGGGCCTGAGCGGCAGTCCTGTGACTGTTCACCAGACAGTTTACCAGCAAAATTTTTATCTCTGTCTTCTGTTTGGTGTAAAGAGGCATATCAGTGTCTTACGAACTTTAAATGTTTAACTGGCTTAGATTTAATAATGATCATGTTTTTAAGAATCATCTTTTATCTGAAACCGCTGACATATGCCCTTTTAAGATATCATGATAGAAACTAAGGCTGGATGGGAAAGCAGCAGCCTCATCTAAATAAGTCACTAATCCGGTCAGTTGGCAGTAAGCCATGATTTATCTTGCGGCCAATTAAATTCACTGCCAGATGCCTGTGATCACAATGCTCAAAATATTTGAGGTGAATTAGGTCTCATCTACCACCCCATGATCATGACATCACTTTGACAAGTAATGGCCATCGCAAATGAGTAGTTACTGCCATCTACTACCATTTTGACATCCAGTCAATTGTAGTGCCATCAGAGCCCTCACTGTTGTTGGTCATAAACAAACATCTTTAATGATACTAGCCATCAATCACCTTTCATGTGTTGAGTCCTTAATAAGAGAATGTTATCGCATACCATAGTTTGAACTATATATACTTATCTTCATTCTCTCATGAAAGTACTTCAGTAAACAGTTTTTCCAAGCTGAAGCTTCTCATGAAACAACTGCTTGAATACTTTTCTGGATTTTTTCCTCCTTATTCCTAGTTCAAGAAGCTTGCTTGTCCATTCTCCATGTTGGAAATCTTCTTCTTTAATGAACTTGACTAATTATAGCTGTGTGTATTTACATTAACTTGATTACTTTTTCACCTTTGCATACCCAATATCTTCAAGTATGACAACTATCATAAATTGCACAGCGTATTTGTCTAAGTAAATGTGCGAATCGTTCTTCTTTTAAAATGCATGGTTTTTGCAGGTTAAAACTTTACTTTTAGCACCTCTGGCCTTATCCATCACTGGAAATACTTCGTTCAAATGATGTCATCATATTCATCTTCGCCAGGCGAAAACTTACTAGAAGCCATATTAAGTCAGATTATTTGATCCCATTCCTCTTTGCATGTTTTAGATTATTTGATCCCATTCCTCTTTGCATGTTTTTCCAATACTTTCAGGGCCGGATGATGCTTCCTCTGAACTTGTCAACAGATGATGGACCCATATTTGTAAATGCCAAACAGTACCATGCGATCATTAGGCGCCGCAAATTTCGTGCAAAAGCCGTGCTCGAGAATAAAGTAACTAGACGTAAGGTATGATCTTTCACATCAATTGTTCCCTGTAATAATTGTCATTCACGTTTTCTGTAAGACAAAAGGCACCTCTGCATGATGTTGAACTTGTCAACTATGGAGAATGCAAAACTAAAAAAATCAGATGTAACTGCAATGCTGTTTCATGCCCATTTCCTGCCGTTGACTTGCTTAAATTAAATCTTAAAAGTGGGGTAAAACTCTTTGGCATTTATTAGAAGATGATTTCCAGCCCTCAGTCGAGTTTGATCATTTTAGCACTTCAACTTGAAAAGGTATATGCTTTTATGAGCCGTGGTTTTTACCAAGGCCTGGTGCTGACCAGTTTTGTTGGTGCGGCTTTATGTGTTTTAAGTTGATTGTCAATCAGTTGCGTTCCTCAATATAGGATCTTAAGAAGTTAATTTTTTTCTTTTAGTTCTGTTTCAGCCATTCCTTCGACCAAAATTTTCCTTTGTCAAACTTGAAGAATAGCACTCCAAAGTTTTCTAAATTAGTGTTCTGTGGTGTTTCATTTGACAGCCGTACATGCATGAATCACGTCATCTCCATGCTATGCGCCGACCAAGGGGTTGTGGGGGCCGTTTCTTGAATGTGAGAAACTCGAGCAATGAAGAGGGAGTAGCTGAAGCAAAGAAAGACAGTGACGGAGAATTTCGCCAGCCAACTGGTTCTCAGAGTTCTGATCTCTCACAATCCGAGAGTGGCACAACACCGAGCTTGCCAAAAGAAGCTAACGGCAGTGCTGGGAATCTCTCTGGGTCAGAAGTCACTAGCATGTACTCGAGGGAAGGACTTGGTCGTTTTCCGATCAATCAACGTGGACCATCCTACTCTTTCACCAGCATGAACGATACCTCGCATAGCATTGTCATGCCCAGCAAGTGGGTTGCAGCGGTGGACAATCGCCGCAACCTCAATGTCTGAAAGCGAGGGAAGTGGGGTCGATGCCCGACCTCATTTCCCCTCTGACAACCAAGTGGAGAAGTCCCCACTGCTGTTCCTGTAATGGCTATTGCAGTCGGGTCTTTGGCTCAATGTTCTTCTCCCACCATTTGGTTACCATGCGATAGGCAAATCATTCTTGGCTCATATAGGGTGCATTAAGTTAGTTATTGCCTAGTCACTCTGGTGTAGTGGTTGGCTGAAGGCGGCTAATCCTTAATGCACCTTCTAAAGAACATGACTAAGAACTTAGAATAACGTGGGTTTGTTCACTATTCCATGCCCATGGAACTACTAAGAGAATGGAAGACTGGGTTTGTGTTTGTTAATGTCTTGTCAATACTTACAGTTTGTTGGTGTCGAAGTCCTTGATGCTTTCTGAGTGGATTTTGAACTATTTGAAGTGATGAACTATATGAAGCGATGTATTGTAACTTTAAAGTTTGTTTAGTGTCTCACCGTCATTAGTATTGTCCGTGACTGCGAAAACGCTTCTTTCTATCCTTAAAGCTTTACTGAGTTCAAACATTATGATGCCATGTCAATTGGACTCAGACGGAGCCGCCAGCTGCAATGGCACGTGATTGATGAGCCATATATGCATATTTACCTCCCGACAATTGACATGCCTGATCCTTTGTTTAGTGTCCCAAGTCGACGGGTGAGAGTATGCAGGACTGTTGCTGCAATAATCTACGTCATAAGAGGCTCCTAGACTTGCTTATGTTTCATCTGCATGGAGAAGAACCGGCCAAGGCGCTAGCTGCTCTGGCTGAGTGGGATCACTGTTAGTGTCTAGTAATGTGTTCATATCATTCTTCTCGCGCAAAAGGCATCGGTGATCGACGGCTGTCTTTATCAGCTTTGCGTCTGCGAGCACTGGGGATTTCTAATGTTTTTGTGAATCATGAGTGAGCATAGCGACATTCAGGTCGAGTGTGTCCGTCGTCCGGTAACATATGAAGTAACAGCAGGGTCTGGAGTTGATCTTGATAGCGTGTCGTGTTTAAGTGGTCGATGGGTGAGAATCAAGGAATGCTTACCTGATAACTCGTGAAGTGACCTCAACGGGTCTTGAGAATAAGCTGGACTGAAAAATGTACTTGAAAAAAGATCAAATCCAGCAAGAGTCTCACTCGGTGTCTTAAGAAATTAATGAAACAGTTTAATGAGGAAAAACAATCATTAATGGTACCGACTACTTTGCTGAAGCTATCTGTTGTGTTAACACCCTATCAAATTAATTTGAAAGTTGGTAACAAGCTCTTCTCGGCCAAATTTAGGCAACACGTTAATCACGTTTGAACTTTAGTTTTGCGTCATTAGTATGTGAAGTTCTTATTTGCATTTCGATGTCTAAACTTTAGATTTAAGGGGCATGTTTGGGTAATGTCTTGTGAAGCAACTTTGGGTTTGTAAAATCCTTGAAACTTAGGCTAAATGATACAAATGGTTCGTGAATTTTGATTTAATGTGTAATATAATGTTTGAATTTTAAATTTATTTAATATGATCCCTGAATTTTAACTCAATGCGAAACGATATCCTTGGATAATTGATGCGTATTTAATTTAGTCATTGAATTGTATAAAATTTTTTAATGATATTTTTTTCTTCCATCCTTAGCCTCACTCCTCTTTCAGCTCTCAACCAACTTCGAGTGAGAGAGAGAGACTATCGGCACTTAATGAGATTGCATGATAAGTTTAAATAGGATAGATTGAAATAATTCAATTAAATAAAAAAATCAACTTAATCTGATAATTAAGGGGAAGATTACTTAATTCATTTAATAAAATATAATTGATGATAATTTGAATTTTGCCAAATATATTGATAAAATCTACCAATGACCCTCGTCCAAGTGCTAGCGACCTTGTCGGCCATTGCCGCCACCCCATTGATGAAGGGACGGCAGCCACAGGCGAGAGAGAGCCTCCTGTCTTTGTTCTTTGTTCTT
The DNA here is from genome assembly GCA_017140615.1 of Eucalyptus cladocalyx. Classification (NCBI taxonomy): domain Eukaryota; kingdom Viridiplantae; phylum Streptophyta; class Magnoliopsida; order Myrtales; family Myrtaceae; genus Eucalyptus; species Eucalyptus cladocalyx. The sequence continues at coordinate 38,543,289 of CM029516.1, forward strand.
TTTTTTTTTTTTTTTTAAATTTTTTAGTTTGTTTTTTGAAAAAAAAAATACAGCCAAAAGAACTAAAAGACAAAATTGCCCTTATCAAATAGTGCTTTGAGGCATTTATTGAAATCGATATGATCACTTCAAATCTTTATTTGAAATAAAATTCCCATCAAGCCCTTATTTGAAATAATGTTCACTTCTAACCCTTATTTGAAATACGATTTACTTTAGGTTTTTATTTGAAATTTTCTCTAAAAATTAGTTTTGGTTAGGGGTTAGTGGCTATGAAGCACGGACACGCTGTCCGTGCTCGCGTATCGTGTCCGACACGTGTCGGAGCGTGTCGGACACCTCGACACACTCGGACACGCTCAGACACGCGGTCAACGCGTGTCGGATTTTTCGACACGTGGTCAACCTTTTCCGACACGTTTCGACACGCGTGTCCGGGAGGGAGCAGACCACGAGCGACGGCGAGAGACGGCCGAGCTTAGACTGAGGCGAGGGCCGGCCCTGTGAGGGAGAAAGGACCAAAGGTGAGAGGAAGAGGAGAGGAAGGCGGTCGTGCGGCGAGCGGCGAGCGGCGAGAAAGGGGTCGTGCGTGCGGCGAGGAGCGGCGAGCGGTGAGGAGCGGCGAGGAGCGGCGAGCGGCGAGGAAGGGGTTTGTGCGTGCGGCGAGGAGCGGCGACCAGCGAGGAAGGAGGTCGTGCGGCGAGCGGCAAGGAGGGAGGAGGAGAAGAGGAAGGGTCGCGAGCGGCGAGAAGAAAAAGGAGCTAGGGTTTCTGAAAAACTCAAAAGTAATTAAAAAAATGGGAGTCTATGGGTACCTATTTTGGGGGGAGGGAAAGTGACGGACAGATGGGGGGAAATGGACGATTGTGGGAGGGAAAGGAAAAAATAAATAAATTTGGGTGGGGGGGAATGGACGATGGTGGGGAGTCGGGACTGGGGAGGGAAAGGAAAAATGAATTTGGAAGTGGGGGAAATGGATAAGGAAAAGAAGAGGGTGGGGGAATTTTTTTTTAATCAAAAAAATAAATAAATGAGATTAAAAAATAAAAGTAAATTTTCGAGAGGGGGATTTCGAAAAATAAATATAAATTTGGGATAATGAAATAAAAAAAAAGTGTAAGATTTATTAATATTATTAGTATAAATTCATTGTAAATTCTTTATTTATTTATTTATTTATTTGTGAATTTGAATTAAATTAATTAAAAATAAATAAATTATTTAATATTTAACGATGTTATTTTAACGTGTTAAATTCTCTACTTTTTTAAATGACGTGTCGCGTGTCGTGTCGTGTCGTATCGCGTGTCCGCGTGTCGCGTGTCCGTACTACATAGGTTAGTGGTTAACCTATTCGTTGGAATAATTTCTTAATTTTTGAAATTTGAAACTTACCTTACATATCCAATAACCTATAACTTATGTTATCACAAATTTCAGGGTCTACCTAAGTTTTATTTGTGCTCTTAATTAAACGATTGCATATTTAGACACTAAGTTTATGAAATATTAATAAAATAAAAGTATTAATCATGGATATGTCGGAAATAGAAATTTAGATTAGTGATTTTAGATTATGCATTTATAATTGGATGTCATGAAATGTTGTGAGATTACACAAAAATATAAAACAAAAGACTTATTCTAGGCTCCAAGTTCTAAGTTCTTAGCTTCACTTGAAACCTAGAATCTACCGATTACAATAAATTTTCCAATTTTCTTTTAACTCGAAACTTATCATGCATATTCTAGAACCTAAAAATGGATTGGTTCTCAGGTTCCTAATTCTACTTTAAAATCATACTCATCCTAATTTAAGATAAATGTGGCACGACTATATTGGTTAAGAGTTTTTATAACACAAATTAGTTTGGGCAGGTGTAGCATAAACATATCATTTTAGGATTTTCTTTTTGTGGCATTAGTCTCTTTTTTAATGTTTGGCGAGGGATTAATAATGTTAATTTAACTTTCAGTTATCATTAAACAACCTTTTGATTCTATCCTGGGCCTAGAAGTCATCAACAATTAATAAATGACCAAAAGCAGGAAAAGAAAAAAGAAAAAGAAGAAGAAATCATCAACAATCTAGATTTGTTACTTAAACTTTCAGCCTTTCATTTCAATTCTACAAAACGGGCAAGAAAGAAAGAAAGGAAAATAAAATTAATGCCATCAGTCAATTTTGATCAACCTAAACTTTCTTGAATTGATTAATTAGTAGGAAAATGGGAATATCATTTCCAGAGAGAGAGAGAGAGAGAGAGAGAGAGAGAAAGGGCAAACCTTATCCATCAGTGTCGCTCTCGCTACAGAGCATAAACGAAGACACAGCAGGGGATAATCTTATCTCTGCCATTTACCCAGAATTCGTCGATCATCATCATCATCATCTTCTCCTTCTTCTTCTTCCTCCGAATTCCTCCGTTTCCATGTCGACCTCGTCGCTGTCCATGGCCGCGGCTGCTCCTCCGTCGCTCGGCCACAAGGCCCCCTCCTCTGCTCTCTTCCTCGCCCCTCCCCACGCCTCGCTTCCCTCCCGCTTCCCGCCAAAGCCCCCCGCCCTCCGCCTCCTCCTCGCCCTCAAATCCTCGGCCCCTGTTTTCGGCTCTGCGAAACTCCCTCGCCAACCCCTTCTTTCGGCGGCGTTCGACGGGTTCGAAGCCGAAGACGGTGTCGCCGGGTCGGAGGAAGAGGACCCAGAAGAGGCGGAGGAGCTGCTCGAGAGCGCGGGCGAAGAAGAGGAGGAGGGGGATGGAGAGGAGAGCGGGGAGGAGAAGAGAGTCTCGGGTTCTGCGGGTGGGAGGTTGTACGTGGGGAACTTGCCTTATTCCATGAATTCTTCTCAGTTGGCTGAGGTCTTTGAGGAGGCCGGGCGTGTGATAAACGTGGAGGTTCGTCGCCTTCTGCTTTCGTGTTGCATTTCGGCTCTTTGTTGTTTGCTTGTTTTTCTTATGTTTTGAAGATTTTTGGTTACTGGGTCCTTGAAAATTGACTTTTTCTTTTTTGGGTGGTCATGGTTGGGTCGTTTCAGGTTGTTTATGATCGAGTGACGGATAGGAGCAGGGGCTTCGCGTTTGTTACCATGGGGAGTGTGGAAGAAGCTCAGGAGGCTATTCGGATGTTCGATGGATCTGTAAGCATTCCCCCCAAAATCCATGACCATCAAAGTGGTTCTTGATGCATGAATTGAATTGTGGCCTTAACTGTGAAATAGATGTTGCCCTGTTTGTGACCCCGTCACACGTGTCGTTTCTTGCGTTCTGTTGAACACTAGCCAATGTGAACTGCTTCATGAAGAACTGGAACCTGCTCTGGTGGATAGTCTGCTGTAGTCGAATAAGATAGCTTTTCCATCAATAATGGCCCAATATAGATTGTTTTTGCTTTAGATGAAATAACATGGTTGTTTTATCAATGCAACCATAATTGTTAGGAGTTGCTTGCAGCAGTGATTGGTGTGTTAATTTGGACATAGGACTTGTTGGATATTAAATCAGTCTACGCTGACTGATCCATTTTTGTATTGGTGGTGACTTTTTGATGAGGCTTTGTAAATTCGGAAATTGAATGCGCTGAGCATAGTGTAAATTCATGTGTTGTTTGGTGTTTTATTGCTAAATGCTCACCCTTTCCCTACTATTATTAGCATTGATAACTAACCTGTATTAATTGTTTATCGAGCATTTCCAAAGTAATTTTTGTGATAGAGCTGGTGAATGCTGCTTCAATGTATGCATCTATTGGTGAATTGGTTTCGCTCTGGTGGTAGTGTGTTGTGGGGTTCAATGTTTGCTTCTTTCTTCTTCTTTCATATATTGTTGATTATCTGTGGCACTGAAATGATGTGTGGGCTAGTTTGCTAGACGAAGAAAATTAATGTTAGTTTCTTTTTCGTCATGTTCATACAGCAAGTTGGCGGCAGAACAGTCAAGGTAAACTTCCCTGAAGTGCCAAAAGGAGGTGAAAGGGAAGTAATGGGGCCGAGGATCAGAAATAGCAACCGTGGCTTTGTGGATAGCCCCCACAAACTCTATGCAGGAAACCTTGGGTGGGGCCTCACTTCCGAAGGTCTCAGAGATGCATTCGCCAACCAGCCAGGCCTGTTGAGTGCAAAGGTTATATATGACCGCAATTCTGGAAAATCCCGAGGATTTGGATTTATCTCCTTTGAATCTGCAGAGGCTGTGGAGTCAGCTTTGGATGCCATGAACGGAGTGGTAAGACGCACTGAACTGACTGAAAATCCACATTCTTGTTAGGGATTGCTACAGTTTGTACCCTATTATGGTGCCAATTTGAGTTTGGTTTGACACTTAATTTTTTAGCAATTTAGAAGTGATAGGTCATTCGTATGAGAACATGCACTAGGGTTAGCTTGTTCATATGCGTATTGCAACCATTTACCTTAAATTAACATAGCTGCATAAGGTATTTTGGCAAGCGTTTGCTAAAGAACCTCGACACCATATGATTGTTCTTTTCTTGTTGGAAAAAATAAACTTTAGTGTGGTAAATGCTACTTCTCAACATTTCATTGACCAAGCATTATTCATTAAATATTTGCTGACTAGCCGTGTTTCTTTTTGTTTTGTCTTGGCTGCAATTGGAATCAGGAGGTGGAAGGGCGGCCCTTACGATTAAATTTGGCGGCGGACAGAGCATCTCCTGCTTCTCTGAACAGAAATGCCGCGAACAATCTCGACAGCAGCGAATTGCTTTCCAGCATCAGCAGCTGAGCAAATTTGACAAGTTTTGGCTTCCAAATACCTGTAGAGTACTGAGGCAGCACGAGAGGAATTGGAGGAGAGGACTGTGGAGATCCTTGTCTCATGCTTAGCCCTGTAACTCTACAACTCAACCACTTGCTAAACTCAAGTTCTCTGTGCCATGGCATTCAAAGATGATGGTGAATATAAAGCTCGGTGGCCCTAGAGATTACTTGATTTTTGGATGTACGTACACTATAGTTATATGCGCGGATAGTCTGGTATGATGTTGCCGGATTGTGAGTGGTCCTGCATAGTTTTGGTGTTGAGCAGTTAAATGAAAGTATTGACTAATTGTTCTCAACAGTTGAACACTTAGTTTTGAGAATGAAACTTCAACCGAATCTATTTATTTTAAGAGAGAAAGATGTGCATTTGGAGGCTTGGATGTTCGCAACTTCCTTAGAGTTTTGCCATGCTGTCGCACTCTGTTCTCACATGCCGTAGTGCCATGACCATAGTTCTCGCATGTTTTCTCAAATAATGTCTAAAGATGGAGCATCAGTCCCTATTACTGGTTTGATCTGTCTGAAGTTAGAGACGATGCCCATGATAGTTCTGCTTGGAAAATAGTTTGTTTTGGGTGATTGATCTGCCGTGGTCTTGCGATGGAATTGACAACCTCGGTCACTCGTTGCATGACTGTCATGCAACCGGAATTCGAGGAAATTCCAGCGACCTTCAACGAATTCATCGCCATGTCTCCAGCACAGGAGCGTTTCTTCCAAACTCAATTCTCAATTCACGGGTTGGTCCCCACCGGCGAATGCAGTCATCAGGGCATAAGCTGATGCTGCAGTTCAATCTTCGAAAGATTGTTAGTGATCACATACAACCAAGCTTACTAATAAAAGAGAATACTACTGCGAATGCTCAACTTCAAAATTGCTTTGGGTCAATATCGCGAGAAGCGACAATGTCTAAATTAATAATTTTTCATTTGGTCAATGTTTAACTTGATCCTTGTAGTTTAATTTTGTTCAATGTGGTCCTTTTGTTCTTCCAATCAAATCAATTTCATCCTTTTCATTAATTTGGTCCGGTTGAAGTATGAAACGAAAAAATTGACACATGGGAGAGGTGGGGCATTGCTATTCGCCCTTTGCACTAATGACCTACTTGCCCTTACTTGGATTTGGATTTACCACCAAGTGTGGTGACTGCCCTGGCCAATGGCTGCGCAAGGATCGACTGCCCTCGTCGGAGACACCCCCGAGTTTTTCCGTCTTTTCTTTTCGATTTTTGAATTTCGTTGACATATGGTTATCCAGAAATTGCCACATAAGCAAAACCCGCGTTTAAATTGCATTGCTACATCGTATGCCAACAGGATTAAATTAACTAGAGTGATGAACAAAGTTCAATTACAAGACAACAATGATTGAATTTAAGAAAATGCTAAGGTTTAAAGACCAAACCAAACATCAGTCGACAGTCCATAGACAAATTTTGACTTTGTCCTTTGTGGAAAAGCCGTAGTGTTTTGATGTCCACTGAAGAAACCAAACAACGGCAACATTGAAACTCATATTATATCACATGTCATTTGATACGAGTATTACACAGAAAGATTTCTAATTATCTAATGCCAAGTATTCTAGAGAGGCAAATATAATAATTTTTTTAGGCAAATGTGCATCTTGTGACAATTATATTGAGAAGACAGCATGATTTAGGAACTCACCACCTTATGTAACATAGATGAACTAATCAATGAAATTCATTGACCTAGAAAACATCGATAAAGCATAACTATGTTCGAAACCAAAAGCAACATCCACCCCAGGAACAATCAGAACAAGACTCCGAGAGAGAGACACCAAACGCCGCGGCCCTCGTGTGGCGGCGCCGCCTACTAAATCCAAGGTTTAGCGACTGAGAGCCCCATCAGCACCACGAGGAGCATCGAGAAAATAGAGGTCAGGATGAGCTGGCGGAGGAATTTCTTGCGGTTCCACTCCATGTCCTTCTCCGATCGGCGTTGGTCCTGGATCGCTTTACGTAAGAACGTCTCGATCTCGCCTGTGGCATTTACGGTCTTTCGGGATCAGAAGAGTGAAAAGATCATGAAGTTATTGGAGCGGGACGAAGGATTCCATGCTAGATTCATATATAGGATGTGTAGGTGGGGGATGGTTGTTCTCTTTCCCAGTATAGGCCTCTTAACTGTAGGTTAGACATCATTACTAGTTTTCTCTTGTATATGCCTATGCTGAAGAAACAAAGATGCAAATAGAAGTGGGTAATTACTAAAAAAGTCATAAATTTATTGCAATTCTATCAATTCAATCCTAAATTTTTTTAATTTGGTCAATTTAATCCTAACTATTTCGATAATTTACCAATTTAGTCAATTTGACCAATTTTAGTTAAAAATCATTGACATGGACGATTTTAGTAATTTTTTATTTTCTATTTTTTCATTGTGGCCGGCAAAGATGTCGAAGACACTTCTTGTTGTTGGGCGAGGTCGGCTCACCATGGCTACGCTGGCAAGGCTCGACCTCATTGTTGCTAGGTGGGGTAAACATTGCCAGAGGCTAGGTTGGTGAGGCTTGCCTTCACCAAATCTAGTTGGTGAGGTTTGACCTCACCAAATCCAACAAAGTTGTGACTTGCCTAGCCACTAGCGAAGCTTAAGCGGTCGCCAAGGGCCTTTGGCGAGCGTCACCCTCATGGGCAAGGCCACCCTCACGGCCTCGAGTGAGGCCTCGAGCTTCTCTAGGGTTTGGGCTAGACACAACCTTGTTAGATTTGGTGAATTTAGGCCTCGCTCATGGCCAACGAGGCTCGACCCTTGCCAACCCATCCATTAACAAAGCTACAATGAAAAAAATAAAAGTAAAAAGAAAAATATAATAATTAAAAGTCATAAATTATAAACAAAATTGTTCACATCAACATCGGTGTTGCTAGGTAAGATGGTTGACATCCAAGTTAGCGATTTCTAGTCAAAATTGGACGGACATACTGAATCAGCTAATTACCAAATGGTTTATGATTAAATTGGTCAAATCAAAAAGTTTATGAATGATTAGTACAATTGCAATAAGTTGTTTATGACTTTTTTGATAATTTTCCTGAGCACATAGAAATAGCAAGTTTAGCAACCAGACAAAAAACAATAAACATGATTAAAATTCGATCCTATTTTACATGCACGCGATACGTGTCCTCCGTCCACTATTTTATGTACTACTTATTTTAAGACTCTCAACAAACTCTAATAAATCTCCTATGGTAATCATGTTCAGCTAACCATCATCTAGATGCTAACTAAAAAGGTAAAATTGTAAGGGAAAAAATCACCAAAAACCCTAAACTTTGCCCAAAGTGACAGATTTACCATAAACTTTTTTTTTTGTGATGTGAAAAATCCTGAACTTTGCCAACCATGACATATTTACCCAAAAAAAAAATTTGTAACACAAAAAACCCTAAACTTCTATTGTGTGACACATTTACCATAATCTAAAGGGCATTTTGGTCTTTTTACTTTTTAAATGATTTTTTCTTCTTCTTCTTCCCTCCGCCGGCCATGGCAAGGGGAAGCCGGCGTTCAACGAGGGTCCCCCCACCTGGGCTAGCTAGGGTCACCCTCGCCGGCGTCGAGCGAGGGCAGCCCTCAGTTGGGTTGGGCGAGGGCCTCCCTCGCACCCTCGCTTGACACAGGCGAGGGCGGCCCTTGTTGGCGTCAGGCGAGGGCCCCCCTTGCCACTAGGCCTTTGCTTGCATTGGGTGAGGGCATCCCTTGCCAGCGTCGGTGAGGGTCGTCGCTCGACGCCGGCGAGGGCGGCCCAGCCAACCCTGTGAGGGCGACCCTCTCGACGACGCAGTGAGGGCAGCCCTCACCAGACGCCGGCTTCCCTCCACTGGCTCCGCTATGGCCGGTGGAGGGAAGAAGAAAAAAAGAAAAAGGAAAAACAGAAAAAATAAGATAAAAATGCTCTTGATGGGGGTAAATGTATCACTATTTCAAAAGTTTGGGGTTTTTGAAAAAAAGTTTGAGGTAGTTTTGTCACTTTGGGCAAAATTTGACATTTTTGGTGTTCTTCTCCCAAATTGTAAATATGCGAGACTACGAGCGCATAGATATGAAATAATTCTTTATGTAAGAACAAAACTCACCAGTAGGAATCAGATCCACAGTCATCTCCTCCGGATTCTCTCCGGTTACCGCGAAATACCTCCGCTGCACCGTCTCCTTGTACTCTGACGATAGCTTCTCCCTCAGCTTGTTGAATCCCTCCATGTTGTCCTTCAAAGTCTTCCTCAGCCCGTCTACCACCGACGTCCTTGTCTGGTCCAATGACGACCCCGCCCCACACCCGGGAAGGTTTGGGTTCGCGTCGTCGGCCCGCTCGAGGCCCTCGAGCCTCTTCTTCACTGCATTCGCCTTCTTCAGGGCCTCCTCCACGTCCCATTCCATCCAGGCCCTCAGGTCCTTCACGGCCCTGGCGTTGTGCAGCGTCTTAATATGCTCGTGACAGGATTGGAGCCTCCGCTGGAGGCTTCCCAGCTCCTTGAGCTCGTCCTTGATCGACTCAGCATCCTCGGAGAACTTGTCGAGGCTGACGCCGGCACCACCACCATCAGAGCTCAGCTCAAAGGCGTGGCTGTCACCGCCATTGCGGAGGCGAGAGTAGGAGCCAGACAAGAGGTCGCTCATGGTGCGACAAGACAGATTTGGGTTCAAAAATTTATGCTGCAAATACTAACGAATTGTGATAGATGACGATGATTAAGTGAAGGATTCTCTCTTCTTTTGCTCGTGGAAAGGAGGAGAGGGGAAGTGTAATCCGGAATGAACGTGTTGGGAAGGGCGTTGCATGAGAGAGAATATTTTGTCAATATTGGACGAAATGGTTTCGAGGAAGAGAGAGAAACGAGTTGATTTCTTCTCACACGGCTGCTTGAGAGAGAGATTGTCAAATGAGCTTGCCTCGCAACTTCTCTTCGCAGGCTAAGGGAAAAATCACATGGAAGTATTCGCTGCTCGTTCTCAACAAGTCAATACACGTTCTGAGACAGAAAATTCAACCGAATACTTGTCTTAATGGATGGCACCTTGGATGTTGCCCTGCACCATGTAAATATATGTTTTGCTGCACCGTTGCACTCTGTTCTCACGTGCCAATATGCCATATCCATCGTTAATGCCTAGAGTTGGAGCATCAGTCCACGTAACTAATGTTACCGTCTTGAGTTAGAGACGATGCCCGTGATAGGTCTGCTAGGAAAATAGTTTGTTTTAGGTGATTGATCTACCGTGTAAACGTGAAGTCAATATCCGGTTTGAACACGGATCATCAAATCAAAAACAACCATTTTTGCTTGAAAAGTCATCAACACCTTCTACTGCCGAAGCATCTAAAAGTAGAAACCAAAGTTTCAGACATTTTTGTCCATTTTTCTATTAAGACACAGACACCTAGACAAAGAATATTAGTTATTCATCCGGTCAGTCTTCCCTATTTTTCTCTTTGTTTGATCGGGTCCATTCTCTTAACTCAGATTAGCAAATCGGGACCAAAACAGAAATAGACGTTCTGAGAATGTAACGTCCCAAAATTGAGCAATAGAGGAAGAACTTCACTACGGTTCAAACCTCAGTTTCGTCATCGCAATATATTGTTCCGGTTGAGCAATAGAGGAAGAACTTAACTACGGTTCAAACCTCTGTTTCATCATGACAATATATTGTTCCGGTGCCGTCAAATATAACTAAATTAAATCATATCTGTAGAGAGAACTCATCAGATTCAGTTTAAAAGGTGTGAATGATTACAACTAATCCAACACGAAGGTTTTCAACAGCACTGACATGCATTTCTTGAATGGATATATTCAGACATCACGTTGAAGCAGCAATGTTCACTGTATGGGGAGAAAATTGCAAGACTTCAACGAATCTATGTTTGAGGTCATTCAGCAGGTTCCAAATTGCCAGTAAGAAGAGCATCTGCCGTGGTGTCCAGATCTTGAGGAAAGAAAACTCTGCAGGAATTGCACGGGCAAAATTTCATGAAAATTTAGAAGATGAAACTGTTCTGGACAAGATACAAGTACAACACAGTTCAGTATCAAGAATAGGTAGCTACAAGGTGTGAGCTTCCACAATGCAACTCCAAGTCCTATAGTCAGAACTGGTGGACGTCCACTTTTAAAACGATTTTGAATGGAGGCAGTATAGAATGAATTTCGTTCTCAGAAAAGGAGGGGGAAAAAGAGAGTTGACGATCCACCAAACTAGAAAGCAGGGACTTTCATTGAAGCATATTGATAAGCTAGAACGAAATATACTTCATCCAAAATGACAAACCGAGATACCTGCAGGTGTTATGATACAATGTCTTGCTCAGCTGACCTATGTCCTCAATACCTTTGCAGCCAGCAACCACCTCCAGAACTTGACTGAGAATTAGTAAGATAAGAGACAGATTATTAAAAATTGTGAAGATATAAAGAGAGTAAAGCAAATGAAGAAAATATCCTTAGCTTCAACTAAGAAAATATCATATAGTTATGGTTCTGGACCAAAGAAAAAGAAACTAAAGCGGTAGTCATAGCATATGATACACAACGTATCTTAAAACAGAATTTAGTCAGGGGTACAATCAAAGGGGACCTTTTCAATTTGTTCTGCATTTCTACTTATTGCTACTCGGTTGCAAGAACACTCCTACTAAAATGAGCAGTTCTATGATTTCTAACTAAAAGGTAATGTGCACCAGCCTCCAGTTGGAAAAGGAGAGGTGGGTGGGGACAAGGTGGGGCACAACAATAATTGACCAGATAAAACTCTCCATAGCTCGAGTAGAACAACCATAACAAGAGAAGAAAAAGTGAAGGTACATCTGTCAACAAGGTATGACTACCCATTAGAAAAAGGCAAGAACCAATATATCAAGTCTACAAACAGCAGACACAGGGAATAAACCATTAGAAACTCTGTGACCTTATTCAAAGACTAATTTTGTTATGTCAATAAAGTGCCAAAAAATGAATGGTTTTAGTGATCACATATCGAATAAAAATTAATATGTCAAGGGAAATATTCATCCAAAGGCGCACACAAATATTACTAGGAGTTCACAAATTTTCAGCAGCTGACCTTGTGAGTCTTTCTTGCATAGACAATAATCATACAGGAATTGATTGGGTCAGCTTTAATTGTGTCTTTCTTCCTTTCATAGACAAGAATCTTTCAAGAAGCACATAATTCAATGCAAACAAAAGCTTTCAAGCTCCACTAATCATTTTGTCAAGCCTAGCTATGAAGAAATTGTTCAAAGATGTACAGACCAAATAATTTATGGCACTGGCAGTGTTGTGCTCTGCCCAGCGGTCGGTCTTCGAGCATTTATCTCACAACCAATGATAAGAAAATAATAGGGATTTCATTTTGTCACTCGTTTTCTCCCTCTCTAAATTACAAATGACCAATATAAGTTTAACACAGCATATAGCAACACAGTAAACCAAAAAACACTCACCGAACTAAGCAAGGTTCATTCCGCCCTTTAACAGTGCTCTCCGGATCATATTTCTCTTTCTTTTTTGAAGGCCACAGAGTCTTAACGTAGCTGATGCCAGCATGAGTGCTCTTTATTTCACAATATGGAGAATCTGTCTCAATCATCATTCTTTCAAGGGGAATCCCTCGAACAACATCAAGATTCTCAGCAGTCTTCAGAGAGCAACCATTGACACCTAGTTAGGCATTGGAAACCAAAACTGAGAAGAGAAAATACAATACTGCTAAATCACATCTCCCAGGAGAAATGCCGTCGTATTAAAGTTAATGGACAGTTCTAGCACATAGAACACAATAAAGACACTTGGTGGAGGTAACCCCAATAAGTGGAGTAGTTGCTTTATTAATATGCAGTATTTAAGTACCCACAAAAACCTGTCACAGAAATGGTTATAGATATTTGACCATGTGCCATGACTTCAGCTAGCATCTACCTGCATACTCTTTTTCCTGAGTCCTGAAAGGCATACTTTCCCTTAAATTTGATTGGGTAAAGACTTGCTCCATTTACAAAGGGGGCCAACATGGAGATTGTACGTAACAGCATTTTTAACCGTCGATAACCTTACAGAGAGAAATGGAAAAAAGAGTGCTATGAAAGACCAACAACTTTTTCTTTTGCCAATGCCATTCAACCTTCAACAAAAACTTAGTATTCCTATCATACTTCATTTAGTAACCAACAAACAATTGGACTTGTAGAATTAAGTCTTTTCAACTTTTACATTGCTACCGAGTAAGCACATCAGAAACCAGAAATAAGCATATCCCTCGCACTGCAATCCTAGCCCTAGAAGCAAGAGATCTAATCTATTACCTACATCTCGACTTGGACCTTTCTCTCATCAACATCAACCCCACCCACCCTGGATACATGCCTATCACCAAACTGTGTCCAATCAAAAAGCACAGTGTAGTGTAGAATGTTCATGACAGAAAGCCATCGGAAGCCTTAAGCACCACCAAGCAGCATATGTTATAAATGGACAAGATGATTACAGTGAAAGGTTGTCCAGTTTATTGGTCCGCAAAATTTGATGTTCATCTCCCTTGGTTTTAACGTACCATTCCATAGATATTTGTCCATCATACATTTCCATCTCGTACTTCCTGAATAAGGAGACAGAGTGGTAACTTATCATTTTCAGAGGCTACTTTGTGCCAGAGTGCCAAAGTGCCATCTGTTTAGATGATTGCAACTTATGTAAATCTTCACGATTGATGCCGGAGCATAAATCTATATCAGCAGTTTAAGTCTATCTTTCCTATATTTAGTATTTCTTATGTTATTAGGTATATATGTCGTCATGTGATAGGCATGTGACTTTTAACGAGTCTTATGACTGAGATTAGGAGTTACTTATGCCCAATAAAAAGTCAAGATAATGTTAAATCTGCAACCCTAATACGTGTAGGTCTTTAAGTCCATCTGTCATTAGTTTTCTTTAAGTCCCTCTGTCGTTAGTTTTCTTCTTCTTAATATTATTAGTTTCTCTAAACCCTAGAATTTTTCTGTTCCCACTTCAAATATTCTCAGTTGTAGCCCCCATTTATTTTTTTCATTTTGCTGTTACATCTCCAATTACGTCATAATATGAAAAGTATGGTTGGTGAAGTGTTGACCAAAATAATAAGATATATCCATCTCAAACAAAATAATTAGCTAAATATTCATAGAGATGTGCACAGGAAGTTGTGTTCATGGAGAAAGATAGTCTAGGATGGGGTAAAAACTATATTCACCTAAATAGATATTACTGAAGGAAAGAAGTTTATCACGATCTTCGGCGCTCCCTGTAAATGAATGTGCCACCCCAGCTGTAAAACTGCTTTGAAGACGGAAACATCATATATTAAAAATTATTCTTCTGAACAGACGACTAAAAGATAAGATACCAGGCCTATCACCACTAAATAACCTTAAACAGATATTTACAGGAATGACATAAGTTTGCTTAGCACAAAGAAAAGAGAAGTGATGATAAACAACCTTACGTATATACAACAGTTTTTCTCCTGTAAATTTCAAAAGAAAAATAAAAATTGACAAGCTGATAAAGAATGTCCATTGATCGTGATATTGTATTTCAAAAGTTGGAGCTCAAAATCTAGATCCAGCATCAGGCTATGTCCCTTTCATGCCTATCAAATGCAAAGCCAAAAAGTATGCCACCCTTAACCTTAAAATGAAAGTTAAACTTTTCCTGTTTTTATATGCAGCCTCTTCTTTATATCAGCATGCTCTTGCCATAACTGATGCAGTCTCAAAAAATTCAGATGAGAGAAAAGAAAGAGAAGAATTATGTGGCAGCATGTGAAATTAAGACCAAGTGAATTTTTATTTTTATTTTTATGGGGTGAGAGGGTTTCTAGAAAGATGGTAAGAAGCAGAAGCTCCAATCTCCTTGTCAGATGAATCAGATCCTTAAATTGAGGTAAACATTTAGTTTTCTGAAGCCGCAGTTGCATCTTAGGAATCACGCTATTATTATCCTGATCTAAAACTTCCAAATATTGATTCCACAATTTCCTTAAATAAAAAAATGACTTCGACAAAGAACCCACACCTTAAGGAAAATATAAGTGGACTAAATGCCCACGATTCATTTTTCTATCTTTACCTTGTTCTGATTACCCAAGTCTAGGTAAGGAGGAGAAATGTATCAATTTTCAGACTAACACTAAGAATTGTTGATTACATACGCTTATTAAATATGTCATTTCATCATAAGATAGACATGGTCAATCAAAGTCCATGATCATTGAGTAACAGACACTTGCTATTTCTCTGGTTCATAAGTTGTTGTCTACTTCATATTTGGACATAAAAACAGAAATAAGAGAATTGCATATCCCATCATTAAAAAAAAAAGGGATTGAGAAGGGAAAGAATAAAGGGTATCCAACAGAAGACAAAATACACTGCCAATGGCACATGCAGCCATCCCCAAACAGGTCCATTTCACTGAGCATCTAGGATCGCACCTGTCCTTGTTTCTCTCCACGATTTCACAGAAGTCATCAGCAGCTGCACGCATATGGAGAAACATAGGAAGCTTAGTGGCACATGCCAATTCAAACTGCTTCTCAAAGTACCTATTTTTGAGAAAGACGTTTAAGAAGAATCAGTTTATCAATTAAAGGGATCACTTGCAATAAAGAGATGGGTAAAACTTATAAAACAAAACAAAGTTTTCACCTCACTGACTACATACTTCTTTTGAATCTCGGAAGGGCAAAAGTGAAGCCTGTCATAGTCCAATCCGCATTCACCAATTGCTACAACCTATACATCAGCATGCAGATTAGCTAGTAGAAAATGAAACTATAAGTGTTCTCTATAAACAAGATAATGACATTGAAAAGCAAGTGAATATTTCCAGGACACTAGAACATCATCATACCACCAAATAGTTTAAAGTATTTTGAGAATCATATTTGTAGAAAGTGAAGGACTACATAACACGGCAATTGACTATAATCCGATCAAAGTTGGCAGGTCTATACATAACCAAAGTTCTCCATTCAATGAGCAAAACAAAAGCATCAATGTTAATGCAGAAAATTCTTGCATTTTTTGCTTATTTGAAAAGCCTTTATACAAGGTATCCCCAGTGTTAAGAAATGTGCTAAGGCATTATCAGTTCACTTTACGGACATATCACAAAAAAATTGGGCTCACTTTTCCTTTCTGTATGCCTTCTCTAGCCAACGATAGAAGAGACTGATAATGCTTGTCTGGATCTCCACTCTCTTCAAATTCCTGAAGAGAAATCAACATGCCTAAAATCAGAACTTTTCAACAAGATATTTTGGAAATAAGAACCAATAAAAATGTAAAGGATGGTATTATACCCCGCATCTAGTTGGATGTACTCCAACAGTGCAAAAAAGCCTCCCTGACATTATTAATATATCAAATGAGTAAGCCCAACATCCATCAAAGCATAGAAACAAGGTGAAAAAGGTGGAGATACTTTCTGTACATAGTTGGAAGTTTCTAAGTCCTTGGGTATAAATAACGAGCTTTCATATATTAAATACAAAAGGAAATTTTGTCTTTCCAATAAAGCTCACAGACCATCTGTTTCTGCAATTGCAAGAGCTTCCTTTGATTCTTTAAGCGACCCACCTGTCACCTGCAACAATAATAAGTTTCAGCTATTTTGTAACTTCTTAATTTTCTGATAGAAAAGAGGATGAACTTTTTATAGAGGCAGCAATCTGTGCCAGTTATTTAATACGTTTTATGTACTGTATATAACAGTATAACCGGTCCAAGTCCCGTTCATGGAACCGTGTGGGTTAAGTAGGAAACTGCTGACCTTGAACCTAAACTATTTCCAATGAACAATCCTCTCCGGGGACCCCAATACTGACCTAAAAAGGACAATGAGAACAGTCCTTCCCATTCAGAAAACACAACCCTACAATCTCTTAACTAGCATGAGCACCTGAAGTCACCAAATTCATCCGCAACAAACCAACCGATGAAAGCATCTAAATCATTTTTATAAAGAGGCAGTCATTTTTCCGAAGAAAGAAAATTACACGGGCATTAAACAATTTATTTTTCATGCAATTTAGGAAGACAACATTGTCACAAGTTTACAATGCTTAAGATTTCGTTAAAAGTAGCCTCACAAGGAAGAAGCAACGATGACCTTAACTAGGTCTTTGCTTTGCCATTAACCACATAGGAAATCACTTGGCAAACTCCTTGCTCAACTATTCAATGGGATACTTTCCCAGCAAAATGTCAAAAAGAGAGAGCTATCCAAACTCCAGATGGTACAGCCTTCCCAACTCCAATGCCGATTAGATCTTCGAAGTCCAAGAGGACATCAATTAGACTAATCTGGCTCAATAATAACCTCCACCATTGCCAAGAACTTTCCATCTAACCCAACCAACCCTAATGGACAGTACCCACACAGAATTGAACTCCGATTGCCAACACATTCAAATTCATCTCAGGAAAGGTGAGCGATATACTCACGACGATCCGATCAACACCGGCGCTCCAGGCTCTGTTCAGCACCGTGGTAATATCAGGCCCATGGCATTGCTTCCCGTTGTAGATTCCCTTAAACATGCCATCTGCATCGAATTTTTTTTGCTTCTCTCACTCAGATCACGAAACAGGAACAAACTATAACCAATTTCACAAGTGCGGTACGAAAGAATCGACTGCCGGCAATTTCAGACGCGGCCCAACAAGTGTTCGACGAAATGCCTGACCTGTGAAGTTGACGGCGATATCTGTTTTTGAAGGCCAGAGAGAACGAGAAGAGAGTGAGGATGTCTCCATTTGACATGGTGGAATGCAAGAGAATGAATTGAAATCGACATTTCAGGAAGGAAAGAAAAGAAAAGAAAAAACCAGTCGACTTGCCTATCATCCGCAGCGTCGCCATGGCCGTAGCTGAGAAGAAGCGAAACAGTTCGCTCGACCGCTGATATAAGCAGCAAAGTCGTTGATGTTTCGTCGGTCGTTTTTTTTCTAACAAGGATTTTGTTCATTATTTGCATATTTTCAATTGAGCTGTTAATTATATCATAATTATATCGCAATTGCATATATGCCTATGAATTTCGAGAAGAGGCAACGTCTAGATTTATTATTTTATATTCGATCAAAATTCAACTCAATCCTTGAAATTTAATTCTATTCGATTCAATCCTTTCACTCTTCTAGTTGAGCCGATTGCATTCTTTTCATTAATTTGGCTCGGTAGATATATGACATGGCAATTCAACATAGTTGCAAGCCCACATTTATTGACACCCGATGCAATTATAAAGGTTAATGAAATTTTAATTGAAAAATGAAATGAAAAGTCATAACGTGGAGGATTGCCCTCGCCGGTGGCTGCATAAGGATTGACCATCCACATTAGTAAAGGTGGATCCAATTGTCGAATTGCATTGCTACATTAGATGCCAAGGGATACATTAACGATGGACGAATTGGACAATTTTAAGGTTTAAAGACCAGATTAAACATTAATCACCAATTCCAGCATTGTCCCTTATGGAAAAATTATAGTGCATGTTGCATACATTAAACATTTTCCAATCTTTCATTTAACTAACACAGCCTAATGTTGCGAATATTGTGGACCCCATCAAGCAATTTTTACTTGAATGTACCTTAAAGAGTCAATTAATAATAAAATTTATTGGGACTAACAACACAATTTAGAAAGGGGATGAATAGATTAAATGAAAATATGGAGAAACTTTCACGGAGTATAACAAAGAAATTATCGCACCAGATGAGATGAGATATATATTGATGCGTGTGATGATGTGAGTAGATGGAGCAAATGATAAATAAATAAAGATTGATCATGCTACCATTTTATAGTGGTTCGATTTTATTTCCAAGTCTATGCCAACTCTCCATAAATAACCTTAATATCAGTTGGATCCAATAGTAATCAACACTACAAGTTACAATTGACAAGAGTTATTCCTTTTATATGATAAATCATATTGTTAGGACACAACGATTGTCCTTATACTTGTACGCTTGACAATTAGCCATTACAATGTTAAACCTTTACAAAGAGATATTTCTAGTGTAAAGCACAATTGTAGTATGTCTCTTGTCCAATTTCTTCCAAGCTCGTTGATCCTCTCTTATAGAGGCCTTCAATTCGTTTGTTGAAGACCTTAAAGAAGACGTAGCTAGCCATTTAAGAGTAGGAAAAGACCCTTGCCAGAATTGGGATTGAATCGGGATTTTACTCATACAATCGTTTACTTTGACATCAACAAGTTTCTTAAAATGAAGTCTGCTACAGTTGTCCCCATCCCCTCACTGATGCAGAAAACTGTCAGCTGCTTTTTTGATTTCTTTTCCAACATTTTAGCTACAAAACCCAGTTTTTTTTTTTTTTTAGTCAGTCCTACTCTATTCCTACTATACACTTACTCTCAGACTTTTGCTCTACCTCTTGCGCGTCTCCATCCCATCCTCCCTGAAAATGTGGTGATTTGAACCCCTCACCCTCCCCTTTCATATCATCAACGGCCATATTCAGACGTATGTCTCACCATCATCAATGATAACTCCATTATCAACATGTGCAGATTGGAAACGAGTTAGTTGACGATCTTTAGTGACGATACCAATCGAATGACACGTTACAAGAGGATTAATGATCCTTTCACCTTTATCAGTGTCCAAAGACCTTTGAGAACACTTGCTTGACTCTGGTACCTTCAAGTCACCATCAAACACTACTCACATAGATGCTTGCTCTCCTAATTGTGACAGACTAATTTCTTTTGTCTTTGTTAATCCAAAGGGACATTGTTATCTACAAGACTAACACGCCATCTATACTTATCATAGTATATTTTAGTACCAAAGACAACTTTGGAATCATCAAAATTCCATTGAGATGTTTTCCCAACAAAATCGACATGTTATGTGTCACTTATATAAATGTTGCAAAAAAAAAAGTTTTCCCCTTAAATTTAAAGCTAGTTTTGGGTGATCATTATCTAATGCCCAATTCTTCCTTATATCTACAAGGTTGAGCAGTTCCATGTTCCGTACAGATTCCATATGAAATCTAGAACATTTTCGTTAGAATAGGTTCCTCATTTTTTTTGGAACATGAAACGTATCATGTATACTCTAGAACCTAGAATCTACCCTATCACAGGTTCTAGAGTCGGTTCCAATATCTATCCAGGCTTTATCTATATTTTTAATTAAATAATTGTAGTGAATTAAAACCCTTAATGATTACTACTTGCTACTATAATTCATTGACCATAAAGACATACGGAAAATATAAACATTAATAAAGTAAAAGTTTCAGTCATAAAATAGAAGCTCAAACTAGTGCATTTAGATTATACATTTGAATCAAGAAAAAAATTAAAATTTATTTTAGGTTCTAGGTTATAGGTTATATGTTCCAGTTCCAGATTTCTCAAACTAAAAACCTAGAATCTACCGATCAAAACAGATTTATCATTTTTTGGAACCTAGTACCTAATCTGATCCCACTGATTCGGTTCTCAGATTCCAAGTTCTACCATATAACCATACTCACTCTTAATATCTACAGCCTCTCTTTCCTTAGGCTAGCAAGTTGTGCATCTTGTGACAATTTTGTAGAAGACATAGATGAGGTCCTCATGATTTAGGAACAAACCACTTATGTAACCCAGATGTTCAAATCAATGAAATATTCGCTGATCTAGCGAAAATACATAAAGAATAAGTATGCTCAAAACCAGAAGGTCCACTCTATATTCACACGCGTCTCCACGATAGGAACAGTCCAACCAAGACTCCGGAAAAAGACTGCCAAACGCCGTCGGTCCTCGCGCCGTGCGGCGGCGCTGCTACTTTTTCCAAGGCTGCACGACGAAGAGCACGACCAGCAAGATGATCAGCAGCACGAGGGTGATCCCGAAGCAAGTCCACTTGCGGGAGTTCTTCTGGTACCACCGCGCCTCCTGGAGGTGGGTGGTCCCCTGGTGCACGAGCGAGTTGGCCCTCGCCACCTGGCTCTCGATGTCGTCCAGCTGCTCGCCCTGGGACTGGACCAGGACGGCCATGTCCAGGAAGACCTGGTGCAGCTCCTTGAGGTTCCTCTCCATGTCCTTCACCGCGTCGTGCCTCTCCTGGATCTCTTGGATGGTGTCCAGGACCCTGCCCCGGCCTTGTTCCTGGATCGCTTTCTGTAAGAATGTCTCGCTCTCGCCTGCGACATTTTTCCGAATTTCCCAGGATCAGAGGAGGGAAGATATCGCGAAGTTATTCGACGGGGACGAGGGGATAACACTAGGATTCATTTTCACTTTGTCCAGAGCTTTTACTTCGGGATGGATTGAAGATGTTTGTGCTTGTCAATTGTCAACATCTCAGAAATCAGTCATACAGAGACAAATGGAAGAGAGGCATGAAACGCGACTCCAAATACTAGGGAACACGGAAAGATGAGAAAGAAGTGCTTGTGTTTACACGTGGCTCATGTGTCATGGAAATTAATTTGGTCAGAAATGTCATGCTCAATTGAAAATCATGGGAAAAAGTCATATTCCCATCAAGCCCATTTTTCACCTTGAATGGGTCAAAGCCAAAAATATGATGAATAGAAGGAAAGGAAATCAGAAATATACTAGGATGACATACCTATGGTATGAATCGGATGTTCCGCATTTTTATCAATTCAATTCTAAAATTTTTAATATTATCAATTGAGTCCGAAAATCTTTTAGCAATTTACCAATTGAGTCCATCTAACTAATTATATTTAAAAATCGTTGATATAGACATTGACCGTCCTATGTGGTGCATTTAGCAAGAATGTGAAAAAAAAAATTAATTTTTTTTACAAATTTGCTATTTTTTTTATGTTCTTTCTCTTCTTTTTTTTTTTTTTTTTAAAAAAAAAATTCTAAGTAAGATGAGGGTGGCTAACCAACCCTTGCTGATCACAGGCAAGGGCCGGTTGACCTTCTCCCATGTTGTCCTTGCTAGATCTAAGCAAGGGCCACAAAGCCCTCACTTGCCCAGACCTCATGAGAGGCATGAAGCCCCTGCTCATTGTAGGCGACATTCGTCAGCAACCTTTGCCAGACTTGCTAGGGAAAAAATGAAAAGAAAGAAAAAGAATTAGAGAAAAGAAAAGAATATAAAATTTAAAAAATTATTTTGAAAAAATTTAAAAATTGATCGCCGATCGTTTTATGTGACACTATCGACATT
Organism: Eucalyptus cladocalyx; assembly: GCA_017140615.1. Classification (NCBI taxonomy): domain Eukaryota; kingdom Viridiplantae; phylum Streptophyta; class Magnoliopsida; order Myrtales; family Myrtaceae; genus Eucalyptus; species Eucalyptus cladocalyx. The sequence goes on from CM029516.1 coordinate 38,565,334, forward strand.
CACATCAGTGATTTTCGATTGAAATCGGCCAGATAGACTTACTTAATAAATTGCTAAAATGTGTAGAATTCAATTGATAAAAATAGGTTTAAGATTTTTTGGATAATTGTCTCGAACATAATGCATGTGTGATTACCAACCCTCACTTGATCTCGATCCTATCAAACATAACAACACGCCGCACCGAAACAAAATGTCTTCTCATGAGTAGCTGTAGTTTAGGCATATAGATTATAGATGTCTCTGAGCCTAGGAGCTCGACCAAACAACAAAGATGATCAAAATTAGATCCTATTTCTCGCACGACACGTGTCCTCCATCCAACACTTCTTATGTAATATAGAACTCTCCAACAACCCTTAACCCCTACGGTCACCATGAAAAAAAGTCAAACAATAAATTGTCCGAGTCGATTCTACGCTGCTACAAATGTCAGCTTTCATCTAAGTGGTCGCTTTTTTCCACAAATGAATTCCTAGACCGTGACAACGATGTACCATGTCTTCAAATAACTAATTTGAAGAAGTTGCATAGTAAATTAGGATTCCGGAAAGATGGAAGGAATTGACTCGGCCGGAGAATCGAGATGCAGATGAATCCAAGCATTCGAGCGGTTTTAATATTAGAACAAAGCTGAGACGATAAGCATGCATGGAATGATTCTTTTTAGTATAATATCAAGAACTCACCGGTAGAAATCAGGAGATCCACCGTCCTCTCGTCCGGGTCCTCTCCGGTCACCGTGAAGTACCTCCGCTTCACCGTCTCCTTGTACTCCGACGATATCTTCTCCCTCAGCCTGTTGAAAGCCTCCATGTTGTCCTTCAGCTTCTTCCTCATCCCGTGCAACACTGACGTCCTCGTGCGGTCCGACGACGACCCCGGCCCGCACCCGGGGAGGTTCCGGTTCGTGGCGTTGGCCCGGTCGAGGGCCTCGAGCCGCACCTTCACTACCTTGGCCTTCTTCAGGGCCGTGGCCACATCGGAGTCCATACGGGCCCTCAGGTCCTTCACAGCCCTCGCGTTGTGCAGCGTCTTGCTCTGCTCGTGGGAGGACTGGAGCCGCCGTTGGAGGGTCTCCAGCTCCTTGAGCTCGTCCTTGATCGACTCGGCATCCGCAAAGAACTTGTCGAGGTTGGCACCTGCGCCGCCGCCGGTCAGCTCGATGTCATGGAAGTCGCCGTTGTCGCGGGAGGGAGAGAAGGAGCGGGACAAGAGGTCGTTCATGTTGTTGAGGACGGATTTGGATGCAAAACTGATGTTGCAAGGATTGTTGAATCTCCTGATGAGAGGATGATGATGATGATCAAGGGGAAGGATTATCCCTCCCTTTTAATTGTGGCGGGGAAGAGAGAGAAAAGTTCAATCAGGAATGAACGTGTTGAAATTTCTCAAATGGCTGCTAGAGAGAGAGAGAGAGAGAGAGAGAGGGGTCAAGCGAGCTTGCCTCGTCAAGTTCTCTTCGGCAGGCCAAGGGAGGAAGACTTTAGTCATCTTTCGACCGAGTCCATTTTCATGGATGAATAATGAAATTTAAGGACTCGGAGACTTTCGTCACAGGAAAGCGGACGAAGAAAGTTCATTTAAAACGAGATTTCGGAGACTAACGACCGTATAAGCCTTGAACAAGTAGTTTTCTTATTTATTTTATTAATATGTAAATTACCACGACAGGAGCCCGAAGGATTATTGACAAAATAGCAAATGCTTCTAGAATCCTCCTCCGTGTTATTCATTCACATTACAACCCGTACGATGATTCAAAAGAAAATGTGTACAATACAAGACTTTGTCTACTTAGCAAAAAATGAATAATTAAAAAAAATATATATTTTACCAAAAATAATCGTTTGTGTCGCCTATAAACTAAATAAATGAAAAATATTTTTATCATTCACAAAAATAATTAATTATAAAAAGTTGTTGGTAAGCGAACATGTTTTTTATTGACCAACTATTTTGAGAAATGGTTAATACCCGAAAAACCCTAAACCTGGTACACTTATAACAAATTTACCTCAAATAATTTTTTTAACCACCAAAGACCCCAAACTAATACATTTTTGATAAATTTAACCTAAACTAGTATAATTGTTATAGATTTACTATAGGTTAGTTTTCGTTAAATTTTACTATTAAATTACTAAGTTAAATAACACGTGACAGTTAATTGATATACTTGATTTAAGATTTTACTTTCCATTTGTCATAGCTATACAATTTTTGTAATTTTATGTGATATTGATCCAATTTAACGAAAAAATATATTTGTTATAAATATACTAGTTTCGAATTTTTACCAGTTGAATAAATTAATTTGGGATAAATTCATTACAAACATACCAGATCTTTTATGATCAATTGAAGTAAATTTAACATAGATATATCGGTTTTAAGTTTTTCATGGTCAAAAAGTTGATTTGAGGTAAATTTATCACATGTACCAGTTTGAAATTTTTCATAATATTAACCTTAAATATTACTAGTAGTTATTTTCAACTCATTCATCGTCTACGAAACAAATGAAGCCTTCATGGAAAGTAAATGAGTAAGAAAACATTTTTCTAAAAAATACTTGTGTAGCTTATAAAAACGAACAAACAAATGAAAAATATTTTCACAGTCTACCAAAATATTAAAAAATAAATTATTGATAGAAATGTTGCACAATATTTCATATCTTAATATTTATGTAAACGATAAATATATTTATTTATTTTTTGTATTTATCTAAACAATATAAATGGTCATTTTTAAGCCAATCTTTTCAAAATCATCCATTCTCCTCTAGACAAATAGTCTTAGCAAACTTGAATCATGCAAGAAACGTGGTCCAGAAAATCTGAAATCCAGATGACTGAAACGATTTCACTTCTCTGTAGATATCTACCGCAAATCTAAGCAATGTCTCGTGCAGGCCCTTATACTTGAAAGCACTTTCTCCGAAGACATTAATCGAGATAATACAACGATAAGGTGCCCAGACATAACCAAGTTCAAGTGAGAATATAATAAACCAGAGAGGGTGCCAGGAACAACCGCATATACAAAGATAAGAAGGCAAAACAAATGCATGTTGAAGAAAAAAAAGAACAAATACGACTTCAATCTTCCAGCGTTCCACAAAATGCATTCTCCGTCAAAGCACATTGCTGGAAGTAATCTGTTATAGAGATAACCGTTATGAAGTTACACAAAGCAGATGCCTGCTGCACTTGTCGAATGAGCTTTCCGCAGATACAAATAACAGATGTAGCCCATAGTGTCCTCGTTGTTGCTTCAAGTTCATGATGAATGCTAAATCAAAGGAAGTGTCTTCAATGTTCCCTGGTTGATTTAAAGGGTAAAATAATTCAAGAACGACAAGAGAGACATCACCTTTTTTTTTTCTCAATTTTGTCCCAGTAAATATGTTTTGTACAATTTGTGTCTGCTATAAATGCTTCGGTTGCTAGTGCTAAGATCTAAGATGGACGCAAATCTTAAGTATTTGTTCTTATTACTCCATGGACGAAGAAAGAATTCATCTTTACCTTCACTGCGCTGATAGAGCTTCTTCTGGTGGCAAAAGATATCATACAAGAAATTAAGTACATAACTTACAAAAAGTGAATCAGACAGCTCCCTGCAGAATAAGACAAAGCTCCTGAACCAAGATCTTATGTAGACTGAAGAACAGTGAGATAATATGAATATCCTTGACAAGTTCCTGAAGATGGTCGTGTTTCCCTATCATTTCCTTGATTGTCAGAAAGCACTACACTCCACTGCAGAGTATAATTTGACAGATCGTAGGTCCCAGGAGAAAATACAGAAATCTGAAGAGGAATTGCAAGTGTTGACAATGGTGGAAGCCGGACTTTTGTTGAGCTTGAACCAGTCCAAACGAAGGGTGACACATTGTCGGAGGATAGTGGCTTCATTCGGATCCCACTAACATCAGATGTGACTTTAAGTTCACTATCCAATGATACATTGTACCAACCTGCTTGATTACCAGAAGCCAGTGTACTCGCATCGCTTGATTGGGCACCAACATTCTGGCTCGAATCCATAGTATTGATGCGCACAGATGCAGCAGCATCTGCTGAGTTGTATAGTGTCATCTTCAAGGTGACTTCACAGAAAGAAGTAGAGAAGTCGTGATGGATTAGCCGGGGTCCTTCCACTATCCATGATATCGGACTTGTGCTAATGACACTGAAGACCAACAACAATTTGAAGTTAAAATAAAAAGAGGAAGAGATCAGATATCATTTCGTAATGTTATACCAAAGTTGTCAATCTTAGACTGAATCTTGCCTGCAGTGGCACTCATGATGAGAAAAGAGCGAGGGTCCATCAGAAACTCCGGCGTCTGTTTCCCTGTTCAGTGGCCGAGAAAGGAGAACGAAATCGACCGTATTGGAGTCTCCCTGAAATTGCACAAAGCAAGTGCTAAAACTGTCAAAACTGCCAGTGAGCCTGTAAGAGGCTGCACCACACTGGTGAAGAAGATTTATCAAATCCATTGAATTTGTTGCTTATCAGGTGTCTTTAGACCCAAACAGCGTGAAGAGGGTGTATTAAGGACATTCCATACACAGACGAGCAACAAAGCAGAAGTTCAGATAATCTAAGGAACAACAAATACCACTAAGCACCAATGCAAAACCTATCTAATCTATGTGCTGTCAAGTACGACATATCTAAAGAGAGGTGGACCAGCTTTTCATATGTTTCGTTTTAAGAACTCCTACTGACAGGAGAAGCTGAGCATTAAGTGCAACGTCCTTTCACTGCTTGATAAAGATAAAGTTAATTTTATATAAAAGAGGAAGCCTCTGTTAACAGACCGTGCAATTTATTCTGTTGATGGACTTCTCAGCCTCTCGTAAGGACTTTCAGATGAGTGAATGCTTATCTTAAAAAAGGGAACAGGACCAGTACTTTCCACATCAGCTTTTCTCCTTGAACAAACTGGGACAGTTGAGTCAGTATATTTGAAATGACATCATTGCTCTTCGAGGTACTTAACAAGAGAATTTATGCTCCCAATAATAGGAGAAAACCTACATGGTTCACCATGTTCGCACCAATCTCCCCCCCATTCCTTCTCCTTCTGCTTTTTCAATTTCCCAGTTGGTTCTCTTTCAGTTTCTTTTTTTAATTCAACTGAAAACAGAATTTCATCAATGAGGCACCATCCCAACGTACAATTTTATCTAGTATATATTCAGCTTCTCAGGAAACAAAGGGCGCATTTGTTAACATTTCTGATAAAAAATTGTTCAGGGAACGTAAATAGAAAAAAGTGTTTCTGTTCCGAGAAACAATTTTTGACCAGAAAAATGCATTTGGTAAACTTGTTCCTGGAATAAAAAATTAATAGAAATATATTTGGTAAATTTATATTATTTTTTTGTTTCGTTTAATTTTTTAATTATTTTATTTTTTTTTCCTTTTTTTCCTTTATTTTTTACTTTTTCTTCTTTCGGCCGGCAGCCTCGCCCAGCCACGGCGAGGCTCGCCGGGGCCGGTGACGCTCCGGCGAGGTCGCCGACCCTCGAGGGTGTCGCCGGCCCTCAACGACCGGTCGCTGGCCATGGCCGAGGCCGGCGACCAGCCAAAAAAAAAAAGAAGAAAAGAAGAAGAAAAGAGGAGAGAGAATGAGAAGTGTTTCTTCAAAATTGTTTCTGGAACAAGAAATAATTTTTTTTTGTTTCTCATTTATGTTCTTTTGGTGTTCCGGGAACAAAAAATCCGATTTTGAACAAAAACGCAAACAAACGCATTTTGTTCTTTTTTTGTTTAGGAACAAAAAAACAAAATTTATGTTCTTGAACAAAAAACAAGGAATAAAAACATGCAGGCCCAAAAAGTCTCCTTTTCTATTACTATTTCCTTCCAAAATGAGCAACAAACCAGAAATAAGCATCAAGCCATGCACTATCACAGAAATTGAGACCTAATTGAAATTCAAAATATGGGTAATACTTAAAACTTCCAGGTGCAGGTTTACCTGCCAGTGAAACATCACATACACAGTAAAAAAGAAAAAGCAAGACATACGGAACATACAGTCATCTCCCTTGATCCAATAACAAGAACTCAAAGTCCGTGAACCCCTTACCTCTTGTGAATCTCCATGCTGCAGTCTTTCAACATTGTGGAAATCCTTCACTGGGGACAGAGAGATATCGTACATCATTCCGCCAGCTCCTTCAGTACTCAATCGTATGTCACTTACAGCGAGAGAGCGCAAGCCATTTCCTTCTGGGCTATCTAATCTCTTACGTTTCTGCAATCAATCAACAATTTACTAAACAAAACTACAACAGATTCTCATTAACAAGTTCAAATTTTAGGTAAATTAGGAATACAAAATCAGGCATCAGCATCCTCTCTCTCTCTCTACAACAAACTCTTATTAACAAGTTCAAATTTTACAGGCATCAGCCTTCCTCCCTCCCTTCAACCCCCCCCCTTCTTTCTTTCTTCTTTCCCCCTCTTTTCTCCCTCCCTCCTCTTTTCCCACCCCTACACTCATTAATTACTTTTATGAGGCCAGACAAATTGAAGAAGCAGACATTGTACACAAAATGCTCAAGATTATACATGAAAATGCAAATTAGCTATTAACACATACTAGTCCACTTAAAAAAACGCTTCTCCAATTATATCAAGCATGATTTCCACAAACCCATAAAGACAACTTTGATTTCTAATCAATAAAACATAAATTTACGGCCAGACAAATTGGAGAAGCAGACATTCTACCAAAAAGCTCATGATTAAGAATGAAAATGCAAATTAGCCATTAACACATGCTAGTCCACTTAAAAAAGCACTTCTCCAATTATATCAAGCTTGATTTCCATGAGCCCATAAAGACAACTTTAATTTCCAATCAATCAAACATAACTTAATCAGTCACTTTCTGTGAATCCATAACCTTTGTTTGCCCTTGTAGATCTTTAGCATTTTATCTTTTTTCTTTTCGTTCTTTTTTTTTTCTTTTGACAAATAGGGTCAATTATCCATGAACAAGCATCGTGTTTCTGTGTTAAATCATTGTCAATGAGACACTGATATAAATACCATTCTCCAAAGAGCTATTGCTAAAGAATTGCCAGAAACACATCACGGTAGTAGGAGCCAGAGCTCAGCATCTTGTACTGACCTTAAGCATCAAATAACATGAGAATGCTTGACCAGATATTAGAGTAGGTGAAGAATACATAGAATCAGTTGGTTGAAGCAGTGAGATTTCCCACTGATATCCAATAGATGATAATTGATCAATCTGGAAATTCTTTGAACTAGTTTTGTTAGCTACATCCATCCGCACAAGAAACTCCTCCAGTGTAGATGGGCAGGCACTGATTTGAAATGAAACATCCAATGATGGGAGTACCTATAATGGAGAAAAGAAAAGGATGATTGAAGCAACAATAAGAAACGAGAAAACTTCCTTAAGAAAGATCACTTGCATAATCAACAATTGTTGGGCATGAGAAGCTTCATACCAAGATATGTAAGAACAAGGGACGAAAACATCACATGCCACATGGAAAAATACTAATTTCATCTCAATTAGCAAATCAATGAAGTAGTCTCTTGATCCTTTTAGGGAAGAATGATGTATATTTCAATAGCTATATGAGATGACAAAAACTATTTGAGAACAGCAACTTACCTCCAAATTATAGAGCATCCGCAGAGTGCGGTACTTCATGAAGCTTTCCGGATTTTCTATCTCATAATACAGAATTATGTACAAAGACACTTTTCCAGGCACTGCAGCATGGAGCCAGAGAGGCCACAGAAAGGAAGTATCTCCTTGAACTACAGTCTCCTAAAATCACATATAAGCAAGACTTAAGACCACAAAATGCCTACAAAAAAATTGAAAGCGGAAACAATATGCATCAAGGAACATTTTGCACAAACCTCTGGAAACAAAAAAACATTCTGCAGAACATTACTGGTTTGTTCTGGGAAGGTTTGCTCAACACCGTTTGTCTTCTTCTCAAAGCAGGCAGGGTAATCCATGTTCAAATTCCTCTGATTCCCAATATTCAAAAATCTTGGATGACTGATCTTCATTTTCAGATTCTGCCAATAAATATCATGTCATTTACAATGACAGAAGTAAAAGCAAAATTTATACAGAACCATAAAGTGAATAAACTAATGGATAAAAGGAAACTAGCCCGTGCCCAGAACAAGCCACACGTCATCTTCTCTGAGAGGGCAAAAGCACTTTAGCATATTCTACCTAATTACACTTAGAATTTATGATATTGATATTGTGACTAGCCAGTCACTCTGTAAAACACTTGCTAGGCACTATAACAAATACATGTCACTGACCAATTGCTTATTTTAAACACATCTATTAGCTTATGATACCATACGACACAACACCAACAGGAACAAACACTCGAGCACCGCAGGCAGCTGTAATCTATATGAGGCTACATGATCCAACATCCACAAAAATGCACAACACAGTGCGAGGTGCACCATGATAAGCATAATACAGGAAAACTAACCGTTTTCATCAAACTTATTGTACCTTCACTGACAGGTCTGACTTGTTATTCAGTTCAAGAGTCAACTGCTGTAGCTCTCCAGCATAAACTTTCTCAGGAAGAGATTGGATGAAGCCCTCCAGCCTGGGAACGGGCTGGACTTTCACCAAAAATGTATGACAATATAAAGAGAATTGCCATTAGAATAGGTAAAATAGTAAATGCTCGTCTCGCATAGGCAAAATAGTAAATGCTCATCTTGCACAATCACGTATTAATAAACCCACAATCAGGTTTGAGTGGGGCATACAATCTCCCAAAATGAAATGCCATGAAAATGATACAAATGGTCATGACAGCGTTTTCATGTTTCTTATAGTTGGAAGGAAGTGAGGGGACATTATGAACCTTGACAACAACAAATTTGAGGTTGTCGGCAGGAGATGGCTTGTTTTTCTTCCTCCCTTTCTGAATCTTCTTCACAGAACTCGTTACAAAGTTGTGAAAACCAACCACGGAGCTGGAAAGTTTCCACTTAACACCCACAATTTTCAAAGTGCCTTCCACTCTGGGAGTTACTGTTAGTTGCACCTAGAAAAAAGTATAGTTATGACAATTTTCAATTGAAAGATGAGTATACTGCGCTGAGAGGAAATAAATGCTCATATGTAGATAAACATTGAGTAAATTGCGACACGTCTATGAATCCCACTTTGTATTATTGAAGCCAATCTATCTAAGCATTTTATCCATTGAAAAATAGAAAGCAAATATGACAAAACAGTACTTGAGACAAAGGTGGGAAAATGAAATACATACTAATGAAATTCAAGCAAAGCTCTAGAGGACTTTAATGTATCAATGTAAATGAGAGTATAAATGTCATTCGATAGGGCCCACAAGGATCCAAGGTGCCGAATGATGACAATAGAAGGTGCAGAAGCAACAACATTCTTCCTAGGCTAGTTCCGTCTGACTGACATTTCAATTTTCAGTGCTGCAAAGGTAGGCCTGTGTGGTCACTCACACTTTCATACACAACTATGTCATGTCATTCGTGACCGTGAAACTTTGAAAAGCATGACATAAACTTAATGTACCGAGACCGCATTGGACGCATTGGACTTTTATAATATGACTAGAATCACTCAAATATCTCGAAGCTAAGCAACTAACATATGTTTCTTCCAATCATTTTTTTCTGTTCCTTTTAGGCTACCACGGCATCCTTTTTTCCTTTTCCCAAATTAACAGGTCCAGTTTTTGCCAATTTCAGAAAAGACGAGATGGAAAAGATGTATTAACAAATGTAGCAGTGGCATATGACTGTGGGAAACTATTATCAAAGCCAACTCTCGCCGTATCATACTATAAGCTAGCTAAAAACTTGATGTTTGTGGGCAATGTATGGTCCTGAGTGTTCAAATAGACAATCTTATGACCCACATATCTAAAAATGCAATAAGATTCAAATAAGCATTCCGATACATATTTCAAATACTATGGACACTTTTAGCAGCAGCTTTCTCCACACATATGATGGCTACTTCCAAGCACTACTTACCATTTTTCTTCCACCCCCTTCCAAAGTGAATTCAACATTTGACAGAGCAAATGAAGACACATCAGAATTCATAAACCTGCATAAAATAATTGAGCCCTTATGCTTTCCAAAATTGACAGAGTAAACTAAATAAAAGCACACATCGACCTCAGAGAGGTATTCATCAAACGCATATATCATAGTCATGATTCATACCGATCAGCAATCGACTTAGTCGTTTCATCATTCTGGAGTTCAGCAGTCGAACTGTTTGCCTCTGCGAAGCATAGGCATACATACTTTGTTATTCAAGAACTAAACCAGTATTAAAAACCGAGAGAGATTGCAAATAATAGAAACTTTCACCTGAGTCGGCATCATCAGACCGCACATAAAGCTCACACATCAAAGAGACATCGGATAGGGGAATAGAGATTTGTAAAGGATTTTGAAATTCAATAGCTACTTTTATTGCTTCTGCAAACATATGAGTGGAAAAAGGAGATATTTCAGAGTATAATTCCTTACAAAGTTATCCAAAAACATGACATTGCAAAATATTCTATGCATACCTCCTACTATACAGATATTTGAGTCCTTGATCCTTTTTGAAATAAAGTTAGATTGCTCATCCAGCCAGTTAGTTCTTGCAGTATGCAGTGATGGGACAATCTCCTCCTCTAAAGAGTGCCATATATTTTCCCTAACACCAGCCTGAAATCAAAAGAATGTTTCATCTGCTAGAAGTTAACAATAGAACCAAAGTCATGTTTCAAGAATTTTTAAGAGCTCAAAAGCAATAAAAGATGGCATCAGATGTTAAGTTCTTCATATGATATCACAAAATAGAAAATAATTGAAAAGGTCAAGATCTGAGAAATCACTTTAAGAAAAGGTATAAGACAATCCACAGAAAAGTTATGACACCAACTGTCGCCCTCTCATGGACCAACAGTCAAAGAAAACAGCATTTAGTGCCTTATAAAAAAGAAATAATCTCACTGGCAAGGCTCAAAATCTTGCCAATTGTAAGAATTACATGTATGCATGCATCTCTGACGCAGCATACTTTCATATTTTGCTTGAGTGCATTCGCCTGCATCTCACTTTACAAGATTCCTCCTCTGATGCACCGACAGTCAAAAGAAAACAATATTGAGCACCTTAGGGATAAAACGTAGATATGCCAGTCACACTGAAAAACTGTGCCAACTATAAGCAGTATACAATTGTTTGCCTCTCTCAAGCTCGGACAATCATATCATGCAAGGGTTTAGAGTGTACAGGAAGTATACCCTGCACTATCTTTTCAATGCCAAGCAACGAATTGAATGTGCAGATTAAAATGATGGTCATGCAAATCGGCCAATAAAACTCATAATAACTATTTCCATGTTTTGCTTTTGTTAAAAACTTCCGAGGTATTTCATAAGGAGAAAAAAGCCTACCAAGGCATTTATATCATAAGATACATTTCTTCTGAAGATGAAGACTTCTAATGTCAATGCCCAATAAGCTGATGTCAATATAAGGTAGCAAGGCCATAGAGCTTAGTCCCATTAACATACAAGGCTAAAACGAATAATTATTTTGCCATAACCAGCCTTGAGCTACATGAAGCAAGTCAGAAAACAGAGGACATAGGAATGATGGCATCAATTTATGACAAGCACAATATGTTGGCTCTTGACTCTCAACCATGTCAGCAACAAACCCTTGGCAATACACTAAAATTCAACTTGTTTATTCGTATTAATAGTACACTTTCATAAACCAACAGGAGAAAACACAGGAAAAGAAGAGGGGCTGACTTACAGCAGCAGATGAAGCATATGTCCGATGGTCTTCAAAAACCACCTTCAGGGATGAGCTATTAATGACTGGCAACGGTAATCTCATCACTTCACAAGCTTTTCCTGATTTCTGCTTCATTCATATATATTAAAAAATTAACAAAGAAAATTTGCTAAATGGCACTATTACTCCTAACTTTAATTGAAATACAACAGAAAAGAATAACTTCATATGTTAGGCTTAACTTGACATCATATAGTGTCTAATAATCACATTGGACAATCACATTGGCACATGCCAAAGCCAGAAAGGTGGAGAAGCTGACTGTTCTTTGCCTGTACATGCTAAACAGAAGCCATGCCCTCCAATCAGAAGCACCTTTATGAGAAAGAGGAAGTGAGAAATTCTGTTTTGGATTGTGGTGTAGACAAAGCTCTAGGTCCACATGTGTCATGATCCTGACATATCCAGTATGGATTGTCCATGGCCACATGCGTCCAACTAGTCTAGGGGCCTTTCAGTAAAATAAGCACTTTTCTTATTTTTTGCAAGGTGTCACTCAAGCAGCGGTATATTTCAACCTGCTAGAGGGGACAATGCTGAAAGTTCTTTAGAGGGTGCAACTACTAAACCTCCCTACTCAATGACCAATCTTCTACATTGCTTGTACAGATGTAATTCGATACATGAGTAGACCAATGCTCACAAACGACCTGGATCACTACTTTCTACCCGATACTCATATATGAACTGTGTGTGCACACTCGTTGACTGGTGTACTATGAGTGAGAAAGGATGGTACATGCCTAAACAATACTTGAGTGAGCAAGGGCCACTAGCCAGTATTATGACAATATTGTTTAAAAATGACCTTTCAGAAAAATCCGGAAAGTCCTGGGGAAGACATTACCTGCCAGGAGTTCAATGGTGAAAGGGTGCAGTGCATTGTGCAACTAAAACTTTGACTGACCACTTTTGGCAATACTGCAAGACTTAGGAGTATCTCCTATTAATAAATCCCACTGATGAATAGAATTTCAGAAAGAATCAACAAACAAATCTGCCTAATGTCAACATGATGAAGACTGTGCAGTAATCCTTTTGTTTTCTTTTGCCAGTGACAGAGCATGAAGTTGCCCATTTAATTTCTGTTAATTGGAAGCATACAGCAGGCACACACCTGAAAAGTTTGAAGAAAGGTCTTAAGAAAAAACTCTTGTGTTGTCTTGGATTGATGACCACATGAAAGGACTTCCATCAGATGTGACACAGCAGAATCATAAAGCCCAAGAAAAGAATACCACCTGCAGTGTATACCATATATTAAGAAAATGAACAGATTGTGCCGCTAAACATGAATCGTCATTGAGTTTCTCATACACATTTTGTACGAGTCCATGTGACTTACTGCCCAATATGAAAATGAACATGATCTTGGATATAGCTCCATGTCGTCCCTTTGAGAACAGAGATTGCTCTTCGGTACGTGCGAATTGCATGTTTAATCTAGAACACACACCAAAGGGATTTATCAGTAAGATGACAGCGAAAAGAATATGCCTTGTGTATAAATGTGTACCTGGTCACTTTTTTTATATTGATTTCCAGAAAGGATAAGATGAAATCCAAACTTGCGCAACATGGGTGGTTTAGAAAGCAAGTAGCAATAAGATGCTTGCTCAAGCATAACGGCAGAGTGCAGAGGTTCCTACAAAAGAGCTTAGTCAGCCATAGAATATATCCTTTTAAAGGCAAACCAGAGAAAACATGCATTACCTCACCGGATATCCGGAAGTATACACCAGCAGCCTCTTTAAATTGATCTCTTGTTTTCAACATCTCTACCCACCAAAGCCCGCTCCTTGTAGCATTTTGATGTCCAGTTGGTCCAGTTTTCTAGACACGGGTATCCGACCAAGTTTGTCAGAGCAATATTAATCACTTCTACCATTCAGTTAAAAAAATACCAGAATGGAAAGCAACCCCAGTACACACAGAATAATCACACTCTACAGAGTAAGAAGCTTCAATATCGGGCCTAGATGTCCAGTATGAAACCTGCTTTTGGGACAACCGACAAAGACCAAGACATGCTATGTAAACAAGATACATACTCAAACAGAAATCCATGTGTTAATAATGAGTATGACAAAACTAAATTGAAGAAGCTTGGCTGGAAATATATTTAGCAAGACTCTGGAGATTAGATATCAGATTGATTTCTCTGTGTTGAGTTCATCCACCTCAACATCATGTTTCCCTATATATTTATCTTCTTAGAAAATTGCTTAGTCCTATGACTATGTAATCATTGAAGAGCCACGGCCCACCGTTCCAGGAAATTTAGAAGGAGAGTCACTTCAATAGCAAATACCATCCTGACCAAATAGCCATATAAAGAACTACAACTCAACTGTTGTTATGCTCTTCAAGCCATCGTCTTTACCCAATACCCTTTACCTTCCAGAAAGATCTCATTCATCTCCTATTGTAGTTTAACACATCGCCTGTAATATGACATCCCAACATACACCACCCCTTTTTAGAGGAAGGTCTTAAATTGAAAGGTTCATGACAAAGCCAGCCAAAGCAGTTGCCATCAATATTGCCATGTTACAGAAGATCTAATTGTTAATTTAAACAAAACATATGATGAAATCCAATGAAGCAAACCCTAGTCAACTCCAATTGTTAAATCAAATTACAAACTGATTCATTTCATATTTTTTACTGTGACTATCAAGAGATTTTGTTGATGCAATAATCTTCTAAATGGAAGATTTAATTTTTAATCTAAACTAAACATCCAATGAAATCCAATAAAGCAACCCCTACTCAACTTGAAATGTTAAATCAAATTACAAACTAATTCCTTTTATATTTAAACTGTGACTATCAAGAGATTTTGTTGATGCAATAATCTTCTAAATGTGAAGCAGGCCCGTTTACAGAGGAGAAAAACTTCTTTTGGAGTATCGAGTTCTGGGGCCGGGTAGACAATATATGTTTGCATATGTTTCTGTTGACTTATGAGATGACTTATGAGACCCAGTTAGGATTCTTCAATTCGGACCTAACTAGGATCTTGATCTAACTATGACACCACGGTGGGTACACTTCACAGCTAGTACCATCTGTTGAAATATGATCTGTCAGCCTCGTTGTGTTAGTGATGTCTGCTATATCACTCTCTAAACTACATAATAATTGGCTAAAGCAAAAATCAGAAGGCTCGCATGGCCAAAATTTACTACCCCATCAAACAGCATATAATGGGTCTCCAGCAGAGGTCAAGTTCAATAGCAAGCTAGATAGAACTTGACCTTTACCAGGTTTCAACAAATCTGCAATCTAAGGAAAGAAAGCTGACAGAAATTAACTAATCATCTGAATAAGTACAAAGTTGACAGGCTACCACAACCGTCGAACAAATCAATGCAAGCAAATTGTTCAGCACATTTATTGGGATTCAGGTAATTCAGTACCATAAACAAAGCACTTTTCTAAGGGTAGGGGCACACTACATATATTGGGATTCCGGTAGTTCAGCACCATAAACAAAGCACTTTTCTAAGGGTAGAGGCACACTTTGAACATAGATCCACTATTGACATAAACCATCCCAAATGTCAGATGGGAAACTAACATGTCCTTTTCCGCATATTATCTTCAACTAAATGACGAAATAGAACAAGGAGGATTGCTCTAAATAAAGAACTTTTAACTTTAAAGATGGACAATTTATTTTAATGATTGAAATACGAACTGTTAAAAAATTCTTCAACTATATAGACCAAAGGACATACAAACATGTTTTTATTTCAAAACCACAGAAGGAACTATTAGATAACTTAGTTCCAGAGGAAATATTTGAACAGAAAGTGCACTCACATACCAAATATGTATTAAATGCATTTTCCATGCAGTATTCTGCTTCCTTTCTTGATTGGTCCAACATAAAGTAAGTGAGGCCCATCATTTCCTGCAAGCAAGCGAAAAAAGTTAAGGCCTTGGATCAGGAAAATCTTCCCCATGCAGGAAAGACGTGTAACCTTTGCAGTAAGTCATATTCAGGAGGTTTCCAAATATGCAAAGCAGAAGAGGTAAAGATTTATAAGAGCAAATCAATAGTAACTTTGTGTTCTGGGAACATAGCACATTTTCAAAAATCTATAATTTGAAAAGATCTCACACCCCCTCCCAATTTGCTGTTATTTATGTCATTCTTAAGTCAGGTTTTCTTCTATCTCTTAGATACCCATATTAGCTCCTACCAAAGTACTACAGCAACTGGCTGCATTGACAAATTAAAGAGCTACAATACCTGCACACCAGCATATCGTTTCCAGGCTTTGTCAAGCTTGTAATCCGTAGAAATCAGACGATAGTTTGATAGCGCAAGTTCATAATCTCGCAGCATGAAAGCATAATCACCAAGAACTCTAATTTGTGATTCAATGGAACTATAAGTATACCTTCATAAGCCAATAATACGGTGTAAGTTATTCGGTTGCACAGAAGAGATACAAGAAACAGCACTTCCATGCTATAGAAAATATCGACAGCTTACACAGGGCCATTACTGGCATCTGGTGTGTCTTCTTTTCCTTTCCTCCACCACAGGTTTTTAATTTGGTTTCTGAAACCCTTTCTTGTGGCAGAAACCTAGACATAGTTTTCATGAATTCATTAAAAAGCGGAGATGAGCAGACCTTTAGTGGCCAATATGCTGGATAAATCTTTTTCCTTGATGACTATGAAGATTAATAAGCATCACATTACCTGTTGATTCAACACCCGTACTTTTTCTTCCATGTAAGGGATGACGTGTTTAGATGCTAAATCTTGCATTAGATTTTTTATCTGTGGAGTTTGTACCAAGAGATTGAAAAAGTACACCTTACGTCAGTTTGCATCACAGAAAACTTCAAATAATCTAATATCAAGACGTTTTTTTATAAAGATCTGAAAACAGCACCGTACCTCATTAAAGTCATCAATATTTAGAAAGCAACCAAGTCCGTGCGTTGGTGAAGCATCAGTTTTCTGTCACAGTGCAGCAACCCAGGTTTAAGTCCTCTAATCAATAAACAAAGCCAATACTTTTTTATGTAATTGATTCAGATAAGATAGTTCAAAGTTAGACCCAAAGATGAAGTACTAACAAAAGGAGCCCATGGGTTTTGCAAGTGTTCTACTAGTCCACCCTGAGATGAATTAATACAAAGCAACTGAGATGAATTTGATCCAAAAGTACTCCTCATTTCATTGAGAAACTTTGATGCCCTGCAAACAAAGAAATGACTAAATAGTGAATACTGTTTCACAAAAGCAAATCCTTATGTTATAATAATAAAGCTTTGGCAAAGGCCATGAGTACAAGTGGCTAAAAATCAGGTACGACAGGAGAAGCCATAGCTCAGATCAAGCTCACCACCAACATAAGGACATAAAAACGACGACGACGACGACGACATCGAGCACTACTAGTTATCCTACAACCAAACTTTCCTTTACAAGATAAAGTTGGTACATGGATTTCTTTTTCATGGTATCCCATTCTATTTTCCGTAATATATCTTGCTTACTTGAGGAAAGCTTTAAAGTATCAACTCAATTTTTTAGGCCCTCCTTGCCATGTTAACATATCTGCCTGTCATAAGCACACAGCTTGTGGCTAAAAAATTTGGGCATTGTGTTTAACATGTCCAAACCACCTCATATGAATTTCTCTGATTTTACTCTCATTGAGGCTACAGAAATTTTCCTCACCTATGCTCATTTACAGTTTCAACTTTTCTCAAACAAACGATGCATTCTCAGGTCCATGTTTTTACTTAAACACCCAATACTCCATGCCATAATGCCTCGGTGACATTATCATTATCTTACAAATTTTGTCCTGAAGTTTAAGTGGCCTCTTGCAATTGAACGAGATATCAAATGCATTTCTCCACCTCATTTATCATGCTCCTATCCTGGGAATGGCCTCTCCATTAAGTTCACCATCTTTGTGCAATATATCCTCCAAAATACTGGAGTCACCCACTCTTTGCCATCTCTCTTGTCCAATTTCCACCACTGCTTCATTTGGCTCTCTTCCTTTACTAAATTTACACTCTATGTACTCCACCTATGAACAGCTAATACTCCCCATGAGACCTGATCAAATGGGCAAATAGGGTCAACCAGGCCAATGAGGTTGGGCCTGTCTTGTTTACCCTAGACCGCCCATGTCCCAAAGAAAACAAATATTGGCCAAAAGATGCAAGGGCCAGGCTTCTCAATGTACAGCACTTTCTCAAGCCTACCCATTTGCATCTAGGATGTGACAGGCTGCTATCAGGTCTACAGGTCCAATATCATCTACAGTAGCAAATTTATTAAGTCTAATAACAGTCATTTCCTGAGTAAGCAGATTCATTTATGCGACCCAATAACTGTTTATCATGCAAAAGAACTGACTTGCTTTGGCTGAACGAAGATAGAAAATAGTCCAAACACACAAAACTAGAAATAATCAAAATTTCTTTCCAGTAACCTCACCAGCAAACCATGAATTGCCAAGTCATTTAAATCAACATGTCCAAGCAAAACTAAAGTAATACTTCTCTTGTATGTTTACACTAGCACTGAACTCAGTAATTCCTTTAAAATAACATTATTACCTAAAGTATGTTCTATAACATGAACATTGGATGAGAAACTGACTTATATATGCTAGAGAGAGTTGGCAATTCTAAATATCCCTAAAATAGGATGTGCCAACTTTCAGGCACCTTCAAACACTCTGTTATTCTATATTTTTCCTTTGACATCTTCCAGTTAAACAATCAAACAAAATGGCTCAACTTTCAAGGTAACCAGACTTAAACAAGCTTGCAGACCTTTGCAAAGAATGATAATAAAAACATCACTACGCAAAACATTGGGGTCAAAAAAAGATGATCTTGTCAAAGAAGCTATGACATGAAAAATTTCGTTATAATTGAAAAGTATAAGCAATGCCACCAACAAAATAAATAAATAAATAAATAAAAATCAACTTGTCAGGTAATCCGCCACTAGTTAATTTGGGGCTGATGATGACCTGCCATGCAGGACTCTGGCTTAAAGCATCATTCAAGGTGAACCTTACATGGCAAACCAGCCAAAGCAGACCAAACAGTGCCAGTTGATAGTAGACTATTTAACAGAATGAAACCTTACATCCATCTGATGGGAGGCGTAAAGACATTTTAGAGTCTGTAACAACAATCTTATATGCATGTTCTCAGAAACAATTTGGCTTATCAGAAGAAACCAAAATGGAAAAAAAAAAAAAAAAAAAGGAAATGAAGAACTCTTTGATCAACTAAGAGTAGGCAAATGCACTCAACAAGGTGACTACCACAAAGTCAGCCTACCAGCTACAACCTACATGACAGAAAGCACAACTTAAAAGTTTAAAAAACCACAAAAACAATGAAATACACAAACCAAGGCTATGAAAAGTTGAATGCAAGTTTAATCCTAGCATGCATTGGGACAACTACCCTAAATGTAGCTGATTAACCACAGATGCATAATCCAAGACCATAAAAGGCTTAGTGCAAGTTTGATAATACTCATTTATATGGTCTGCCCACGTTTAATAATATTTAAGATAACTTGTGTCATCTCAGATTCTAACAAATGGATATATAAGGGTGAAACTGTATCAGAGTAGATAGGACAATGTCTGATGCATCATTTTGGTACTCATGAACTAACAAATTAAAATTTTAAATTTTAAAAAAGGGTCGAGAAAGTTTACTTTTCTGGTGCACCATCTTGATTATCATGAACTAATAAATGGAGCTTCAAAATCTTGGGATCCATGGCACCATCATTAAGAAGAGATGGTAATTGATCACCGTGGAAAAGGTCTACAAATCTGTTGATCGGTTGCTCGTCTTTCGAGGAAACAACCAAAAGACCTGTAAATGAGGACAAAGGAAAGATGAAGTGAAGACTATAGAGAAGTGTACAATAACAGTAACTACACAATGAAAGTAAGCAACTCCCATGCAACAGGACAAAAAAAATTACAACCACACTAACAAATTACATGCCACAGGGTGGTCAAATGCTTCATGATCAGAGAAAGACATTGTTCGTATGAGCTGTTTATTGAAGAAGTCGAACCAGGACGGCAGTATCTCAGATTCTGAGCCTGCAAAAGTTAAGATACTGTCAAGAGTCGCCTAAATTATGTCAATGCATGAATACCTCTTGAAATCAACACTGCTGAAACCAGTATACAAAGTAAAACTATACATCATAAACCAAAGTCATGTCTATAAAAAGGACAGAACAAGTAGAGTTGGTAAATTATCATGTAATCCAAGTAGAAATGCTTATGTTAAATTTCATGGCAAGGAGATAATGTTTCTAGCAATCAACAGAGTTCTAGAAACCACAGATGAGGAAGGTCAAGTAGATACCTTTGTGCAATGACAAAATAAATAATACTAAAAATTATGAGCAAAATTGGTAAGTCAGCATTAAGGCTGGCAAAGCTCCTCGACGCACTAGGACATTCAATACCAGCATAGGCAGAAAATTAGTGTATCAGAAACGAGAAAAATATAATGGATTGTGAACTTAAAAAGTGTATTTGAAAAAAGTTGGTAGATCTTCAATTGAGAAATTAGAAGAGAGAAGTTTGAGTTAATTTGCACTATGAATACTATGGCCTTAGCCCTCAATAAGAGGAGTAACATTACACAGTGCACATGCACCATAGAATTTGTACGCACGGTCCGTCATCCTGAAGAAGGTCTTGGATATTTTCATGACAGAGAACTTGGTATGGATAACAAATTAATACCTAAGAGATTCATGTAACAGATCCCATTTAGTGAATGAACTTAGCTGTCATTCTTGTGGTTGTAAGTGGGTGACAACATCCCCATTTTCTATTTGAGAAAAGTAGTATCATGTCAAGCACAGAAGCAACTTCAACCACAGTTTGGGGTTTGAGACACTTTGTATTGCAAGATTTCGGTTCGAACACATGTTAGTTTACCTACATACCCAGGAATTTAACTTTTGGCTGATCAAGTTACTTTGATCAGGTCAATAGATTTACATTGCACTCTCAGTCATGTCAACTACACAACCATTAGGTAAAGATGTAAAAGAAAGCTAAATGACACGAAATGGGCGCTGGCAAAGCATGTAATCAACGCATAACATGGCATTTCAAGAACTTTACTTTTAAAAAATGGCTGATCAATTGGATGGCATGACTCAATTAAAAATTTCAAAAGTTCACCCATCAGAAAATTAAGGTTCTCAACTTTAGCGACCTAATTGACAGTAGTTTGAAAGTTTGATTTTTACTCTATTAGGCTGTCATTACTAGAGCTAGAATAGTCACTTTACCACAAGGTACAATGTACCATAGTTCTTCAATGCAAAATATGTAGGCAGTTTGCAGAACGCTCGAGTTGGGATATAATAATGCATTTTTAGAGACAAAGCACCCCAGCACTGGAAGATAACTTTTATAATGGGCAACAACCGATTTGCTAGATAAATGTGCTAGTTCAGGGAATATGTCATGCAGATTTGCTTCAGAACTTACAAAATCATATAAAGAAGGCCGAAGCACTAAATTTACTCTAAAAGAAAGAATATCTTGCCAATGATAGTAGGATCATAGGCATTTTCAGAATGTTATTAAAGGGCAATAACTTACTAGATAGCAACTCATCAACTTGAGGCAAGTCAGAAGAAAGATTAGAGAGATCTTTCTCCCCAGCCTGGGTGATAACCTCCTTTAATCTCTCATTTGCGACCTAATTAACCACAGAAACAGGCGAAAGTCACATTTGGTATCACAAGAGATGACAGAGTTGAACACTTATCAAACTAAGAATTAATAACATTATTAGTCTTTTTAGCTCCCTTCTGCCAATTTGTTAGCTAAGTATGGATAAGACAGACAGAAGACTCTAAAAAAAAAAGTACAAGAGAACAAACAGAAAGAACCATAATCTATCAGTGCTCCATAGAAATGATGCTAGAAACTAAGCTTAGGTTAAAAAATCAGTCTGTAATGCGCTAACAAAAGAACCTCAGGCTAAAGCAACATATCTTTAGCATTAATCAGACTCCTAACCCTCCTCGCAGTCTTCTTCCAAATCAGTTTGTCCCCAATCAAACTAGTCTTCATAACTTCTAACCAAGCCAACCAGTGTCACGCAGAGCATATTGACCTGCCGCTTTCTCACTGCTCGTTTCGACAAATCATTGAACCTTAAGCCGCAACACAGAAAAATGGCTCGGTTGATATTATACCTGCAAATCTGGCTGGCGGACATCAGAAGCATAGAACAGCCGCAACTTGAACTTCTGGATCCGGTAGGGCTGATCACTGGCCGTCCGCACGGGCACTGCAACCAAACTCAGAACCAAGTTCGATCAACGCCTCATCGAACTCCAAACCACATCGACTTTAAGAAACAGAGCACTAAAATCCCCAGCCAAGCCACACGCTCATGGGGAGCCGAGCACGGCGGGCACGGCAGGAGATCAAATTCTTTACCGTCAATGTTGCTGAAGCTGCAGAAAGGGCTGAGCATTTCGACGAACGAGAGGCCGTTCTTCCGGCATGCCTCCTCGACGAGGGGCGTGCGGATCACCATGACCACCGGAGTGATCTCGTCGAGCAGCATTCTCCCGAGCGGCGTCCTCGCCGGATCCATCGAGCTCCTCCTCCGCCGCCGGTACCAGCCGTCGGGGCGATGGCGATCTAGCGTGGAGTCGGCGCGCGCTCAGAGCCGACGGAGGAGGCGGAGCATTCGCTGTCCCGGCCCGGCCCGGCTCGGCTCGGCTCGGCTCGGCTGGTGACTCTGCGGGAATCGCTTCGCACTTCGATCTCCTTCGGCGTCGACAGTGCAGGAGCCGAGATCTCCAGCTCTAGTCAATGGCGGACGATGGAGGATTCGGAGCGAGGAAAAGAGAGCGACGAGGCGTGAGCGTGAGAGCGAGAGAGGGAGTCCGAGCGAGTGAGTTCCGAGTTCGAGTTCGAGTTTCTGAGTGGGCCGACTCGGCTACGTGGGCTTTTATATGGGCCTCCGAGAAGCCCATTCCCCACAAGTATATCGTAACTGGAATTTGGAAGTGATGACATCGATTTTTATAAGGTAACTTTTCAAAATTGCGAAGAGCTTCTTTTGATCATGTCCAAAATCACGCTCTCATCGCAAGGATGTGCAACCTCAGATAAGAAATCGAAGCGAAATAAATTTGTTTTTGTGTGTCACGATAGAGGCAATACCTATCCTAATGAACTTGCCTTTACTATCATAAGTCAAAAAGGAAAATCGAATCACATTTGATAATTTATCCTTTTGAAGTTCAATGGACAACTTCACACGATGTGGAAGAGTCGGGTTGCGTTTTGGTTCTCACGGGGGGTTGATTCGGGCATCTTAACTCCATGTCAACAAGCACAATGAAAGTGATTTTCGCGTAAGTTGATGCGTCAGATTTTTTAAAGATGTCCTCGAAATTTGACTAGTTTTTTTTTTGGGGGTCATATTTGGTATTGCTGCATTTTCATGAAACAATAGTAAAAAGAAAAAGTAGAGGTAGTATTAGGTCTTAAGCAAAAATTGGTGACAAATAATGTCGTGAAAGTTTGGTCTATGTTTACAATTGAAAGATTTATTAGTCAAGTGATATATTGAGCGTGTCGTGATAAATTATGGTTTTTAAAAGTTGCATCGAAGAAATTGGTGGCTACCAACAACTCGTCAGGAGAAGTTGCACTAACAAAGGGTGCGTTTGGGAAGACTTTTGGGGAAAGTTCTTGAGAAAATGCAAAGATCTTTGAGTCAAAGATGTTTTTCAAAATGCAAAATGTGTTTGGTAAATTTATTTGTGAAAGTCAATTGTGAAGTATACTTGTGCAAAATAGTGTTTGGGTAAATTAAAATTGTAAAATGCTTTTATTATTAAAAAAAAGGAAAGTTGGCTGGTCAAGGCTTCGCCGGTGACCACCGGCCAAGGCTTCGCCGGTTACCGCCGGCCAGGCTTCGCGCCGGCGAAGGGTAGGCGATCCGGCGACCCTCGCCGCGCCGTCGCGCAACCCACCGCGCCGCGAAGGTCACCCCGAGGTTGCGAAGGATCTGGGTCGCGGCGAGGTCCTGGGTCGCCTGGGTCGCCGCGACCTCCGACAACCTCCGCGACCCAAATCTTGGTCGCCGGGTCGACCTCGACGGCGACCTCCGCGACCGGGATCCGGGTCGCGGAGGTCGCCGGAGGTCGCGCAACCGACTCTCGCGTGACCTAGGCAACCGACGCGACCCAAATTGGGTCGCGCGCGATCGGCGACGATCGGCGGGGGTGCGGCGACGGTTGCCGGCTCTCTCCAACCCGTTGCCGACCCATCGCCACCTCGCCGGGCCGAGTCGCCACCTCGCCCGCGACATCCGAGAATTCTCGACGAAGAGGAAGATTGAACAGTGCGATGAACAATAGAGAAGGAAACAAATGCAAAGCCAAAGCTGAAAGCCCAAGGCACCCCAAGGGCTGCCTTGGGCTTTCAGCCTTCAGAAGGCTGACTTTGGCTTAATGGGGCTTTTAAAATTTTTGCCAAACACCTGATATTTGGCCAAAAGGCCTTTAGGTGTCTAAAGACACTTGGGAAAGCTGTTCCCAAACGCAGCCAAAGACCCTATCTCTCGATATGCCGTTATTAAGAAGAATTTCTTCTCATTTGTCTCAACTCTAACGGTAAAATTATTCAGTTCAAAAGTAAGTGAGCATATACTATTTGTTTCTCAATATTGATATAATTAGAAGTGATCAGTTTCTAGGCGGTTTGGTTCCCACCCAAGACCCGAAAACCAGATTGATAGCCCCTAGAATTGCACTGGTCCAGTTCCATTTTCAGATGGGTCGATGGAACCGAATATGTTGCACCCAGGCATTCTTTTATGTTCCTCAAATGCATACGAAATGGCTGATATTGTTTCTTTTTTAATCTTCTCCTTCCTCTGTCCTCTCAAGTTAATATTTATCATACGAAGAGGCTGCCGCCCTGATCTATGGTTGCTTTCGAAAAATGCAGCTTGATGATGACGTCACGAGTGATGCAACATTGAATGGAAGGAAGGAGCCGAGTGCAGCAAGTAATCGTCAAACGTTCTTGTTTCTTTATGTTTTGTCATAGCCGTTGAGAAGCAAATGTCATTGTCTTGCTTCTTTATGATTTGTCACGGGTTTGTCTTGGGAAGAAATCATGAGGGCCTTTTAGTTTTTACAGATTTGTAAGAAATTAAAAAATAAAAGTAAAAATCAGTCTGATTCAGGCGGATGGTTCCATACATAGAACCGACTGAAAATCATTGGTTCCACATTTTGGAATCGGGAACTAAACTAATACTCTCTAGAACCGTTTGGAACAGGGTGATTCCTTTTGCTCACTACTAGCTACAATGTTGGAAAACAATTCAGATTTTGCAGTGGAGATAGGAGTGGAATAAAATGCAGTGCATTGGATATAACTCGAGGTATTGTTCATTTTGACTTGTCCCATACCGAGCCTTGCTGTTATGCGTATCCGTGAGTTAAAGTCTAGCTTTCACACATGCACACATATCCTAGGCATGCTCTCTCCCTGTTCGGTTGCAATTTCGTTCATTTTTGCTCGTTCTCCATCCTGAAAGCTTGCTGGGAGGTGCTCCTTATCCGAGCCCTCTTATCCTGAAGACCGCTACATGGATGGTTAAATAAAATTCAAAGAGCGTTACGCATTTGCTTGGCTGACGACTAATGCAGAGCTTAGCAGCGGATGTTTGTTGGTCTGTTCATGGATTATATACGTCAATCCAGGACCTGACATTGATTGCATGTAGATTTATCGTAATTTGCTGATCTCGCCTTACACATTTTCACCACCTCCGATCAAGGATTTCTAATGGTATGTAATAACTTTTGGATGGAAGGTCATGTAAAAGGATGCTGTTCATTTTGGAGAAGACTCAGAAGAGTCTGCATTCTGATCAAAATCATCTAATCTCACTTGTCTGCCGCGCCACATGGCATTTGGAGGTTGCAAACGGGTGTAAGGCCATACATTTATATATATACTGTGTTTTGCTTCAGAAAGAAAAGAGTAAACAGCCAGAAGAGGAATAAAAAACTCTGTGCAAAAAGTCAGAGTCATTCAAGAACAGACGAAGCACCAAAGCTGATCAAATCCATGTCCTTCAATAAATTGAGAAAATCGAGTACCTGGAAAAAGACAGGTTGTACATTAGCTGAAACTTATGGGATCACAGAAGCGAAATTGCCCTATTATCGACAAGTTCTTAAGAACATAGCAACATCACTGCATGGGCTTAGGGAGGGGTTGGCACTGTTTTTTCGGGGTGTCGAACCAAACCTATACTGTTTAAAAAGGCACACCATAAAATTCCTGTTCCTGCGTGTTGTTAGGAAGCTCCGGCAAGGGCGCTTCGTTCTGAAGAACCTTAATCACTTGACTGGCCTTCGGCCTCTCTCTCTTATCAGATTGTGTGCACCACAACCCCACAATCAACAAGCACTCCATTTCCCTGTGGTCGAACTGTCCTTCTAGTCTCTCGTCCGCCGCGCTCAGCACGCTCCCTGTGTGGTACAGTTGCCAGACCCATCTGATCAGCGGGACCTGAAACTCTCCGACTTCATAAGTCCTCCTACCACAAGCGATCTCCAGGGCCACAACCCCGAAGCTGAACATGTCCGACTCTCTGCTTGCCCTCCCCTCATTTAAGTACTCTGGAGCTAAGTAGCCTAGAGTCCCGACCACTCCCGTCTTTTGCGTCCTCAATAGAGGGTCCACTAGCTTGGCAACGCCAAAGTCGCCGAGCTTGGTGCTGAAGTCTGTGTCTAACAGGATATTAGCCGATTTGATGTCCCTGTGAAGCACACGTTGGCCTGCATCTTCATGGAGATAGTGAAGGGCTGAGGCCAATCCCAGGGCTATACTGTACCTCGTTTCCCACTGGAGCATCCTCCCATTTCCGAATAGATGCATGTCTAGGCTACCATTAGGCATGTACTCGTAAACGAGCATAAACTCACCTCTTTCATGACACCATCCGATGAACTTCACCAGGTTCCGGTGCACCAGGCCGCTAATTACCTTCACTTCATTGATGAAGAGTTTCTCGGAGTTTTCGTGCTGTGCAAATATTCTCTTGACAGCAACAACTCGGCCTTGATTACCCAAGGTTCCCTTATAAACGTGCCCTGATCCACCATGGCCCAGTCTACGATCAAGTGCAAAGCGGTTCGTTGCAGTTCTCAGCATTTGATAAGAGAACTGTCTAGGCAGGCTTCCTCTTTGGATGTCCATGTTGAGGGCCAAACCATCGTATACACGCCTCCTGTCTTCCCTTTGCTCATCGCCCTTTTTGAATCTCGTCTTCACGATCCACCAAGCGAGTCCAACAAGAAGCACCAAACCAAAGATTGGAGCAACAATAACTGCTACGAGTGTCGCAGTCGAAAAGCGCCCTTTTTTGTGACTAACTCCGGGAGAACTTTCGTTAAATGGCCTCCCGTCCAAATTTGAGGAGAACTCCCATGAATTGATGATGTGGTTCTCCCTGTTATTACCGGTGGCTGCTGAAAACCCAATTGTGACAAACTCCGGGAGGACTTTCGTTAGATCGATTGGATAGGAAAGCGATCCTGTGGAGACGCCGTTTTGCTTGTATGTCCAGGACACACTAAGATTCAAGGTGGTGGCATTGTAACTTATTGAAACATCTGCTGGTTCTCCACTGGAGATGGTGGCATTCCAGGGGGAAGTCGTTACAGACCTGATCAAGTTGTTATTGATCCCAACATGCTGCCCATCAGGATCCCACCCTTTGTCAGAGAATGTATCGAACTCGACCATCACTATCTGGTTATTAGCTGCCAAGGTATTAGCCGTGCTTGTGTTGAACAGTCCCAAATACCCATTGGCCGAGTTGGGCGGGAGGGGAAAACCGAAAGGAGCAAGGAAGAACGCAATGCCACCGCTGAACAAAGTCGAGTTACGGGGGTTGATGGTAAGAGAGAAGTGAGTAGTGAAATCCGTGGCTTTGCCGGTGGACGAATTCCACAATTGCACAGGTTGAGCGTATATGGCGTGGCCTACAAGGAACGGATAGTCGACCTTGGTGAGGTTGATTGCTCCTGAAGGTGCCGACGCATCTCCTTGGTATGTTATGTCGACATCGTTGGGATAGAAGTAGGTTTTGTTGAAGAAAACCGAACAGACGGATGGCAATAAGAGATGCAGTAAAGTGAGTATGAAGAAGCTCTCGCTCAAGTGAGGATGATGAGAACTTGACATTCTACCCATGGACATGGAGTCTTTGGGTTGTGATTTTCTGGGAAGGATGCAAAGACAGGATACAGGCGTGGATTATTATGCAGACGTTGTGTCAAAGTTTGACTTTGTATTTATAGTATTTTACAAATATTCGAGGAGTTGACTTTGATATGGTCCATGGAGAGGCATCCAGGTGACGGGGACAGATAATCTCAGTTGTGCATGTCTACGGGAAATTTCGTATCCTGTTGGCTGACAAGGACAATTTTATAAAAGGGAAGGTTTAACTTTGAATCATTGAGCAGTTTAATATGCAGAAATTGGCTCATAATCTCCCTATTGATTATTTGCGGCATCATCTTAAAGTTTAGGCACTTTTAAAATATTTTCGGGGACAAATGTAATGAAAATCCTAAAAATTATTATGAATGTACAATTGAATTTTAAAACTCTTCCAATTAATACAATCGAAGTCCTTCCGTTAAAATCTCAATTTGTCCAACAGATTATGCTGGCTTGACATTTTTAAATGAATCTCTCTCTCCTACGATGCCTTTTTTTTATTATATTAATTATCTTCTTCTTCAAATCTTATATAAATTAAATTAAAAAAACAAAAGAGCTAAAATTTTATCTTAAAAAAAAAAAAACTGAAAAAAAAAAAAAAGGAGAATGGTAGCGCCTCACCAGTGGGGTGCTGCCACCATCACTGCCCATCACCAGAGTTGCCGATGGAGGTTGTCAGGCTTGGGCAAGGGTGGCCGGCACTTGCTAATCCCGGGCGAGTAGTGCTCACTTGGACCTAGTGAGGGTCGCTAGCCCAAGCAAAGGCCGGGGTCACCTAGATGTAGGTGAGCCTCGCCATCCTCGGGTGAGGATCAACAAGGTCTCGCCCAAGCCTAGCGAGCTTGAGCCTACTAAGATTCACTGGCCCCTCTGGCGGCCAGCCTCCCATCCATGAGGCATTGCCATTCACTCTTTTCTTTTCTTTTCTTTTTTCAGTTCTGTTTTTTAAATAAAATTTTAGCCTTTTTCTTTAAAAGAAAAAATTGCACTTCTGCAAAGTTTTATGATCGACCTGTACTTTCTCAATGAGTATTAGGATTTTTAGTGCACCTGGACGCATATTTGAGCATTATGCCCACTACGGAAGCTATCATTTTGTTATTTCTATAATGCCGGTTGGAACTATAATGCAGGCCAAGATCTGCAGACAAACCGCGATGGCGAAATCGTCCTCCTCGGAGTGCCTGAACTTCAAAGATGAGCAGTCATTTGAAAGCATCCGATTCCGACAGGCGAGGAGACTTGCATGCCTGAGACTATGAACGCAACTTGCAAATTACAACACGTAAGCACGGAGTAGTCGGTATTATAATACCCTGATGACGAAATCCTGGCCAAAAAAGGAGGAGCAGAACACCAGATGTAGTCATGTAGTGGGATAATTTAAGCATAATAAACCTCTTAAACTACATAATAGCCTTGCTAGGGAAGGAATATCGGCAGGGGATAAAGGGATATTCCTCGTTTGGCATCTAGGAGCGTGACATCATGATGTATAGATGGTAATCACGTCCGGCATTTGACCTTGTAAAAGTCTTGAAAGCGCGGTCTCCTTTGAGGAAATCGTAGCAGCTGAGGACTTGCGAATTGCGCACTGCCCGTTCATGTCTATGAACTGTTGTTTGTCTGATGAGAAGCAACGATGAGAGGGCTTATGATCAGTTTCCGGGGTTGAGGAAACCCCGTCAAATGCGAAAAGGAGAGAACGGAGAGGGGGAGAGGCTTAAACCCCCCGAACAAAGAAGTTGACCGTAGTTCTTGCACAGTCATCGTACTCTTTTCAAAGGCACAAGATTTAGCTGTACCGTAGCACTTAAAAAAGGCTCTCTCTCTCTCTCTCTCTCTCTCTCTCTCTCTCTGCGTGTATGTGCGTGATTGCTCGGGCACGAGAACATGATTCGAGTGCGGGGGGACCATTATTTTCTTGCAAAAAGCTCTGTGTCTGGAGGTGCCGCCTTCATAAAATTGTTTATCCAAGAAGGAACTCGCACTTATTTCCGATTTTCATTGATGCAATCAAAGTATTCCGAAATCTGACCCTCCTTAGCTATAAAACCACCCGTCCAAATCGAGCTACTAGAGATTGCGGCAATGGATGTTTCAAGCCGGCAATGGCATGGTAAGTAGGACAATGTTACCTCAAACAACCTTTGAGGTAAAGCTGGAACTCCTTGCAATCATTTTCAGGACTACTTAACAAAAGAATTGAGCGCAGTTTTTTTGTTTTTCCCTTAAGTGAACACAAGAAGGATTCCCGGATTGCCGTGGAATGAGCTTATTGAGACCTGTAGGTCAGAGATGGTCGATTTTTCTGATGATGCAGGAGGACAGCTTAAGAATAAAAACATCTATCTCAATAGCAAATGTTGTCCTAACTATACTTTCTTTTGTTATATCAAACTAACAAAAAACCAAGTCCCGGTTGAGTAAATATGGAAGACTAGAAAGCCGATCCATTAAAATTATTGGGTAGTAGGGATAAATCAAAAAAAAAAAAAAAAATTCAGGCAAAATTCACTCGATTAACATATTTGAGCTGCGATGACAAGAGAGAGTTTCTGCAAATAAAGCCTCAAGCTCCTGCAGTTCCCATTTAATTGCGCAAACGACTGTTCAGTGAAGACGCTGATGACATTCTCAATCCGTTTGTGAAGCGAGGCGGGTGAAGTGTAAAATGCTCCTGATCATGCATGTCTTCGGGTTAAGGACCTTATTTATCTCTTTTATTTTTGGCCTCTGCTTATTATCTGTATGACTACACCACAAACCCACAATTAGCAAAAATGCCATTTCTTTTTCATGAAAACCCATCTTCAATCTCTCATTGGCGGCACCAATAATGTTCCCTGCGAGATGGAGCCGCCAAACCCACCTCCACAGTGGCACATGGTATTCACCATCGAGAAGAATAAGAAGTTAAAAGTTCTGTTTATGAATCTGAGCACGGCAATTGCACTATAGATTTAGGCCGTCTGGGCCATGAAATTTCAGATATTTAAGAAGCCAATCACATAGAAATAGACGTCTTTGAATCATTGCATGAATCAAGTTTTGCATGTGCTCATATTAGTACTATAGACATTTGGAAACTGATCAGCCACATCATTCATTTGAACCGCTTGAGGATGGTAACAATAAGTCCTCCGATCCTTTATGGTAGTGTCACGGTCCGTGAATCCTCCTGTTCTCGTGACACTTGTGAGTAATGTTTGGGATTATCGAGTGAAGAATGAGGAAGCAGATGAGACGAACACAACTGGTCTGTGGGAGTGGCATCAAGATGATTAGTACTAGGAGTTCTAAAATAGAATAATTATATTACTTAGGAGCTCTGAATGCAAGGTTAGCCTCTCGTGCACAAACTGATCGGGAGCATATGCCGCTCTCCTGACGAGACTATGGCAAGTCGAAACTAGTTGTTGAGCCTAAATAGATCTACTATCTTACTCGATGGACTAGATGCTCGAGCAAGGCTAGGCGTAATACGATCTCGTATAAAAGAACTATTCGTATTGTTCACTGGAACAACTATAGAAGAAAGGTTGACTTAGCAAATTCCACTCGCCAAGCACTACATGGGTTAATCCGCGACCAAGAAACTATCGACTCGTGACAAATGATATCGGAGCATGAATCCATACAGTAAGTGGGTGAGTCGAAGAATCGGACTCCTCGCTCCAGTCTAGGTTGAACTAGGAAGTACTAGTAGTCTACCCGGTCCTACAAGGGCGGAGAGTGAATCGCCAGGGCAAAGGTGCTTAGACAAAGTGCCGCTCTCGACTAAGCTTCTAAGATGACAATGGGGGCACTAAGAAGAGTCAGTTCCTCAACGAGCAAGTGGAGTTAGAGAAGAACCAAATCCTCACTGAATGGGGATAACATTTTTGGATCAATTGGTGAATCCAAATAAGAGGTCTACTGCCATGTTTTCAACAAGGAAAGAACCTCCATTTAGTTAGCTGAGATCAATACTCTTAGTAGACAAAAATGGTGCTGCCAAAAGATGTAGTTGGCAAGAAATGCCACACTTGCCGAAGAAAGTGTAGGTGGCCGAAAATGGCTCGAATAGTTGAGATCAAAATAGGCTACCAATGGAGCAAAACTTGTTTTGTTGAGCGAGCATGACCATTTGATGTGAGATCCTGAAAGTGGCGCATCAACGGTTAAGGAACGCAAGGAAATGACAAAACATATCGCAATGAGGGCATTGTGGAATTGAGTGGGGGAGAATGTCACTATCTGTGAATCCTCCCGTTCTCGTGATACTTGATGCTTGGGATTATCGAGTGAAGAGTAAGGAAGTAAAGGGGATGAACACAACTAGTCTGTGGGAGTGGAGTTAGAATAGTTGGTGCTAGGAATTCTAAGATAAAATGATTATATTACTTAGGAACTCTGAAGGTGGGGTTGGCTTCCTGTGCACAAACCGGTCGGAATTGAGTGGAGGAGAATGTCACAATCCGTGAATTCTCCCGTTCTGGTGACACTTGATGCTTGGAGTTATCAAGTGAAGAGTGAGGAAGTAAAATGGACGAATACAACTGGTCTGGTGAGAATGGCATTAGGACAGTTGATGCTAGGAATTCTAAGATAGAATGATTATATTACTTATGAGCTTTGAATGCGGGATTGGCCTCTCGTGCACAAACTGGTTAGAAGCTGATGCTGCTATCTTGACGAGGCCATGGCAAGCCGAAACCAGTTATTGAGCCTAAAGAGATTTGCTATCTCACTCAATAGACTAGATGTCCGAGTGAAGCTAGGCATGATACGATCATGTATAAAAGAGTTATTCATCGTATTGTTCACTGGAACAACTATAGAATGAAGGTTGGCCTGGCGAATTTCGCTCACCAAGCGCCGCACGGGTTAATCCACGGCCAAAGAACTATCGACCTGTGATAGTAGTCTCTGAGAATGCTCAAGAGACAAACACATGGAGTTGGTTGCCAATATATTGGACAACCAAATCTTGCATTTAACATAGGTTCATTTGATCTGTTTTTATTGTTTAGGCCAAAATATAAAGGTTAAGGGTCCTAGCATAAACAAGGCAAAATTGCCGATCGATTAAAATAGGCTTCTCTTTTGGCTCTTTGTATTTCCATGGAGAAACTTTCAAAACATATAGATTGAGACTTGTGAGATCGAGACTTGTGGTCATTGCCAGGTACTCTGCCTAATTTATCACACAGATAGTCAATAAATTAAAAGTATCAAGAGTTTTTTCCATATTAAACAACCAAATGCGCTATCGATAAAAATCGGTCAAACTCCATAAATACAGCAAGATGGCAAGAGTCAAGAAGCTCTTCGCATACAATCCAGGATCGATACTCTTGGCATGGTCAGCGGTTTCTCATGTACTGTTACTCATCCCATTCTAAAATCTTTAATTCTCCTATACATGAACGGATTCCTCAACGCCGAGTTTAAATATGGCATCATTGTTCATTCATCTTAATCCTCTAAGCTTATATTCCCTTTCAAAGTATGGTACTCATCATCATTGCAAATTAATTCTACTTCATCAATCCCAATAGCATCTAATATCACCCTAGCATCGTTTTTTCAATTGAATGAGGAATACTTACAAGCCGACGTGCCCAATTAAACTAAAAACTAGAAAACAGTGCCCTTCATTTCATCATATTCCATGGTTAGCATTCCTTTCATTTTATCCTTGATCACCGCTTCCTCTGCCAAGATGTTCAAGAGTCCCTATGGATAATTTTCCAAGTTAGGCTTGCCTTCCCGTCAAGAGATGTAACAAGAAAATGAAGGTTCTGTGTAAGTTCAAAAGTATCAAGAAAGTGAAGAAATCAACATCGAGTGGCAGTCCTTGGTGCTATGTCCGCTAAAACAAAAGACAAAAGTGCTTTACAATACAGGTCAACCATCATAGCTAAAACAACAAAGCAGGATCCCTCTTCTCACGTGGTTCTGATTGTTGAAGAAGCTAATGTGCCTGATAGGCTCGACAGTAAGCAAGGTGAATGAGGTGCCTAATGACCTTGTTTGTACATGTCTTTTGGAAGTTCTGGCAAGGGAGCTTAAACATGAGAACCCGAATCACCTCTCCAACCTTCGGTGTCTGTTGTGAATTATGAGTAGGCCACGAGCCCACTTATCAACAAGCACTTTATATCTTTTTTTGCTGCAGACCCTATGAAGTCTCTTATCAGTTGTGCCGAAAATGTCTCCTGTGACATAGAGCTCTTGAACCCACTTCGTAAAAGAAGATATGAATCGGAAATCTGATATAGGGCCTCAAAAGATAGGGACTCATTGGTAAGAACGAATCAATCAGTGAATCGATGGATCACACACATGTTGGAGACGGGGGCAAGAGCAAGGGCAGTGGCAAGGATAGGTCTGACAATTGACAAAGTATACAAGTGATGAAATAGTAAAATCTGGGGACAAGGGTAAATTGTGAGCAATGGGATGTTGGCGCCCTGCTAATAAGCTCGCGAGGCAAGGGACATGCCGACAACCTACCTTCCCAACTAAGTCTAATGAGAGTAACGTATTAAGGATGCCTTCTGCCTGTTGGATATATTATTAATATAGTCCAAAATAATATGTTCACATACAAGCCCAATAGGTAAAAGCATGGTTATTTGGGTCCATATGGGCCGAAGCCCAATAATGTGCATATAAAAACTCTAGGTTTCCCTATTTGGAGGTAACATTGTTGAGCGTTCCAAACTTGACGTCTCTTGGTGTAATACTTCAAGCAACTACTTCTTCTCTCTCAAACCTATTACCTCCAACAATCTTGAAGTATTAGGTTCGTGTGTCGGATTTGAGCGAGTAAAGTGTGTTCTTGAAGATTTTGTTAAGATAAACTCGTGGCTGTAATTTACTTTCGATTTCGATGGTGATATTGGCCGGGATCTGAGTTTGAAGATTCGGGTGACCGAAATCTTTGTTTCAAAAACCAAAAAATTATAGCCAATTTTAGAGGGTGAAACCACTTGGGCTTTGTTCTACTAATCGATACGAACGTTTTGAGTGGTCACTCGCATCAATCGGAGGTCGGACGAAGAAGTTACGGCACCTGGAAGTTTCCATATGAATTTCTAGCGAATTTCGGGGGCGAAATTTCTAGCGAATTTTGGGGGCAAAATTTTTCAGCAAGTTTCAGCAACAAGGGCAGTCCATCTTAAGGTTTTTGGGCGCTCCAGATCCGTTTTTGGGGTTTGTTTTGGCAAATTCCATCTCTACAGAGCGGTTTGATCAAGGTTAGGGGAGTTATTCAACTTTGTTGCTCGAGGACTTCAAGGTGCACTCTTTCTAACACTTTGCTTTGATTAAAATGGCAAAGCGTAGTTCCTATGATATTATAAAGTTGCAATCTTTTGATGTTACTGAATTTCATGGTTGGAAATTACATGTTCAATTTTGCATGAAAGAACGTGACATATTCTATACTTGTATTGAGCGATTTTACATCTACCATCGAAGATGTGAATGAATATCAATGGAACAAAGATGAGGATTTTTGTAGAGATTACTTGTTGAACTCTCTAAATCCTAATTTGGCCATGACTTATAGTGAGTATAAGACGGCGAAAGAGATATGGGATCACTTGAACGCTCGTTCCAAAAACAAGAGGGGTTATCTAAAACCCTCCTAGCGGAGAAATTTTTTGACTTTAAATTCACTATAAATTCAAGCATCACCTCTCAGTTAGTTGAATTTGAGAACATGAGGAACAAGCTGAAAGATGATAATTCTGATATATCCGATAATCTCTTTATTGGTCTTGTGTTGAGCAAATTGCCAACTGAATGGAGTTCTTTCAAGACTGAAATGCACAGACTGAAGGTACAGATGAGACTGGATGAATTAAATAGGTATATTCACATTGAGGATCAAAATATCACTAGAAAGAGTTTGGAACAAGTGGGACAACAAAAGTCAGTTGCCAACTTAGTTTCACACTCTAATAAACCTTAGAAAAAGTCCAAGTCACCAAAAGGTGAATCATCTTTGAGTTAGAGACCAAAAAGACTATCTTCAAAAATAAGAAGAAGGGTAAGTGCCATAACTGTGGAAAGTGGGGTCACTGGGCAGGAGAGTGTAAGTTGCCAAGGAAGCCAAATGACAACACACCACATAATGAGGCCAATATGCTAATTAGAGGATCGAGCCTCGAGCCTTTATTGGAATGATGAAGAATGGAAAGGCCAGCATCTCTTCCGAGTGGTAGTTGGACAAGAGCGCTACTTGTCATGCTACAAATGACAAGAATTTACTCACCGAGGTCACGAAGTGAAAGACACCGTGGAAAATTGCAATGGTGGTGAGGCAAAGGTGACTCATGCCGGAACCGCAAATTTGGTGCTTTCTTCGGGTAAATTACTAACTCGAAACATGTTAGAGTAGTAACTTTACTTAAGAAGAATTTAATATCTATGAGTTTACTTGATAAAGCCGGTATGTCTTTTTCAACTATGAATGGTAGAGTAATTTTATCTGTTAACTCATATTATTTTGGTTGTGCATTCATGGTTAATGGTATGTATATGTTGAGTTTAAATGATGATAGCATAAATCATGTGAATTCTACTTTGATTGATCCAAAGTTCTTACACAATAGACTTGGACATGTGAATTACAGGAAAATGCAACATTTAGCTAAAACTCATAACATTCCATTAGATACTTCTATTTGATTTGATAAGTGTGAAGTGTGTGCACAGGCTAAAATTACTAGAAAACCCTTTAAATTGATTTCTAAAAGCACACAACTTCTTGAGCTAATACATTCTAACATTTGTGATTTTAGAAATTACATTACTAAAGGTGGTCAGAAGTATCTAATAACATTCATAGACGATTTTTCTAGATATTGTCATGTCTATTTGTTGAAATCGAAATATGAGGCTTTTGAAAAATTTAATATTTTCAAGTCTAGAGTAGAAAATCAACTCAACTTGAAAATTAAGAGGTTTAGGAGTGATAGAGGAGGAGAATATACTATGTCAAGGTTTAAGGAATTTTGTGCTTGAAGGTATAATACTTGAAACCACCGCTCCTTATTCACCCCAATCAAATCGTGTTGCGTAGCGTAAGAATAGAACGTTAACCGAAATGTTAAACTCTATGTTACTTACAGTGGCATGCCTTCCTCCTATCGGGGAGAAGCAAGTTCTAATCGCTAATCACATCTTGAACAAGGTTGCCGCACTTGTCCATGACACCTTATGAGATATGGCATAAGCGCCCTTGTAGATATGATACTCTTAAGACTTGAGGTTGTATTGCTTATGTAAGTATACCAGATCCTAAAAAACCTAAGGTGGGATCTAGAACTATTACTTGTGTATATCTAGGTAGTGCAGAAGATAGTGCTGCAAAATAGGTTTTTAGATCTATCTACTAACACAGTGATAGAATCTAGAGATGCAGTGTTCTTTGAAAACAAATTTATCAGAGATCAAGGCTTGAATGTTTCTGGATCTACAGATATGATTTCAGAATCTCCCGTAGAATCAAGCAGCCCTTCGACACTAATTCCACACAGTTGGCTATTGAACCAATTCCAGTTAGAGTATCTACAAGAGAGAGAATTCCCAAAAGTTTTGGTGAAGACTTTGTTGCTTACCATCTTGAGGATGATCCATTCTCCTATCAGGAAGCAATGAGATCTAGGGAATCTCTACTGTGGGCATAAGCTATAGATGATGAAATGAGCTCTCTGCTGTAGAATCATACTTGGCAGCTAGTAAATTTGCCAAAAGAGGCTAAAGCTATAGGCTGTAATTTGGTGTTGAAGAAAAAACTGAATAGTGATGGATCAATAGCCAGATACAAAGCACGTTTAGTAGCTAAAGGCTATAAACAACAGAGTGGAATAGACTATTTTGATGTCTATTCACATGTGTGTCATCTATCAACTATAAGAATTCTTCTTACTTTGGCATCTATTGAACACTTTGTAGTGCATCAAATAGATGTAAAAACAGCTTTCTTAAATGGGGATTTAAATGAAGAAATTTACATGGAACAACCGAAAGGATATGTTATGAAAGGTCTTGAGGACAAAGTTTGTAAATTAAATAAATCTCTATATGGTCTTAAACAAGCACCTAAGATGTAGCATCTTAAATTTGATGAAGTGGTAAAGAGTTATGGCTTTCGTCTAGTTATTCGATAAATGCCTTTACCATCGTTCTATGTCAAATAAGATAGTCATCATTTGCTTGTATGTTGATGACATGTTAATTCTTGGTTCCGATCATTCTGTAGTGAGTGACGTGAAAGCTACTTTAGCTAAAGAATTTGACATGAAAGATCTTGGTATTGCTAATACCATTCTTGGTATGAAAGTAAACTTTGAACGGCAAGTCATCTCCCTTAGCTAGACTCATTATATTGAGCAGCTACTTTCTACTTGGGGATACGATAAGTGTAAACCGAGTGAGACACCATGTGATTATAATAATAGACTGAGTCCTAATGAAGGGACCAGCGTTGATCAGTTAAAGTACTCGAAACTGATTGGTAGTCTCATGTATGCTATGAGTTGCACTAGACCTGACATAGCCTTTATAGTTGGTATGCTGAGTCGTTTTACTAGTAATCATAATAAAGAGCATTGGGATGCCCTTAATAGGCTAATGAGATACCTTAAAGGTACTAAAGATTATGCGCTTTATTATTCTGGTTATCCTCCAATTGTGGATGGATATTCTGATGTCTCATGGTGCTCAGATATTAGAAATAGTAAGTCCACTAGTGGGTATGTATTCACTTTGGGTGGAGCTGCTATTACTTGGAAATCCAAACGACAGACTTGTATTGCATTGTCGTATATGGAATCGGAACTTTTTGCTTTAGCCTCAGCCGGTGAAGAGGCAGAGTGGATAAAGAATCTGATTATGGATATTCATTTGACTCGGCTAAAGATTAATTCTTTAAGCCTATTTTGTGATCATCGAGCAACTGTCCAAGTCGTCAAGAATACTCTCTTTAATTCAAAGAGAAGACATGTGAGACTGAGACATGCGTTGTTGAATTATCTAAGAGAACAAGGGGTTATCACCTTGATCGATGTGAGATCGAAGGATAACATAGCCGATACTCTCACCAAAGGTATGCCTAAAGATCGATTATTCAAAACAGTGGGGGAACTAGGGTTAAAGACTATATAGGCAAGTCTTAACTACCATTTACTTACCTGTGTTTTGAATTATCAAATCTTTCTTTATTGGCTACAATGATAAGCACGGTTTATATGTTTCATTGATGTTCACTGATTCTTGACTAATTGAAGAGGGTGAGTTGTCTCATTCCAAATTTGATGAAGATAACTTTAACCTAATTTAAATGTTCTATCTGGAAAAATTGTGTCATTCCAAACTTGATGATACAATTCAACTAGATTGGACTATCCTTTTTGGTTAAATGATCTCATTCCAAACTTGATTCTAGATTATTTGACTTTAAGGAATCAGTACTTGTGACATTTCAAATTGAAACATAGAAACAATTGTTTACATAAGAAGCCTATTTGTCTTGTTCTTAATTGAAACTTGATATTACATGACTAGGTTGTTGTAAGTGACTTGACTATTGGTATTGTTCTTTGAAACTAGACAATAGTTATTCTCCTACAAATAAACTTAAGTTGATGGCTCTTTGTAAATCACATTGTTTAGGTCTTGTTCATAATTTATGAAACTGGCTTGATGCTTATGACATGATATTATGATGCTTTATGACATCAATATATGTTCTTCTCCGCCTGATGGAATGGTGCTAAGTTTTTATTCAATTGATTGAATTCATGATAATATGAAATTCATATTTGACATTCTATAGGGGATGGCAGAGATGGATGAGAGCTTAATGAGTGGGATCCTGACCAGGATGACCTACTTGATGAATGAATATATATCACTTAGAGCGTGTGGGGACTTGACAGTTTACCTGCTATTGCCTATTTTGATGAAGTCCATTTACTTGAGACTTGCATTTTGCTATTTTTATTTTGTGGACATTATTATGCTTGTTTCTTATATTTGTAAGGCCTTGACTATTTTGACTGGCCTACTTATACTTGATTAATATGCATATATTGGTTGTGAACCGAATCTCGAGATTTATTTTGGGATTTGGATTTTTAATCTCGTAACATATTCATGATAAGAATGATTCACTTATTTAGTTTGCACATGATGATTTAGTTTAATACTTTATTGCTAGAATACTCTTTGACCGATCCAAGTTGATTGTCTTGGACCGAATGTGGATGATTCATGTTTATTTGAACATTACACTGACTAACTTATTGGATTGTGCTGTATGGTGAACATATGAGGAGATTGTTGGATATATTATTAATATAGTCCAAAATAATATGTTCACATACAAGCCCAATAGGTAAAAGCATGGTTATTTGGGTCCATATGGGCCGAAGCCCAATAATGTGCATATAAAAACTCTAGGGTTTCCCTACGCTGGAGGTAACACTGTTGAGCGTTCCAAACTTGACGTCTCTTGGTGTAATACTTCAAGCAACTACTTCTTCTCTCTCAAACCTATTACCTCCAACACTGCCATCGGCAAGCAATGGCTAACAAAGCTCTTTTCCCTAAATATCTTGGGAAGGGCAGGTACGAAACTTGCTCAATGAGATTCTCCTGAAGATAAGAATAAGCATTGACTTGAGGCCCTGCTGTTTGAAGTCTCTCGAATTACATGTTTTAGGGAGTTGAACATCTTATTCTTATGAGTGGCCTATGGGACTATGAGCCAAGAGCAAGGATTTTGAGAAGTGTAATTGAACGTTGTAAATTTTCCATCAATCACTTGGGCTTTATTGCTTGCAGCCTCCGCCATGGACTATGCTTCACCACTTAACTGGACCAATCACCTTTAACATGAGTGAAGCACCGTTAGCGAAAACCATTTAGTTGGCTATTTCATCCCCAATCCACTGGTTGATTAGCTTAGCAAAAGGGGTTAGCTTATTTATAGAGAAGAGTGAAACTTCTTGACTTAAGTTAAACGTGACGTTTTGTTGTCACAGGCTGAGTAAAATTACAGACCAATCGAATGCGACTGTATAACGGCTAGGGGTGAGTGGTTCCAGGTTCCGGTTCGGTTCCGTCTAGAACCTGGAACCTACCCTCGGGTACAGGTTCCTCAAAATGAGGAACCTGGAACTTACCCGTCAAAATCGAGAACTTAGAACCTACCTTGTCATAAGTTCCAAGATCAGTTCCATGTTCCAACATGTTCTTTTTTTTTCTGTTATTTTCATATTTGAACTATAACGTATGTGCACGTTACCAAAAAAAAAAAAAAAAAAAAAAAACTATAACGTACGCGCATGTTACCAAAAAAAAAACTATAACATACGCGCACGTTACTAAAAAAAATTATAACATACGCGTATACTACACGGTAACTTCCCATAACTTAGCAAACATACCAATGCCAACTGTCAAAAATTTGGACATACATAATCAAAACTAATAAGAAGTTTCCGAAGAGGAAAGGAGATGCTTGATTAACTATAATTATTGTGCCCACATATGTTAATATATGTGCACTAAAACTTAAATCGTCACATTTGCCATATGTGATATGCCTTATCAGCTGAGTCAAATGAAAATGATAAAGCAAAATATACTAAAGAGATGAAAAACCAGAAGTGCCAACAAGATCTCAAATTTTCATCTACTCTATAGTGTGAACTATGCAACCTTTCATTGTGATTCCTTTGGTATAGCAAAACCTTGCAAAGACATAAATAAAAATCAATCAAAATCCTAAGTAAAGACACTGGAAAAAAAAATCAATATCGATAATACTCCATGAAGCATGCCATTTTGCCCATCTAAAGGCTCCTAATTTCTTTAACAACATAGTTCAAAAATTCAATGTACATAAGAGGAGCCTGTATTAAGATTACGACAAATAAAGTTGCTCATCAATCAACTTATGCATAGTTAAAGCAGCACAAAGCCAACAAAAAACCTTGCTTGACTTCTCACCGTTGGACCCATTGCAAATGCGACACCACCAACTTTATTTATTGACGATAATCTCTGCATTAAGACCAACCATATCTGAAAAAAAGGAAGAGATTAAATAAAATATTCACTTATCATATATACAAAAAGAATTACAATATATAAAGATATAAATATTACTTAACCAACTCAAATTGTTTTGCGTTCTCAATACACTCTTAAACATCAAGCGGTACACGAACGGCTCTCAATTAATCTTGAGTGCAGATCAAAGCTTCCACTATTTTTGGAGTAAAAGAACTCAGAAAGCCATCAAGCACACGACCAAATGTACTAAAAGTTGATTCTGAAGTAACGGTAGTTACAGGAATTGACAAAATATCTCAAGCTATCAAGGAAATGATCTTTTATTTTGAGCCATTGGTCTTCCACCAAATCAAAATGTCAAGACCAAGATCCTTTTCATTTTTTTTCTTGAAGATACTCATTAAGCTCGGACTTATTGTCATCGCGCCCTTGTTCATTCGAGTATAAAAACATTTTCTTCCAAGTTTGGGCGTTATGCTAATTTATTCATTCACTACCACCTGTATCGGTATTGGAATTGGAACTACTACTACTTGCACCCAAATTATGGCCACCAAAATCTTGATCACTTAAAATAAGAGAAGATTGCTCATAAAATTCATACAAACGCTCCAATGTATCATTCACCTTGTAATACATTTCTTTAATTTTCGATTTATCATCATAAATTTGTCCATACAAGAAACTCACATAATTTAACTTGGCTCTAAGATCTAACACAACCGCAATCAACACCATCATATTCACTTTATCCAAGCTTCCATAATATTTGTCAAATTTTTCTTTCATTTTCACACCCATATCTTGAAGCTTAGAATCCGAAATATTGATCACATCTTTCAAATTTCTATACAAAAGAGCTATCCCTTCAAAATAATCATTTGAAGTAACATATGAAGTCCTAGACATCTGATTGGTGGCATTATAGAATACTTTGAGAAAATCCGAAAGAATAATAGCATTTTCCCAATCATCTTCACTAGGAGTTTTATAATTAAGCTTACTTACAAAAGATGAATTGTGATTTTCCATTCTTTCGAAAGCTTTTCTGAACTTTATGGCAGTGTCTAACATGAGGTAAATAGAGTTTCATCTAGTGGCAACGTCAACAACTACCGAACCCTTATAAGTGATCTT
Organism: Eucalyptus cladocalyx; assembly: GCA_017140615.1. Lineage (NCBI taxonomy): Eukaryota > Viridiplantae > Streptophyta > Magnoliopsida > Myrtales > Myrtaceae > Eucalyptus > Eucalyptus cladocalyx. The sequence goes on from CM029516.1 coordinate 38,608,817, forward strand.
TTCTTTCTTAATGCAATATTGAAATTCTTGGACTCTTGTGGGAGAACTCCTTACATACCTAACCACATTTCGGATACGTGCAATGGAGTCACGTATCATAATCAAGCCATCTCTCACAATCAAATTTAATATATGAGATGTACACCTCATGTGCAAAAACACTACCATTTAATATCAACGACTTTTGTTTCAAAAGTTTGTCCCTCAAATAGCTAATTATAACATCATTCGAGCTAGCATTATCCACGATAATTGTTGACACATTTTTTTTCTATTCCCTACTCCTTAATGCATTCATCCACCATTTTACCAATCTGCCTACCCCTGTGACTATGCATCACCACAAAGTTGATAATTTTTTTTATGCAACTTCCAATTTTCATCAATAAAATATACAATGAGACACAAATAATTCAGATTTTGATTAGAAGTCCATGTATCAGTCGTGAGTGCGATCCTAGAATTAATCTTTCCAAAATAATTCTTCAAAGAAGTTCTTTCACATAAAAACAACTTCATGCAATATTTTGCCACTGTGAAATGTGATACATGTTTGAAGAGAAGTTGTAATTCAGTAACATATTCACGAAATCCAACACGCTCAACCAAGAAAAAATGTTGTTCATCAAGGATGAACCAAGCAAGCATGTGCCTACAACGTTCTTGATTAGATGCCCATGTCGATAAGACGCTATAAATACTAGAATCTCCTCATGCCTTGCCAGCCATGTTGACATTATGTGGTACAAAGAATTTCTGCTTCTTATCTAGATTACGGGGAAACCTCTTCCATGTTGTTAAGTACTTCATCATTGCAGAAGTACCGTTAGCAACATGGTACTTAAGCATTGACCCACAATAAATGCACTTCACTTGATATATTTTTCCTTTCTTATCACTAATTTTCGAATAATGATTACAGCATTCGGATGTATATTTTTTATCATGGGGAAGATGAGAACCGGGTACCTTATTTGTGGCACTCGAGGTAGGAGGTACCTCTTCTTCAATTTCATCACCGGAAAACTCAAATTCCGTAATCGGAGTCATCTCCTCACATCCCTCCACCTCCATTAACATGTTATCTTGATACATTAACTTCGCACTACACAACAATAATAGAATATAATTAGAAATTTTAAAACAAATAGCAACTAAAGAGAAAGAACAATACCAAGAGAACAAGATATAGCTAATTGCAGTCACTTTGCCACAAGCAACGAAAAACGAAATTCAAGCAACAACAGCTCACCGACAGAGCAGGGACGGCCTGCAGCCTAGCGGTAATCACGAGTGAGCAGGGGCATGGAGGCATTCTGTTGCGTGGTGGAGCTTGTGGGTGAGAGGGATAGCTGGTGGAGTTAGGGGCTGCAGCGGGCAGAGTAGGAGCAGCGGCGCTGGGTCATGGCTATATCAAGCGTCGGCGTTGGCGGAGCGATGGTGACTAGCAAGGTGGGGCATGGGAACAACGATGGGGGGCAGCGCTTCTAATGGTTGCAGGGCGGCGGAAGATCAGACTGCTAGCAACACTCGCGAGTTCCGCAGGTGGAAACGCGGCGGTGCGGCGCGGAGATGGCCGGTGGCTTGGGGGACGCCGGTGAAGGGGGCGAGGGAATGTGCGGGATTGAGGTTGAGAGATAGAGAGAGGGGGCGGCAACGTGCGAGTTTATGAGAAAGAGAGAGAGGGGGGCGTCTGGTTCTTTTCTTCTAGACTCCTAAGTAACCAGTTCCGGTCCGTAACCAGAACTCTCAGTTCCTAGAAAAAAGGAACCGGGAATCGGAATCGATCCCCTTGGAACCGGGAACCGAACTGGACCCTCCTCCGGTTTGGTTCTGGTTCTTGGGTAACCCGGGAACCGCGCTCACCCCTAATAACGGCACTGCATAGGGGAGAAAATATACAGGAATGGAGAAATGATAGCATTGAGATACTTGACATGGTACTGGAGTCCAATAGGCACGTGTGCTTCAAGTACACGACGCGGCCAACCCGGAAGAAGAGCGAGCCACCAACTTCAATAAGCGATGTGTGGTTGTACTTGGCCTTTCCACTCATTCATAGACTCCATCACTGGATTGGGGTATGTTGAAAGAAAAACACTCAGCAAAGGGAAGGAATAGAAGGCACAAAGCAAAGGCTAAAGTTGTGTAGATGTTCACTCGATGAGAAGCGTTAGTCTGCGGCATTAGATTTGATTACGCTGGATATTGGGATTGATTTGATTATATGGGATGCTGATAACCTTCATAACTTGAATGCATATGATACTTCAGAATCTTGAGACATTGTCCTAGATTTTACAAGCAATAGGGATTACAGTATCGGCATCTGATAATCGGGGTAGTTGCATATATTCAGGCTATTCGAGCATATTGAAAAGCAAAATAGATAGAGATGGACACTCTCTTCGACGTCACTGCATGTTTTAATCCCTCCCATCATGTTTACTATTCACAGACCAATCTTGGGATAGGACTCATAGTATTCAATGTAGACATATTTGCTGGCATGACACTTAAAAAGCCAAATCGAAAAGATTGGAAAGAGATTAGCATCAACAATGCAAATGTTGGGGAGGATTACCAAAAAAGTCTTAAACATATTATAATTGTGTCAATTTAGTTCTAAACTTTTTTTTGGCCAATTTAGTCTTAAACATGTTGTAATTATGCTAATTCAGTCCATCCAGTGGATTCGTAGGCTACTACAATGGAGAAAAAACCAAAGAAGAAGAAGAAGAAGAAGAGAAAAAAAGAAAATGAATAAAAATATAAATATAAAATTAATAAAAATTTGGAAAAAATATAAAATACTATTAAAAATTACCACATTAGCGTTCGCCAAATGGCTAGTGCCGGTCAATGTTTACATCAACGCTGGTCTGCCAAATTTAGTTGGATGGACTAATTTGGTAATATTTAGGATTGAATTGGCCAAAAAAATTTGAAATGAATTAGCACAATTGCTGTAGGTTTAGAACTTTTTGGTAATTCTACCCAAGTGTTGCTATACGATTCGACCATCTATAGCACCGGACATGAGGAATAATACACTCTTTGGTGATTTCAAATAATTTCCTCTCTTGTACAAAGAATTTCTCTTGTGATTTTCACTATGCTCAAGTTAATTATATTCATTGGTTAAATCATGAAGATATTATAGTCATGAGCTTTAATTTTTATGCACACTCATTGAAGTTTGTTCATGTATTGTTTGAAACCATTATTGTTTTGCTATCCAATTGAATCACTTCTGGCGATGCAAGACTATATTCTGAAATTGGATGAATCATTGTTATGGCATGGGCTGTGGCTATGTACCTCATCGAGTGCGTTTGGGAGAGGCATTCCTAAAGCCCCTTGGGCATCTAAAGTCCTTTAGGCCAAATAAAGTGTGTTTGGAAAACTTTTTCTGAACCCCATTTCCTTAATACAAGCCTTCCAATGGCTGAAATCCAAAAGTAGCTCAAGGGGTGCCTTGAGCTTTTGCCTTTTAAGCATGCTAATCTAATACTATTCATCTTCTTCTTCTTCTCCATTGAACGAGACTGGCATGGTTGCGAGTGGTCGTCGACGAAGGGCAAGCAGTCGAGCGACCCCTGACAACAGTTGCAAACACCCAAATTTGTCGCGTGACCAGGCGGCTCTCGCCGAGGTTGGCTGGTCGTTCTGACGACCCAAATCTAGGTCGTCGATCGCGCGACCCACCTCCGATGACCCAGATCTAGGTCGTGGAGAGGTCGTGCGACCTCCGTCGACCCAAATCTAGGTCGTCGATCGCGCGACCCACCTCCGGTGACCTAGATCTAGGTCATGGTGAGATCGTGCGACCTCCGTCGACTTAGTGCGGCTTTGCCGCGACCCAAATTTAGGTTTCCAGAGGTCGCGCAACCTCACCAGGTGATACCCAAATCTAGGTCGTTGGGTCGCTAGTCATGCAACTCACCTCCAATGACCTAGTTCTAGGTCATGCGACCTCACCGCGACTCACATCTAGGTTGCTTCAGGCAATACCCAAATTTGGGTTGATGGGTTGCCGATCACATGACCCACGTGGCAAGGTCGCGTGACCTCCTATGACCCAAATCTAGGTCATGCGAGGACACGCAGAGGTTGCGACCACTTGGTCGCGCCCTTGCCTAGGGTTGCTCAACCTCAAGTGGCCATCGTCGGTAGTTTCTAGGGGCTGCCTGAGGTCTCGCAACCTCATAGGTCGGTCGTTGGCGATAGATTTCGATCGCCGTTGGTGGCCTGCCCTCTCCGGCCAATTTTTTTATTTTTCTATTGACTATTTTTTCTTTTTTTAATTACAAAAGTATTTTGTAAATATAATCTCTCAAAACGCCATTTTACTAAAATGTACTTCATAATGGACTTTCATATTATAATTTAACAAACGCATTTTGCATTTTGAAAAATCCCTTTAACTTAAAATCATTTACATTTTTCCAAAGGCTTTCCTAAAAAATCCAACCAAACACACCATCATACATGGATCATGTGCAAGGGGTAGGTGTGACAATCCAGCTCATTGCAAGTGGTGCAAAAGTAGTCGAGTAACTACACATGGCTGTGATCATTGTATCTTCGATAACAATCACCCAAGAAAGTCTTTCTTATGCGAGGCGCAATTTGAGATGTTACAAATGCTCCCTAAGTAAAGCAACTTTTCCTAGTTAATATTGACCAATATTGCCTCTCGACGCTCCTATTCAATTAATTTGATCAACATGTCCATTTGCCATCCTAAAAGCTAAGTGAGAAATTGCATCTTGCATGAACACTCTTGCATTGGCGCTCGCTTTCCACCACCATGGGATTGGTTTGTGCCTAATCCATTTTCAACCATAGATCTACTTTTTTTTTTTTTTTTTTGGTCGGAAATATGACATTCATATATTAAACATACGAGTTACATGTAGATGATAGATTAGCATCAAAACATAAGATATCTAAAAGGGAAGACGGTGGCGCGTGGATCCAATTGGTTGCCAGATCTTTGAGGCGGTGCATTTTGGCGAGTCAATCAGCGGCTGAATTTGCTTTTCTTGAACAATAGGAGAGAGTTGTTGAGGGTAATGTCCGTAGGAGTGTTCAAATTTCTGGTAGAAGGCCACTAACGGCCCATGGGTCATCCATTCGGCCCAAGATAGCTTCCACGAGTGTGAAGTTATCGGATTGTACTTCCCAGCCTCTTCCTTCGAACTGAACTGCTTCCCCTGTACTTCCTGTTCTCTTGTGTAGAAAACGTGTGCCGTGAAGAATCGCTAGGATTTCGGCATGTAGAGCAGATTCTGCTCTTATTTCAGCTGCAAAGCCATCAATCAACAAGCCGTTCGAGTCGCGCACGAGCCTTGCAACCGAGCTTGTCTCATTTTCTTTCTTCCAAGAACAGTCCACATTAAGCTTCAATTTGCACTTATTTGGTGCTTTCCAGACGTCAGGCAAGTCAGATCTGCTGGTTTTCAGCATTTTTTTACCCAGGATCCATCTGGAGAAGGCCGTAGTCTGGATGATGGCAAGATCTACTAGTGAGTCGGTTTTGGGGGGCCGAGATTTGAAGATGTTGTCATTGCGGAGCTTCCATATTAGCCACATCGAGTGGGCCACCATAGCTGCTGAAGGTAGCTTTGTTTTTGCTTCGAAAAAATCAGCAAACCACTTATCTATACGAGTTACTGATCTGGTGGTGATGTGCAGGTTAAGGCGTGGGTCACTCCATATGTGCCGCGTTTTTTTGCATAGGAAGAATAGGTGTTCTGTTGTTTCTGGATACTTGAGGCAAAGTGGGCACAGGGGATCAGGTAAGATTTGCCTTTTATAGAGGTTTTCTTTTGTCGGGAGTAAAATATGCTCCACAAAAAGATTTTGATTTTAGGGGGGATTGGAGTGCCCCATAATCGATTCCATAAGGATCGGGGTGGCTGATAGGAGGTAGTGGCTCTGTTTAGGTCAAGATTATCAGCTTTTGCACATACTCTGTTATATCCACTTTTTACCGAGTACGTACCTAATTGGTTTTCCGTCCAAATTAGCCTGTCTTGCTGTGGCTGGATGCTGATTGGAGTAGATAAAATTTCCTGAGCTACCTGTGCATCAAAGAGCGCATGGATTTTAGTTTGCTCCCATAACCTGCTTTCATTGTTGATTAGTTCAGCAACTTTCTCTGGATCGTTTCTATTCACTGGACCTCCGATTACTCCCCTTGGAAACCATCTATCTCTCCATATGTGAATACTTTATCAATCTCCCACTATCCACTTCACCTTTTGTTCGATGGAGTCTCGACCAATAAGTATGCAGCGCCAACCCCACGATGGTCTCTGTCCTATTTTTGCCTTCCATAAGTCACTGTTTGGATAGTATAGCCCTCTTAGAATGTAGCTCCATAGAGCTGAGGGTGACTGTGCTAATCTCCATGCTTGTTTGGCTAAAATTGCCTTGTTAAAATTAATTAAGTCTTTAAAACCAAGGCCCCCTTCATCTTTTCTGCATTTCAATATTTCCCATTTTTTCCAGTGCATTCCTCTTCTAGACTCATTCTGTTTCCACCAAAAGGCTGCCATCCGTTGTTTGATGGCTTTGCATATGGAGATTGGGATTTTGAAGATGGACATGGCATATTGAGGGATTGCTTGTACTATGGCTTTGATTAATGTTTCCTTACCAGCTTTAGATAAGAGTTTTTCTTTCCAACCTTCCAGCTTCATGTTCACCCTGGCAAGGATCCATGAAAACATCTCTTCTCTTGTTTGTCCCCAGTCAAATGGAACTCCCAAGTATTTTTCCTGTTTTGTCCATAATCGGCACACGTAACTCATAGGCCATATTCCTCTTCAAGGTCAATGGACAGCCCTTACTAAAAAATACTCCCAACTTGTTGAGATTAATTGCTTGACTAGTGGCATAGCAATACTGATTAAGGATATTGACAAGATTTTGGCATTCACCAACTGTTCCATCCATAAAGATAATGGCATCATCAGCAAATAAGAGATGAGACAATGTGGGGCAATACCTGTTGAGTTTTATTCCTTTTAGGCTTCCATCTTCTATTGCTTTGTTCATCATCCATGATAAGACATTAGCCATTAATATGAAGAGGTAGGGTGACAATGGGTCTCCTTGTCTTAATCCCCTTGAGGGCTTGAAATACTCAGTGTGATCACCATTAAATTTTATGCTAAAGGACACCGTGGAAACACATGTCATAATTAGCTCCACTCATTTTGCATTAAATCCCATCTTCAACATACACCTTTTTAAGAAATCCCACTCGACCCGATCATAGGCCTTTTTCATATCCAGTTTAAGGACTGCTTGGAATTTCTTTTTTCGTTCTCTGATTCTCAGCTGGTGCAACACCTCTTGAACTATAAAGATGTTATCATGTATTTGTCTTCCCTTTATAAAAGCACTTTGTTCGTGTGCTATTATCTCTTGAAGCCATGGTTTCAATCTGTTTGCTAGTACTTTGGAGATAATTTTGTAGCTGAAGTTGCATAGACTGATTGGCCTGAATTGAGAAATACTTTCTGGTGTTTTAACTTTGGGAATAAGGGTTATGTGGGTTTTGTTGAGTTGAGGGTCGAACTCACCTAATTCCACAAAGTTTCTGATCATATGCAACACATCCATTTTGATATCCTCCCAATAATGTTGATAAAATTGACCATTCATCCCATCTGGGCTAGGAGCTTTCTGTGCGCCAAGCTGAAAAACTGCCTCTTTAGCCTCTTCCATCGATATAGGGGCTATGAGATACTCGTTCATTTGCATGGTTATAACTATTGGGCACATGTCCAGAATAGGTTGAAAGTTTCTTTGACCCTCGGATGCATATAGTAAGTGGTAGAAGTCCATTATGTGGTGTTTCAACATGTGGTGGTCGCGGCACCAAGTGTCGTCATTGATGCGTAGCATAGAAATTCTATTTCTTTGTTTTCATTGAAGTGTAGTAGCATTGAAGTATTTTGAGTTCCTATCTCCCCACCGCATCTAGTTGATACGTGATCTCATACCCCAATACATCCCCTCCCTGCGCCAAAGGCTCTCGATTTTTCCTTTTATCTCTCGACATGCCATTTGGTTTGAAAAATTTGAATCCCCATTTGTAAGATCAGTAAGTTGTGTCTTGAGATCTCTAATTTGGACAGCTGCATTAGAGAACTTAGTTTTACTCCATCTTGTCAATTCCTTAGTTATCTGCTGTAATTTCTTAGCCAAAGTGGTCTGCTGGTGCCTATCATCTCCCCAACAACTTTTTATAATCTCCCCACACTCTTCCTCCCTCCATCCAGTAGGCTTCAAACTTGAATTCATTTCTCCTTCTTTCTCTAACAGGATGTAGGGTTAATACTAATGGGCTATGATCTGAACCAACTGCTGGGAGGGCCACCACTTCAGCATTAGGGAAGGAAATTGTCCATTCCATTGTGCATAAGGCTCTATCCAACCTCTTTTTCACTAAGTTTTCCCCGATTTGATTGTTTGCCCAAGTGTATGCACAGCCTTTTATATCAATATCCATTAAGGAACAATTATTTATCATTTCCCGGAAAGCAGCAATCCGGTGTTGGTTAGCTTCCCTCTTCCCCACTTTCCAGGTGTATAGGACTTCATTAAAGTCCCCCATACAAAGCCACGGAATTTGATTAGTAGGGTGCAATTCCCGAATCTATTGCCATAAATGCAGCCTCTCCGTGAAGTTGGTAGATGCATGTACGAATGTAACTCTCATCATATTGCCACTAGAGGGATCCCTGCATTTTACATCCATATACTCTTTTGAGCTCGAGTTTATTGTAACATCCGCCTCATCATTCCACATCAGTACCAATCCTCCGGCAATACCAATAGGTGGCTCTATAAACATGTGCTGAAAGTTGAGTTTTCTCCTGATTTTATCTATTATCGTAACTTTGTTTTTGGTCTCCATCAAAAAGACCATGTTGGGCCATTCTTGAGCCTTTAAGGCTCTAAGTTCTTGAATCATCAGGGGATTGCCCAGCCCCTGACAGTTCCAACTTATAATCCTCATGGTGTTTTTGGTGGCTTATTAGGGCTAGCCATCAAAGCCCAATCCTTCCCCTATTTGACCAGCTGAACAAGGGTCTCTAACAGCTCCAAGTCATCAAGGAGGTAAGAGCTAGAAGATTATGCTCTTTTCTGTTTTTTAGCTTGTTGATATTTCTGGCTTTTCTTGCCATCACCACTTATTAGCTCGGATCTTGCAACTTTAGGGCCTTCAAGATACAATCTCTGAGTTAATTCCCCTCTTTAGCTGCTGGTTTCTTTCCACCCTCTCTGCCCTCCTTTGAAGAAGGACTATCGACTCTTTTCTTATTCCGATGCTTGATGTTTGTCTCGGGTTCAATAAGGGCAACCACTTCCGTGTTAACTGCTATTAAGGGAGTTTCAGGGACTGATTCTTCTTCTTCCTGAGTTGGATCTGTTTTGCCATAAAATGCTGCAGTGTGGGCTATGATCTCGAACTTCTACTTTGAGCCAAGGACCATACTGACCCACCTTGTTAGCTACTCAATTAGTTGTTTCATATGATATATCCTCGCAATAAGATGCGTAGTGACCAATTCGACCGCACGAGTAGCAAAAGTGAGGAAGACGTTCGTATTTGAACTCCACCCATAGATTTTTGTTTTCGATTTTCACTACCGCCCCTGATTTGAGAGGAGCTGAAAGCTTCATCTCCACTTTAACTTTACCGGTTTTGTAGGGGCTGTTTCCTCTTGCCTCCAGTTGAATTTCTTTAACTACACCCACTTTAGCAGCTACATCAGCAAATACTTCTTCTATGAGCCATCCTGGGGGAAGACCGACAATATGGACCCAGAAGTCATATCTAGAGTAATCATAGCAGTGTTCGGGAATTTCTGGCTCACATTGCTTTAATACTAGGAGGTTGCTAGCAAAAGACCACGATCCTGATTTCAGCACTCTTTATTTTTCTTCCTCTGAATCAAAAACAAAATAAAAGAGTCCCGGTTCTTTCTGGGTGCACACTACTTCCTCTGCTTTCCACGCCTTCTTCATAATAGTCCAAAATGCTGGAAAATTAACATGGGGTTTTGAATATAGCTTACCAAAAAGCGTGTGACTGCATTCAATTCGTTTATTGAGAGGGATTTCCTGTTGTACTTCCACCACATCATTTTCTGACCATAAATGGCATAAACTTTTGCACAGGGCAGCAAGACGGCGCTGATTCTCCTCCGGGTCCTCCATTCTAGCACTAGAATATACTTCCTTGCTCTCGGTTGATGGATGTAGCTTTGGGGGTTGGGTGATTGAAGGGAGCTCCGCTGATATTAGGTATGGGGTACAGATTCAATGTGGTTATTGGGGGCGAGGATTGGGTGAGAATGGTATGTAATCTGGATGGGGGCTGGTTTTGCGAGGTTGTTGTCCATGGTGATTGGGGAAGAAACTCGCAATCAGTGACAATCTGAAGGTTCGGGCATTTAGGGTTTTGTGGTGGAAGAGGTGGTATCGGGGAAGAGATGGGTGATAATGGGGTTGATGGTTTGGGGTTTGGTTTTGAGGTCTCCCATGAGGTCGGGAGGAGGGGTTCTTACCAGACGAATGGCTGCCGAAGAGATCAGGATAGTAGGATTTGGGGATGAGCTCCCATGGGAACGAGAGAGGAAAGCTCTACCAGCGAGAGAGAGTGCTTGACACACCATAGATCTACTTGAGACTCTGATACAATCTATAATGATCAGTCACATTCCACTTAGGCCAAACTCCCAAAAGAAGTAGTTGAAATTACCACATAAGGTTTGATGATTAAGTAAATCATAAATTTATATAGATGAGACCATATCAGATAATCTACTCATGCCCTTAACGACGATGAAATCCACTTTATATACGTAAACTCATGCATTTATTTTGCTATCAGCTTTGTGAATTAAGTAAGACCTGAGCTAAAACTGAGGTGGATAGCCTAAATATGGAATTGTTTGCTCATGGTAATGCAGGGAATCAAACTTGTATGTGCTCATAAACACTAGCCTGCTCCTGAACCACCAAAACAGTTTGAGGAGCACACTATAGAATTATGCGTATTTTTTTTTTATCAAAAGAATTATACATATTTGAATAGTCACTTTTTGATACAAACTCTTACTACATACTTGAATAAGTCATGTATTGTTTTCTCATGGCTCAAACAATTCAAGGGGCCTACTCAGGCTTACCCAAAAATTGAGTAAGCTTAAGTCTTTGACACCAATGCGGATCTAATTTTTTTTTTCTAACCTGCCCTTTATAGTTGCAATAAAAGCATTGTACTTTTGAAATAAAATTTCTAAACATTTACTTTATTATAAGTTGCAATTATTTATGTGGTTGATGTTACTTCAGATTTAGATATAGTTAGTTTGCCTTTATTTATATTCACAAATTAATCTTCTATTTTTATGACATCATTCAGCTTAAAAAAAGAACATGCGCACGTGGCGACATGATTGGGCCATCCTGGCCCATGCTTTCAATTGGGCGACTCTTCTCACTTAACCGGACACAAATTTTTAGGGCTTGGTGGGTTCGGGTGAGGCTTAGAAAAGTTTGGCCCACTTGCGTCCCGAGCCCATGAGGCCCACTCAATAAGCAAGGGCGCATTTGGCAACTGGTCCAATAGTATTTGATTCTATTATTTTGTTCTCAAGAATAAATTTCGAATAGAAATCTATTTAGTAAATTTTTTGTTCCTGAGAACAAATTTGTTCTAGGAAATAAATTTGGAATAGAATTGAGAAATAAAAAAAAGTTGGTTTTTTATTCTCATGAACAATTCTAGAATCAAGCTAGTTGAATTTTTTTTTTTTTTGCTTCTCTTCTTCTTTCCTTCTTGTTTTACTTCTTTTTCTCTTCTTCTTCTACCGCCATTGGTCGCCGACGACCGATTGGGCAAACTCGTTAGAGGCTCACCAAGCCAAGGTGAGGCCTGGCGAGCTTGCCGGAGGCTCGTCTAGCCACTGATGAGCCTCTCCCTAGCCTCCCCTAACCACTGGTGAGCCTCACTTAGTTGAGCGAGACTCGCCTAGCCATCGGCGAGGTTCCGCCAACGAGACACGGTCTCGCTTAGTAGGTTGCCGGTCATTCCAAGGCCAATAATCAATTTAGGAAGAAGATAAAAGAAAAGAAAAAAAGTAATAAAATTATTTTTAAAATTAGAAGAAAATGGTTTGGATTAGAAATTTTGATGGCGGTGCCAAACAAACGCAATTTTATCTCCAAAATAAAAATTTTGAGCAGATTACCAAATGTGTTCAAATGCTTAGAATTTGTTCTAGGAAACAGAAATTAAAAAAAAAAATCATTTCTAATAAAAAATTATTTCAAAAAACAAAATGGTTACCAAACACGCCTAAGTCTTCAATGTAAGTTACTAACTATAATCAATTAAACTTATATTTAATATGGAAAAAATTACTAATTACACGAAAAGTTTGTTTGTCACGAGTGTATTTAAATTCACCATTTATGAAAGTTTACTAAATGCCATACAAAGATTACAAATTTCATATGCATTTTCGAATCTCTTAAAGTCTTTATGCATCGATGAATATCGACACGTGAAATTTATTATAATTTTTTTTTTGTGATTTCTGAAAATCCAAACAACGTGTTCCATTTGAAAACTCGCTATTACTCTTCTCCACTCATATGAGTACAATAATGCCATTGGCACTCTAATTGGGAAAAATGAAAAAGACATTGATATTTGTAACAGTGGAATATTCGCTCAGGTAATGATATCTTCGCTTGATTTAAGAAAAGTTCCGAATAAAGTTTGACATATTTAGAGTTGGTCTGTTTCATAAAAAATATGGCATTTATAAAAAATAGTTTCCTAAAAAATATTTTTCATAAATGCCATATTTTCTACTATTCGGCTGAAATTTAAAAATGAACTGAAAAATATATTTCGTTGTTTGGTAAGGAAAATCTTTTCCTCCATACACCCATCTTGATAATTTTTTATTAATATATTTTTTTTAAATTTTAAATTTTTTCTTTTTTCCTCTTCTTCTTTTCATTGGTTGGTTGCTAGCCACAGTGGCAGCCGGCAACCAATCACAAGCAAGCTGGAGCCTCGCTTGATCAAACGAGGCTAAGCTCGCTCGACGCCGACGAGTCCTAACATAGGTGGCTAAATCTAGCAAGGCTTGAGCTCGCTCGAGGTTGGTCATGAGCTGAGGTGTCGCCAGATCCAATGAATTGGGTGAGGCTCCAACCCCGCCTGGGTGCCCAAATCTAGTGGGCTTGAGTTCATTGGTGTTGGGTGAGCTCGACCTCCCCTAATCTAGATGAGGTGGAGCCTCGCTAGATTCTAGCAAGCTTGCCATAGGCCAATCGCTGGCCATTACCGTAGTCGGCGATTGGCTAAGGTCAAAGAAGAAGAAGAAAAGAATAAAAAAAAGAAGAAGAATAAATAATTAAAAAATTATTTTTAAAAATAAAATGATCATGTTAAAACAAGATAAAAATTAGTTTGGTGAAACTAAGTAAGATGGAAGAAGTTATGGAAATGTTTTTTACTTTTCAAAAACGAAAAATATTTTTCTCATTGTTGATGGTGTTTCTTTCAATGGTGAAAAACTTTTTTCTTGACTAGTTTATTTTTTTTAAAACAAACATAAAATAATTTGAAAAATATTTCCTAAGAAGATGTTCTCCGTGAAATGAACGAAGCCTTGATGGAAAACTTCAAATTTAGTGGAGCTTGGACCAATTTTATTATCAAAATTCGACATTGGCACTTGGATTATGGATAAGCTCGAGGCATAACTTGCATTAAAGCGGAACATCTTCATATTAGATTGAGACATTACGAAGTTACTTCTTTTATAATATGCGGCGGGATTACGGATTAATAACTTACTAATTTCGCACTATTCCAATCGAAACAAAAAGGAGAAAATTACAGAATTTCAAAATCAGAAGAGCGAAAAAATAAAACGAAATTTGGCCTGAACTTCTTTCAAAGAATTCATGGTTTCGTATACGCAAGTACCAGTTCGGATTTTGTAAGTTTTTATTTTACATCCTTCTCTTTTCTTCTTTTCCTGTGCGAAACTTCTTTTGCCTCCCTCTCTTTCTCTCGCTTCCTCCGCCGCGACCGTCCCCGCCGTCGGTCGGCGGTGCAGTGGCCACTATTTAATCGGTCCTCCCCGGATCCGACCACCGCAAAACCCTAATTATCTCCACAGGAGAGAGAGAGAGAGAGAGAGAGAGAGGACGGAGCGGTTGAAGCGCTGTTCCCTTCGTTTCGAGCTCGATTTCCCGATGAGAGAGTAGGAATGGGTCGACCGGAGCCGTGCGTGCTGTTCGCCCAGACGTTCGCCCACCCCCATCTCGACGAGTACGTCGACGAGGTGAGTCGCGCGATTCGCGCCGAGTTCCGTTCGTCCGCTCGCGAGCGGCGCGGGCACTGAATGCCCCCAACTGTTAGCCGGAATTGTCCCGGTGTGACGCCGTCGTTCTCTGGAATTTGCAGGTAGTCTTTGCCGAGCCCGTCGTCGTCGCCGCTTGCGAGTTTCTGGAGCTGAGCGCGCCTTCGACATGCCAATCCGTGTCGCTTGTTGGGTAATTGTTGCACTGCTTCGTTCGTTGTTGTTTTTTTTACTTTCTTCTTTTTTCCCTCTTTCTCTTTGGGGGTCTTCCTAGTTGACATTGTCTTGGAGGGAAAATTCGCTGTTCTATTGAGGAATTGATGCAATGAGAGAGAGAGAGAGAGAGAGAGAGAGAGAGAGAGAGAGAGAGAGAGAGAGAGAGAGAGAGAGAGAGAGAGAGAAGGACAGTCCTGAACCATGGGAAGTGCGTTAAAGAAGTAGCGAGAGTGAGAGAAGAGAGAGGAGGACAGGCACGAACAGATATCTGGCTTTTCCAGTAGATTTGTGAAATTATAAATCTCAGCTTGGAAAGTGGGGCTTCTTGCCCTTGTATACCTTCTAATCCTTACATCTGCTTCTGGCAACTCTTGCCTTGGTGCCGGCAGCGTAAGCTGCCAAGATGACATTTTGAGCATGATGTCGCTGTTCCTTCCCATTCGGCCCAATAGATAAACCAATACTAGCTGAGTAAAGATATCTAGTAAACTGAAATGCAGAAGCCCAACGACGATTACCTTAATATTAGGTACTACAATGGACTGCAAAAAGCAATGTCGATGAGATGTGATATGGATTTTCATGTATATGCAGTAGCTGTCGACAAGGTTGTATAAGAAAGGCTAAGCCTCTCCGGAGAACATGTTTGACATTTACGTTATGTTTTCTTTGTTGGCTCGTGTCAGATAAGTTACCGTGCACCCAAATGTCTACTTACAAGTTTATCACGGCCTTATATATACAGTCTCCCTCCACCTATGTGCTGAAGATTTTGCTATAGGTTTTTTAACGTGGTTTTGGAGCTAAATTTCCTTTCTGATGTAGTATCGCAGCCAAGTTCAAATTTTTCATGTTTTGTATAGTATTTCATTTTTTGTGCGATTTCTTGTTCATCTTATATGTGTTCTTGAATTAATTTTTTGTTCTATTTGCTTGCTAGAGGGGTGTTAAATTATCCAACCTCTCTTACTTGTTGGGTTTATCATGACCTATTTTCTATCTCAATTAATAAATCTACAACACTCAATAAGATTAAGCACGTTTAGTAAAACTAACCAGTTTTGATATAAATAATTCAATTCAGTAAAATTGTTCACTGATTATGTCGAGTGAGAAAGTGGTTAACTTAATTTGTTCAATGAAAAAATCGATGGAAATTACAATGTTACCAATTTCTTTGCTAAAACTTACCAATTATAGTCACAAGTCCATAATTGGTAGGAAACCAATGACATTCCACATTCAATTTTCAACGATTATAAACAAACTTCCATTTTAATTTTCAACAATTAAATCGTTCAAAACTTAAAATTAAGTGCTTAGATAGCAGTTTACTCTTCAGCTTTATCAGCAAGGTGGTAGTTTCTCTACATGTAATATTTTAAGCTTTTGGGTCAGGCTTTTGAACAATATTGTTGCCCATCGTTTTAATGAACCTGATGCTAGTGGCACTTCTCCTTGCAGGGCTACTTCACCTCCTTCATTTGCTTTGGAAGTATTTGTTCAATGTAATGGGGAGACAAGATTTAGGCGCCTCTGTCAGCCGTTTCTGTATTCTCATTCGTCATCAAATGTGCTGGAAGTTGAGGTAGATATGACTTAGAAGGCCTTTATCCTCATGTTATAGTAGTTGCACTGGTCAGCATTCTTTTACTTTTTGCATTTAATTTCTTTGATGGTTTTGATTTAGTGCATGTTGGTTTAGTTGAGAGCTATATGTCAAACTTTGGCTTGAATTGTTAAAGGTAACTTTGAGAACTTCCTTTTTGCACTTCCCCATTCTAAGGCGGGTGATAATCAAATGGATGTGCTTTGAGGGGAGTTAACAAGGAGCGTGTTTTTTTTGGTTTTGTAGGTGTGTGGTGGCGGTTTTTTTTTCTTTTTTTGGGGGGTGGGGGGTTAAAAGTGGGAATTTGCAAAACAAATTTATCATGTGGCTAGCGTGTGCAAGGCAAGCGTATAATAGGTGACATGTTTGTTGTTCTCTCATTATCCTCGAAAATAGAGTGATAATGCTTATTAAGATATTGTATTTACAACATTTGGATATTAGGGCGTGCCTAAATCATTGTTAGAAGCTTTCAACATTTTATTCATGGAAGTTAATTTGAATGCCAGCTACTTACTCCACAAATTTAAATTGTTAAATGATGGCGAATATGAATCAAGTATACTATGGTGAGATTTTTGTGGGATTATTGCTATCTGTTCTAAAAGCTTAAATTGTTAGATGAAAGCACGGTGTAATATTTTAATTATTCTATCACACCCCCCTCATGCTTAGTTTGATTTTTTTGCCTAGTACTAAGCATGGACATATTAAATAGGGAGGCAAATGGGGCCTTGAAAGATTTGCACTTAGGATCTCCAGTCTTGGGCCTCACTCACCTTAAGAGCTAGCTCAAAGGGTGAGGCTTGAAACCCAATCGGTTCTAGAAGAGACTGGTAGTTGATTTATAAGCGTGAGGGAAAGCCTCACCTTTTGAGCTAGCTCTTAGGGTGAGTGAGGCCTAAGACCACTTTACCTTTTTATGCCTCTAATATACCGCTTTACCCTTTTATACCTCTAATAACTATAACTAATACTCCGTTTCATTCCAAGGCCATATGACTTCCTAATTACTGGAATCTTTGAAGACGGGCGCAGTTAATGTCCTCAGCCTCCATCCTGCTTTGTACTCTATGGGCTCCATTGATTTCCCCATCTTTTGTAGATTGGGTCCAAAATATTGCAGACATTCACTCCTCGTTACTTCCATATCTCAAATTTTTATCGAAGTGTCATTTGAACTTCTGCCCTACTGAAATTATACATCATATATGCCACCTCTGTCCAACTGAGTTGGAGACCCTTAGATTCCAAAGCTTTTTTCCAACGGTCGAGTTTCTGGTTTACCCCAACTTGGGTTTCATCTACTAGAATTATGTCATGTGCAAATAGCATACACCAAGGGACATCATCTTGGATATGTCCTGTCTGCTCATCGATAATCAAGGCAAAAACATAAGGATTTGGAGCAGAGCCTTGGTGTAACCTTATAGTAACAGTGAATTTTGTCCCCTTTGATTGTCCTAACAAAGGTGGTGGCTCCATCATACACATCCTTTTTTTCACCAGTTCCATTCAAATCTTTTGGCTAGGCCTATAAATCTTTCGTACTTCTATGAATTATCTTTCAGAAGGACCTTTTTCTTTTTTAAATCACCATGCCTTAAAAGCAATTTGCCTCAACAATATCCTCTCGCAAAGCCTATTACAATTCCTTTTGCTTGTTCTCTTGTGTCTTTGATACTATCTTTTACTTTGGAAGCTCAGTATGTCATCTGTGGAAAACAGTCAGTAGCTATTCATATATTTAACAAACTGTTCTTTTGCAGGCTGTTGTAACTAATCATCTTGTTGTAAGAGGCAGCTATCGCAGTTTGAGCTTAGTCATATATGGCAACACAGCAGAGGATCTGGGACAGTTCAACATAGAATTTGATGATAGCTCTTTGACAAATATCACTAATTCAGTGGAGGGAGAGCTTGAGGATTTACCTATGCCCTTACGCACTACTAACTTCATGAGTAAGGAATTCACATGCTCTCTCAATGCATTGCCTCCACCTGTTAGTGTGTTGGACGTGTCTCTTGGGGTCAAGCAGCTTCTACGATTAATATTGAGGATTCTGGAGCTACGGCCACATGGTGATGCAGTACAAAAAGCTCTAAGTACTATTGTGTCGGCTGTCTCCACTTATACCACTCATGACCTCTCTGGTGTTGCGATCGGTGAGAAATGCCTTAAATCAGGCAGATTTGAAAATGGTAAGAAATTGGAACTTGCTATTAACGACGCTGCAGGGGAGCTTCTTGAGCTCTACAAAGTTCTTCAACAAGAGTCAGTGCAGTTTTCAGCCAAGTCATCTGCAGAAACCAATTTCCTCGATATGGATAATGACTCGGTTAATTTCAAGCATTTGGTTGACATGTTTGGGAAATACTTTCATTTTGAGAATGACTCCTTATTTGTTGGACATCCTGTGCTCTCAAAGGTGACTGCTCTAAAGAATTTAGTTTTTATTCATTGATGACTTTCTACCCTTCACTTATCTTTTCGTCATCAGAAATGTTTATGCTTTTGGAAGATAGATGAGTGGAACAATCAAACTAAAAAAGTAGTGCTAATTTGGTGCTTTTGCTTTGATCTTCTTGATTCTCAGAGAAATAATTCCATTTTGTGGTTGAGTATGGCTCTTTTATTCTGCTCTGCCAAAGAAAGTTGCTTCCACTTTGTTGATGGTGGGGGCATGGAGCAACTGGTCAAAGTTTTCTGCAGTGACCTACAACATTCAACAACAGTTGTGCTCCTATTTCTGGGTGTTGTGCAGCAGGCAACACGATACTCGGCTGGTTGTGAAGGTTTCTTGGGTTGGTGGCCTCGTGAAGAAGTTACCATTCCATCTGGTACCAGTGAAAATTATACTCAGCTGCTGAAATTGTTATTGCAAGAACCACGCCATGATGTTGCTTCCCTTGCAACTTACATTCTTTATCGCCTAAGGTTTTATGAAGTTGCAGCGAAATATGAGGTGTGATTTTGTTTTTTGTATGGCTGTGTTTGCGTGTATGATTTGCTAATGGTTTGTGTTGGCAGTGTGCAGTGCTCTCTGTGTTAAGAGGTCTTTCTACCATTGATAGGGTCACAGATGCTTCTATGCACCAGCTCACGAGTGCTAAATCTCAACTGAAAAGCCTCTTGGTGAGTTGTAACTTTTAGTGTGTATTTTTGGTAGCAAGGTCGTTGGTCTCTTTTTGGGGTTGGCTGAACCTTTTTATGTTATTAATTCCTTCCTTAGAGTTCACATAGATTTGCACTCTGTTCTCTGGGTTTACACTGTTGAGAATTGCTAATGCAGAAGCTGATAAATTTGCATGGTCAAATAGAAGATCCTTCTCCTGTTGCACAAGCAAGTAGATCCCTGATTCTTGGTCAAAATGAAGGATGCCTGTCCTACAAAACGACCAGTGGCTCAATTACTTCAAACAGTTGCCTCTCCATTTGGGATACTGATCCAGATCTTCTGGGAATTCTCAAGGTATCTTGCTCTTTTGTGTTTGGCTTCCTCATCCTTTAGTAAATGAGGGGAAAGTTGTGTGTGTGTTTGAGAGAGAGAGAGAGAGAGAGAGGTTGTTTTTTTTTTTTTTTTTTTGGGGGGGGGGGGGGGGGGGGAGGGGAATCTCTCTCTGCTGCTATTCATTTGAAAAATGAATAATCTGTTTTGACAGAACTGCTATATCCTTTAATGCTTGCAATCAGCAAGTCCTTTTCGATATACCTTCAGAGTTGAGACCATGCAATTCTATGTGACTAGAATTGGCTCCATACACAAAAACTGTTGTGTTTTCTTTGTTTTTTTCATGAAGGTGGGGGTGGGGTTGGAGCGAGGGTAGGGAATTGGATGAGGTCAGGGATCCACTTCTGCATGACTGCCAATTTACTTGGCCAAATAAAGGTCTGACATAGGTTGAGCTGGAGTGCATAAGTTATTAGAGGTCATCCCTTTCCTGAATAAAATCTAAAGAGATCTGACACTTATGCTAAACTATACATCAGTGGACTTTGAAGTTTTGACTCTGTTGTGGGATGCATTGCTCCTCTATAATTTTTCCCTTAATAAAATCTATGCACAATTTAATACTTCAAGTTATGGATGAAAGTATCTCACATATTTGACTCTGTTGTGGGATGGATTGCTCCTCTATATTTTTTCCCTTATAAAAATCTATGCACAATTTAGTACTTAAAGTTATGGATGAAAGTATCTCACATATTCTGTGAGCAGGAGAGAGGACTTCTTCCTCTATCAGCTGCTTTGTTGTCATCATCAATACAATTGGAAGTAGGACATGCAATGTTCTTTCATGTAGAGATCGTGTCATCAATTGGTGCTATAATATTTTCACTGCTCCTCTGCCAGTCAGGTATAGTTAACAACATATGACTCAATTTCTTCCCTTATAAATTTAGGGATTCTTGGGATTTACTTGTTTATCTATGTCAGGCTTACTTTTCCTTGCACATCAACCTGAACTTTCTTCTACAATAGTCCATTGCCTGAAGGGTGGCAATTCTACCAGAAAAGAGGATTGCCTCCCACTTCGTTATGCGTCCATCTTATTATCCAAAGGTTTCTTCTGCGGGTCAGAAGAAGTAGGCATGATACTTGAAATGCATTTGAGAGTGGTCAGTTTACTTTCTTTTTAGAATATTATGGTGATTCCAGCATTTTGTTTCCATGTTCCACATGGTGGTAACGAGTTGTTTACATCCTCTTTTTGTAGGTTAACGCCATTGATCATTTGCTTACATGCACTCCTCACTCTGAAGAATTCTTATGGGTTTTGTGGGAACTTTGTGCGCTTTCTAGGTGGATTTGGCTTTACCTTTTTGGTGCTCCGTAGATTGCTTTTAGAGCATTAGCAGCATTGACAAAGACTTGTTTTTGATGGCAGATCTGACTGTGGACATCAGGCTTTGTTGGTTCTTGGATTTTTTCCAGAGGTATGTCTCACTGTGCTTAAAGCAGAACTGTTTTACTCAGGGATAAATGAGATGTACTTTTGCTAGATGACTAAGGACAATATTGTATGCAAGTTGCTAGAGTTGGACTTTCAATCTGGCAAATAGCATTTATGGTGTTTTGACTTGTTTGGCCAGTGACTTATCATTCTTTTTCATAGGCTATTGCAGCATTGATTGAGGCGTTGCGCTCAGTCAAGGAGTCAGAGCCCGCTGCAAAGAGTGGTGGTAGTGAGCTGCGATTATTAAGCTTGGATATTTTAGCAAAGAGTAGTGGTTGTCTGTGAATTAGGAACTAACTCAGATTGTTTCGTCTTTTCAGGAGCTTCACCCCTGGATGTTGCGATTTTTCATTCAGCAGCAGAGATTTTTGAAATCATTGTTACTGATTCCACAGCATCTTCTTTGGGCTCTTGGATTGAACGTGCAGTCGAACTTCATGGAGCTTTACATTCCTCATCCCCAGGGTCAAATAGAAAAGATGCTCCCACACGACTTTTGGAATGGATAGATGCTGGTGTAGTTTATCACAAAAATGGGGCTGTTGGTCTTCTACGGTATGCCGCTGTGTTAGCTTCTGGCGGAGATGCTCACTTAACTTCGACTAGTATTCTAGTTTCAGATCTCATGGATGTTGAACATGCTGTTGGAGATCCTTCCGGTGGTTCTGATATAAATGTAATGGAGAACCTTGGGAAAATAATCTCTGAGAAAACATTTGACGGAGTTGCACTTCGTGATTCTTCTGTAGCTCAGCTGACAACAGCATTTCGGATTTTAGCTTTCACATCCGAGAACTCTGTATGTGTTTTTTATCTTGAAATGTATATAATTTACAATAATTTTTTAGTGGCTTACTTTAGACTTGTTGGTGTAGACTGTTGCTGCAACGCTATATGATGAAGGTGCTGTTACAGTTATCTACACTGTTTTAATTAACTGTAGATTTATGCTTGAGAGGTCCTCAAACAGTTACGGTGAGTTTTTCCTTGTCTTAGTGGAATGCTTTCTTCTTATGGTGCTTAAATTATCACTAATTATATTGTGCTTTTTTAATTAATGAACTAATACACTATTATCTTCTCGTACATGATCTGGCTTTGTTGAGTCTTTGAATTTTTCAAGGTTTGGTTTTGATCTCCCTTCTTCAAGAGATATGGTGTGGAGCTTTTGTATTGGGCTATAGATTGTGTTGATTTTACTGGATGCTTAGTCTGGGGAACCTTAATATTGTTCTTGATGTTTGCTTTCCTCTGCCTAATGACTATAATGCTTTTGGTCTTTATATCTTTGTTGCATTGACCTGCAGTCGAGACTCATGCTTTGTGCTGACTGGAATACGTAATGGATTAAGGGGTTTAGCATGTGAAAATTTCTTCGTCATGTTAATTGTTGAGCTTATATGGACTTTGCTTGAACTTTTAAATGAGGGAGTTGTACTGCTGTTATTGCCATAGATATCGATCTATCTTTCTTCCTGTAATTCTTAGGGAAAATTTGATATTTATATATGGATCACAACTGGTGGGATCCTTTTTATACCTTTACAAAGCCTCAGTCCTGAATTTTTCTGATTGCAACTCTTCTAAATATCTTATCAATCTCATCAGAGAGGTTCAAATTCCAGTGTTTAGCTTGGACGTTTTTATTGCATATCTTCCCTTATCAGAATTCTTGCACACACGCAGTTTTCTGCTTCTTGGGGTAAAGATTCAGATTTTCTTAACTAATTGCTCAGCTCTTAAACCTTTTTTCCTATTATGTCTTCATAATGCTTATGTCTGCAGTGTGGAGTTTGTTGCATAGCCTTTTATGCTTTTCTTCATGGTGTGAGACTGGGATGTGCTACTTTAGTTGTTTTGAGAGATCTGCCACTAAAACCTCCTCCCCCGGAGTTTGGACTTCTGTTTTTAGTGATTTTCTTCCTGCACTCTGTGAACGATTTGCTTTGGACAGATTACCTTGTTGATGATGGAACTGAATGCAACTCCACATCGGATTTGCTTTTGGAACGGAATCGGGAGCAGAGCCTGATTGATCTTTTGATTCCTGCCCTGGTTCTGCTGATCAACCTTTTGAAGAAACTACAGGTTGGTCAAATCTGAATTACCGGTGCATTTGCTGGATGTCATTTCTGTAAAATCCTTCATGGGCATCATAAGGAAGTGTTCTATGGAATGTCTCAACTCACTGGCACCAAAATGATAAAGTAGCCAATGTCAATGTCAAATCCAATTTCCAGTCTTCTGGTTTTCTTTTCATCCTTTTAGTAGAATGTGGGCCAGAAGTTTTCCAATATATGATGCAGGCTGCTATTAGGCATCGAAACATGGGGGGAGATGGTTAGAAAAATTCTAGCTCATTTAAAATTAAGGATATGGAAGACATTCAGCCTCAAACCCTCTTCCTGGAGCACACACACATTCACAGAGAATCCACATACAGGGGAAAATATTGGTTGGCATTGTTGTTGGTACTTTTAGTTTGGATTTTGGAGTACTTGATATTTGACTTATATTGTCCTATTATGATTTGGAAAGCTTCAAGTCTTAGTCTTTGGATGTCAATATTCATACATGTGAAGTTTGGATCCTTTAGCACAGCGGCATGATGAATATGGTGCACATGTGACTCAAAAGAAAGATCCCTATTTAGCACTGGAAAATACATTATAGTTTGAGAGAAAACCAACTAAGTGTGCACAGTTTGATCCGTTTCCATCTAGGTCTATCATATGTTTATCTAGCAAACAAAGGAAATGTTTCGTCAAATTGGTATTTCTTCACATTTTGCTTCACTTCATCCCTCCAATCATAGCATAAGTATATAGTCTGAGCTTGTATAGTATGCAACAAATTTTCTTTTTGATGGGCCAACATGCGACAATATTTTGCTAGAACTGAAACATTCTGCTTTCATACAGGAAGCAAATGAGCAGCACAGAAATACAAAACTAATGAATGCCCTTCTGAGATTGCATCGAGAATTGAGGTGACATTCAGATTAAAATTGTTTTCGTCTTCAGCAACTGCCAACATGCTTATCTGCTTGTTATTGATCTTTTACAGCCCCAGACTAGCTGCATGTGCAGCAGATCTATCTGCTTCATACCCTGATTCTGCTCTTGGATTTGAAGCTGTCTGCCATCTCATCGTGTCTTCTCTTGCTTATTGGCCAGTGTTTGGATGGGCTCCTGGCCTGTTCCACTCTCTCCTTGCAAGCGTTCAAACAACTTCAGTTCTGGCCTTGGGTCCAAAGGAGACCTGCAGTTTTATGTGTCTTTTGGTATGTAATTAAAAGTCTGAAACCTGAAGATATTATGGACGCTTGTGGTTAGATGACTTGTGCTTTGTTCATTATATATATTTGTATATATATTGTATATGATTTTAATATTTTAAGCTGCATTTCCTCTGAACTTTGTTCTGACTACTTTTGTCTTGAATCCATTCTGTGTGGCTAGAATGATTTGTTACCTGAAGAAGGTATCTGGCTTTGGAAGAAAGGGATGCCTGTGTTGAGTTCCCTGAGGATGTTGGCTATCGGTACATTATTAGGACGTCAAAAGGAAAAAGAGGTGAACTGGTATCTGAAACCTGAATTTCGTGAGAAGGTTCTCAGCCAATTAACCCCGCAGCTTGACCAGATTGCACAGATGATCAAACATTATGCAGTCTCTGTATGTTACTCACTTATTATATTCATTGGATTTCCTAGTAATGAAAAGGACCGTTATTCTTGTTATATCTGGAGAATTAGAATTGTTGTTAGATGAATGCTCCATTAGATGTTGTAATTCATCTCATTGCACTGTTCTTGACAGGCATTGGTCGTAATTCAAGACATGCTTAGAATTTTCATAATTCGAATTGCTTGCCAGAAAGTTGAAAGTGCCTCCATACTCCTCGAGCCCATCTTCAGTGGGGTCCTTGATCATTTCTCTTTAATTTCTCCATTGGATATAGATAATTACAAGGTGACCATATTCTTCCACCATTATTGCTTCTCTCGTAAAGTTGACTTGGCATGACATAGTATGCCTTTTTCAGGTTTACAGATATCTCGATTTCCTTGCTTCTTTATTGGAGCATCCTCGGGCCAAGGTCCCCATCTGATTCCTTTCATTTGTCTATCTTTGTCCAGAAGATGCCTGCAGAAAGGTTCATTGTATCTTTTTTTCTCCCCTTCAGGCCCTATTACTCAAGGCAGGGATGATCCAGATGCTGAAAAAAGTTCTGGAAAGGTGTTTAGATGCTGTTGATACAGACAAAATTTCAGAGAGTAGAAATATGGCGGATGATGGATTTACGCTGCTTAGTTGGTGCCTCCCTGTGTTTAAGTCATTGTCACTGTTGTGTAGTTCCGTGGCAACTTCACAATGTGCTGGGGTAGCTGATTTGTGAGTAGATTGTTTCATCTGAGTTGATTATGTTTGTTATTTTTTCAAAGCCTGGAGCTAACATGATGCTTCCAATTAGGAAAAATACGGAGAACTTTAGCACTGGAGAGTGTGCTTCAATTTTACCTTATCTTCTTAAGTTTTTTCAGGTGACTTCTTACTTCTCTCATATTAGATTATTGGCTAATCTTAATTCCATGCAAAATCTGTGTAATTTTTCTTTGTGCTGTTTATGTGAACAAATCTCTTTGCAATGAGGATGATGTCATGCTGTAATTATTCTTCTTAGTTGTTGCTAATGGAGAATCATGATGTTCTTTAGGTCCTAGGTGTTGGAAAAGAGTTGCTTGTCTGCGTCAGATCTTTCAAAGAAATCAGTTCTTGCAAAGAAGGTCGTGATTCTTTGATGGCTGCTTTTGGTTCCTTTAGCAGTTCTGTGGTACACGAGCGAGACAAAGGACATGGAACTAACCAAATTTATAACGGTAGTGAATCTGGATGGAGCAAACGTGCTCCTTTATTGTGTTGCTGGAAGAAGATGTGGAGTTCTTCCGAAGCTAGTGATGGTTCATCGTCTTTCGCCACTCAAGGCCTTGATCTATTGTCGTCAGGGTGTTTGTCATTCTGCATGGATGGAAACAGGTTAGCTTCTTCGGAGATTGTTAGCTCCTTTAGTTGGATTGATTTGCTGTACTTATATTGACTGATGTTGTGGTGACATTAGTAATTTGCGGGCAAGGATGTGGAATTATGATTGAAGCATGGAGAATTAAGTAAAATTCAGAATCCTAATTGCAGTGCTAGTTTGTGGTTAGTTGGTTAGAAAGGGCAGAATGCAGAAAGTAGATATTCCCTGATTTATCTTTGAGCACTTATCAATGGTATTCAAGGCTGTCTAGTCTGTCCCCGTATTTCTTCCATATTAGGATGCGAATTTGCATGTCCTTAGAATTATGGTCAATACCACATGACTATAACAAATTGTCAGTCTTAGTGCCTTTTTGTTAATAGGTAAATGCCCTCTACTTAAACTTTATGAGGGTGATATAAACTGTTAAGCTACTTCCAAGTCAGCTTAATCAAACTATTTGCACAGATACTGGTGCCTTTTATACTCCTAAAAAGACACTGCTTAAGCGACACAGATGACTTGTCTTCTGTAGCTTTTTGAAGCTAATTTCAGTAGCTAATATTCAATCACTCTTTAGAGCTTTCAGATAATGAGTCTTGCTCATTCTGCCTTAGATGGTGTTGCATTTCTTGGGTAAAATAACCTTCTTAGGATAATCTATTTGTTGTTGTAATTTCAATGTCTTTGTTGCCAACCATCAGCAATAAGCTCACTTTTCTGTGGTAATTGTTCAGATTGAACCTGAAGGGGGTTGGTATGGTGAAATTACTTTTTGGGCTTTCAGATGATAGGAATGCGACCAACAGTTTTTTTGAGGAAAACCTTAATTATTTTAAAGGTTTAAATGCTCTGTTGGGTTCAATAGGCGAAAACAATGACCATGAGACTGGTCCTTTTCAGGTAAAAGATATATAAGTTGCCTATTTTTCTGCAATTTCTCTTCATGGCATTGCTGACATATTACACTGAACAGATCCCAGACTCTGTAAAATCATTGCTTCTGTTATTGGTGAATCCCGTCGGCGCCATTGATGTGGTTGATATAGTTTTTGGTGAGGCTGTCTTGTCATCAAATGATGATCTGGTTTCTACGGACATGCAGTCTGCTATAGATGGCTGTCTTGAAAGAACTGATGAGTTACTCCAGCTAGGAGGACTAGGAGATAAATTCCTTTGGGAATGTCCAGAAACTTTGCCCGATAAGACAGCTCTTCCATTAAAAAGGAAAATGTCATCTCTAGAAGGCCAAGGTAGGCGTGCCAGAGGGGAGAATGCACCTTCTGATCTTGCAGCCTCTGGTGCATTTTCACGTGGTTCAGGTCAATCTGTAGCTCCCGCTGGTCCTACACGCAGAGATACATTCCGTCTGCGCAAACCAAATACCAGCAGGCCTCCATCTATGCATGTGGATGACTATGTCGCACGGGAGAGAAATGTTGATGGTGTTAGTGATGTCATTGCAGTTCCACGTGTAGGATCAACTAGTGGAAGACCTCCTTCAATCCATGTAGATGAGTTTATGGCTAGACAAAGGGAACGGCAGAGTTCTTCTGCCACAATAGTTGGTGAGGCAGTAGCACAAGTGAAAAATGCAGCTCCTGCTAACGATGGAGAGAAAGAGGTCAAAAAACCTAAGCAATTGAAGACAGATTTAGATGATGATTTACAGGGTATTGATATCGTGTTTGATGGTGAAGAATCTGAAACTGATGACAAGATGCCCTTCCCCCAGCCAGATCATAATTTGCCACCATCTGCCCCTGTCACTGCCGAGCAAAGTTCCCCCCACTCAATCGTTGAGGAGACAGAAAGTGATGCTCATGAAAGCAGTCAATTTTCTCGTATGGGTACGCCTGTTGCGTCCAATGCTGATGAAAACACCCAAAGTGAGTTTTCTTCAAGGATGTCAGTTTCACGTTTGGAGAAGCCATTGACCCGAGAACCAAGTGTGAC
This sequence comes from Eucalyptus cladocalyx, assembly GCA_017140615.1. Classification (NCBI taxonomy): domain Eukaryota; kingdom Viridiplantae; phylum Streptophyta; class Magnoliopsida; order Myrtales; family Myrtaceae; genus Eucalyptus; species Eucalyptus cladocalyx. The sequence continues at coordinate 38,637,002 of CM029516.1, forward strand.
CTCAGATAAAAGGTTCTTTGATCCATCCAATGATGCAAAGGATCCGATTACAGCAAACAATCCTGGATTTCCTGTTTCACCATATGCTATGGCATCAGCATTGTCATCTGGGCAATCACGTGTTGATTCTAGGATGAGTCCTCAGACATTATACCCAAAACACAGTCCGCATCATGCAGGAAACCTTCATGGTGCAGGAACTCAGGGATCCTATGACCAGAAATATTTGCAGAATCAACCCCCGCTACCTCCCATGCCGCCACCATCATTAGTTCCATCTGTAGTATCTCAGGTTTCCGATTCAGTTCCTAGTCAAGCATCCCCATTTACAAACAAGATGATTGATGGGCAGTCACCAGTTTCCAGTGCCTTTCATGTAAGCAGATTTATTAATGTCCTTTCGTTTTCTTCATGCTATTGAGCATAAGACACAGAAGATCATTTCTAATGTTATTGCTCGGCTTTCCTTCTGCAGGTTCATTCTGATCACTTGTCTCCATACGGTTCTTCCCCCAGTGGATCCATTAGGCCTCCCCCGCCACTTCCCCCAACACCACCTCCATTTTTATCCAGTCCCTATACTATGCCACCTATAAAAGCTTCCACTCCACAGTCTTCAGGTTATGTTCAGACAAGCATTGGAATGACAGAATTTCCCCGTGCACCTATTATGCCTTCAACTGATCTGCAACATTCTGCAGTGGGTCCTAGACTTTCATATCCCCCACCTCCCCTAATGCCTCCGATGGGTTTCAGTAGGCCTGCATCTGTTCCCATGAATTTCTATGGGAACAACACAATGCAGCAGCATGGAGAGAATCAACCTAGCATCTTGCAGAACTTTCCTCTTAGTCAATCTCCAATGCAGTCAGTACACACTGTTGCACAATTGCAGCCCCTTCAGCCCCCACAACTTCCACAGGTTCCACAGCCACCTCAGCACCTCAGACCACTTGCTTTTTCTTCGCAGCAGCCGGAGCAAGGATCATCCTTGCAAAACCCAGTACAACAAGGTCATCAGTTACAAGCACCGCAGCAGCCACAGATATCTCCTTTGCATGCTTATATCCAGTCACAACAACAAGAATTATCCCATGGTCATCCACGTCAAGAAGTAGAGCATGCTCGACTCCTGGCTTCTTATCAGCAAGGCGATACGTCCAACCAAAATCAAGATGCAGGAATATCATTATACGATTACTTCAAGTCCCCTGAAGACATCCAGGTTGATTTCTGGAAGCTCTTAGTAAGAGTTTTGTGCACTGTACGCTTATGTTTATCTTTTAGTCTTTTTAATATTTTTTAATTATGGCAGGCCTTGCTGAGTGATCGCGACAAGCTCTGTCAGCTTTTGGAACAACATCCAAAATTAATGCAGATGCTTCAGGTTCATTCTCTTTGAAGTTTTAAAGTTAAAGAATCTCTACTTGTACTTTTCCCCACCTTCTTATATCTGCAAAATGAGGCCAATTAGGAAGAGGGAAGTGGGGTCATCTTAGTATTCATTCTCTTAAAGAGAAATGACTAGGAGGAAAAATTGGCTGTGGCCGAAGTGAGCATTTCTGAGTATAGTGCATGTATGCAAGGTACCATGTTAACGTAGTTTTGGAATCAAGAATTTCTTTTTCCCCAGGCTCAGGATCGGGTATTCGTGTTACTAATCCATAGCTATCAAGCATTTGCTCGTGTTTACTCTCCACTCTAGAGCGTAATTTCATTTCTATTCTAGTCGGTCGTCGACTCATCATATGATTATTTGGTCATTATTCCCCCTTTTCCAAGTGGTGGAACGGTGGTAGTACTGATGCTTGTCTTACTATTCAGTAGAAATGTGTCCAGCTCTGGCAAAGCTCTTTTTTTTTTTTTTTTTTTTTTTTATCAGTGTCAACGCTTCTGTACCTGTCCTGATGCTTGGTTTTACTGGGGTTTAGTTGCAAGACAAGTTTTTATGTCCAAAACGGAAAAAAGGAAAAAGAAAAGGAAAAGAAGGGTTTCCTCACTGTTCCCTCTTCTAATTAGGCTCACAGTTACTTCTGAACTGTTCTGACGTCTGTCCTTTCTCTGGATTGTCTAACAGGAAAGATTGGGCCAGCTATAACATCAAGATCGGATTTGTCGAAGGTGGTGGTCCTGTTGTATGCCTCTCATTTGTATGATTTATATATGTTCGATCGCCAAATGCGATGTACTCAAGCAAGCGTAGCCTGTTCATTATTTGTTTTTGATAATTGTAACTTAAATTCACTTTGTATATATGTACAATTTTGTCTTGGCCTCATTTGCCTTGTTTCTTATTTTGTATGGATTCATTTCAATTTAGTCACGCTCTCCTAGGAGCTGTGATGCAGCTAATCATGATCTTTCTCTGAGTACTCACTTGGTAAGAATTACAAGAACCAGAGAGTTCTAATATTCTTGTACGGGCTGATTCAAAGCAACTATTTCCTGATAAAGACAATGGTTTGCTAGATGCATGTTGATTAATGATTGACAGAGACCAGGCCCAGCTTTTCATCTTTCCATTTCTTGATGGGAGAATGGTAAAAGTTTTAATGCCAACAAATGCTTTGCTGGCTTCACCTTCGTTCATTGATTTTTTGATTTTTTTTTTTGGAAATTTCTGTTGAAGAACTTATTTTATTTAATTTCACATTTTGGCAACGATCGATGATGGTATGTTCGTTACTGCAAATGGCAGAGTAGCATTACATACGGCAAGCCTTGCTCTTTTCGTTTAACCATGTTGTGGTACGACATTTTTTAAACAGTTTTGTTTAAATGAAGTTTTACAAAGGAAAAGCTGATTCTCTTCTCATGCTGGATAGGAAGAAAGGAACTGAGCAGGAATAAAGGGAGAGTTCTTCCATGGCCGGGCATGCAATTTGAGTCTGTTTCGCCTTTTCTCCAGTCTTGCTCGTGCCCTCAACTTGGAGGACTAGACACAACTTCGCAGCAACGCCTACTTGCAACATCTCTTGCATGATGCTCAGCGTTGCCGTGGGAAAAGTATCAAAAAAGTCATAAACCTATTATATTTGTACCAATTCAATTCTAAACTTTTCAATTGGATCAATTTAGTCATAAATTTTTTAATATTGATACAAATTCAGTTCATCTAGTCAATTTTGGCTAGCCGGCGGTGACGTGGATGTCGGCTGGTGGTCGGATCTAACGTGGCAATTTTAATGATTTTTTCAAATTTTTTATTAATTTTTTTCTTTTTCCTTTTATTTTCCGCATTCTTACTGGCGGTGGCCAGTGAGCCTCCGGTGAGGCTCGACGGCCACTGGGCGAGGGCCGCGAAGCCCTTGCTTGCCGCTGGTGAGGGTTGTGGCCCTCGCCTGGCCTCTCCTAGGGCCGCCAGTGAGGCGGCTTCGCCCGGATCTGGGCGGCCAGTCTTACTGCGGGTCGGCGAGGCCATGGTGGCCATCGCCATGGCGGAGGTGAGGGCCGCAAAGCCCTCGCCGGCCGCCAGCGAGGGTCGCGACCCTCGCTCGGCCTCGCCCAAGGCGTGGGCGAGGCGGCTTAGCCGGATCTAGGCGAGGCCGGCCTCACCATGGCCTTGCCACCGAGTCCCCGGCGCGCCTCCTCCTCTCGTCGACCCCGGAGCTTCTCGACCTCGTCATCGCCGCCCTCACCTCCACGAATTCACAATTTAAGGCCCTGGTCCCCCACCTCCTGTGCCTCATGCCTCCGCTCCTTCGCCCGATCTTCGCCTCTGAAACCTTAGCCCACCGCCCCAACAACTGAGGGCCTCCGCCTTGGTGATGGCCGCCATGGCCTCGCTAGCCACGGGCGAGGCTGGCCTCGCCCAGATCCGGGTGAAGTCGCCTCGCTAGCGAGCCTCATTGAAGGCTCGCCTCGCCGGCCACTGTGAAGAAGAAAGTAGAAAAGAAAAGGAAAAAGAAAAAAATTAATAAAAAGTTCGAAAAAATAACAAAAAAATCATAAAAATTGCCACTTCAGCGTTCGACCACCAGCCGATGTCCATGTCAACGCCGGTTGGCCAAAATTGGTCGGATAAACTGAATTGGTACTAATATTAAAAGGTTTAGAATTGAATTAGTCTAATTGAAAAGTTTAGGACTGAATTGGTATCAATATAATATGTTTAAGACTTTTTTGGTACTTTTCCTACCGAAAACTTGGAGATGGACGAGAGAATCCTAACACCTTTTTCGCTCGCTGTCTCTGAAACCCTTAGTATCCTCTTCGACACAATGGTGATCCCCGCTCCGTGCCTCAACAACTCGGCTCTTCCCTCTGCGCATTGGCATAACACGTCCAAAAGTATAAGGATCATTTCGCTCTGCCTTTTGTTGCATGAATTGAGAAGATCGATCAAGACCGGCACGGCATAGGCTTCCACGACTTTGACATGGTTCTGATCCATCCGGCAGGCTCGGATAAGCAGTTTCAATACAGATTTCGTTGCCTTCCGCGAGACTTGATCACGCAAAAGGCAAACTACTTCAACGAAGAATTTCATTCTCAAACTTGAGAGTTGAATAATATCAACGACTTCAAACATCGACTTTAGCAACACTATTGCGTATGCCCTAGGGTCACAGGTTCCGCTCTGCATGATTCGAGTCAATGAGTCGACAAACACTCCATCGTTGCCTATGAGATTCTTGAGGCTGGCTTCAGAGTTGTAGATGATAAAGTACGGCCAGAGTCTCATCAAGCGGTCTAGTTGTGATTTCGAAACTACGACAGTTGGACGATGTTTCATCTAGTAATGCAGAGCTCGCCGAGGTTTCATTTTTCACTAGCGTCGCCAAGAAGTCAGCGGCACCAGCAGTTTCCATGCAGCATCGATTAGTGGCATTCTCGGTGGCAATCGACCGCAGTCTTTTGAGACACTTGTTTCGCATGTCCGGGGACTTGGCCTCGTGGAGGAGCTTAGCAATCTGGGACTTGCTTATTGGAGGTCTTGGGGTCGGAATCCTTTGGATGCCGTGTGTAGCATTGAGGGTGCACCCCAATTGGATGAGCTGCCGGAGTGTGTAGTTGGGCATCAATTCGCAGTCTGGAATCGCTTGCTTGGTCACGGAGCATGTGCCGTTCTTGGCGGAGAACAACCACTTCAATGCTCTCACGGTCGTACGTGTAAGAGTTTTCCTAACGTGGACTGCATTAATTGATATTGTAATTTATTGTTTTTACGGCTACCGTAAAATATGGCTGGTCTAAAGTGAGATAGAAGGTTTTTTAATTAGTCTAATATGTGGCTGGCTAATATGGGCTGAGTTGAGCATGGCTGGTAATGAGGGAGCCTGATTGGAAACTTTATATATAGTACTCAATTCTCTCTTCTAACCATAATTCTCACATGTATCCTAACGTTAAACGTGAGGGGGCCGCCTCATTGAGCTAGTGATACGAAGGGCAGTAGAGGATAATGACTTGTGCGTGAAACATTGTGTTTCCACTTTCGCTTAAAAAACAATGGATTCCAAAACAGGTGCGTTAATCTTTCTACTCAATTATGCATATTCTTGTTCTAGTTATGGAGATCTTGGAGTTACGCAATTTGCGTCCAACATGTGATATCAGAGCCTCCATAACCCTAGAACTCGAACGCATAGGATTTTGCCATAATTTGAGATTTTCGAGATTTTTCGTTTAATAAAAATAAAATAAAATTATATATTCGGACTGGACTTGACGAGACGAGAAGAACAGTAGGTAGCGCGTCGTCGAAGGAGGCTACACGTGCCCCCACGCATCGCCTGGGCATCGAACACGTGTCGTGCATGAGCTCCACGCGCCGCACACTCAAGCGGCGCGTGCGGTCGCGTGGAGCCTCCATTCGGTGCATGGGTGGCGGCATTGGATTCGTATGGCCATCTCCTATGTTATGGATGTGAAAATATATACAAAGCCCTAAATACGTGTATTTTTGCGTATTTTTCTTGTATTTTCTGTGTTTTTGAAAATATATATGTTGGATTACTAGTATGTTATCACATAAACATTATAAAAGTGTGATTCATTAATAAAATTAAACTTTATTGTATTTTATTAATAAATAAGGCAGTGTAATTAGCATGGCATATGATTTGAGTGATATGATGCCCCTATCACTAAAGTTAAAATCACATGTATATGGTGTATGTGAGATGTAAAGATTATATCCCTGGTATGAGAGAGTTTCAAGGATTCAATTGAGTTGTGACCGTCAAAGTGGCACACTTAATTGAGATGTATCCTGGTCTAATGTATAGTCATACTCCCAAATGAGGTGATTGTATATTAGTTCATTGAGGGATACATGATGGTGTGGTAGAGGAGTGACCGATCCTAATAGTTCATATGCTCAAAGGTGATGAATTCACGAAAATTGGAACATATTCTCATAACCACTATCATATGGGGAGTGTATAATTGCATATCATGTATTTTGCCCAAAGGTGATTATGTGATTTTGCATGTAACTCTTTGGATGTGTACTTGTATGTCAAGTTACACAATACTCACATGATGCTAATTATATATACTGCTTGTCTTTCAATCCCTTTTCTGTAAATGGTAACTCTGTCACTATTGAGGTTTTTGCTGATTCAAATTTTAAGAAATGGAGAGAAGATTTTCTGTTTGCTATGAAGATGTCAGATGTTCGTATGGCTCTTATTGTTGATCGACCAGCAAATCATCTCATTTTACTGCTTAGGAAAAGAGTAATAGAATTTGCTTACTGTCGATGAAGTGTTCCATTCAGGAACACTTGAAAAGTGATTTGCCTGCAGACTGCACTGCTAGGCAGATGATGGAAGTTTTGATGGTTAGAAATTGTGTTTCACCTAATGCTGAGATAGGAACACACATGTAAATATTATTTACTATGAAGTATGATGGTTCTGGTGGAGTTAGAGATTATGTTATGAGAATGGTAAATTTTCAGACAAAGCTTGAGGCTCTCAATGTTATTCCCACTGCTTGCATTATGTATCAAGCTCTAAATAATTTTCCTCCTGATTTTGGGATTATCAAGACCAATTATAGTTCCCAATATGAAACCTGGTTAGTTAATGACCTAATTGCAAGGCTGGTGGCAAATGAAGAAAAATTGAAGAAAGATAAATGGCACATTGCCTTTTATGCTTCTAATTCTAGCAATGATAAGTGTAAGAAGATGAAAAATTATACTCATAAGGATAATTCTGAAGTTGCTGAACCTTCCAACAATAAAGGAAATTCTGAAGGTACTGGACCTTCTAACAGTTTGGGTCTCAAGAAAGCATTCACCAAGAATGATGGTGTTTATTACTACTTTTGTAGGGAGAGAGGACATGTAAAGAAACGCTGCAGCAATTTTAAGACTTGGTTATCTAAGAGAACTAAAAGTGAGCCTAAAGGTAATGATTCTTTGGCATTTGTTTATGAATCCAATATATCTGAAGTTCTGACCAATTCCTGGTGGCTAGATAGTGGTGCAACTAATCATGTTGCATTTATCATACAGGGGGTCATAAACCAAAGGACGCCAAATCAGGATGAATCAAAGCTCACGGTTGGAAACAGCATTAGAGTTGACGTCGAGTTCATGGGAGATATTATTTTGATTTTTTATTCTGGTTTTCGGGTGTTGTTAAGAAACACTTTTTACATACCCTCTTTTAGGCGGAATTTACTTTCTGTGTTTTGTTTGGACATGTGTGAATACTCTTTTGAAATAAAGAGTAATATTATTTCCATGTTTTATAATTCAAATAAGATTGGATGTTGCAATTTATCCGATGAATTATATCGATTGAGTTTATCTCCCAATGACATGTACGTTGCTTGTTCAACTGAAAAAGTTTGTTTCCAAAAGATCTCTACCTAAGGAACAGTCTTATGTATTGTGGCATAAACGTCTTGGTCACATCTTTAAAGAAAGAGTAGAAAGGCTTATAAATGCTGACATCTTGCCTACTCTTAAAGGTGATCAAGAGACTTGCGTAAACTGTTGCAAAGGTGAGATGACTAAGATAAAGAAGAAATCTGCTGTATGAAGTTCAAACTTGTTGGAGGTTATTCACATTGATATTAGTAGACCATACACGGCTACTTTGTGCATAAATTTTTATTTCATCACATTTATTGATGACTATTCCCGATATGGATAGTTATACTTGATTAAAGAAAAGTCTTGAGTCTCTTGACAAATTCAAGATTTTTCGGACTGAAGTGGAGAAACAGTTGGAAAAAGTTATAAAGATTGTCAGATCTGATCGTGGTTATGAGTATTTTGGTAGGCACGGTGATGTTGGACAACTTAAAGGGCAATTTGCTAAATATTTAAAGAATTTTGGGATAATAGGTCAGTTTACTATGCCTAGAAGTCATGAACAAAATGGTATAGTTGAAAGACGCAATCGTACTCTTATGGATATTATGAGAAGTATGATTAGTAGGATTAATTTACCTAATTTTCTATAAGGTGAAGCTTTGAAAACAGCTCTTTATATTTTAAATCGCGTTCCAACTAAACCGGTTCCATTGACTCCTTTTGAGTTGTGGACTTAACGTAAACCTAGCTTGAATCATCTTAATGTTTGGGGATGTCCAGCAGAAGTGAAGTTATATAATCCAACATTGAGTAAGCTAGATTCAAAAACTACTGAGTGTTACTTCGTGTCTTACCCAGATCATTCAAAGGGATATCAGTTTTATAACCCTAATTGAGGTACAAGAATTGTAAAATTTCAGATTGCAAAATTTCTGGAATTTGATGTAGCTGAAAATGGTAGCTGCTCACAAACTATCAAAGATAATAGTATGGTGGGGATTACTGGATCCATGTCTCATCCTGTGTAGACAATTATGGAAACTCTTGCGCCACAAATTGAGCTTGTTGTGGCCCAGGATCCTAATGTTGAGACAATTCCTAATGAAATTCCTCAAGCCCCTCAAATTCAGAATGAGGTTGAAGTATCTCCACTCATAAGATCAACTAGGGAAAAACGTTTAACTATACTACCAGACTATATTATCTACCTAGGAGAGCATGATTATGATATTGGTTGTGTTGTTGATCTGGTAACTTATACGGATACCATCTCATGTTCTCAATAAGATTTGTGGCTAGATGCGAAAAAAGATGAGATGCAATCTATGAAACACAATGGTGTTTGGGAGTTTGTTGAATTACCTGAAGGTTGTAAACCTATTGGCTGCAAATGAGTATTCAAGACTAAAAGGGATTCCAAATGAAAGATTGAAAAGTTTAAAGCTAGATTGGTAGCTAAAGGTTTCACTCAAAGAGAAGGAATAGATTATGAAGCAACATTTTCTCCTGTTTTTTCTAAAGATTCCTTTAGAGTGATCTTGGCATTGGTAGCTCATTTCGATATGGAGTTACACCAGATGGATGTTAAAATGATTTTCTTAATGGAGACCTTGATGATGAGGTTTATATGGTGCAGCTTAAAGGTTTTGCAGCATATAACTCAGGTAAGCTTGTTTGTAGATTGAAAATTTTTATTTATGGCCTTAAGCAAGCTTCTAGACAGTGGTATTTCAGGTTTCATAGTGTTGTCACTTCATTCGGATTTATTGAGAACAAAGTAGATCAATGTATATACACCAAAATCAGTGGGAGAAAATATATTTTTCTCATATTTTATGTGAATGATATCTTGTTTGCTAATAGTGACATTGATTTACTGCATGAGACAAAGCGGATGCTATTGAAAAATTTTGATATGAAAGACTTTGGTGAGGAGTCTTTTGTTCTTGGCATTGAGATCCATAGGGATCGCTCACGCTGTTCATTGGGTTTGTCTCAGAGGGCATATATTGATCGCATTTTAGAAAGATTCAATATGCAGGATTACAAACCAGGAATTGCTCATGTTGTTAAGGGTGATAAATTGAGTCTTTCACAATGCCTTAATTCATATTTTGAGAAAGCTCAAATAAAGAATGTACCTTATGCTAGTGTGCTTGAAAGTATCATGTATGCTCAAGTTTGCATTATGCTAGATATTGCTTTTGCAACAAGGCTTCTAGGCAGATATCAGTCAAATCCAAGATACAATTACTAGATTGCTACCAAGAAGGTTTTAAGGTACTTAAAGAGAACAAAGGATTATATGTTGATTTATAGACATGTTTCAGACTTGCAATTAGCAGGCTATTCATAAGCAAATTTTACTGGTTGTCAAGATGATAAGAAGTCAATGATATGATACATATTTATGTTGGCAGGAGGTGCAGTATCATGGAAGAGCAAAAAACAGAAATTCATATATTCTTCTACCATGCAAGCTGAGTTTGTAACATGTTTTTCAGTTGCTACTCAAGCTATTTGGCTCTAGAACCTCAGTAGGAAGTTATCGATTTTTGATTTTGTGGATAAACCCATATAGTTATATTGTGACAATAACTCTGCAGTATTGTTTGTTAACAATAACATAAGCCTCAAGGGGTCTAAACACATGGAGGTTAAGTTTTTGACTATAAAGGAATCAGTGCAGAATGGTGATGTCGTAGTAGATTATATTCCTACAGATGATATGGTTGCAGATCCACTAACTAAAGGCCTACGCCCATATGTATTTGATCGACGTGTTATTAGTATGGGCCTAGGAGTATCTTAGGATGCTGTTATTTAGTGGGAGTTGTTTTATTTTTCTTTGAATAAATTTTACATCTGTTTTGTTACAACTTATTAACACTTTGATATATATATGTCAACTTTTGCATTCAATAAATATTTTTGAATGGATTGTTATTACGTTAAATATATATATATATTGTTAAAAGTCTCAAGGTATTGCTTAAACCTTGAGTGAAGGCTAGGGGCATCCGGTTATTAGCCTTATGTATATGTCTTGTGATACATAAAGAAAGGTTAATCGTAAGGATAAGACATATGTGGGTTCATTGGAATCATAAAGCATTCTCTAGTGGCATAGGTTTTTTGTGTCGCATAAGGTAAGAGAATGGTGACTAATAAATGGGATTTCTCTATGAGAGATGTTATCAATTTGCCACATTACCATATTGAATCTATATCAATAAAGTTGAGAGTACTTGTGACCATGGAAAGCTCTGTGTGTATACATGCAATTACCGCTATGATTCGGTGTTTGAGATTTTATGGGATATGATTGACTATTAATAATTATCTTTGGACCAATGTGCGTACATAATGTACGATTTCAATTAATATAGTTCAAGTGGGAGAATATAAGAGTTTTCCTAATGTGGACCACATTAATTGATATTGTAATTTACTGTTTTTATGGGTACCGTAAAACATGTCTGATCTAAGGTGAGATAGAATATTTCTTAATTAGTATAATATGTGGTTAGCTAGTGTGGGCCGAGTTGAGCCTGACCCGTAATGAAGGGGCCTGGTTAGAAACTTTATAAATAATGCTCAAATCTCTCCTCTAACCCTAATTTTCACATGTATCCTCACATAAGGGGCGTTTACCTAACGCTAAACGTGAGGGAGCCGCCTCATTGAGCTAGTAATACGGAGGGCAATAGAGGAGAATAATTTGCACGTGGAACATTGTGTTTTCGCTTCCGCTTCAAGAACAATGGATCCCAAAACAGGTACGTTAATCTTTCTACTCAATTATGCATGTTATCGTTCTAGTTATGAAGATCTTGGGGTTACGCAATTTGCGTCTAACAGTTCGTTATCCCCATCGGCACCGTGACCGGGTCCTTTATGAGCTAGAGAGAGATTGGGCATAAGAAAAATGAGGGAATATCGACTTCCTCCATTTGTATTGAAAATATACCACGAAAGAAACCAAGAACTTTGTAACCCCGAGAGAGAGAGAGAGAGAGAGAGAGAGAGAGAGAGAGAGAGAGAGAGAGAGAGAGAGAGAGACTTGGAAAGGGCAAAGGCCGAAGAAGAGCTCAAGAAATGCTTACGAATCCATTCAAGAAGAAGAAGGGTTTGAACGATTTGATGGAGTTGGTTGAGTTCAGTTGGGTTCGAAAATGATTCGTGCGGGCTTTGAGGGTGTATATATGAAGTTAAAAGGATGAGAGATTCGAAAGTGAGAAGGTCCAAGTTCGAGCAAGGCTCACGCGAAACACACACACTACGAACGAGAGAGAGAGAAAAGGAGAGTCAAAAGGAGCCGTCGAAATAGCACGTGATCTTTCCTCCTTCGCCAGTCTTTCTGCAACCTCAGACTATTCCGAGGAAAGAGCACACGCTACTCAGGCAACCTCTCTCTCGATTAAGAGGGTGTCGACCTCCTCTATTTCGGTCCACTTTAAAAATTGCACGTTTCGGTGCCCACAAAGTCAACTGGAGAGACATTGTCAATCTTAAATTGTACTATTCACGGGTAATCCGTCGTAAGAAAAGGCATGAAGGTGCGATGAAATGATCTTATCAAACTTTCATATGGATAATTCACCTAGCGATGGCAAGGCAAGTTTCACCATTGGCTAGCAAGGTTGCCTCAATCCAACAATTGGCCAGAGAAGGAAGGAAATAAAAATTAACAAGAAAATTCAAAAAAATTATATATTTTTAAAATATTATCAATGTCAGCATCAGTCAAATAGTTGTTATCAACCAATGTCAATGTCAGTGCTGATCAGTCAATTTGGTCGGATAAACTAAATTGATATAAATACAAAATATTTAGGATTCAATTGATAAAGAAAATAAGTTTATGACTGAATTAACACAATTACAATGAATTTATGACTTTCTTTGTAATTCTCCTAGTTTTTATATGTAAATCACTCATATTATCGTACCAAAAGTAGATGATAAGAATGATTAACCATGTCGTGGAGCAGCATTCTTTTTGGGTCTTTGCTTGAATCGCTAGAAATTTACAACGGTCGAAAGTCTCCTGCTTTTGGAATGGTTTTGCATTCTTCTTTCATTCGCGTGGTCGACTTCTGGACATAAGCAGCTTCCCCTTGTTTGGAAATCCAACACCCAATTTTTCAAAAAGTATATCCATGTCGATTTCATATATCGCATTCTTCATCAGAAAAATGAACAATGTGTAGAATTGATCGGCCTATCTAAAGAATTGTCTAAATGAAGTTTTACAAAGAAAAAACTGATTCTCTTCTCATGCTAGATAAGAAGAAAGGAACTCAGCAGGAATACACGGAAGGTGCGTTTGGTAATGATTTTGTTCTTGAGAGCAAATTCTGATAAAAAAATTATTATTTTTTATTTTGTTCCCGAAAACTGATTATAAGTAAAAGAACGCGTTTGGTAACTGTACAAAATTTCTGATTCTGGAATAGAATTGCATTTGGTACCGTGTTCGTTGATTTTTTTCCAAATCAATTTATTTTAATTTTTAAATTATAAAATAATTTTATAATTTTATAATATTTTCCTTTTTTTTTTTTTTTTTTTTTCTTTTGTCTCTTATTCTAATTCTTCTTCAGGTCGGTCATTGGCCCTCGTCGGCTTGACCTCGCCGGCAGTTGGGCGAGGCTTGCCTGGCCACCGATGAGCTCGCCGGATCTTGTCCTAGCTTGGCGAGCTTGCCGGACCGATCGTCGATGACCGGCGGCGATGGCAGCGAACGGTGGCAGGTGGTGGCAACTGGCGGTGGGCGGTGACGGACGGCGACGGGTGACGGTCGTGGGATGGTAGTAGATGAAGAAGAAGAAAAGAGAAGAAGAAGAGTTATGATTCTCAATTTTCTTCCCGGAACAAGAATAAACTTTTTTTTTTATTCTTGATTTTCGTCCCAAACTGATTTTAGGAACAAATTTGTTCCTGGAACAAAAATTTTACCAAACGCGATTCTCGTCCTAAACTGATTCTAGGAACGAAAAATCAGAATCGGTCACTGTTTGGATGGTTACTAAATAGTGCCGGAGAGTTCTTCCATGCCCGGGCATGCAATTTGAGAATCTTTTTAGCCTTTTCTTTGGTCTTGCTCGTGCCCTCAACTTGGAGGCCTAGACACAACTTCGCAGCAACGCCTACTTGCAACATCTCATGCACGATGTTCGGCGTTGCTGAGAACTTGGAGATGGACAAGAGAATCCTGACACATCTCTCGCTCGCTGTCGCTGAAACCCTTAGTATCCTCTTCGACACGATGGCGATCCCCGCTCCGTGCTTCAACAACTCAGCTCTTCCCTCTGCGCATTGGCACGACACGTTCAAAAGTATAAGGATCATTTCGCTCTCCCTTTTGTCGTATGAATCGAGAAGAAGATCGATCAAGACTGGCACGGCACAGGCTTCCACAGCTTTGACACGGTTCTGACACATCCGGCAGACTCGGATAAGCAAATTTCAGTGCAGATTTCGTTGCCTTCAGCGAGACTTGATCACGCAAAAGGCGAACTACTTCGACGAACAATTCCATCCTCAAACTTGAGAGATGAATAATATCAGTAACTTCAAACGTTGACTTTAGCAACATGACTGCGTATGCCCTAGACTCACAGGTTCCGCTCCTCATGATTCGAGTCAACGAGTCGACAAACACTCCGCCGTTGCTTATGAGATTCTTAAGGCTGGCTTCAGAGAGTTGTAGGTATTATAGTACGGCCAGAGCCTCATCAAACGGTCCATTTGTGACCTCCAAACTGCCACAGTTGGACGCGGAGGTTTCATTTTTCACTAGTGCCGCCAAGAAGTCAGCGGCACCAGCGGCTTCAATGCAGCATCGATTAGTGGCGTTCTCTTTGGCAATCGACCGCAGTCTTTTGAGACACTTGATTCGCATCTCCGGAAACTTGGCCTCGCGGAGGAGCTTAGCAATCTGGGACTTGCTTATCGGAGGTCTCGGGGTCAGAATCATTTCGATGCCGTGTGCAGCATTGAGGGTGCATCACAACTGGATGAGACGCCGGAGCGTGAGGTTGGGCATCAATTCGCAGTTTGGAATCGCTTGCTTGGTCATGGGGCGTGTGCCTTTCTTGGTGGTGGATGTTGTGGAAAGCGAGTGATCGAACAATAAAATATATAGAAGTTGAAATATATCAAACACGAGATTTACGTGATTCGATCGTAAAAACCTAAATCAATAGAGAAAGTAGCAACAAATTCACTATAAATCAAGCGATATAACAGAGATTACACACTCGAATCACTATTTCCCAGGTCCCAATTGCACTCAATAACGCACGCGGTGCTTAGTTCTGAAAATTCATTGTGAAATAATCTCTCAATCTCACAAAAAAATTCATGAATCTTACCACAAGATTTCATGGCTACAAACACTAATTTTTCTTGGATGTAAATCACAAATAAACTTTGCCGCACAAGAAATACGAATATCCATTATCAAGCACCCAATGCCTATGGACGTCT
This sequence comes from Eucalyptus cladocalyx, assembly GCA_017140615.1. Lineage (NCBI taxonomy): Eukaryota > Viridiplantae > Streptophyta > Magnoliopsida > Myrtales > Myrtaceae > Eucalyptus > Eucalyptus cladocalyx. The sequence continues at coordinate 38,652,273 of CM029516.1, forward strand.
CTCACAGACAAAGAAACCACGGCACTTCGATCGACAACAGTGCTTGGATACTCTTGCAAAATCCCACTATCTCATATGTATATATACGTACGCCACCTGTGAATCCAACTGGGATTCGGTCAATCCAAGTTCAATTTTGGACTTTCCCGTTTCAGCCTGGCCGACTCCATCAAGGAGCAGATGTGCCTCAGTCCAAGATTTTAAATCTTGTCGACCAGCTTTAAATTTAAGAATATGACGTCAACTAGAAGATTAACTTGTGCATCCCTCTCTTTTTATTTCAATTTAATTTATTTTCAAAATTCAGCTTTTTGCTTCGAGTTTAAACTCGAGACATATTTTAACAATGGAAAACAACAACTTCTCAATGCTCTTGCGGTCATACGTTATATCGGGTGGGGACCGTGACAGGGTCCTTCATGAGCTGGGAAGAAATCAGGCATAAGAAGAACGAGGGAATTTCGACTTCCTCCATCTGAATCGAATCTCGATTGCGAAAGAGACGAGGGACTTTATAACCCCGAGAGAGAGAGAGACTTGAAAAGGGGAAAGGCCAGAGAAGAGCTCAAAAAATGCTTATGAATCCCTCCAAGAAGAAGAAGGGTTTGAACGATTTGATGGAGTTGGTTGAGTTCAGCTGGGTTTGAAGATGATTTGTGCGAGGGTTTTATATATGAAGTTGGGTGGATGAGAAATTTCAGAATTGAGAAGGTCAAAACACGGGTAAGTTCGAACAGGGCTCATGCGAAACACACACACCATGAACGAGAGAGAGAGAATCAAACGGAGTCGCCAGAATAACACGTGCTCTTTCCTCTCCAACCTTAACCTTCAGACTGTTCAGAGGAAATAGCACGTGTTATTCTGGCGACACCTTTTGACTCTCTCTCTCTCTCAAGATTAAGAGGAAGTCGACCTCCTCCCGTTTTGGTCCACTTTAAAAATTGCACGTTTCGGTGCCGACAATGTCAACTGGAGAGACATCGTCAATCTTAAATTGTAGTAATATTCATGGCTAATACGTGTTGCGACCTATCCTCGGAGGGAGGGAACGCGTTTAGGGATATTGCCTAAATGACGGACTTAAGGACCATGATTAGGTGTGGGCTATCCCAAATCCATACCTCGTGCGACATCGAGGTATTCTAAAGAATTTCGCAAAGATGAGTCACCACTAGCCTATTGAGGTCGGCTAGAAATCAAGCTACGCAACCAGAGAATCTAGGGTCAGGAACTTGATTACACTAATTGGTCCATTAGTGCCATTTCGGTACCTAATCTTGTTCATTTTAAAATAAAAGATTTTTATTAGGCAATTTAGATTGATTTTACTCACTAACATGTGAGGTAATCATACGGGTGTACAATCATTGAAATCACAATTAACAACCAAGGAAAGCGATTAAACAAATTGCATGAAAGAGCAAAAATTTAACGTCAAATAAAAGATAAATACTAATCCTAACTAAATTAAAGAGAAGCCAAATCAACATATCAATATTGTGCATTCAAAACGCATTTGTCCCTAAGGACAATTGAAACCTTAAGGTAAAGCCCTAAAGGCTTAATCAAACTTAGATATAATTCGAATCGAAAGATCTCCTATTTTTAGGAGAAAATTAATCCAAAGATTAATTTCAACCTTTTCAAGGAAATTTTTTTTTTTAGATTTTTCTTTTTCTTTTAAAAAAAAGGAATTTTCGAATTTTCCAAAAAAACTGGATTTTTGCAATTTTTTAATTTTTAATTTAAATTTAAAAAATCGAATTTTTAAATATTTTCTGGGTTTTTTAATTTTCGAAATATTTTTGAATTTTTATAATTTTTAGAAATTTTTGGTTTTTTCTTTTTTGAAATTTTTTTGATATATTTTTAATATTTAATATTATTATATTTGGGAAAACAAGTTTAGACCGGATAAACCCGATCCGACCTACTAGCCCGATCCGATGACCCGAACTTACTCTAAAAAAGACAAAACCTATTTTTTTTAATAAAAAACTTTTTTGCCTTTTTTTTAAAAAAATTAATAATATTTTTTAATTAAAATTTTTTATTTTTTTATTTTTGTCTTTTCCCTATTTTGTCTTTTCTACTGCCCTCCCCCTTTCGACGACTCCTCTGCACAAGCCAACATTTGCTTTCCTTTTCTCATTTTTTTTTACTTTTTGCTGCACTTTTACTCCTCTCGCTTTTTCTTTTGTTTTTTTTTCTTTTATTTTTTTTTCTCCTTTGGTCTTCTCCTCCGTGTGCTTTCTTCTTCTTCCCCGACGTCTTCATGAACCCCTTTCCATCCGACAATTTCCCCCACCAAACCAGTGCCAACGAACGTCATCTCTTGCGAAGGTTCACCGGTGTTTGGACCATCATGGCCCCTTGGTCATACCACTCGACCGACGGCGACCGCCGCCGACCACCTTTTCCGACGACCGATAACCTGTTCATCGGAACAAAGAAAACCCTCACTCTCCCGACGACGCATGATTATTTCACGAAGGCCACGCCAAAACACAATAACCATATGAACAAGAAACATGATTCAGCAGCTACATATGTAAGCAAGGATCGATTCTAAGCTAAAACAGGAACTGACTTTTCGGATATCTCTGAGGCATTTTGTCGAACAGTTGGAGTGCAGTACCAAATTTCAAGGTTTTTGACTCAATCGAGCCTTGAACGTGCCTTGGGGGTCTCGAACACAACATACAAGGAACATGGGAACGAAACGCAAGGGCGACGAGGGCCAGAGCTTGCGCGAGCCAGACGGCTGCGAGCTCCAGCCCGGTGCGCCTAAAATGGAACAAGGAGGAGCCGAACCTACCTGGTCAGCTCGAGGATGTCGCCGGGAAGGTCTTTGGAAAAGCACGTGCGTGACTGAACCGCTCACGGTTGCTCGTACCGCTCTCTCAGTTCGCTGGCTCTCTCCGCACAATCCAAGCTTCTCACCCTCGGCCTTTCTCTCTTTCCCTCTTTCCGTTTTTCTTTTTCGGTTTCTCTCTGTCTCTCCGTGCTCCCCCTGGCTCCTCCTTAGCTCTCTCAGTTTCTCATAGTTACAGAAGAAGGGAGTCAAGAAGCGGGATCTCGAGCACTTCTCTCGCTCTAGCTCTCACTCTCACTCTCCAGGACTTCTCTCGCCCAAGCTCTCTCTCCGTTCTATTCCTTCCTCCCTTTGTGGAGTTCTTCGTCTATTTTCTCTCGCTCCAACCCGTGTTTTCCGTCTTGCCCTCCTGTTTTTCTCCCTCTTTTTTTTTTACCGAGCTCTTCGAGATCAACGGTTGGTGTGTTTGGCTCTTCGAGATCAAACAGAATGGCCTCTCTCGTTTTCGTTTTTTTTTTTTTTTTTTTAATTACTTAATTTTTTTGCATTTTCTTTTGTTTTTGTTGTTTTTTTTTAGTGGCTAATTCCTAATCTTGTACACGATTAAATCTTAAATAAAATTGTAAAATTTAGGTATCAACAATACGTAGTAAGAAAAGGCACAAAAGTGCTATGAAATGATCTTATCGAACTTTCAGATGACAATTCGCTGCGAAGTCTTTTTCTCTCCCTCTCTTCTCTCACCATCATCTTCTTCAATCTTCAACCATACATTTCGGTGCCGACAATTTCAATTGGAGAGACATCGTCAATCTTAGATTGTAATAATATTCATGGCTAATACATCGTAAGAAAAGGCACGAAAGTGCTATGAAATGATCTTATCGAATGATGACAATTCGCCGTGAAGTCTTTTTCTCTCCCTCTCTTCTCTGGCCATCATCGTGTTCAATCTTCAACCATGTGGGGGTTCCCCTCTCTCTTATTGATTTTGTTTGAATTTTTTTGTTCTTTTTTGGTTTTTCTTCTCTATCAATTTAGATTGGAAGATCTCTTCTTTCAAACTAATTCTAGATGGGAGAGTTTGACTTCTCTCTAGACTTAGGAGTTTTCCTCTCCGAATTTCCCGATGGAAATCTGAGAGTTTGGTAATGTTTTTGGGGATTTGTCACGTTGTGTTATGCCCGTGTATGGGTTTTCTACCTTTAGTTTCAATGATGATCATAAGAGCTTTGGAGTCTTGCTGAACTACGAAAATTTGCTCTTCTAAATGTTAGATTTGTGTTTCTTCAATATGCTTTGGTTGTCTCTAAATGACGATGATATAGAGGAAACTAAACCTAGGCATAGTTAGTGGAGAAGAAATTTCCAGCAAGTGCTTATCATTAGTGATATGCGAGATGTGATGATTGGTTGTTGATTATTTTGATTGACTAATCCATTCTTATGAAACAAATACATCCTTCCCTAGTGGTGTTTTTTTTTTTTTTTGGTGACCCAGGGAATCCACCGCACGGCCGGCAGCCGGAGAGTAAACCCTGGAGAGGCACGCAAGAAACCACCACCCACGCACCCTGGGCAAGACATCACGCTTCCCTAGTGGTGTTTTGTCGATACCCCTTGTTTTCTAGATTTGGCTTTATTTGTATTTTGGGTTTTGCTCACCTTTGATTTGCTCTATTATGGAAATTTTTGTAATTCTCATGTGATTTTCTCTATCATGGTGCAAGAAGACCTAATTTTTTTTCTTGTTAAGGAACTATAAGAAAATGGTCTTGCTTCACTTTTCCGAATAACAATACATTTTAATTAAAAATATGAATTTCATAGATGATGAAAATTTGGGTTAGATAATCCTCATCAAATACTTGTCAAGAGATTGCATCATTTTTATTTTTTTTTATTTTTAATATCTGGACCGCTTTGTTTTTAATATAAAGTAACTTTAGGTTTGTGCGACAAATAATATTAAATAGATTAAGAATCATCAGGATTCTCCAAAGGGTATGATGCTTTTAATGTAATTGCTCTTCTATTCATCTTTTCTGTGCTTAGCTAATGCTCCATCGACTTGTCTCGGCTATTTATTAGACTTTGATCATAAAGTTGAATGGTGAAATAAAAATCATAACATATAATTCAATCTTTGGATCATCGGTCAATCATGATAACCGACTTAATTATGAATTCAGACGACCTCAATAGTTCAAGGCACGTTTAAAGAAATTTTAGTTTATAATGACCGCTGCTTGTACCAAGTGAACGATAATAATCGTAGTCAATGATCTCACGCGCTCGATGAAATGTGAACGTCCCCGTGTTCTCCCTGCAGAAAAGAAGAGACCCCACTTTCGATCCATTTGTGTGTGAAGAGAAAAGATGATCAAAAGCTGTTCAGGCAGGACGTTACAGCTGGGGTAGGACAGAGGGTCAGTGACCGAGACTGGAGTGAGAGGGAAAGTCGCAGAGTCGCAGGAGTCCAATCACGTGGTTTTAGGAACGGACAGCTTTCGAAGCGAGTCCGTGCCCGCCGTAAAGGACGTCAAACTTATCACAACCACGGCTTATGCTAATATTCTGAAAATCGACAAATTTTCTTTAATTTTTGTGTTCACACGATGCTACAAAATTCTAACGCGTGGTTAGACTCGTCAAGCAGATGGGCCGATCTAATCCCATTGAATCCGTTTTTAATAATCCATATCCAACCTAATATGTATATTTAAAATATTTTCATATTTAACCAAGTCTATGATAATTTATACTAAAAATAAGGCAAGAGTGCGAAGTGAATAGCCGTTAAATCAAGTTAGGGCAATGGATAAGATGTATTGAATTTAAGTAAGTTGTCAATTTGTTTATAATCCATTTAACATAAATATTATGTTTAAATCCATTTATAACCTATTTTCTTAATATAACTAATCAATTTATGCATATTATGAAGAAATTGGTCAATACTCCATTTTGACGTATCCAAGTCTAATAACCATCCAAGATGAAACCGCTGTTATTGTTTAATTTTTCTGCCTTTTTTTTTTTTTTTTGGTCTTTTAGCTGTATTTGGTATTTATTTTCTTCTTCTTTCTTCTACTCAACGGCCATAAAAGATGAGGCGAAGGAAAAGTTTGTGCGTGGCGGGGACCATGCATGACGCTTGCGCATCCATCAACCGCAACGCCGCTGCCACAAAGCGTTCAAGGATAAATTCTATCTCATCGTTCACAGGATCTTTACAGAAAAAATTATCGGAAAAATCCTAAACCTATGTTACAATTATACCAATTCAGTTTCAAATTTATTTTCTTAACCGATTGAGTTATATTCTTTTTACAATCGTGTCAATTCAATCTATCCGTCCAAATTTGACCGGTCGGCGCTAACATTTCTATCGATGCTAACGTGAACAGTTTTTTAATAATATTATTTTTTTTCTTTTTTCCTCATTCCTCCTTCTTCCTCTACCTAGTCACAGGATTGAGGTCACCTTGCCAACCAATGGCAAGGCTCACCTCACCTCTCCATTGCTGGGCGAGGCCAACCTAACCCCCCTGGCGAGCCTCACTGTCGCTAGGTGAGGTCAGCCTCACCTATGGATAGGCTAGCTCGCCCACTCCTAGTAATGGCAAGGCCGAGCTTGCTAAACCACTAGCGAGATTGCTAGTGGATGGGTGAGCTTGCCATTGCCTAGCGATGGCAAGGCAATATTCGCCATTGGCCAACGAGGTCACCTTAGTTTGACAACGGGCCAGAGGAGGAAGGAGAAAAAATTAAAATAAATAAATAATTTTTTTGAAAATATAAAATATTATTAAAAATGTGTCCACGTTAGCATCATCAAACAACCGGCACCAATCAATGTCCACGTTAGCACTGACAGGTCAAATTTAATCGGATAGACTGAATTCGCATACTTGTAAAAGGTTTAAGATTCACTTGGCCAAGAAAATAAGTTTATGATTGAATTAACATAATTACAATAGGTTTAAGACTTTTTTGGCAATTCTCCAATTTTGATATGTAAATCACTCATACAATCGTATGAAAAGTAGATGACAAGAATGATTAACCATGTCGTGAAAAGCATTCTTTTTTGGTTTTTTCTTAAATCGCTAGAAATTTACAAGAGTCGAAAGTCTCCTGCTTTTGAAATGGATTTGCGTTCTTTCATTCGCATGGTCGATTTTTGGACATAATCAGCTTTCCATTGTTTGGAAATCCGACACCCAATTTATCAAGAAATATATCCATGTCGATTTCATATATCATCGTTACTTTCATCAGTAAAATGAACACTGTGTACAAATGATTGACCTATCTAAAGAACTGTCTAAATAAAGTTTTACAAAGGAAAAGCTGATTCTCTTCTCATGCTAGATAAGAAGAAAGGAACTCAGCAGGAATACACGGAGAGTTCTTCCATGCCCGAGCATGCAATTTGAGAATCTCTTTCGCCTTTTCTCCGGTCTTGCTCGTGCCCTCAACTTGGAGGACTAGACACAACTTCCCAGCAACGCCTACTTGCAACATCTCTTGCACGATGCTCGGCGTCGCTGAGAACTTGGAGATGGACAAGAGAATCCTGACACATCTCTCGCTCGCTGTTGCCGAAACCCTTAGTATTTTCTTCGACACGATGGCGATCCCCATTTCGTGCTCCAACAACTCGGCTCTTCCCTCTGCGCATCGGCACAGCTCGTCCAAAAGTATAAGGATCACTTCGCTCTGCCTTCTGTCGCATGAATCAAGAAGAAGATCGATCAAGACCGGCACGGCACAGGCTTCCACAGCTTTGACACGGTTCTGACCCACCCGGCAGGCTCGGATAAGCAATTTCAGTGCAGATTTCGTTGCCTTCAGCGAGACTTGATCACGCAAAAGGCGAACTACTTCGACGAACAATTCCATCCTCAAACTTGAGAGATGAATAATATCAGCAACTTCAAACATCGACTTTAGCAACATGACTGCGTATACCCTAGACTCACAGGTTCCGCTCTGCATGATTCGAGTCAACGAGTCCACAAACACTCCGCCGTCGCTTATGAGATTCTTAAGGCTGGCTTCAGAGAGTTGTAGGTGAAAAAGTACGGCCATAGCCTCATCAAGCGGTCTACTTGTGACCTCTAAACTGCCACAGTTGAACGCGGAGGTCTCATTTTTCAGTAGTGCCGCCAAGAAGTCAGCGGCACCAGCGGCTTCCATGCAGCATCGATTAGTGGCGTTCTCGGTGGCAATCAACCGCAGTCTTTTGAGACACTTGTTTCGCATCTCCGGGGACTTGGCCTCACGGAGGAGCTTAGCAATCTGGGACTTGCTTATTGGAGGTCTCGGGGTCGGAATTCTTTCGATGCCGTGCGCAGCATTGAGGGTGCACCACGACTGGATGAGCCGCCGGAGCGTGTGGTTGGGCGTCAATTCGCAGTCTGGAATCGCTTGCTTGGTCACGGGGCACGTGCCTTTCTTGGTGGAGAACAACCACTTCTCGATGCTCTCGCGGTCGTACGTTATACCGGTGGGCACCGCGACGGGGTCCTTCATGAGCTGGAGAGAAATCGGGCATACGAAGAACGAGGGAATTTCGACTTCCTCCATCTGTATTGAGGGAGAGAGAGAGAGAGAGAGAGAGACTTGAAAAGGGCAAAGGCAGAGGAAGAGCTCAAGAAATGCTTATGAATCCCTCCAAGAAGAAGCAGGGTTTGAACGGTTTGATGGAGTTGGCTGAGTTCAGCTGGGTTTGAAGATGATTTGTGCGGGTTTTGAGGGTTTTATATATGAGCTTGGGTGGATGAGAAATTTCAGAAGTGAGAAGGTCAAAACACGGATAAGTTCGAACCTGGCTCACGCGAGACACGCGCACCATGAAGGAGGGGGAGAAGGGAGGGATAGTCAAAAGAAGTCGCCAAAATAACACGTGCTTTTTCCTCGGAATAGAATAGTCTGAAGCTTCAATACCCAAAAAAAAAAAAAGTCCTCTAAAGACTGGCGAAGGAGGAATGAAAGAGCACGTGTTATTCTGGCGACACCTTTTGACTCTCTCTCTCTCTCTCTCTCTCTAAAACATCGTCAGTCTTAAATTGGAATATTCATGGCTGTACGTAGCTGGAAAAGGTATGCAGGTGCGATCAAACAACCTTCTCAAAGTTCCAGGATAAACCAAGTTGGAATATAGAATAAAGAATTGAATTGTCTTGCTCTTTAGTTGTAGAAATTATTCCTGATTTGTCATGCTGTGCAACGCTGCCATACTAATGATAAAATATCCCAATAATGTCACGTGCTATCTACCCGTCGATCATTTCTGAACTAGGTCACATGATTTTGAACGTCATTGTTTTTTATTTAAAATGACCGTTGACCGTCATTGTTAATCTCTTAGTTTTCAAAAAAATTTCCTTAATTCTAGATATTAGCTCTCATATCCCGTTAGAAAGTTAAAAAAAAAAAAAAACTCATGTCTATAGATGAAGAGAGACCATATATATATAAAGCATATAAACACTATAATCAAGCAAAAATAACTTTACATTTGTGCAGACAAGTAAGATTTAAATGAGCTAAGAAACCACTGAATATTTCGTGGAAATGACACGTAAATTTGAATGAATTTGTTCATCATTCATTTTTTTTCCGCGTCCTCAGCCAAAGTTCCATCCACATGTTCAACTATTTAACAGGACTCAAACTTTATAAGTTAGACGACAAATGATGGAAATTCGTAATTAAAGAATCTTTAAACCGCTTGTACAATATAAAATGACCGACTTAAATATACATTTATAAGATGCTACTGTTAACAAAAATATAATTTACAATGACAATCATAGTCAACGAATAATATAAGGTGCTCATAAAAATGTGAACACCCCATCTTCCCTCCGCTATAAAGAAGACACCCCTTTCGATCCATTTAAGTGGGAAAAATTACTAAAATAGTCTTCAATGTATTGTGATTTTTTCAATTCAATCATAAACCTCATCTTTTTTTTTTTTTCTAATTCAATTCTAAATCTTTTACATCTGTGTCAATTCAATCCATTTGCCCAATTTTGGTTAGCTAGTGTTAACATGGACACTGGCCAAAGCTAATGTGTTAATTTTTTAATACATTTTTTTTATTTTTTTTTTTTTTTTTCTTCTTCCTCCGGTAGGTCCTGCTACAGGTAAAGGCTAAGGTCAACAAGGTTGACCTCACCTACCATTACGGTGGCGAGGTCAACCTTATTGACCACTAGGGTGGCAAGAACAAGCCTTGTCTAGCGCCGTGATGGCAAGGGCAAGAGTGAGCCTCGCCGTCGCTGGGTGAGGTCAAGCTCACCCTCCGGAAACTTAGAGGAGCTCGACCTCACCCTTGCCACCCCAGTGGCTGCCAAGGTTGACCTTGCTCGCCTTAGCCTATGGCCAATTGCCAAAGGAAGAAGAAAAGAGAAAACAAAAAAAGAAAAATTTGACACATCAACGTTGACTAGATAACTGGCATCGCTGACATACACGTTAGGGTCGACAGGTCAAAGTTTATTGCATAGATTGAATTAGTGTAAATGCAAAAGATTTAATACTAAATTGAAAAAATTATGATAGGTTTATAACTATTTTGGTAATTTATGTTGAGAAAAACTCCCTTGATTAATGTTGATGATTAACAAAAATTTCTTTGATCGTTTTTTGATTCTGATAGTAAGTTCCAAATAGAAACTCCGATGAGCATTATTTGACGTTACTCATTAAATTCAGAAAATCAAACTCTAAGTTATAAAGAAATTCATATCCTTAATATTTGATACTTGAGGATATTGATTGGGAAAAATTATCTTTGTGCAATAGCTAGAAATTGTTGTGCGGAAGAACACCCTAACTAGATGAGAAAGAAAACAAGAATAATCAAGAACACGGAGATTTACGTGGTTCGGTGAAAAAATCCACCTACATCCACGGGAGAGAGAGAGAGAGAGAGACGATTTCTTATTTGAGCGTATGTCAAGAATATAAGGTACAATGCTGAAATAAATAGATTTTTAGATCCCCACTTTCCTAAACCTAGTAGGAAAGGAATTCCACCATAAAGATATTATAAAATTTGAAACCCAAATCTAGGAAATATATTAGGAAACAAATAGTTCAAAATCTTCAAGCCTTCATAGATTTCCCGATTGAATTATGTGGAATTCAAGACAACATCAGCAAATCTCCACCTTTGGCTTGAATAAACCACAAGCCTCCACTTGAACCAAGAAAACAAATATATCTCTCCCTCCACCGTACCTTCGCAAAGGTACGTCCACACCTGGATCGATGCGGCCTCCATCAACTTCAATGATAAGTGAGAGATATCAAGTCCCTGCAGGACTTGAACTTCTCTGTAGTAACCATCTTCATGAGCATATCTACGGGATTATCTTTAGTATGGATTTTCTTCAAAGCAATGCTACCATTCTCCACAAATTCTCGAATTTTGTGGTACTGAACTTCAATGTGTTTCCTTCTGGAATGAAACACTTGATTATTCGCAAGACATATTGCGCTCTGGCTATCGCAATATAATGTAGCACTTTCTTGCTTTATACCCAACTCTGTGACCAAACCAGTCGGCCATATTCCCTCCTTTGCAGCCTCAGTTACTGCCATATACTCAGCTTCGGTTGTAGACAGTGCTACAATAGGTTGAAGCATTGCCTTCCACGAAATAGCTCCACCACCAAGGGTAAAGACATATCTTGTGATGGACCTTCGCTTGTCCAAATCACCAGCGAAGTCTAAATCAACATAACCTGCTAAATTGATCGATCCTCCCTTAGAACTGAACATTAAACCCATTCCAGCCGTTCTAGCCAAATAACGAAAGATCCACTTAACAGCTTCCCAATGCTCCTTACCCAGATTGCTCATGTATCGATTGACGAGACTCATCGCATGAGCCAAATCCGGTCTGCTACAAACCATAGCATACATGAGGCTCCCTACTGCACTAGCATAGGGTACTCGAGACATCTTTACAACTTCCTCATGTGAAACAATGCATTATTTCTCAAATAATTTGAAGTGATTTGCTAATGGTGTACTAACTGGTTTAGCTTTACCCATGTTGAACCGCTCCAAGACCTTCTCAACATACTTCTTTTGATTCACCCAAAGCTTACTTGCATGTCTATCTCGAAAGATTTCCATGCCAAGGATCCTCTTTGCAGCACCAAGATCATTCATATCAAACTCACTACTTAACTGAGACTTTAGGGAATTAATGTCTCTCATTTTTCTTGCAGCAATTAACATGTCATCAACATAGAGCATCAACAGAATAAGCGACTTATCATCCAAAACTTTGTAGTAGACACAAGAATCATGCACACTCCTCATGTAGCCAATACAAAGCATAAAAGAATCAAACATTTTATTCCATTGCCTCGGAGATTGCTTCAAACCGTAAAGTGATCTCTTGAGCAAACAAATATGATCCTCTTTCCCTTCCACCTTGAAGCCTTCGGGCTGCTCCATATAGATTTTCTCCTCCAAGTCACCATGAAGGAATGCCGTCTTCACATCTAGCTACTCAAGCTCCAAGTCATACATGGCTACCATAGCTAGTAAAACACGAATTGATGTGTGTTTTACAATAGAGGAAAATATCTCGTCGTAATCAATCCCCTCCTTCTATGCATAGCCCTTAGCAACAAGTCGGGCCTTGTATCTCTCTTGCTCTTTCTCCATTGCTGCTTCCTTTCTTTGAAGAACCCATTTGCAACCAATGACATTCCGATCATTGGGCTTCTTCACAAGTTCCCATGTCTCATTCTTTTGTAACGACTCCATCTCCTCCATCATTGCAGTTATCCACTTTTCTTTGTGATCACTTTTCAAAGCTTCATGGTAGGAGCTTGGATCTCCAGAGCCTACGGTAAGAGCATAAGCAACCATATCCTCAAAACCGTACCTCTCCGGTGCTTTGGGAGTGCGCCTTCCTCGACCTGTCACAATGGTACAAGGAACTTCTACCGTTTCTTTGACTTCCGGAGCTTCATCGGATGACCTGCCATTCTCTACACATTCTCTGGTTTCAAGCTCCACCTTAACGATAGATTTATCACTCTCCTCTTTAGCAGCCGCTTGTGGCACGCAGCTTGACTTCAACATTGCAGATTCATCGAATATAACATCCCTACTCATCAAAACTTTCTTCTCACTTGGATCCCATAATTTGTAGCCTTTCACTCCTTTCTCGTAACTGAGAAATATGCATTGTTTTGATTTTGGATCCAACTTCGAGCGTTTCGAGCTCTGCACATGTACAAAAGCAGGACAACCGAATATTCTTAAATTAGAATAATCGACAATTTTATCAGTCCATACCTCTTCGGAAATTTTGCATTTAATTGCAATTGATGGAGACCGATTCACAAGATAACATGCCATGTAGACAGCTTCTGCCCAAAACTCCTTGCTCAGTCCCGCATGTAGCCTCATGCTGCAAGCTCTCTCTAATAAGATCCGGTTCATCCTTTCCACTACGCCATTCTGTTGGGACGTATATGGAATTGTGAAGTGATGTTTAATCCCTTCATTCTTGCAAAGCTCCATGAATGGTGTCGATTTGTACTCTCCTCCATTGTTCGATCTCAAGCACTTAACCTTCTTCCCCGTTGAAGTCTCAACTTCAGCTTTCCATTCTTTAAACTTTTCAAAGACTTCACTTTTGTGTCGCATGAAGTAGACCCAAACTTTGTGAGAGAAATCGTCAATGAATGTCACGAAGTATTCCTTCCCTCCTTTTGATTTTACCGGTGAAGGACCCCATACATCCGTGTGTACATACTCAAGCACGCCCTTGCTTGCATGAGTTGCAGCATTGAACCGAACTCTGCATTGTTTTCCAAACACACAAAATTTGCAGAAATCTAATTTGCATGTTTTTATACCTTTGAGTGCATTCCTCTTGTGAAGCTCCATCAATCCTCTTTCTCCCATATGCCCGAGACGCATATGCCATAGATAGGTGTTATCTATCTCCATGCTAGCATCCGTGGACACAATGCTCCACCTTGCACTTTGGTTCCTATAAGTCGATATAAGTTCCTGTGCCTCTGTCCCTTAAGAACAACCAGAGCTCCCTTAATCACCTTCAAGACTCCACCTTGAGCCATGTACTTGCATCCATTGGATTCAAGTGCTCCCAATGAGATCAAATTCTTCCTTAGACCTAGAACACGACGTACATCTGCCAAGGTTCTAATCATGCCATCAAACATCTTGATTTTCACGGTTCTAACACCCACAGTCTTGCACGAAGTATCATTCTCCATGAGAACTGAATCACCATCATATGCCTTGTACTCATCGAAGGCTTCTCGATGAGGACACGTGTGAAAAGAGCATCCGGAGTCCATGATCCACGAATCTTCAAAGGTGTCCTTCCCTGACGATATGGACAAGACGTCCCCATTGTTGGTCTCAATGTTGTTGGCTACACTTGCTCATCCGAGCTCTTCTTCTTTTTTTCGTTCTTATTTGGACAGAATCTTTTGGTATGCCCTTCCTGATTACACTCGTAGCATCTTCCTTTGAACCTTCCCTTGGATTTTGATTGACCCCTACTGCTCGATCCTTGATCCGTTGATCTTCCTCTTCCTTGATTGCTTTTCTCCTTTGCAAAGAGTCCCTCTCCCGAAGATTTTGAACTACTTGCCCTTTTCCAGGTGTCGTTTGAAATTAGGGTAGCAGTCACCTCTCCGATCTCCAAGGTTTCCTTGCCATAAAGGAGTGTAGTCACCAAGTGGTCAAACAAATCCGGCAACGATGCCAGTAGTAGAAGCGCTATGTCTTCATCCTCAAACTTTACCTCCAAGCTTGTAAGTTCACTAAGCATCTTATTGAACACATTGAGGTGTTCCAACAGATCTCCTCCTTCACTCATCTGAAGTTAATACAATCTCTTCTTCAAGAACAATTTGTTCATAAGAGATTTCGTCATGTAAATGCTTTTGAGTTTGAGCCATACCTCCGGAGCAGATTCGATTTCTGCTATATATTGAAGGGCCTCATCTGATAGGTTCAATCGGATTGTGCTACACGCCCTCTCCTCCATGTCGGCCCAATCATCATCAGTGATGGTGTTCGGCTTGTTTGATCTTCCCAGAAGAACCTTTGATAAACCTTGTTGAATCAACAAATCCTTCATCCTTCTCCGCCATAGTGTAACACTATTCTTCCCAGCAAATCGTTCAATATCAAATCGAATGATTGAACCTTTTCCAGCCATCTAGTTAGAAGTCGCAATACGGGAACATAGAACCTGGATTGCTCTAATACCAATTATTGTGCGGAAGAACACCCTAACTAGATGAGAAAGAAAACAAGAATAATCAAGAACACGGAGATTTACATGGTTCGGCGAAAATCCACCTACGTCCATGGGAGAGAGAGAGAGACGATTTATTATTTGAGCATATGTCAAGAGTACAAGGTACAATGCTGAAATAAATAGATCTTTAGATCCCCACTTTCCTAAACCTAGTAGGAAAGTAATTCCACCATAAAGATATTATCAAATTTGAAACCCAAATCTAGGAAATATATTAGGAAACAAATAGTTCAAAATCTTCAAGCCTTCCTAGATTTCCCGATTGAATTATGTGGAATTAAAGACAACATCAGTAGAAATTTGGTGGATTCCTCACTAAAATTAAAAGATCTATCCAAGAAAGAAAGTATATCAAATCCAATCTCTCAAGTTGGAATATAGCAAGTCTTGGATAAATCAATCTACAAAAGACGAAATATTATTTTCAAGTGAAGCACTTTTCTTATGGAAACTCTATATGTTGTATGGGTTGCAAAATCAACAAGAAACTTCAATCTTAGCAACTTGCAATCAGATTTTCTAACAAAGTTTAAGTTTAATAGGTAGATTGATTGAGCAATCCTCTAAGAAAATGTCTAACAGTCAACTTGGATAATGAGGATTATATAAGAAGGTCAAGATGCTGAAAAGGAATAAGAAGTTGAAATTATGAAGTTTATAATTCCTAAGTCTTGAATGATCTTCAATCTTATTCTTTCATTTATGTGAGCTATATTGTATAATCTTTTAGAGATTGGGAATGTGTGGGGGTTTGTTCACATGAGCTTGAATACTCATTATTCAGATTTTGATTTTGATAGATTTTGACAGATTTATTTAGCCAGACCACCATAATTGTTTGTATGTAATTTTCGATCTCTTACTTTCTTTATTTTACTTGTGAAAGAGTTAATTACGTTACTTGTTGATGTCATATTTTGGCAATATTTGTTTTAAATTCTTGAATTTTCGCAATATCATAAATTCGCCCCTTATTAGGCGATCCATCTAGACCTAACAATTGCCTTCATTCAAGTGCGAAGAGAGAAAAAGATCAAAAGTTGTTCAGACAAGACGTCATAGCTGAGGTAGGATAGAGGGCTTAGCGACTGAGACTGGAGTGACAGAGATAGTCGTGGAAGTCAAATCACATGATTTTAGGAAGGGGCGGTATTCGAAATCTGTCAGTGCCCACCGTAAAGGACGTCAAACTTACTACAATCTCATCTTATTTTTTATTCTGAAAATCGAGAGATTTTCTTTAATTTAAACGTTCAACACGACGCTACAAAATCCTAACAATCGTGTAATAACTATCTAAAATGGAAAACACGTCAGAGCAGCTGGTATTGTTTAACTTTTTGCTCCTTTTATTTTTTGTCTTTTTGCTGTATTTGGTATTTATTTTCTTCTACTGTCTTCGACTCTACGGCCATGGAAGAAGAGAAGGCAAAGGAAAAGTTTGGGCATGGCCCCCGCCATGCGTGACGCTTGCGCATCCGTCAACCGTGGCGGCGCAGCCACAAAGCGTTCAAGGAGAACTTCTATCTCACCGTACATAGGGTTTTGATGTGTTAAATCACTCATATTAATGTACCTAAGATAGATTATAAGAATGATTAATCATATCGTGGAACATCATTCATTTTTTATTTGTTCATGGATCGCTAAAAATTTACAACATCTCAAAGGTGAACCATCATGGGATGACTATAGATTACTTAGTAAAATGCTAAGAATTGGCTCTTCCAAATTCTGTTGATCTTAACTTATAACTCAATTTGAGATACAATTAATATGAGTTATGGGTGGATTAAACACTTTAGTAAAATGACTTTACCAAAAAAAAAAACACTTCAGTAAGATGTGAGTATATTTTATTTTTTGCGAAAATTCTATGAATTTGGAGGTTGATTACCATAATATGGTGCTTTTTTCTTTTATTCAAAAATGTTTTACATCAAGTCTTTATCTGTTTTTATTTTATGTCACTAACATATGAGGGGTGATCATACGGATGCACAAATAATTAAGTAATATTCAATAACCAAAACAGTAAATAAATTACTGAAAAGATTTAAAAACCTGGAATACATGAGCAACCAGAAATGGATCTCTATTTGTCACCCATCGAGACAAGGGATTCCGCGAACTTAGACTTAGGAAACAAACATCCAATGATGAATACATTTTTATTCATGAAAATGTTGATGAAAATGACTAATACATTATCTAAGCTATGTGGTAATCCAGGTGCAATGTCAATTGATTGCTTTTGGGCTTTCTTGTTTATGAAATGAACTCCCTAAATGCAACAAGGACATGACTCCATTAATGCACCTAATCTAATATGCGTCGATGATCTAACATAAAGTCCTAATGTCATGTATGCTATGCTATAATGTATAAACTATATGAAATGCTATTGAATTAATTATTAAAGATAATGACATGATGCATCGTAAATGCTATGACATGAGATAAAATTAATCATGGACTAATCCTATTGTGCAAGTTATAATAAACACACTTTTTTCTTTTTTTCTTTTTTATTTTTACGAAACGGCAGATTAAATCTTAGGACCCTCTATGCGACCTAATGAACTAGCCACATATATTGAACTATACATAATGCGAATGATGCATGTAATGCAATTAATAATATATATATATATATCATTTTCTAAATGATGTATATTATAAAATATGAGACGAATTAAAGCTAAGTCTTCATGCAATCTAGATTGAACCCTAATGAGATTTTTTGTATTATATTGTTATAAAAGCTATGCATTTTAGATTAACATGCATTGTCCTAAGTACGTAAACCCTAAAATATGAGTTATGGATGCGCCCTAAACTCTAAAGATACTCACGAAATACATGTTATGGTTGGAAATAATCACATGACTGATAACTTGCTAAAGCGAATCAACCATAGCAAGCCACACAAAACAATATTGGGGGTTCGGCCTCAGTGCCTAAAGGTCCGAAAGACAAATGTCTTGGTTGCATCAGATTACAATAACCTAAGGTTCTATCAACTAATAACATGCAATTAAACCAGACATTGGAACTAACTATCCACAATACTTGAGCAAACCTCATCCTTATCTTGATCAGAGTTAACCTAAGGCATAAAGACCAGAGCAACGAAATGCGAATGGTACGGCCATCGGGCTTAGTGAACCACCAACGAGAAGAGACGCGGCCAAGAAGGAACAGCAGCGACGAAGAGTGATTGCAATGAAGAACGACGGAGCTTGTCAAGGACACTCCAGCATGGCTTGAGCAGCAACGGTGGAGGGACAAGACACGCCAGCGGGAATGGTACTGTCAGTGGTGCTATGATTCGCTGGGAACTGGCCTGGAGACGTGAGAACTGAAGACTGCTTTCCTAGTTAGTCGCGGAGAAAACCGACGAGATCCAGTGCTCGTCGGAGGTGAGAGTGGATCAAGCGCGACCTGAATCCACTAGGACTGATGGGAACTCCTCTGGCTTGCTGGCGTCGCCTGGAGATTCATTCTAACGAAAGAATCCTTCTCTGCTTTGCTCCTTGCAGCCGAAAGTCGTGTCTTGTGACCAAATCCTTTTTGCCATCTCGCTGCCTAACTTTTATTCAAAACAAGAGGCAATTTTTCCTCTTTCCTTCTTCGTTATGGCCGTAAATCACTACCACATCAATGGGAGATATTATTTTTCGTTCATTTCTTGACTCGCCTGATTCGTTTCCCATTTTCGCAAGTTTCTTTCCTTGGACTACGCACAACGACCCTCTTCTTGTGATGCAAAAATGTTGATGCTAAATGGGAGAAATGCCCGAACATGACTGGCGAAATTTAAGTACCAACGGCTCACAAAAGTTATTACATAGGCAGCCCTCCCTTGTTTGGAAAACCCGACACCCAATTCATCAAGAAGTATATCCATGTCAATCTCATGTATCGAATTCTTCATCAGTAAAATGAACAATGTGTACAATTGACTATTTAAAGAACTATCCAAATGAAGTTTTACAAAGGAAAAGCTGATTCTCTTCTCATGCTGGATAAAAAGAAAGGAACTCAGCAGGAATACATGGAGAGCTCTTCCATGCACGGGCATGCAATTTGAGAATCTCTTTCGCCTTTTCCTTGGTCTTGCTTGTGCCCTCAACTTGGAGGACTAGACACAACTTCGCAGCAACGCCTACTTGCAACATCTCTTGGACGATGCTCGGTGTCGCCGAGAACTTGGAGATGGACAAGAGAATCCTGACACCTCTCTCGCTCGCTGTCTCTGAAACCCTTAGTATTTTCTTTGACACGATGGTGATCCCCGCTCCGTGCTCCAACAATTCGGCTCTTCCCTCTGCGCATTGGCACAGCACGTCCAAAAGCATAAGGATCATTTCGCTCTGCCATTTGTTGCGTGAATCCTGAAGAAGATCGATCAAGACTGGCACGGCGCTGGCTTCCACGGCTTTGACTCGGTTCCTACCCATCTGGCAGGCTCGGATAAGCAGTTTCAACGCAGATTTCGTTGCCTTCTGCGAGACTTGATCGCGCAAAAGTCGAACTACTTCGACAAAAAATTCCATCCTCAAACTTGAGAGTTGAATAATATCAGCAACTTCAAACATCGACTTTAGCAACATGACTGCGTATGCCCTAGACTCACAGGTTCCGCTCTGCATGATTCGAGTCAACGAGTCCACAAACACTCCGCCGTCGCTTATGAGATTCTTAAGGCTGGCTTCCGAGAGTTGTAGGTGATATAGTAAGGCCAGAGCCTCATCAAGCGGTCTACTTGTGACCTCTAAACTGCCACAATTGGACGCGGAGGTTTCATTTTTCACTAGTGCTGCCAAGAAGTCGGCGGCACCAGCTGCTTCCATGCAGCATCGATTAGTGGCGTTCTCGGTGGCAATCGACCGTAGTCTTTTGAGACACTTGTTTTGCATCTCCGGGGACTTGGCCTCACGGAGGAGCTTAGCAATCTGGGACTTGCTTATCGGAGATCTTGGGGTCGGAATCCTTTCAATGCCGTGCGCAGCATTGAGGGTGCACCATGACTGGATGAGCCGCCGGAGCGTGTGGTTAGGCGTCAATTCGCAGTATGGAATCGCTTGCTTCGTCACGGGGCACGTGCTTTTCTTGACGGAGAAAAACCACTTCTCGATGCTCTCGCGGTCGTACGTTATCCCAGTCGGCACCGTGACGGGGTCCTTCATTAGCTGGAGAGAAATCGGGCATACGAAGAACGAGGGAATTTCGACTTCCTCCATCTGTATTGAACCTAGATCGCGGAAGAGACGAAGAACTTTTACTTTCGCGAGAGAGAGAGAGAGAGAGAGAGAGAGAGACACTTGAGAAGGGCGAAGGCCGAAGAAGAGCTCGAGAAATGCTTATGAATCCCTCCAAGAAGAAGAATGGTTTGAACGATTTGATGGAGTTGGTTGAGTTCAGCTGGGTTGGAAGATGATTTGTGCGGGTTTTGAGTGTTTTATATATGAAGTTGGGAGGACGAGAGATTCAGAAGCAAGAAGGTCAAAACACGGATAAGTTCGAACAGGGCTCACGCGAAACTCACACACCATGAACGAGAGGGAGAGAGTCAAAAGGAGTCGCCAAAAATAGCACGTGATCTTTCCTTGGAATAGAATGGTCTGAAGCTTTGGTTAAGGTTGAATAAAGACTGGTTGGCGACAGCACGTGATCTTTCCTTGGAATAGAATAGTCTGAAGCTTTGGTTAAGGTTGGATAAAGACTGGTGAAGGAGGAAGGAAAGAGCACGTGCTATTTTGGCGACTCCGTTCCAGTCCACTCTAAATTGCACGTTACGGTGCCGACAAAGTCAACTAGAGAAACATCATCAATCTTAAATTGTACCATTCATGGTTATACGTTGCAAGAAAAGGCTTAAGAGTGCGATCAAATGATCTTCTCAAACCTCCAGGATAAATCAAGTTGGAATGAAGAATTGAATTGTCTTGCCCTTTGATTGTAGGAAATGATTCTTGATTTGTCATGCAATGCAACGCAGTGTTGACATACTAATAACAAATTAACTGTGATTAATTTGTATGTTACATGTTATCTACCTGCCGATTTTGTGAGAACTAGGTCATGCGATTATGACAATCGTTGTTAAATTATTAGATTTGCCTAGAGTGTAATACTATCGACCTTATGCAACGTATATACTAGCCTAGTGATTGACTTGGGTGGACCAAGTAAAGAAGTGAAATCATTGTGCAAGAAAACCTAATTTTTTATCTCTTGTTTTTGGTATAAGGTAAAAAAAATGGCCTTGCTCCACTTTTCCAGGTACTAATATATTGTTAGTTAAAAATTATCAATTTCATGAATGGGTAAACTAAGCCTCGTTAAAAACTTGTCCAAATATCGCATCATCCTTTTGTTTTACAAAGTGGTGAGCTTATAAGCGGATAGAGATCACATGTACAACCATCATACCCAGTTAAAAAGTTCAACCCAAAAACTCATGCAAATAAGTGGAAGGAAGGAGACTGTGTATATAAAAAGGATATAAATTCCATAATCAAACGATATGTGATATATTTCAACAAAAAACAACTTTAGGTTTGTGCGACAAGTAAGATTTAAATAAATTAAGAATCACAAAGAACCCTCGAAAGGGCACGTAAATTTGAATGTGTTTTTGTTCATTATTAATTTTTTTCCACAATTATTAAAAATTCCATCCACGCATTCAATTGTTTATTTGGACTTTGGACTTTATCTCAACAAAAAGAAAATAAATTGGACTTTGGACTTTATAAGTTGGATGACAAACAATGGAAATTTATAATTAATGAATCTTAAGCCACTTATACATTAAAAAAATAAACCACTTAATTTATAAGATCCCACTATCAACAAAAATATAATTTACAGTGTCTATCATAGTCAATGAATAATTTAAGGTGCTCATGGAAATGTGAACGTCACATCTCCTCCCTGCAATAAGACGCCCCCCCCTTTTCTTTCGATCTATTCATATTTGAAGAGAAAACAAGATCAAAAGCTGTTTAGACAAGACCTCATAGCTGAGGTAGGACAGAGGATTATGGCACATTTGATAACGTTGCTACTCTTGGGAACAATCTCTTTTCAGAAAATATTTTTTTTTTCTATTTATGTTCTTAAAAATAGTTTTTGAGTCCTGACCTAGTCACCGCGAGTTCAGCCTCGCCCACCCAAGGGACACCGACCTCACGGTGGTCAAGTGAGGTCGAGCCTTGCTCAGACACCGACGAGGCTCGACCTTGCCTAGCCATCGCAAGGTCAGCCTCACCAACCCAGGCGACATTGACCTTGTGGGTCGGGTGAAGCTTCGCCTCACCCAAATCTGGCGACGGCACCACGGGTGACATCGACCTTGCGATGGTCAGGCGAGGCTTGGCCTTGCAAAATCTAGGCTAGGTCGAGCCTTGCCTAGCCACGACGAGCCTTGCCTGGCCGATCATCAACCATCGTCGAGGTCAAAGGAAGAGAAAATAAAAGCTTGTTTATTGAGCTGTTCCCGAGAACAAGAAACAATTTTGTTTTTGTTTCTTATTTTTGTTCCAAATCTATTCTCTGGGACAAAAAAATTACCAAACGCATCTTTGTTCTAGAGAACAAAAGAACATAAACAAGTGTTCCCTAGAGTATTACTAAATAAAAGAATACTTTTGTTCCAAAAAAACAATTTTTGATCAAAAATGATTTTTTATGATTCTGTTCTTGGGAACAATTTTTTAGCAAAAAAACGTGTTTGCTAACTTCCCAAAATTTCTGTTCTCAAGATAGAAATACTTTTGGTAAGATTCTTAGATTTTTTTTTAATTCTTTTATTATTTTTTCCTTTTTTTTCTTTTTCTCTTTGGTTAATTGTCGGCCACCGTAGTGGCCGGTAATCGATTGGGCAAGGTTTGGCGAGCTTGCTGAAGCCTTGCCAGGCCAGGGCGAGGCCCATCAAGCTTATCGAAGGCTAGCCTGGCCACGGCCTCGCCCAAGCAGCATGAGATCGGCCTCGCCCTGGTCTGGCGAGGCCTAGCCTCTTGCTGGCTAGGGAGGCCGAGCCTCGCCGGTGGCTGGGTGAGCTCGTCCTCGCCAGATTTGGGCGAGGTTGACCTCGCCCAGCCACGGCGAGGCTCAGGCGTCTTTGGGGGCCGGCGACACTCCAGCGAGGTTGCCGGCCCTCGTCTGGCCGGTTGTCGGCGTCAATCATGGCCAAGGCCGGCGATCGGCCAAAAGGAAGAAGAAGAAGAAAAAAGAAAAAGAGATAAGAGAGAAAAAAATAGATTTTAGAAATTGTTCATTGAAATAAGAAGTTACTTTTTGTTTCTATTCCAAATTTATTTTCGGGAACAAAAAAAAATAGAATTTTTGTTCTCGGGAACAAAAATTTTACCAAATAGATTTTTATTATTTTTTCGTTCTCCGGCACAAAAGAACAAAAATAGTTGTTTCGGAGAATATAAACAAATTTTATCAAATAGGAAGAGTAGTGGAAGTCAAATCACGTGGTTTTAGGTTGGGATAGTATTCGAAGTAAGTAGTGCCCACTGCCCGCCATAAAAGACGTCAAACTTATTACAACCTGTCATATGTTGTTCCGCCAATCGAGAGATTTTCTTTAATTTATATATTCAACACAACTCTACAAAATCCTAACAATCGTGTAATAATGATCCAAAATGGAAAACACGTCAAAGCCGCCGGTGTTGTTTAAGTTTTTTCTCCTTTTTCTTTTTGTCTTTTTGCTGTATTTGGTATTTATTTTCTTCTGCTGTCTTCAACTCTACGGTCATAGAGGAAGAGAAGGCAAAGGAAAAGTTTGTGCATGGCGGGGGCCGTACGTGACGCTTGCACATCTGTCAACTGCGGCGCTGCAGCCACTAAGCGTTCGAGGAGAACTTCTATCTCACCATACATAGGGTTTTGACATGTAAATCGCTCATATTAACATATGTAAGATAGATGATAAGAATGATTAATCATGTCATGGAACATCATTCATTTTTTGTCTTTTTATGGATAGTTAGAAATTTACAACCATCCTGGAGGTGAACCATCAAGAAATGACTATAAATTATTAAGCAAAATGATAAGCACAGACTCTCCCAAGTTCTATCGATCTCAACTTGTAACTCAATTCAACATGCAATTAATTTAAGTTACGGGTGGATTAGACACCTAAGTAAAATGTGTGATTACATTTTATTTTGGGAAAAATTCTATGAATTTGGGAACTTAATTACTCTAAATTAATCTAACATGATACATTTTTTCTTTATTTCGAAAATGTTTTACATAAGTCTTTATCAGTTTTTATCTTATGCCACTAATATGTGAGAGGTGATTATATGGGTGCACAACAATTAAGTAGCATTTAATAATCAAAATAATAAATACATTATTGGAACGATTTAAAAACATGGAATGCATGAGCAACCGGACTTAGACTTAGGAAACAAACATGCAATAGTTAATACATTTTTATTCGTGAAAATTTTGATAAACATGACTAATACATGATCTAAGCTATAAGTGGTAATCCAGATGCAATGTCAATTGATTGCTTTCGGGCTTTATTGTTTATGAAATGAACTCCCTAAATGCAACATGGTCGTGACTCAATTAATGCACCTAATCTAATATGCATCAATGAGCTAACATAAAGTCCTAAATGTCATGTATAATATGCCATAATGAATTTACTATATGTAATGCTATTGAATTAATTATTAAAGCTAATAACATGATATGTCATCAATGCTATGACATAGATAAAATTAATCATGGACTAATCCTATTGTGCAAGTTTTTTTTTTTTTTTTGGGTAAGGTAAGAATAAATTGACTTAAACAAAACTATACAACTCGGAAACTGGCATCAAAAACTTACACTCAACGAGGCAACAAGCCAGGTCGAGTGGAAGGATGCCAGGAAAAGGAAGCCAAAAGCTACCAAGGTAGCAACAGGAAGCCAAACAGCATCCATGAAAAAGCCAAACAAAAAGAAAAGCTACAAGAAAAAACAACCAGACAAGCAAAAACAGCCAAAAGGAGCCAACAGCCAAGAACAACACCAACCCTCCGAAGAAAAGGCAATGAGACCTTGACACGCTGGTAGGCGACGAAACAGCAAAGGCCGAAGCACTTAGTCCGCAAAGATGGCCGGGTCAATACCCCAAATTCGTTGAGTTCTTCTATTTCTCAGAGTATCCGTCACCTAGCTAAAGGAGATGGCTTTGTCCCTCACAACTTTAAATAGGTGGTTCTTCATGGTAGGCATAGCGAGAGTCTTGGCCCGAAAGAGAATGCCATTCCTAGTTTTCCAAATAAGATGGCAAAGTGCAACGAAGGAAAATCTAGCAATCGCTTGAGAGAAGTCATCGCCTGAGAGAACTTTAAGGGCCCTAGAGATAGTATCTTGCCATGGTTTGGTACCATGTCATATAAGGTTGCATTTAGAAGCCCAAAACGAAGCCAAGCCAGCAGTAATTCAGCACCCAAAGAAGAGATGATTAATGGAATCCGGTCTAGAGTTACAAAAAACACAAGCACCATCAGGAATCCTACCAAAGGAAAGAAGAAAGACCTGAGTGGGAAGACGGTTCCTCGTGATGAGCCACAAATGGAATTGGTGCCTCGGGGTAATAGATTTACTCCATACAAAGGAATGCCAAGGAACCACATTACGCTTCACACGAATAGCCTCCCACGCTAAGGCAGTAGAAAAAATGCCTGAGGTAGTCTCAAGCCACGAAAACTTATCCGAGGACTAGGACAACAAAGGCAGAGTGTGACCCCACTCTTCAATAAGACACTTAGTCACCAAGCCTAGAGCGGAATATAAATCAACAACCGAAGCCTGCCTAGACAGACCCGATTGGTAATTATACATGTTAGAGAAGACCAAGTTGAGGGGGCCCTGTGGTAACCAAGGATCAAACCAGAGAGAAACCACTTTGCCATCCCCTATACGCCATAGAAAGAATTGCTGAAAGTCCTTCCTCAGAGCAAGGAGTTTCCTCCAAGCCCAAGAGCAAACCATATGCTTCGACAGAACCTAGAAGTTCTTCATCTTTAGGTAGATAGAATGGACCCATTTACACCAAAGGGATTCCCTATCAGTAAATAGAATCCAATAATGTTTCAGCATAGAGGCAGTGTTGCTATCCCTAAGGGACCAAATTTCAAGTCCTCCCTCTTTCTTAGGGAGGCAAACTTCATCCCACGAAACTTTTGCTCCCCCACTCCCCAGAACTAGGCCTTTCCATAGGAATTGCCTGAATATTTGCTCAATACGATCCAGGACCATTCTAGGAAGCATAAATATACCAGCCCAAAAAACTTGGATGGAGTGGAGAACCGACCTAATAAGTTGGAGACGTCCCGCAAAGAAGAGGAACCATTGGGCCCACGACTAAACTCTTACTGTGATAAGATTAACGAGTGCATTGCAATCAACCTTGCCGAGGCGGGATGAAATGATCGAAACTCCAAGATAACAGACAAGTAGCACTCCTTCCTAAAACCCAAGAGTTTGGATGATTTCCGCCCGCAAGTCCTCCGTCCCACCAGTTAGGAATACTTCACTTTTCCTCAAATTGGGATAGAGGCCACTCCACGAAGAGAATAAGTCCAACCTCTCCTTAAGAAGGGCAACAGAGAGCATGTTGCCTTCACAAAAAAGGAACACATCATCCGCAAAAAAGAGGTGCGACAGGGAGGTCGGCTTACATCTCCAAAAAAATTGAAAACCCGGTTGCTTGGACTTAAGGGGGAAAATCCCAAAAAACACCTCCATGGCAAGGGTAAAGAAATAAGGTGACATAGGATCGCTTTGACGAAGCCCCCTACCACTAGAAAAGAAACCATGAAGTGCTCCGTTGATAGAGATAGAGAACTTCAGGGATTGGACACAGGACATAATAAGCCCAATCAAGTGGTTAGGAAAACCAAATGCAAGAAGAGTTAATTCCAAGAAGCCTTAATCAAGAGTATCATAAGCCTTTTGAAAGTCAACCTTAATAGCACATTTCGGTAGATATGGGTCAACATGAAAGCCACGAAATAACTCCTAGGCTAACAAGATATTATCACTAATCCTCCGGACCTTCACAAAAGCTTTCTGGGGAAGACTAATAATGGAAGGCAGCACTACCACCAGGTGATTGGTAAGATGCACTTGTAAATCGTGTTACAACAAGCAATCGGTTTATAATCATTTACCGAAGTAGCATTGGGAACTTTAGGCACCAAGACCAAGATTGTGTTGTTAATCTCACACAATAGGCTTCCAGAGTTAAAAGAAATCTCTTATGACCTCTATAACCAACAGCCCAACCACATTGCAATTACATTTGAAAATTTTAGCATTGAATCCATTGGGATCAGGAGCTTTTCCTCTCGCAAGAGAGAATAAAGAATCATGAATTTCCAAGTCAGAGACTGGACAAGCAAGACTACTGACTTGGTCGGGATCAAGGGTTTGCTGCAAAACCGCACGGATCTCCTGCACCTCAGGCTACGAAGGGGGGTCCCTTAGTGAAAGCGGATCCTGGAAATGAGAAACAAAAACCCGCTGCACCTCAACTGAGTCAGAAACCAAGGAACCTTGATAATCCTCAACCGAAAGAATTCTATTAGTCAGATTTCTTCTGTTAATAGTGTGGTGGAAGAATTTAGTGTTTTGATCCCCTTCCTTAAGCCACCTAATCCGAGATTTTTGCTAGTAGAAAGACTCCTCCTAGAGTCAAAGGTCTGAGAAGGTCAAAAGTTGCTCCATTTCTAATGCCACAAGCTGGATATTTCCAGGGTCATGCTGAAGAGCGTCTTGAGTGCACAAGAGAGCTTTCCAAGCATTGACTGTCCTAACCGAGATATTCGATAACTCCTCTATATTAAGCTGCCTGAGGCAAAACTTAAGAGCCTTCAACTTACAAGCGAGCCTAAACAAAGGGAAACCAGTAACCGACCTATCCCACACCCGTGAGACAATACTGTGGAAATCTGGGTGCTTCATCCAACAGTTGAAAAACTCGAATGGTTTTTTAAGAGTAGAAGCAGGCAAAACTCTAACAACCATTGGGGAGTGGTCAGAGATACCTGGAGCCAAAAAGAAAGCTTCCGAGAAAGAAAACTCCAAACACAACTTAGGATTAACCAGGACTTTGTTGATCTTCCTCATTTTGCGGTTAGAACCCAAGGAGGCCGACCAAGTGAATCGATACCCAACATATCTCAAGTCATCTAGTTCCGCTTGAGCTAGACAATGTCCGAACTCATCAAAAGATGGAAGCCAAGCATCCGAGCCCCCAACCCTTATCCGATGGGTCCTGAATGGCATTGAAATCACCAGCCACCAGCCAAGGACAGTCCAAAAGGCTACTACCGAGGCGGGAAAAGTTGTCCTAGAGAGGCCGCCGCAAAACAAAAGAGTGTTCAACATACACTATAGAGAAATTAAATTCAACCCCAGATTCCAAGGACTTAAGCTTGCCATGGATCACTTGGGTGAAAGAGGAAGACCCAACAAACTCCACTAAGCGGGGATTCCACCCAATCCAAATTCTCCCATGATGAGAATAGTTAGCAAGCCAATTCCATCCCACAGCAAGGCCCAAGGAGATGGAAGCAAACCGGGATTCAGGAACTCTCGTTTCCACAATACCCACACAACAAATTTTATTGGAGCTAATAAAGTTTTTAGCTTCTACTTGCTTAATGGGGTGAGAAAGACCCCTAATATTCCATACTCCTATATTCATAAAAGAAGAGGGAGAGAACATCACCCTCTACTGCTTAACCTTCGTCGGCTAGAGACCGGCTTAGGAGGAACAGCAGATTTTAGAACCGAATGGACTAAATTCGAGTCAAGTTGCTTCGGGGGATCTATAGTGGGGCAGAGAAGGCTCCATCAATTTTCAGTTGCTTTGGGGTATCCACCACCATAGAGGATTCTTTCAGCAATCTGTCTTCTTTGTTTGAGCTACCCTACTCATCTTCCAGGTCATCATCCGACCTAGAAAAGGAGGAAGAGGATGAAGAGATCATAGCTCGAGCTGCAATAGACACAAAGGATGAATCCAAAGCCAAGGGAGGCTTAGAGGGACCCCTGATCCAAACGTTCCAGCTCAAGGGGCACAATAATGCAGGGTTCGGCAAAACTTGTAGACGCCACCTGAGAAGGACCAGCATTCATAGACTTAGCTCATTTTTCTTCTTCTTCTTACTCCGGGCCTGCACCCACCCTTCCCCATTAATAGCAGCAAATTACTCCACAATAGGGGCAGGCTTAGGGATAACAATCCCAAAGGTAGTAGAAGGGGTTACAACTGGGCTGTGGGGGTGCTCCATGTCAGGACATTTGTGTCCAAAACAACCACAGGTTGGGCAAGAGAGAGGCAACCACTCATATTCGACTTTCACCAAGCGAGGCTCCCCATTACAGATAAGCTCCACATAATCACAGCAAGGCACCTTGGCCAAGATCTCTACACAAACACGAGCATAGGAAATGGTCTTTCTCTGCTCAGTTCTCCGATCCACATAGAGTGGCTTCCCAATAGAACTCGCCATAGCACTAATACCATGAATAGACCAGAAGGCAAAAGGCAAATTTTTCAATCTAACCCAAACAGGGACAGAAGATTGGAGTTCCTTCTTCAAATCCAGAAAAAAGGGTGCCACTGTTAGAGAACCAATGAAACTTTGGCCACAGTCCAAGGCCCATCTTCCAAAACCCTTCTTCTAAAGTCCGGGTTTGGGACATGAAGCATATAAAAGCCATCATCATTCGCCATTACCTCAGCAAGTTTAGCCCCCCCACAACTGCTTTAGAGTAGCTTCTATAAGCTTAAACGGAAGCTGACGTCCCACAAAGAAGCCAACAAGGCATTCGTGCCAAATCGGGTCCACAGCATCTAGAATCTCCTTAGATAATTCAACCATAGTTCTATTCTCAAAAACAAAGGGAGGTATGTAAGAGAGACTATATCCTTTGATTGCAAGCTTAGCCACATTTGCCCACGCACGCTTGGGGGCTGAATTGGGCCCCTTGGGAGGGCGATCTTGGGTCTGAGGATGAATACCAGGTCATCTGACTCTGCTTCGTCCTCTACGGGTTTCAACGGCTCGGGGGCCTTCACGCGAACCCGCTTGAACAAGGGGTCGAACAGGGGAAGCTTTGCTTCGGGGCCGAGCAGAGGAAGGTCCTCTTTGGCTTTGAGCTCGACTACTTTCAGCGAAATACAAGTTATGATTGGAAATAATCACATGATTGATAACTTGCTAAAGCGAATCAACCATAGCAAGCCACGCAAAACAATGTTGGGGGTTCGACCTTAGTGCCTAATGGTCCGAAAGACAAATGTCTCAGTTGCATCAGATTATATCATATATTGGAACTAACTATCCACAAAACTTGAGCAAACCCCATGCTTACATTGATCAGAGTTAACCTAAGGCATAAAGACCAGAGCAACGAAATGCGAATGGTACAGCCGTCGGGCTTAGCGAACCACCAACGAGAAGAGAAGCGGCCAAGAAGGAACAGCAGCGACGGAGAGTGGTTGCAATGAAGAACGACAAAGCTTGTCAAGGAATTTGCGACAGTGGAGGGACAAGACACGCTAGCGGGAATGGTACTGTCTGGAATTCACCAAGGAATTTGTGGCAGCTGAAGAGGTGCGACTCGGGAGCAGCAGCGGAACTCGATCGTGTGGGCGGTGAGACCAGCTGTCGGGGCTCGCCAGAATGGCGAGAGGTTCGGAGAAGCGTTGGGCGGGTTGGACTTTGCTGCAAAAGACTGTCTAGTTGTCAGTGGTGCTATGATTCGCTGGTAGCCTGCTGGTTCGCTAGGAGTTGGTCTGGAGACGTAAGAACTGATGATTGCTTCCCTAGCTAGTCGCCGAGATCTGGTGCTCGTCTGAGGTTAGAGTGGATCAGGCGCGAGGGGAATCCACTAGGATTGATGGAAACTCGTCCGGCTTGCTGGTGTCGCCTAGAGATTCACCGGGAGGGCCTTGAAACGGCGGTAGCAAGAGCTTGAGCGGCGAATGGCGCAGGTGGCGACGATTGTTGGGCACCAGGGAAAGTGGGATCACCTGGAATGGCTGGGCTTCGTGGACGCTGTCGGAAGATCGCCGGGCGCCTATTAAGGGAGCGAAGGCCGATCCGGATCTGTAGGTGGCGGGGGGCATCGGGCTGAGGCAGTCTGAGTTGCAGAAAATCTACTCAGCCAAACTCTTCCATGATGACCACCGTGCTTGCCATCTTATGGCGCAAACTCCCTCTTCAATTACCGAGACGGTGGTAAATCAAAGATTTGGTAGAGCATCTCTCGCCACTGATTTTCTTCCTTTGACTCAAAGATCCGTTGCTCACATTTTCCTCCGTACATACATATTTTCCTTTCTTTCGCTTCCCATGCTCACCAATCTTTGCGCCCCATAATACGACGGATCCATTCCATTCTAAAGACAGAATCCTTCTCGGCTCGCTCCCTCCAGCTGAACGTTGTGTCTTGTGACCAAATCCTTTCTGCGATCCTGTTGCCAAACTTTTATTCAAAACAAGAGGCAATCTTCCCTCTTTCCTTCTTCGCTTTGGCCGTAAATCACTACCACATCGATGGAAGATATCATTTTTCTTTCATCCCCTTGATTCGCAATATTCTTTCCTTTGACTATGCACCACGACCCACTTGTTGTCATGCATGAATGTTAATGCTAAATGCGAGAAATGCCTGAACATGAACGGTGAATAAGTGTCAACCGCCGACAAAAGTTATAACATAGGCAGCCCTCCCTTGTTCGGAAATCCGACACCCAATTTATCAAGAAGTATATTCATGTCGATTCCATAAATCGTAATTTTCATCGGTAAAATAAACAATGTGTACAATCGATTGACCTATCTAAAGAACTCTCTAAATGAAGTTTTACAAAGGAAAAGCCGATTCTCTTCTCATGCTGGATAAGAAGAAAGGAACTCAGCAGGAATACACGGAGAATTCTTCCATGCCCGGGCATGCAATTTGAGAATCTCTCTCGCCTTTTCCTTCGTCGTGCTCCTGCCCTCAACTTGGAGGACTAGACACAACTTCGCGGCAACGCCTACTTGCAACATCTCTTGCACAATGCTCGGTGTTGCCGAGAACTTGGAGATGGACAAGAGAATCCTGACACATCTCTCGTTCGCTGTCTCTGAAACCCTTAGCATCCTCTTCGACACGATGGCAATCCCTGTTCCGTGCTCCAACAACTCGGCTCTTCCCTCTGCGCATTGGCACAGCACGTCCAAAAGCAAAAGGATCATTTCGCTCTGCCTTTTGTTGCATGAATCAAGGAGAAGATCGATCAAGACCGGCACAGCACTGGCTTCCACGGCTTTGACTCGGTTCCGACCCATTGGGCAGGCAAGGAAAAGCAGTTTCAATGCAGATTTCGTTGCCTTCTGTGAGACTTGATCACGCAGAAGTCGAACTACTTCAACGAACAATTCCTTCCTCAATCTTGACAGTTGAATAATATCAGCAACTTCAAACATGGACTTTAGTAACATGACTGCGTATGCCCTAGAGTCGCAGGTTCCGCTCTGCATGATTCGAGTCAACGAGTCGACAAACACTCCGTCATTGCCTATGAGGTTCTTAAGGCTGGCTTCAGAAAGTTGTAGGTGATAAAGTACGGCCAGAGCCTCATCAAGCGGTCTAGTTGTGACCTCAAAACTCAGACAGTCGGACAATGTTTCATCTAGTAATGTAGAGCTCACCGAGGTTTCATTTTTCACTAGTGTCGCCAAGAAGTCAGCGGCACCAGCGGCTTCCATGCAGCATCGATTAGTGGCGTTCTCGGTAGCGATCGACCGCAGTCTTTTGAGACACTTGTTTCGCATGTCTGGGGACTCAGCCTCGTGGAGGAGCTTAGCAATCTGGGACTTGCTTATGGGAGGTCTTGGGGTCGGAATCCTTTCGATGCCATGCGCAGCATTGAGGGTGCACCACGATTGGATGAGCCGCCGGAGCGTGTGGTTGGGCGTCAATTCGCAGTCTGGAATCGCTTGCTTGGTCACCGGGCACGTGCCGCTCTTGGCGGAGAACAACCACTTCTCGATGCTCTCACGGTCATACGTTATCCCGGTCGGCACCGTGACAGGGTCCTTCATGAGCTGGAGAGAAATCGGGCATAGGAAGAACGAGGGAATTTCGACTTCCTCCATTGGCATCGAAAGTAGATCACGAAGGAGACGAAGAACTGTAACCCCGAGGGAGAGAGAGAGAGAAAGATTGAGACGCGAAAAGGGCAGAAGGCCGAAGAAGAGCTCAAGAAATGCTTCTGAATCCCTCCAGGAAGAAGGAGGGTTTGAACTATTTGATGGAGTTGGTTGAGTTCAGCTGGGTTTGAAGATGCTTTGTGCGGGTCTTGAGGGTTTTATATATGAAGTTGCGAGGATGAGAAATTCAAAGGTGAGAAGGTCAAAACACGGATAAGTTCGAATAGGGCTCACGCGGAACTCACGCACTATGAACGAGGGGAGAGAGTCAAAACGAGTCGCCGAAATAGCACGTGATCTTTCCTCCTCCGCCAGTCTTTCTCCAGCGTTTCAGACTCTCTCTCTCTCCCTCCCTCTCTCTCTCTAAGATCGAAAGGGTGTCGACCTCCTCCGTTTCAGTCCACCCTATCAATTGCACGCTGCCGTCCCGACGAAGTCAACCGGAGACCTCGTCAATTTTAGGTCGTAATATTCATGGTTATACGTTGCAAGATAAGGCCTGATAGTTATTGTAAATTAATTTTTCTATACATGTTATTCTTGATTTGTCATGTAGTGGAGCATCTGCATGCTAATGACAAATTAATTCTGAAAATAATCGTTTGTATTATTTGAAATAATTTATCAATAAAAAATATCTTTATTATTGACAATACTTTATGTTTAAATATTTTCATGAATAATGAAAATTCCTTCACTCATTTTTGTAAAAGATATAAATAATCATTTTTAGGAAAATATTTTCTAAGTTTTTTATTTTGTACGAAATAGATGGAGCTTAAGAATTTTGAAAGATCTCCAAAGAGCATATAAGTTTGAATGTGTTTGTTCATTATTCATTTTTTCCACACTTATCGAAAGTTCCATTTGCATGTTCAGCTGTTTGAGTGGACTTTGAACTTTATAAGTTGGACGACAAACCATGGAAATTTTTAATTGACCGCCTGTAAATCATAATTACCAACATAAATTTATAAAATCCTGCTGTCGGCAAAAATTTAGTCTACAGTGACTATCATGGTGAATAAATAATTTAAGGTGCTCAAGGAAATGGGAACGTCCCATCTTCTCCCTGCAATAATGAGGCTAAAGAAGAGGACACACCCCACTTTCGACCCATTCATGTGTGAACACAAAACGAGATCAAAAGCTGTTCAGACAGACGTCACGGCTGAGGTAGGATAGTGGGGTTATCGACTGAGACTGGAGTGACAGATAGAGATAGAGAGAGGAGAGAGAGTCGTGGGAGTCAAATCACGTGGTTTTCGGAACGGACCGTATTCAAAGCGAGTCAGTGCCCACCGTAAAGGACGTCAAACTTACTACAAACTCGTCTTATTTTTTTATTCTGAAAATCGATAGATTTTCTTTAATTTATATGTTCAACACCACACCACAAAATCCTAACAACCATGCGATAATGATCCAAAATGTAAGACACGCGAAGCCGCCGCTATTGTGTTTTGTTCCTCTTCTTTTTTGTCCTTTTGCTGTATTTGGTGTTTATTTTCTTCGTCTTTCTTCGACTCTACTTCGGCCAAAGAAGAAAAAGGCAAAGGAAGAGATTGTGCATGGCGGGAGCCATGAGTGACGCTTGCGCATGCGTCAGCCGCGGCCCCGCAGCCATAAAGCGTTCGACCGGAGCTTTTATCTCACCATACATTAGGGTTTTGATATGTAAATCACTCGTGCTATCATATGGAAAATAGATGATAAGAATGATTAAATTGATTTCAAAACATGCTGCATAGGATAAGTCATATCAAAACGAAATCAAAGCTAATCAATTCCACATTCGTTGCCATTTTTCCAGATAGAATTTGCTCAAACAAACCAAACGATCCCAACCTCTTTCTTTTTTCTTTTTTACTTCTATTTTATTCAAATATATTAATTTTTCTTCTTTTCCAATATATAATCGAGTGTTCCTTTTTTTTTTTTTCTTTTCCTCGAGTACTTGTATCCGACATGCATGGCTTTAAACATATAGATATGTGGCTTGTGGACGATTTACATCTACGTTCGTTTGGCACCAGTAATTCCTCGGTCGGTCGTCGAACAGCTACTCTCTTTTTTTGGGTGTAATTTAAATGGAGGTCTACACCAAAACCCTACCAGCACACAACCACCGTCGACCATTCGACAGTCTAAGACGCAGTATCTTGTATTTCTAAAAGACTTATTTGCACTCTTTTAAAAAATTATACGTGTGAATAAACATCGATTTTAGCTTCAGACGACTTTGAAACGTTCAACGGCGATCGACGATTCTAGCATGCGGTTCTCAATGATTGGAAAAAAAAAAAAAAAAAAAAGACTATTGATTAGTAGGTGAGTGGAGAAATGCATAGTTCGATGGGTTAGAGACTAGATTTAGAGGTGAACGTTCAGTTTGGAAACTTGGTATGTTAATTGATTAAATTATGTTATACCGGCCATACAAATTCCGTAAATAAACCATATGAATACTTTTAACATATTCTTTCATTTGCAAATCAGATTAGAAATGACAAGTGAAAATTAGTCATGCACGTAAAATAAAATGGGGCAGAACCCAACTCTAATATCAAAATATCTAAAACAATGTTTAAGTTTATAGGTCGAGGAAATAATGTATATTTGTTAAAAAGTTCCCGTGATAAGCAATACGAAATAAATTAACAACGCGCTTTACCCCCCGCGACATCTCCTCCACCCTTCAGAGCACTGTTATCATTGTCGGCCAGCTCTGACCACCATCGTATGGGCCCCACCATCCCGCTTTATTAGCGACGACTCGAATCTGGGCACAGGATGTGGAATCTATGAAGCACGGACACGTTGTCCGTGCCTCCGTGTCGTGTCCGACACATGTCGGAGTGTGTCGGACACGTCGACACACTCGGACACAGTCGGACACGCGAGCGGTCAATTTTTATCGACACGCGTGTCCGGAAGACTGATGGAGGCGAGGGAGGGCGAGGGAGCAGAGGTCGCGAGCGCCGGCGAGACGGAGCAGAGGCCGCGAGCGCCGGCGAGATGAAGCCATGAACGGACCACCGCGACGGCGAGAGACGGCTAGAGAAAGAGCCGAACAGAGAGAAAGAAGAGAGAAGGCAAACTCCCGTTGGCGAGACGAAGCCACGAACGGACCACCGCGACGGCGAGAGACGGCCAGAGAGAGGTGAGGGCCGCCACTATTGCGATGGATCAGCGACGAGAGGAAGAGGAGAGGAGAGGAGGGAAGGGGGTCGTGCGGCGCGGCAAGGAGGATAGGAAAAGGAGGGCTCGGGGCTCGCTAGGGTTTTTCATAAAGAAATCCAAAAAAAATAATAAAAGAGGTCTGATGGCATGATTTTCTACAATAACCAAAATTTATTATTATTCAAAATTTAATATTTTTATTTTTCAGAATCATTTTTAATTTTATTTATTTATTTTTCCGATTAAAAAAACAATCCCCAAAATCCACCCCTTCTTTCGTTTGTCATTTTCCCTCCACCCCACGTTTATTTTACTTTTTCCCTCCCCCACTTGACAGTGACAAGTGAGCTCTTTTTTTAATTAATTATTTATTTATGAATTTGAATTAAATTAATTAAAAATAAAAATATTCATTTAATATATAACGTCGTAACGTGTCAAAATTCTCTATTTTTTAGAAATGACGTGTCGACGTATCGTGTCGTGTCGGACACTCGTGTCGTGTCACGTGTCAGTGCTACATAATGTGATATTCACCTTCGTTGACCCATATACACACTTAGTTGTGATGTCGGAAATTTTTAGTTTGGAAACTGAAGTCGACTGTTCAAATTCCACTAATTACCAAACTACTCTGAATCAGGGTGGCATGTATAGTGACTGGACTAAATTAGTTCGTGAATCTTTCGAGATTTTTCATAAGTCTATCAATAGCCGTGTCTCCACGCTTGTTCTCCACGTTATAGAAAAAACAATGGTTTTGACATTAAAAAAAAAAAAAACTGCCGTTGAAGAAATCAAGGCTCACTCATGCACGACTATGTTTTCCTTCTTCTTCTTTTTCCACCTTTAAGTAAAGGGTAGGTACGACTCATGTCGTGCTTGCGCTGAAGTGTTCATAAAGAGAAGGAATCAGAGTGGCACATGGTTTGCAAATTTGATGGGTTTGCTCGGGCAAAGTTGAAGTGCAACACACGCCCCAAAAGCCAAAGGGAAGTTTGACTTGTATTTTTATTGTACTCTTTACGAGTTTTCTTTTTCAAATCTAGTCCGACTACCTGGAAACTTATATGACACCTTATAAATTTCACAACCACTTAAATTCATACATTCAACTAATCATAATCTAGGCTATTTTGAGTATGCTATTGATGAGATTTGAACGATTAACCTCAATATTTGAGCTGTAAATCTCCCAATGCCCTAACTTTGCATGCCAACCCCGGGTGTATTGACACGTTTTGTTGGAGGACACGGTTGTCAGACATATTGATGATAGCTAATAGGTGTATGGAAGGATAAAATATTGAAATTCAAGCACAATGCGGTTGCTTTCTGATCCATATTTAAGGGTAGAGTGTCAAAAACCGAACCGAAAACCGAACCGAACCGAACCGAACCACAAACCGATAAACCATTAAAAATTTGGTTTTATTCTCCCCCGACTCTCATCTCCTTTGGCTCGATTTCGCATGCCTCCCTCCAATCCATGGTGGCCCAGCTCGAGAGCCCCCAGCCCCCGTCCCAGCAGTAGCAGCAGCAGTCACCGCTGCAGCGACAGTACGACCGGGACGGTGATGGTTCACCGACCCGAGCGTCAACTTGGAGGGTGGGAGAGGAGTTGCGTAGGAGGCAGCAATGCTGGAGGTCGAAGAAGAAGCAGGCGAAGATGGATGCAGAGATGGAGGCGAATTGCAAGAGAGCATTTTGAGTAAAAGAGAGTGGGTCTTATCCGCAGAAGACAGAGGAGAGAGAAAGGAGGAAGATGAAGTCGCTGGTTCAGCCTCATCTCCCGCAACCTCCCCCTGCCCCCCGACCTGCTGAACGCCGCCTCCTCCATCTGCGACGACGTGGCGACGAGCGGCGACGACAGGGACGAGGACGGGGAGGACGGCGCGGGCAGCGGATCCGAGGAGATTCCGGTGGTGGTCGAGAAGGGTCCGGTGAGGGTTTTTTTTTCTCTCAGTCGTTGATCTTTTGGGGGTTTTTGATGATGCGAGCGTCCAGGAAGATGACGCAAAGAGGAAAGAGGAAATAAAAGAAATGCAAAAAACTAAAAACCGAACCGAACCGAAATTTCGGTTCGGTTCGGAAAATTTTATAACGGTTCGGTTCGGTTCGGTTTTCAAAAAAACCGAACCGAACCGAACTGTTGACACCCCTATTTAAGGGTGTGTTTGTATTGTGAAAAATGAAGTACTTGGAAAATATTTTCTTAACACATTCGCTAGTATCATTTAAAAATGATGAAAATTATTTTTATTGTCTATGACAATATTTAAACATAAAGTGTTGTCGGTAATAAAAAAAAATTTATTGGCTAATTATTTTAAGCGATACAAGCAATCTATTTAAGGAAATTTTTTTCAAATCGTTTATTTTTCATAAAATAAATCACCCTAAAATAAGATTCATTGTCTCATTGGAAGATATCATGTTCACAAATGCACAATTGATCGAGTCTAATGAAGTCTTTTTGTGTCGAAATAATGGATAATATATTGTCATTTCTTTAAAAGTAAGTCAAGAAAAGTTCGAAATTATAAACCATAAAATATTTCTATCATAACTAAACGTGAATTATATTAAACAAGAAAACTCACTATTTGGGCAATTTTTTTGCAAGATTAAGCAGTATAATCGCATATGAACATTGAATTTGGTTACTAGTGCCATCTAACAAGAAATCACAAGGATATGATATTTTTTATTTACTCCAAAAGAATAAGTAGTTTTCCATAAGTTTAACAAACGTACGGGGGATAAAAATCTATTGAGAATTCATCAATGTACGTTTGTTTTGCGTAAAATTACGAGTATAAGTTGAGTTAACTGATAATTATTTTTCCGCTACAACTACTAATACTTTTGTACGCGATCGGCCCATGCTATATTGAGGGTGTGGGCTTTCCGTAGAAACTCCACCACCAATAGCTCCTTTAAGGCTTCCACATATGGAGGAACATGTACACAACTTTGAACACCAACCATATTAAATACATCAGTTTTGTAAGTTCTAGAATTCCACGGTGGCGCCGTGTGTTTGTGTCTGGCGCTTATTTGGTATTCTCCTGACGATATTTCCATGGCGATTACAAAATTTGCTCCAAAATCGTGAGATTAATTAGGGACTAAATCCGCTAAAAATTATAGTATGGGGATCAAAATTGAACGAGGGAAACGATATTGAAAATGCTCTTTTAGTAATTTCCCCTTATTTTTTATAATAGAGAATATAATGTGCCACAAATTCAATGGCGGTATGGTTTGTACAATTGATATTGTACTATCCTTACCAGTAGCGGACTAGGATAGGAATTTTAATAGCTGTTGCTTTAAGGGTTGTAGCTTTTGAATAGATAGAGATTGCGACTCGTCAGGCGCGCTCTCTCTCTCAGAATTGTTAAAAGGGTGAGAATGGGCGACCAACTCTCTACATCCCTCTGTTTTCTATTCCTTTTTATTTTGCTTTTGAGAAACGTTTTTGTGTTTCTGGTCGGGTAATTTCTTTGGTTGGATACGATTTGAGGACCATGTGTCAACTATGTCATGTTTGTCGAAGAACTTTGGTGAGATTGCATTACTGCTTGGATCTTTGGCTATTAACTCAAGATTCTCTATGTTCTTGCTCCTCGTGCATATTTGCAAAGTTTACTCATGTTGATCCTCACTTCCACTTCATCACATTCTATAAGATTCTTTAACAAAATTTAGAAACGTTTGGTTCATAACGAGACTGATAACTGATGAAAACCCGAACTCTTGTTGCCAAAGCATTAGGAACTCATTTCTGACACAATGTACACATATACACAAACCCGTTGAAATAATTTACATAAAAAAACGCACTGAAAATTCGATATCTCATATATGAAATTAAACCGAGGCCTAAATAATCCCAATGGGTGCAATTAAATCATGAAATCTTCTTCAAAAAAGTGAAATCGCATTTTTTCATTGAACAGCTTTGAAAACCTCATACGCGACGCTCGAAAGTTGCATAGATGGCAGCACCAAATTGCATTTTTCACTCTAAATTTAGAACTAAATTGTAATTTTTGACAAATGTTCAGTACTTGGTTGCACCAATTAAAAAATCTAGTACTTAGATTGAATTCTATGCGTGAAGTTTAAGATTTTTGATGCAGTTTTTTTCTAATAGTTATATGGATTCGCACCTGTAGTCATAGTTGTAGTGTGTGATGACCAACAGTTCTTATGATCTTCTAAGTTTTAGAAATGAAATTTTAAAGCATTTTTAATAGATCAACTGCCGGATTGAGAAACAACTTCCACATTCACAATGGGGTTGGAGACACATGAAGAAATTCGGTTACCAACCAAAAACACATTATGGACGGTGTTTGTTTTTTATTTTTTATTTTCCTTGTTACATTGATGGTGGATCTTACAATAATCCAATTCTTAAACATGAGAACAATATTGAGACAAAATAATTTGGAAACAATTACTTTAACATTCCAATAGAAACTTAGAACTAATGCATTAGACAGTTATCTTATAGTCAAATTTCAATCAGTATGAGAAAGATCGTCATTTATTACTTTTCTCTGCTGATAGCTAATACACTGCAAGAAAAATCGACACTTTTCTCCCATATTCGCAAAATTTACACTTGAGTTACAAAGAAACCACATTTTTAATTTATTCAAACACTCTCCAATGGCACAAAAATGCCCCAAAAAAAGGGAAAAGGGAAATCATGCACTCACCTCGCAACCCTAGTTAAGAGCGTATCATCGATGCAAGGAGACTTACTCCATTCGTCGAAGTGCGTCTTAAGTATCTCTCGAGCTTTGTCTTTCAAGTACGTCGCGCAATCCGCTTGTAACAACAAGCCAAGCTTCGACACAGCTCCGACCATTAGCATCTCCCGAAGAAACATCGAATTCCCCGAAAACTTGCTCAGAATTGAAAGTATGAGGACGGCCCACTCGTCCGCGGATTGTGAGACATTCAGAATCCTCTTTGAGACCACGGCGATCCCGCATCTGTGGCCCATATACTGAGCCCTCCCGTCGGCGCAAGAGCATAGGCGGAACAAGACTCCGAGGATTAGCTCAGTGGTTTTCTTCTCCGGAAACCCTAGTTCCAGCTCGATGAGCTCGAACACGGCGCCGTGCTCCACCATCATGGCACGGTTTCTCACCCATCGGCATGAGTCTAGCAATATATGGAGCGACGCATTTACTGCCTGTTGAGTGATGCCGTTCCTTAGGAGACGGATGATTGTTTGTAAGAACTCGCTTTTCAATCTTTCTAGCTCTGAGGAGCTCGCCGCTTTGAACATCCTTTTGAGGACTATAAGCGTGTGTGATCTCACTGCGACGCAATTGTTTACTTTACAACCTAAAACCCAAGTCAGCGTTTTGATGATCCAATCGTTTTGGCTGATGAGTAGCTTTGCAGTTGCGGATGGGACTCGAAGTAGTACTAGTATGCTCAATGCTTCCTCGAGACCATGTTAAATTGCTAAAAATGAGGAGAGATGAGGCTAAAACTTCATCTTACGTACAGAACAACCAAGTCTTTTACAAAAGACAAAATATATAACGTAAAACACACCATAACTACCCATGTTCTGCATATAGAACTTGCCCCACGAACACCTAAAAATTAGGATAACCAACACACATGACTCCACTAACTCTAATAATTAAAAAACCAAATCAGCAACATGTGCAAAAGAAAATAACTATTATATCAACAATCCCTCCCTTAAACTGATGTTTGCTAACATTTAGTTTAAAGCCTTGACTTTTTTCACCGTGCAAACACCTAGTAACCTTCTGAGCTTCACAAATGACTCCATCTTAAGGGCCTTGGTGAATATATCAGGAACTTGATCTTCACTCTTGCAGTAGATTAAATCAATTGTTCCATCATTGCTAAGATCTCTCAAGAAATAAAACTTCACATCAATGTGCTTGCTTCTTCCATGTAACACCGGATTCTTGGAGAGTTTTATTGCTGAGTTATTGTCACAAAAAAATTTTAGTAGGTCCTGGTTGCTTGAATTGTAGCTCCTCAAGAATTCTCCTTAGCCAAATAACTTGACAAGCACTAGCTGTTGCAACAACAAATTCAGCTTTTGTACTTGACAATGTGACAATTGGTTGCTTCTTAGATGATCACGAAATAGCACCTGTTCCAAACATAAAAGCATAACCTAAAGTGCTCCTCCTATCATCTTGATCTCCTACATAGTCACTATCAGTAAATCCCAACAAATTGGATTTTTCACCATTCTTGTAAAATAGCCCAAAGTCTCTAGTTCCTTGCAAGTAACGAAGGATTCTCATGGCAACTAACAAATGCATTTGTGTAGGATTCTCCATATATCTACTGATTAAACTCACATAATACATTATGCCTGGTCTTGTTGCAGTTAAATACATCAAATTGCCCACAATTTGTTTATAAAGTGTGCTGTCAATTTTCCTCTCTTCATGATCTTTGTATAACTTTAAGCCACACTCAACTGGAGTGTTTACAGGATTACAATCCTTCATCTGAAACCTATCCAAAATTTCTCCCACATATTTCTTTTGAGAAATAAAGATCCCATCATCCGATTGTACCACTTCTATGCCAAGGAAGTAATGCATCATACCAAGATCAGACATTTTAAACTCATCCATCATAGATTTCTTGAATTCTTCAAACATGCCATCACAATTTTCAGTAAATATAAGATCGTCAACATACAAGCAAACAATAAGCATTTTCCCTTTATCTCACAAAAAGCGTATGCTCATAAGGACATTTTGAAAAACCAACTTTAAGAAAATAAGTTTCAATGCGACTATACCAAGCCCAAGGGGCTTGTTTTAGCCCATAAAGAGTTTTCTTCA
Organism: Eucalyptus cladocalyx; assembly: GCA_017140615.1. NCBI lineage: Eukaryota > Viridiplantae > Streptophyta > Magnoliopsida > Myrtales > Myrtaceae > Eucalyptus > Eucalyptus cladocalyx. The sequence goes on from CM029516.1 coordinate 38,695,755, forward strand.
ATCTATAAACTTTATGCTCATTTCCAATCTTGACATAACCAGGGGGCTGCTCGACAAATACTTGTTCCTCCAAGTACCCATGCAAGAATGCCGATTTGACATCTAGTTGGAAAATAAGCCAAGAATTCTGTGCTGCCAATGCAACCACCAATCTGATCATGTCATGTCTTGCAACTGGAGAAAAAACCTCTGTATAGTCGATCCCATATTGTTGCTTGTATCCCTTGGCTACCAAACGTGCTTTATATTTGTCAACTTCACCATTTTCTTTCAGTTTTGTTTTAAATACCCACTTTACACCAATGGTTTTTTGTCCATCCGGAAGATCGGATAGCTCCCAAGTATCATTTCTTTCGATGGCATTAATTTCATCATCCATCACTTTTCGCCATTTTTCTTCTTTAACAGCACTCTCAAAAGTTGTAGGGTCATAGTTTGAAAATAAGGCAAAGTGAGTAATTGAATCTCCAATTCCAGTTACCTCATAATCTTCCATCCAAACAGGCTTTCTTCTAACGCGGCGAAGAGATTGGGCTTCTTCTTCATTGACTTCAGAGCCTGTTGGTGAAATTCCAGAAGTCGTATTTGATGAATTTTTGGGCATACAAGGTGCTGAAATTTGCTCATGTTCAGCATCATTGTCATAAAGAACTTGGGTAGGCTGCTGCCTATTCCAATCCCAAGTGTTCTCTTCATCGAAAACAACATCCCTGCTAGTCACAATCTTCTTTGTTAGTGGATTGAATAATTTATATGGTTTGGATGTTTCACTTACACCAAGAAAGACACATTTTTCAGCATTGTCATCAAGTTTCTTTCTTTTCACATCCGAGACATGGGCATATGCGATGTATCCAAAGATTCTGAAGTGATCTACAGCCGGTCTTCTCCCACTCCAAGCCTCTTCAGGTGTCATATTCTGAACAGCAAAAGTTGGACTTATGTTCAAAACATGAATACTCCAATTTATTGCTTCTGGCCAGAAAGTCTTTGAAACTCTTTCTCTTGCCAATAAGCTTCTCACCATGTTGAGAATGGTTCTATTTTTCCTCTCAGATACACCATTATGTTGTGGTGTATATGCAACAGTAAGCTCTCTTCGAATGCCATGCTCTACACAAAAAACTTTGAATTCTTTTGAGCAATATTCACCACCATGATATGTTCAAAAAGTCTTAATGGTATTTCCTGCTTCATTTTCAACACGGGCTTTGAAGCTTTTAAATGTGGAGAAAGCTTATGATTTTTCTTGTAAAAAATAAACCTAAGTTTTTCTGGAAAAATCATCAATGAAGGTAATTAAGTATCTTTTACCTCCATTAGAAGATGGGTTTATGGGACCGCAAATATTCGAATGCACCAACTACAAAACATCATTTGCTCTCCATGACTTTTCTTTTGAAAATCGAGAACGATGTTGTTTGCTAACAACACATTCTTCGCAAACTTGGGAAGGAATAGTAATTTGAGGAAGACCCGTCACCATGTTTTTTTGTTTGAGGGTCTTCAATCCACCAAAACTCAAGTGACAAATGCCAAAGCCATGAGGGATCTTTCTTTTCAACCATCAAACAAAACTGAATATTTTCAATCTTTAATGAAAACAATCTATTTGAACTCATAGGAACAACTGCAATAGCACCTCTAACAGAATCATAAATTTCACAAGCACCCCTTTGAATGGTGATTACATAACCATTTTCAAGTCAGGAACATATAACACATTAGAGATCGTTTTCACAAAACCATTCTTGGTTCTTATCTTAATATCACATTTTCCCATCACTTTCACATTAGAATGATCCCCAAAACTCATAGTGGAATGAAAATCTTCATTTAGATAAGAAAAAAAAGACTTACTTCCACTCATGTGGTTACTGCAGCTTGTATCCACATACCAAATATCTGACTCGCACTCCTTTTCATCTTGAACAACCATCAACAACATTTTTGCTTCCTTTTCTTCAACAAAATTTGAACTCTCTGCCTTTTCTTTATTATTAGGCAGCCTAGTATAACATTCAGATGCATAATGACCAAATTTATGACATCTAAAACACTCTACCTTGGATTTGTTAGGATCCCGTCCTTTGCCTTTGCCTTGAAATTGGTCATTATTGGCTTTGAAATTCTTGCCAACATTTCTATTTCCTCGATCTCCCCTTCCTCTACCTCTACCTCTACCCCTTCCTCTGAAATTGTTCGAATGAGTATTGGTAGAAGCCTTCAACGCTTGCTCCTCTACTGTTAAACTTCTATTCATCTTCTGTTCATGGACCAATAAGGAGCTTTGCAATTCATCAAGAGAGAGCGCATCTATGTCTTTCGACTCTTCAATCGAGTAGACAACATAATTAAACTTTGGTGTCAAGGAACGCAAAATCTTCTCCACAATGGTATCATCGTCCATCTTCTCGCCATGGAATCGCATTTTGTTGCTAATCTCCATTGTTCTGGCACAATAACTAGTGACAGATTCTCCATCCTTTATCGCTAGTGTCTCAAAATCTTTTCTCAATGCTTGAAACTGTGCACGCTTCACCCTAACAGAGCCTTGATATTTCTTCTTCATAGAATCCCAAATATCCTTGGAAGTTTCTTTGCAAAGAATAGTCTCCAAGATGCGACGATCGATAGCCTAAAAAAAATAATTTTTGGCCTTCAGGTTCTTCAACTTTCTAGCTTCCAATTATGCTTTCTGGGGAGCTGTCAAAGCCATGCCTGCTGGTGGCTCTTGAATTCCAGATTCGACAACCGACCAATACTACTTTGATCGTAAAAAATTCTCCATCAGCATGCTCCAATGGTCATAGTGACCATCAAAGCGTGGAATTGCTGGTTGAACAAAATTGTCGGTGGCCATTGGAAATATTGCTACTGCAATTTTCTCACAAAAGTATCTCACACCTCTAAAACTTTTTTTTTTTTTTAAACTCTCTCACGCTTCTCTCTGGCTCTGATACCATTGTTAAATTGCTAAAAAGGAGGAGAGATGAGGCTAAAACTTCATCTTATGTACAAAACAACCAAGTCTTTTACAAAAAACAAAATACATAACGTAAAACACACCATAACTACCCGTGTTCTGCATATAGCACTTGCCCCACTAACACCTAAAAACTAGGATAACCAACACACATGACTCCACTAACTCTAATAACTGAAAAATCAAATCAGCAACACGTGCAAAAGGAAATAACTATTATATCAACAGAACTGTTGCGATAAGGCGAGCGATCGAACAATAATATAGACAGAAAAAGAAAATAAATCGGACACCAGATTTACGTGGTTCAGTCGTAAAGACCTACGTCCACGGGGAGAGCAGCAGCGAATTTCACTATAGATCAAGCGATACAAGGAGATTACACACTCAAGTCACTCAAACACTCTCTCGGTATTTCCCAAGCCCCAATTACACCCAATACACCAATCTTTCTTGGATGTAAATCATGAATAATCTTTGCGGCACGAGAAACATGAAGACTCAAAGCCAAGCACCCAGCACCTATGAATGTCTCTCACGAACAGAACACCCACAGTACTCAGAGTAAAACGGCGTGGCTTTCCTCCCTCTCAGCGGTGTGCAGCTTCACGTGAATCCTTCAGCGGCTACTTCTTTACGTAGGGTTTTCATAAAGCTGCCACGACAACCAAGCTCACTGAATGCGATTTATATATATGCGTGTGCCCAAGGTCAAACTTTTGACCTTGGGCCCCACCACATAACAAACCACCACCTAAATTTTGCTTCTGCCGAAGTGAGTTTCCTTTTTTTTTTATTTCCTTCTTGGCTTCACATGCAAGGGACGCTGCAGGGGCTTCTATCTTCGGCATGGATTGGATGAGGAAACTTGCTCCTTTTAATTTATTCTTTTGTAATTCCTTCGCGAATCCACCAAATTTCGCATTTTAGCAAATGCTCAAACTCGAGTCATATTTAACAGTCTCCACCTTGACTCGATGTTTGAGCCAAAATTACGATCGCTTCATTAAAAATTCAAATTATGCTGCTACTTTCCCATAGCCCCCAATGGGCTCAACCGCTACAGATATTGCTTGAACTTCGCCATAACTGAGGACCTCATCAGAATACCAACTCCACATGCACCTTTAACTGCTCCGCAAAGATTTTCTGACACAACCTCCTCAACCGCAGATAAAGCAAAACCATTATTGCATCAATATCTATCAGGAGATTGAATACGTACCTTATTAATTTCAACAGTTACAACAACCGTTGGCTCTATAAGCTCCACCTCGCTACAAATACTATATGTGTCAATTATTTTGCTAGTACCTGTACTCGCTACCTCAGGAGTTTCTGGTTGCAAATCCACCTCAAGCTTAACACCGTCCATATCCGTATTAACATTGCTATAATCACTCCTAACCATAAGTACTTGAGACTCATCAAGGGTAACTTCTCTGCTGTTAACAGGTGAATTTATATCTGGGCACCACAACTGATCGCCCCACTCACCTTGTGCATAGCCATGGAATATGCATCTTGCCCTCCCATCGAGCTTACCATCACTCACTCGAAAATAACACGGGCAACCAGGCATTCTAAGAATAGAATAATCAGCAACGTTACCTAACCACACTTCTTCAGGAGTTCGCCATTCAATAGCAGTTGATGGGGATCTATTCACCAGGCAGCTTTTCATACTAAGCACATCGACTAGGATTCTCCTAGCAATACCAGCACTAGAGATAATTTTTCGGGCCATCTCTAGTAATGTTCTGCTCATCAATTCTGCAAATTGTTGTGATTTACTAGCACTAGTGCGATGTTTCACTATGCTCTCTTTCATGCAGAATTTATTTGCTAGCTTCGAGCAGAACTCCATGCTGTTGTCAGTTCGCACATGCTTGATCGACTTATCAGTCTCCGTCTCAATCAAAGCTCTTGACTGCGTGATCCTGACACCAGCATCAAACTTGTGCCTTGGCACAAACACCCAGGTATTCTTCGAGCAGTCAATAGACTCTCGAACAGATGCATCCGATGTCTTTGCAGCGAAATTTATCACTGTCTCACCTTGAAGTTTATACAGGCTATCGTGCTTGATTCATTTCATTATCACCAAGGCACCTCGAACAACCTTCAGAATTCCACATTTTGAAGAATACCTGCAACCAGCTGAATCTAGGGCACCCAAGGAAATTAAGTTCTTTTTTAATTATGGAACATGCCTCACTCCAGTCAATGTCCTCACGATACCATAATGCATTCTGATTTTAACATCACCAACACCCACAACATCGCACTAAGCGTTGTTCCCTAACTGGACTTTACCACTACCCATGCACTAATAAGTGATAAACCAGTTTCTATTTGGTGTGACATGAAAAGAACAATTAGAATCCATAACTCATCCATCAAGCGATGAATCATTAGTGACAGATAAGACATAATTTGCATTATCTTCTACAGCTGCAACATTATCTGCAGAATCAACTATAATTCCCTTACCCTTCTCATTTTTCAGCTTAAGGCAATCTCTTCTAAGATGCCCCCTCTTGCCACAGTTCCAACAGACAACATTAGCAGTTCTAGATTGACTACGTCTGTTCATATTAGTACTACCATTACCCATACGTATTACAGATCTTCCTCTATTTTCACCTACTAGAGTAGTAGATACAGATTCGCCAGATTCTCTTCTACGAATATCCTCGCTCAGAATTAAATCTCGAACCCCATCAAACGTCAAACTTGTTGACCCAGAGGAATTACTAACAGCAGTAACGGTAGTAATCCAACTATCAGGCAATGAGGATAACAGAATCAAAGCACGTACCTCATCTTCAAAATCAATCTCAACTGAACTCAATTGACTAACAATCACATTGAATTCATTGGTATGATCTGCAACTGACGCACCTTCTTTCATCTTCAAGTTAAACAGACGTCGCATTAAACAGACCTTGTTGATCGCAGAGGGCTTCTCGTACATATCCGACACGGCTTACATCAAATCAGCAATGGTCTTCTCCTTCAGGATGTTAAACGTAATGTTATGAGCCAACGTTAGACGAATAACACCCATAGCTCATCTATTAAACAAATCACAATCAACTTGCTTCATCGTCTCTGGTTTCTCCCCAAATAAAGGCATGTGCAGATTCATCTGGTAAAGATAATCTTCAATCTGCATCTTCCATAAACTAAAATCCTTCCCATCAAATCTGTTGATTTTCACTTTTACTTCTTCTGTCGCCATCGATTCGCTTCAACTTAGCCAAGCCTGGCTCTGATACCACTTGTTACGATAAGGCGAGCGATCGAACAATAATATAGACAGAAAAAGAAAATAAATCGGACACCAGATTTACGTGGTTCAGTCGTAAAGACCTACGTCCACGGGGAGAGTAGCAGCGAATTTCACTATAGATCAAGCGATACAAGGAGATTACACACTCAAGTCACTCAAACACTCTCTCGGTAATTCCCAAGCCCCAATTACACCCAATACACCAATCTTTCTTGGATGTAAATCACGAATAATCTTTGCGGCACGAGAAACATGAAGACTCAAAGCCAAGCACCCAGCACCTATGAATGTCTCTCACGAACAGAACACCCACAGTACTCAGAGTAAAACGGCGTGGCTTTCCTCCCTCTCAGCAGTGTGCAACTTCACGTGAATCCTTTGGCGGCTACTTCTTTACGTAGGGTTTTCATAAAGCTGCCGCGATGACCAAGCTCACTGAATGCGATTTATATATATGCGTGTGCCCAAGGTCAAACTTTTGACCTTGGGCCCTACCACATGACAAACCACTGCCTAAATTTTGCTTCTGCCGAAGTGAGTTTCCTTTTTTTTTATTTCCTTCTTGGCTTCACATGCAAGGGACGCTGCAGGGGCTTCTATCTTCGGCGTGGATTGGATGAGGAAACTTGCTCCTTTTAATTTATTCTTTTGTAATTCATTCGCGAATTCACCAAATTTCGCATTTTAGCAAACGCTCAAACTCGAGTCATATTTAAATTGTCGGTGGCCATTGGAAATATTGCTGCCGCAATTTTCTCACAAAAGTATCTCACACCTCTAAAACTTTTTTTTTAAAAAAAAAACTCTCTCACGCTTCTCTCTGGCTCTGATACCATTGTTAAATTGCTAAAAAGGAGGAGAGATGAGGCTAAAACTTCATCTTATATACAGAACAACCAAGTCTTTTACAAAAAACAAAATACATAACGTAAAACACACCATAACTACCCATGTTCTGCATATAGCACTTGCCCCACTAACACCTAAAAACTAGGATAACCAACACACATGACTCCACTAACTCTAATAACTGAAAAATCAAATCAGCAACACGTGCAAAAGGGGATAAGTACACTAATTGTGCCATAAGTTGTGTACGGCACTCACTTTGGTGCCAAAAGTTTCCGCCGGATCACTTGAGTGCCAAATCGGAGAAAAAACGATCACTTTGGTGCCACCGGCGAGAAATTCCGACCAAAATGATTACGTGGGTTTATATTTTAAAAAAAAATCGATAAACCCTTTAAACGACGTCATTTTCTGTCCTACTTAAGAAAACGACGTCGTTTTGCCGTCCTATGTGGATGGCTTAGGAAAAACGACGCTATATTGCTCATTTGTGATTGAAATTAGGGTTTTTTTTTTTTTTTTTTTTTCATCCTCGCCGACCAAGCTTGCTCGGCCACCATCGCTTAGCCACCGAGCTCAGCCACCGTCGCTCGGCCACTGTGCTCGGCCACCGTCACTGGACCACCATCGCTCGGCCACTGTGCTCGGCCACCATCGCTCGGCCACGAAGTGATGGGAAAATAAGAGGCGAGGGCAGAGGAGGAGGAGGAAGAAGGGGGATTGAAGGTGCAAAGAGAGAGAGACGCTGGTGCTGGTGTTGTTCTTCGAGGAAGAAGACGCCGCCGCCATGGCTTCTCTCTCTCTATTGGCGTTGTTCTTCAAGGAAGAAGACGACATCGCCATGGCTTCTCTCTCTGCTGGTGTTGTTCTTCGGAGAAGAAGATGATGCTGTCATGGCTTCTCTCGCCGCCATGGCTCTCTCTCTCTCTCTCTCTCTCTCTCTCTCTCTCTCTCTCTCTCTCTCAATTTGGGGATTAGGGTTTCGACTTGGGGTGCCAAACGACGTCGTTTGGTGGTTTACTTGCTGACTGGACTCTCCGGCGAGCCACATCGGTATAAGAAATTAATAAAAAAAGGCCACGTCGGATTTCCGGCCAATTTCGTCGGCGTTGGCACCAAAGTGAGCGTTTTTCAAATTTTTTGGCACTTAAGTGATCCGACGGAAACTTTTGGCACCAAAGTGAGCGCCGTACACAACTTATGGCACCATTAGTGTACTTATCCCCGTGCAAAAGGAAATAACTATTATATCAACAGAACAATGGTCCGGTTTTCGTCGCAACAATTTGCAACGTATGACATTAAAGCCTTGGGCACACTAACCTCTATCATAAGATTTCTATTTCACTCATTCCCTACCGCAAGCACCTTAATGCGTCTCAGGGTCTCGATCTGCAATCGATGGCATCGGATGTCTCTGACGAGTTTGAGCAAGCAGGACCTGTCGAGGGGCGCTCTCAGTTTGGGAAGGCAGTTGACACCCCGAGAGGCGTTCTCGTCACGCCACGACTGGATCAGCCTGCGGAGGGTGAGGTTCGGGGTCAGGTCAGAGTCCTTCGTCAACGGCTGCTTCGTGACGGGGCAGGTCGCATTCTTGCCGTTGAGAAGCCAGTGCTCGATGCTCTCTCTGTCATATGTGATGCCGGCGACGGTGGTCACGGGGTCTCCCATCAACTGCAGAGAAATGGGACACGTGAAGTACTCGGGGACATCAAGAACATCGTCCATGATCGGACATCAGCAATTTAACGATCGGCGTCTGTAAGTGATATCACGAGAAGCAAACTCGTGGGTGTGTGATGTGAACGAATAGAGGGAGCGATCGATGAAACAGGAAGATTGTGTGAATGAATAAGGCTTCGTTTTGGTAAGAAAAGGCGGCTCTCTTTATTCAAAAACTTGACACGGAGAGCGAGCGAGAGAGAGAGAGAGAGAGAGCGCGCGACAGCAACAGGGAGGTCTTCTCTTGCTGGTCAATGCTGATTTACTTTATTCATATCTAAATCTGTTCCTAGAGAGAGAGAGAGAGAGTTCGGTGGTCAAAGCAGGGGTTTCCGGGTCTATGGCAAAATTGAATGAACACGCAAGAAGAAGACAATATATCACGGCATGATATTCAGATAATTTATGGTAACTTATTCAAGATGCGTATGAATACAAGACGTAAACAATGATTTTGTTTCTTATTTTGTGCCCTCAGTTCACCTTCCCAAAGAGATACATATATAATATCACTAACTTACTACATTAGATAGCCTTCGCGACTAGTCTGGCCAGCCTATTCAGTAAGTTCAAAATAGGTTCCGAGAAGAGAAGAATTCAAAGACGGAGAAGTAAGTCATTTTTACAAATTGGCTTTTACTAATATTGGGTCAAGATTTGTGTTTGAATCAAGCCGCTCGCGGGGACTACACTCCATAATTAAGCTGACCCACTTCTCTCTCTCTCTCTCTCTCTCTCTCTCTCTCTCTCTCTCTCCCTCTCTCTCTGAGTCTCTCTCTCTCTACATGAACGTTCTCTCTCTCTCTGAGTCTCTCTCTCTCTCTACATGAACGTTCATTCTTTTATCTCGCCGGAAAGGAAACAGTGACCCCATTGTAATTGCCGCGGAATAAAGAAACGGAACTCGTAGAGTGATGAGATACAAATTATTATGTTTTTGTAATGTGTGGATCGGCAATAAATAAAAATAATAATAATATTGGGATAATCTTTAAGATACCGTGAGAATAACAGTTTATTCTAGACCATAAAAAAAATTATAGATTATTGTGAGGTTTTTTCGTTTATGAATTTATGGCTCACGACAAACTATCTTTTCACAATAAACCAAGAATTGTTATACAAGCAAAACTTGCCACGAAATAGACACTCTGAAAAGTTATCACTTCTCATACGATTTGACGTGTAATCTTTCGAAACTTTGGCGAGAGCTAATATTAAAAAATTTCCAGGCTTAACTAGGGGTTGGGAGACACACAAGCATTACAATGTTTATCAACTGAATGAGTGAATTATGTTAGTGATATCTCTCTCTCTCTCTCTGTCTCTTGAAGTTCTCTCTCTTTTTCTCCGCCCATCTTATACTTATTATATGGATGCCAATTTAGTCTTAAATCTTTGAAGATGACAAATTCAACATTCAACATTTTGTCAATTTTGACTGAAAATCATTGATATGGAGGATAATTTTTTCCAACTTTCAATAATTTTTCTATATATTTTTTTTTTCCACTTCACCGGTCATCACCCAGTAACCAACAAGGCTTAGGCGACCCACAATAGCCATATAAAAAAAAAGAAAATTTTAAAATTATTGAAAAATTATAAGGATTGTCTACATCATTACTAGTTACGTTATATCAAATGGTCGATGTCGACATCAGTATGTTCTAGCCAAAATTGATCGAAATTATTAAAATGATAAATTTTCAAAATGTTTAAAATTAAATTGGTCATTTTTAAAAGTTTAGAATTGAATTGACATCTATACAGTTTATTTAGGACTTTGTTTACGATTATCCCATAATTCAAATGCACGAGAGAACAATTATGAATAAGCTAAGTATCATAAGGTTGGTTGATTCGATAATACAATTTATGAGCTTGATGTAGAAATATTATTCATATAAACAACTAATTAATCAAGAACAATCAGATCCATATATGACTGTAAAACACCAAAATCAATAAGTATAGCAGAATTAAAACGTACATATTTGAGCCATTACTTCACTTGAAGAAAAATATATCACTTTATTTAATCAAATATGTATTAAAATGCCAAATCTTCATCTCTATGACATATTTTAGTATAACAGTTTTTAATGGAATTAAGCAATTGATAGGTATAACCTATCCTTTTATAGGCTAGAGAGGGGACTTAGCAAACCCTAATCAATAGTGTGTCAACTGGATCTCTCCCATTACGTAAGGGTGAACGGTTCCAGGTTCCGGTTCGATTCCGTCTGGAACCTAGAACCTACCCTCGAGTACAGGTTCCTCAATTTTTGGAACCTGAAACCTACCCGTCAGAACTTGGAACCTGCCCTGTCACAGGTTCTAGGGTCGGTTCTAGGTTCCTACAGGTCTTTTTTGTTTTTGCATTTTTAAATTTGAACTATAATGTATGCGCATACTCTACAGTAACTTCTCACATCTTAGCAAACATAGTACATATCAATGCCAATTGCTAAGAATTTGGACATACATAATCAAAATCAATAACAAGTTTCCAAAGAGGAAAGGAGATGCTTGATTAACTATAATTATTATGCACACATATCTCAATATATGTGCACTAAAGCTTAAATCGTCACATTTGCCATATGTCATATGCCTTATCAAGCTGAGTCAAATGAAAATGATTAAGCAAAATATACTAAGGAGATGAAAAACCAGAAGTGCCGACAAGATCTCAAATTTTCATTGAGTCAAATGAAAATGATGAAGCAAAATATACTAAGGATATGAAAAACCAGAAGTGCCAACAAGATATCAAATTTTCATCTACTCCATAGTGTGAACTCTACAACATTTCCCTATGATTCATTTAGCACAGCAAAACCCTGCAAAGACATGGATGAAAATCAGTCAAAATCCTAAGTAAAGACATCCAAAAATCAATATCGATAATACTCCATAAAGCATGCCATTTTGCCCATCTAAAGTCTCATAAATTCTTTGACAACATAGTTCAAAAATTCAATGTACATAAGAGGAGGTTGCATTAAGATTACGATAAACAAAATTGCTCATCAATCAACTTCTGCACAGTTAAAATAGCACAAACCCAATAAAAAACCTTGCTTGACTTCTCAACCACTGGACCTATTACAAATGCGACATCACCAACTCTATTTATCGACAATAATCTCCGCATTAAGACCAACTATATCTGAAAAAAGAAGAAGAAGAAGAAGAAGAAGAAGAAGAAGAAGAAGAAGAAGAGGTTAAATAAAATATTCAATTATCAGATATACAAAAAGAATTACAATATATAAAGATATAAGCATTACTTACCCAACTCAAATTGTTCAGCGTTCTCGATACACTCTTCAACATCAAGTGGTACATGAACGGCTCTCAACCAATCTTGAGTGCAAATCAAAGCTTCCACTACTTTGGGAGTTAAAGAACTTTGAAAGCTATCAAGCACACGATCCGATGTACTAAAAGTTGACTCTGAAGCAATGGTAGTTACAGGAATGGACAAAATATCTCGAACCGTCAAAGAAACGATCTTATATTTTGAGCCATTAGTCTTCCACCAAATCAAAATATCAAGACTAGGATCCTTTTCATTTTTTTCTTGAAAATACTCATCAAGCTCGAACTTGTTGTTATCGCACCATTGTTCATTCGAGTATAAAAATATTTTCTTCCAAGCTTGGCCGTCATACTTCTTTATTCCTTCACTACCACCCATATCGGTATTGGAATTGGAACTACTACTACTTGCACCCAAATTATGGCCACCAAAATCTTCATCACTTGAAATAAGAGAATATTGCTACTCATAAAATTCATACAAAGGCTCCAATGCATCCTTCACCTTCTAATGCATCTCTTTAATTTTTTATTCATCATCATAAATTTGTCCATACAAGAAACTCACATAATTTAGCTTGGCTCTAGGATCTAACACAACCGCAATCAACACGATCATATTCACTTTATCCAAGCTTCCATAATATTTGTCAAATTTTTCTTTCATTTTCATACCCATAACTTGAAGCTTAGGATCCGAAGCATTGACCGCATCTTTCAAATATCTATACAAAAGAGCTATCCCTTCAAAATAATCATTTGAAGTAACATATAAAATCTCAGACATCTAATTGGTGGCATCATAAAATACTTTTAGAAAATCCGAAAGAATAATAGCATTTTCCCAATCATCATCACTAGGAATTTCATGATTAAGCTCACTTACAAAAAATTGATCATGATCTTCCATCCTTTCGAAAGTTTTTCTGAACTTTATGGTGGTGTCTAACATGAGGTAAGTGAAGTTCCATCTAGTGGCGACGTCAAGAACTACCGAACCCTTATAAGTGATCTTTTCTCTCTCAATGCAAGATTAAAATCCTTGAGCTCTCGTGAGAGAACTCCTTACATATCTAACCACATTTCGAATACGTGCAATGGAGTCACGTACTGTAATCAAGCCATCTCTCACAATCAAATTTAATATATGAGCTGTACAGCTCATGTGCAAGACACTACCATCTAATATCAACAACCTTTGTTTCGAAAGTTTTTCCCTCAAATAGATAATTGCAACATCATTCGAGCTAGCATTATCCACGGTAATTGTGGACATCTTTTTTTCTATTCCCCACTCCTCAATGCATTTCTCCACCATTTTCCCAATCTCCCTACCCCTGTGACTATGCATCACCACAAAGTTGATGATTCTTTTATGCAACTTCCAATTTTCATCAATAAAATATTTTGATTAGAACTCCATGTATCGGTCGTGAGTGTGATCCTAGAATTAATCTTTTCAAAATAATTCTTCAAAGAATTCCTTTCACATAAAAACAACTTCATACAATCTTTTGCCACTGTGAAACATGATATATGTTTGAAGAGAGGTTGTAACTCAGTAACATATTTATGAAATCCAACACACTCAACCAAGGAAAAAGGTTGCTCATCAAGGATGATGAACCGAGTAAGCATGAGCCTACAACATTCTTAATTAAATGACCATGTTGATAAGACGCTACCAATACTAGAATCTCCTTCTGCCTTGCTAGCCATATTGAAATTTCGTGGTGCAAAGAATTTATGCCTCTTATCTACATTACGAGGAAACCTCTTGCATGTGGTCAAATACTTCCTCATTGCAGAAGTACCATTAGCAACATGGTACTTAAGCATGGACCCACAATAAATGCACTTCACTTGATAAATTTTTCCATCATTATCATTGATTCTCGAATAATGATTCCAGCATTCATATGTATATTTCTTATCATGAGGAAGATGAGAACCGGGTACCTTATTTGTGGCACTCGAGGTAGGGGGTGCATCTTCTTCAATTTTATCACCAGAAAACTCACATTCCATAATCGGAGTCATCTCCTCACATCCCTCCACCTCCATTGATATGTTATCTTAATACATTAATTTCGCACTACACAACAATAATAGAATATAATTAGAAATTTCAAAACAAATAGCAAACTAGAAAGTAGAAATAAAACACCATTAGACCTAATTATACTATGCAGTGGAACCAAATTGGTTCAACCAAATTCTCCTCCTCGAGAAAGAGGAGAAAAACTCAAGTGAAAAAGAAACAAGATATAGAAGTTCCTCTATTTTATTTTTTCATTTTTCCACTATTCATTACAAAAGCATTGAACAACTTCTCTACATATATAACACAATAGAGTTATGGTGCACAAAATTAGCTCATATACGCTCCAAAACAAGATGATGGGTGGCAACAAACAGCCCAAAATTCCAAATAAACTTATCTGGTCATGCAAGTAAAATGGGGAGAAAAGCATTGAACAACAACTACCATTGCTTTAATGTCTGGTCATGCAAGTAAAATTGGGAGAGAAAATGCAATAAAAGGCAGTATTCCAGATAAACATGTGCTTCTCGATGGGTGGCAGCAAACAGCCCAATATTCATCAAAAGAAAATTCATTTCCAGTCACTAGAGTTGCAGCAATAAGAGCTAAACAACATTGTCTGTTGCAAGTTGCAATAGCCTCCCAACTATCACTTTACACTCCAAGTTCATGCAGCATAGCAATCGGAGGACAGGAAAACAAAAGGATTTATTGAGCATACAAGGATTTAACTAGCCTTCTGCAAAGTCGACAAAACATAATCAAACAATCAAAGAAAACTAGCCTTCCCTTCAGTGAGTTTAACTAGCAATTAGTTCGTCATCCCTAAAAGGAATTGAGTGAAAGCTTTACTAGCAAAAGCATACAAGATCAGGCGTTAGAGGTTACCGATGGGGTTTTGCAGCAGCAGCGCTCTTGTCAGCGCGGCAAGTCGTCGGGATGGAGTAGTGGTAGTGGGCGTTGGGCGACGAGTGCAGTGACCGGCAGAGCAAGGATGGCTTGCAGCCCAGCGGTACTTGCGAGTGAGCAGGGGCGCGGAGGCGTTCTGCTGCATGGCGGAACTCGTGGGTGAGAGGGATAACCGGCAGAGCTGGGGGCTGCAGCGGGCGAAGCCGGGGGCTGCAGCGGGCAAAGCAGGAGCAGGGTTCTGCTGCGTGGCGGAGCTCGTGGGTGAGAGGGAATCGGATAGCTGGCGGAGCTGGGGGCTGTAGCAGGCAGAGCAAGAGCAATGGTGCTGGGTCGTGGCTGCAGCAAGCGTCGGTGCTATGCTGGCGAAGCGATAATGAGGGTGACCAGCGAGGCGAGGCTTGGGAACAGCGATGGGGGGCGGCACTTCGGGAGTTTGGACGGCTACAAGGCGGCGAAAGATAGGACCGCTAGTAGCACTCGCGAGTTCCGCAGGTGGAGACTTGGCAATGCGGCGCGAAGATGGCCAGTGGCTCGGGGGACGCCGATGAAGGGGGCTACGCCGATAAAGACCAAGTGTTCATGAACGGTGAGGGAATGTGCAAAGCTGAGAGTTTGAGACTGAGAGGTTTCTGCTCTAATTTGGGGCTTCTGGTTCTTTTCTTCCTTTGGAGCCCTAAGTAACCGGTTTCGGCTGCAACGAGCAGAGCAAGAGCAGCGGCGCTGGGTCATGGCTACAGCAGGCGTCGATTCTGCGATGGCGGAGCGACAGTGAGGGTGACTAGCGAGGCGGGGTTTGGGAACAGCGACGGGGGGCGGCACTTCGGGAGTTCGGATGGCTGCAGGGCGGCCGAAGATCGAATTGCTAGCAGCACTCGCAGGTGGAGACTCAACGGTGTGGCGCGGAGATGGCCGGTGGCTTGGGGGACGCCGATGAAGGGGGCTATGCTGATAAAGACCAAGTGTTCATGAACGACGAGGGAATGTGCGAAGCTGAGAGTCTGAGACTGAGAGGTTTCTATTCTGATTTGGGGCTTCAGCTTTCGGTTCTTTTCTTCCTTTGGAGCCCTAAGTAAACGGTTCTGAAATCGGTTCCGTTTCCGGTTCCTTAACCGGTTCCGGTTCCTTAACCGGTTCCGGTTCCTAGAAAAAAGGAACCAGGAAACCGGGAACCGGAACCGGTCCCCTTGGAACCGGGAACCAAACCGGACCTTCCGGTGCGGTTCCCCAATTCCCGGTTCTACCCGGGAACCGCGCTCACCCCTACCATTATGAATTTCAGTTAAACAAAATTGCCTACACTTTGCTACTCAACTAGGCACGTTATTAATAGATACCAAAACCCAATTCAATAAAATCACTTAAGGGTTTAATAAATATTAGAATATCCATTAACCCGATTATTTAAAATAGAAAATCAATTAATTAATGTAAGCCCAAATTTTAGGAAATTTCCAACACTTGACACTTAAGAAACACGATGTTAGCTTTGATTCTCACTGGATCTCTTTGTTGGGGTACACAAAGGAGAACTACTTGGCCTCGACGGGAGACTACAATAGCATCTTATCATAATTGGGTCGGACGTGTAATTTGCGTCGAGGTGACGACTAGGAGCTTGACCGATTCATGAAGTTTTCCATGGCCACCGGCAACCGGGGTCTACAAGCCCCGTGACCCCTTAAAAAATTTATAAAAACGCGTGGTAACGTTAAAAGAAAGCGCCTAAGGGTTAAATCATTGAAAAGCAATATGGGAAAATTCAGAGCGGACCTTAGTCGCCCTATGGTGGGACGAAAAAGAGAAAGAACACGACCCGAGTTTTCGCTTCGTACGCGGTTATAGATGGGAGCTACTTCCGCTTACATGTCAGGAAGGCGATGGGGAATTGAACGAGAAATCCATGCATGGTCATCACATTAGGGTTTTCACCCCCCGAAATGTCAGTGACTAAGCAAGAAGATACGACCCAAAAAAAGAAAAAGCAAGAAGAACTTCGTCGTTTGGCAGCGTTTACTCGACAAGGGGATAGATCGAGTCAACGGTCAAGTAACGTACTGGATCGGTAGGGTCCTCCCTGAATTCAAGCTCCTCTCTCTGTCACCCTCAATTTCCGCGAAAGCCGCTCTTTTTCTTGAGTTTAGACCCCTGCCAGAAAAAAACTCTCCTCTTCGGGTTCACATTCGAGTGCTCAAGGAACAGCCACACTACTCCATGTAAAAAGCCTGTTTCTCATTTGGCTGTTTTCTTACATTTCAATAAGTATGTCCGTAGACACCGAAAAATGTGGCTCAAGCAGAACCGGCTTAGACGACCGTCCAATTCAAATCTGTTCTCGTTTTGTCGAATGGCATAGTTGAAACCAAGTGCAGATATCTAGGACACTTCATCATATTTCACACTTTCAGCTCTCCCGTGATCTTTCGGTGGACCAATCTCTCGAATCGTATGACTTGTCCTGACTCCTTATCGCATGCCCTTTTTTTTTGTTGTAATTTCTCTGAACAAAGTGCTATAATATGCAAATACTTCAACTAGTTTTACGGTCAACAGTTGAGATCTACTATAGTGCGATCTAATGATCATCAACTCTTGAGAGAACGTTTCTTAGGGTCTCGGAAGCACTCGGATGGTTAGGACTTGAATTTAGTATGGATGGAATCATGAAAAAGAAGTTACATTATTTGAATCTAAAAGTTATCGTGAGAGACACTAGTAACGAAAGGAAAAAATAAGGACAACTTTCACAAGTTGGAAGACAATCTGTACCAACTCCATGTGGATGGCACGTGGAAAAATAATGAAAAAGTCATAGGTATTATTGCACGACTGGCTAGTAATGCAATAGTCCAAGCTTGGACGAGAAGAGAACATTTGAACCCGCCGATGGAAGTGGAAGTAGCGTCTCTCCTTCTCGCTTGCAATTATGCTAAGTCCCTCAGCATCCGCAGCTTTATCTGAAAACAATTGCCAGGTTTTAATTGATACCATCCAACAAATGAGTCTTTGTTGTTAAACTATTCAGCCTTCTGTTGTATAATCTCACTTCCTACTTCAACACAATCCAGATTGAAATTTGGCCTGACCCCATAGATCCAACCATGGAGTTACTCATGCTTTTACAAATTGAGCTTCTAATCAAATAGGAACCACATCTTCTTTTCTTTTCCACAATCTCTCATCTAGAGTTAAACTTATTGTCTTAGTAGAGTCTTCTTTTATATCGTTCTAATGTAATTACCACATCCAATTTGCAATGTTTTGTTTGAAATGAGAAGTTTATTTCCAGCAAAAGAAAATAAAAACTCCATTTTTTGTAAGTGCTCGAAAAGGAAAGGAAAAGCACTTCAATTTGTAAGTGAAGCAAAAGCGGTCGAGAATTCCAAAGGGGACAGAGGAGAGTCGACCATCCTTGTCCAATCAACAAGACAAAAGTCAACGGATGGGTTATGGACCATCACTAGCTGCCACGTCCACGCTATTATCCTATTTTTTTTTTCTATTATTTGTCGAACTACGCGATTATCCTATTCCAAAGGTCGATTTATTGTCCTTTTTATGTTCTGTCCCTTCCAGGGCGAAATCAAATCGGATTTGGCAAATAATGACCGAAAGTTTGAACACGAAATTTCAATCTAAATTTCATTTGAATCAAATCGCACAATCTTATCTTTATACATAAATCAGAATGATTTGTCGATCTCCGAGCTCTCACTATCCTTGGGACAAGCGATTCCACTATAATCCCAAATTGTTAGAATCATGTCCGGCAGGCGTTCCTGACGTTGACACTGAAGTACACCTTCTTCCTTTCCCACGGCCCGATTCACATGGGAAAAATGTCAACAACTTGGAAACCTAACCATGTGTATACAAGAAGTGCATTACAGAAACATTATGTCGATGCTTGGCAAGGAAGCGTCATCAATTTGAATTGGTTACAACAATTAGAGGATCCTATGCATATCGATCAATTGCATGTTCTTTGAAAAATAGGATTTTTAATCAATGGTCAATTTATTTTGTGAAAAATTTACGTTTTGAAAAATAATTTCCCAAAAAAATGATTGTTATCGATAAACAAAAATGTATAAGCAAAAAATATTCCATCGCTTTTAAAAATATTTATGTGTAAATTAGTATCGATAATGAAAATAATTAGTAAACTAATTATTTCAAGCAATATAACAATCAATTCTAGAAAAAAAAATTAAATCCTTTATTTTTTGTGAAACAAATGAATTTTAGAGGGGTGATCAGTTTTAAAAAAATAATTCTATTTTTTGTGCTATATAGAATTGCACTTGTAGTCATGGTTTTAGTGTATTGCAATTAGGGGTGATCAGTTCCTAGTTGGTTTGGTTCCCACCACAGAACTGGGAATCGAACAGGAGGAATTGATTCCTCATTTCCGAAATCGAGTACTGAACCAAAGAAGACTAGAACTAAAAAGAACTGAACTGATCAATTTTTCTCAGGCAGTCCATTCAAACTAGACTTCAGCGAGCATTACCCCCACCTTTATCAAGCTTCTCACTTAGTCTTAGCCAAAAGACCAAAGATGGCATTCTCATTAAGGCTGCCTGGCTTGGTTTTATAGGCAATCTCTCAAATTCTCTGAGTAATTGTTCATTGTGAGACTCTTGGAGGCTTGGAGTAGACACTTGCAAGTGAGGGGTGAAGAGAGAGAGAGAGAGAGAGGCTTAGTCCCACACTTAGTCCTATATTGAGCATTTAGCAGAGACTAACAAGTCGTTGGTCTCTATAAATAGTGATAGACAAGCAAACAAATATTTGGTCTTTTGGCCAAAATCCTTTGTTTTGTTGGAAATACAACAACATTGAGAAGGGCCTTGAAATGGCACTTTAATTGTCACAAATATTCAAAATTAAATTTTATTTTGAAAAATTAAATTAAAGTTTTAAAAAATAAGGTCGGTTCGGTCTTGATAGCCTTAGGAATTGGGAACCAAACCGAAAATTGTCGACTCCATTATCATCAAACCGAGAACTGGATCGACGTCTATAGGAACCAGACTCAACAGGCTGATTTGGTCTAGTCCAAGCTATTCCCGATTTATGCGGTTTCTTTTGCTCACCCCTAATTACAATTATGCTAATTCGGTCTATCGGACAATTTTGACAGGCTAATACTAATGTGGCTAGCCGATATTGGTTGTTCAAATGAACGCTAACTTGGACAATTTTTTAATTATTATTTTTTTAGTTTTCTTTTTTGAATTTTTTTCCTCCTCCCTCCTTCTACCTCTGGCCGATTGCCTAAGGCTAAGGTCAACAAGATCAACCTCGCCCGGCTACGATAAGGCCTTCGGCAACCAACCGGAAGTAGAAGGAATGAGGAGAGGAAAAAGAGAAAGAAAAGAAAAATTTTAAAATTTAATAAGCAAATTCGAAAAAAAAAATATTCAAAAAATTATCCATGTTAATGTCGGCTAGTCAAAATTGGTCGAATGAAGTGAATTGTCACAAATGTAAAAGATTTAGAATTGAATTGACCAAAAAAAAAAAAGTTCAAAATTGAATTAACACAATTGCAATAGATTTTAAAAAAAAATTAGTATTTTTCCTATGTATGATGATCAACAGTTATTATGATCTTCTATGTTTTCAAAATGAAATTTTTAAGCATTTTTCCTAGATCAACTGTTGGATTAAGAAATTTCCACATTCACATTGGGGTTGTTGAAACATGAAGAAATTCAGTTACAAAAGTAACTCCAAAAACACTTGTTACTTATCAAATGGTGTTTGTATTTTATTTTCCTTGTTACATTGGTGGTGGATCTTACAATAATCCAATTCTTAAACATGAGAACAATATTGAGACGAAATGATTTGGAAATAATAACTTGAACATTCCGAAAGAAACTTAGAACTAATGCATTAGACAGCTATCCAATAGTCAGAAGTTGCAATTAGTATGAAAAAGATCGTCATTTATTATTTTTCTCTGCTGATACACTGCAAGAAGTATCAACGCTTTTCTCCCATATTCGCAAAATCGACACTTGAGTGACAAAGAAACCACATTTTTAATTTATTCATACACTCTCCAATGGCCCCAAAAATCCCATAGAAAAAGGGAAAAGGGAAATCATGCACTCACCTCGCAACCCTAGTGAAGAGCGTATCATCGATGCAAGGAGACTTCCTCCATTCATCGAAGTGCGTCTTAAGTATCTCTCGAGCTTTGTCTTTCAAGTACGTCGCGCAATCCGCTTGTAACAACAAGCCAAGCTTCGACACAGCTCTGACCATTAGCATCTCCCGAACAAACATCGAATTCCCCGAAAACTTGCTCAGCACTAAAAGAATGTGGACGGCGCACTCGTCCGCGGATTGCGAGACGTTCAGAATCCTGTTCGAGACCACGGCGATCCCGCATCTGTGGCCCATGAACTGAGCCCTCCCGTCGGCACAAGAGCATAGGTGGAACAAGACTCCCAGGATTAGCTCAGTGGTTTTCTTCTCCGGGAACCCTAGTTCCAGCTCGATGAGTTCGAACACGGCGCCGTGCTCCACCATCATGGCACGGTTTCTCACCCATGGGCACGAGTCTAGCAATATATGGAGTGACGCATTTACCGCCTGTTGAGTGATGCCGTTCCTTAGGAGACGGATGATTGTTTGGAAGAACTCGCTTTTCAATCTTTCTAGCACTGAGGAGCTCGCCGCTTTGAACATCGTCTCGAGGACTATAAGCGTGTGTGATCTCACTGCCACGCAATTGTCTACTTCACAACCTAAAACCCAAGTCAGCGTTTTGATGATCCGATCGTTTTGGCCGATGAGTAGCTTCCCGGGTGCGGATGGGACTCGAAGTAGTACTAGTATGCGCAAAGCTTCCTCAAGACCAATGGTCCGGTTTTCGTCGCAACAATTTGCAACGTATGATATTATAGCCTTGGGCACCCCAACCTCTATCATAAGATTTCTATTTCGCTCGTTCTCTACCGCAAGCATATCAATGCGTCCAAGGGTCTGGATCTCCGATCGATGGCATCGGATGTCTCTGATGAGTTTAAGCAAGCAGGACCTGTCAAGGGGCGTTCTCGGGTTGGGAAGGCGGTCGATGCCCCGAGAGGCGTTCTCATCACACCACGACTGGATCAGCCTGCGGAGGGTGTGGTTCGGGGTCAGGTCAGAGTCCTTCGTCAACGGCTGCTTCGTGACAGGGCAGGTCGCGTTCTTGCCATCGAGAAGCCAATGCTCGATGCTCTCTCTGTCGTACGTGATGCCGGTGACGGCAGTCACCGGGTCTCTCATCAGTTGCAGAGAAATGGGACACGTGAAGTACTCGGGGACATCAACAACATCGTCCATAATCGGACATCAGCAATTTAACGTCGGTGTCTTAAGTGATATCACGAGAAGCAAACTCGTGGGTGTGTGGTGTGAAAGAATAGAGGGAGAGATCGATGAAACAGGAAGTTGTGTGAATGAAGAAGGCTTCGTTTTGGTAAGAAAGAGCGGCTCTCTTTATTCAAAAACTTGGCAAACAGAGAGAGAGAGAGCGACAGAGTCTTCTGTTGCTGGTCAATGCTGGATGCGCTTTTTTCATATCTAAATCCGTTCCGAGAGAGAGAGAGAGAGAGAGAGAGAGAGAGAGAGAGAGTTCGGTGGTCAAAGCAAGGATTTTTGGGTCTATGGCAAAATTGAATGAACACGCAAGAAGAAGACAATGTATCACAGCATGTTATTCAGATAAGTTATGGTAACTTATTCAAGATGTGTATGAATACAAGACGTAAACAATGATTTTGTTCTTAGTTTGTGCCCCCGGTTCACCTTCCCAAAGGTATATATATATTTATTATTAACATTAGATAGCCTTCGTGACTAATCTGGCAACCAAATAAACAAGTTCAAAATAGGTTCCCAGGAGAGAAGAATTCAAAGACGGGAGACGTGGGTCATTTTTACAAATTGGCTTTTACTGCTGTTAGGTCAAGATTTGTGTTTGAATTAAGCGGCTCGCGGGGACTACACGCCATAATTAAGCTGACTCCCTTCTCTCTCCCTCTCTCTCTCTCTCTCTCTACATGAACGGTCATTCTTTTATCTCGCCGGAAAAGAAAAAGTGACCACATTGTAATTGCCGCTGTTTAAAGAAACGGAACTCTTAGGCTCTTAGCGTGATGAGATACAAATTATTATGCTTTTGTGAAGTGTTGGTCGGCCGTGAAATAGACACGTTAGAAAGTGTTCGCTTCTCATACGGTTTGACGTGAGATCTTTTGAAGCTTTAGCGAGAACAAATATCAAAGAAATTACGGGCTGAACTAGGGGTCGGAAGACACACGAGCATTACGATGTTTTTGAATTGAATTAATGAAATACGTTAGCCACCTCTCTTTCTCCACCCCCCCTCACTTTATACCTTTTGTACGGATGTCAATTTAATCATACACCTTTTAAGATGACTAATTTAATCCTAAACCTTTTGTCGATTTTGATCGGAAATTACTGATGTAAATATTAGCAATGTTATGTAGCATGAATAACGTTGATATGGATAACTTTTTCCAACTTTTAATAATTGTTCTAAGTTTTCTATTTTCTTTCTTTCCACTATGGCTGATGAGGCTCGAGCAATCCACGCCAGCCATAGTGGGAAAGGCGAAAATATAAAATATAAAAATTATTAAAAAATTATAAAGATTGTTCACGTTAATGCCGGTTACATTATATCTGATGATTGATGTTAACGTCAACGTTTTCCAAGTAAAATTATTCGAAATAATTAAACTGACAAATTATCAAAAGATTTAGAATTAAATTGACCATATTAAAAGATTTACGATTAAATTGACATCCGTACAATAAATTTATGATTTTTTTCGCAATTATCCCATAATTCAAATGCACAAGAGATCAAATATGAATAAGCTAAATATTATAAGGGTTGGTTGAATCAATAATACAACTTATGAGCTTGAGACTCTACAAAGATGATGTCAGCTTTGATTCTTAGAAAATTTCCTTTTTAGGGTACACAAAGGAGACCTCAAGGGAAGACTCCAACTAAGTAAATTCTCTGTAGATTCCTAATCTTTCAGGAATGATTTACTTTTGAAAACATTGACGAGGCGGGTCAAGTCCAGCACATGGATATTCATGCGGTATAGCATATTATTATAATTGGTCTAACTCATATTTCGCATCGAGATCATGACCATAAACTTAATCGATTTGTGGAGTTTTCCATGGCCCCTAGCGACTGGGGTCTATGGCCCGTGCCCCTTAAAAAATTATATAAATGTGTGGAATCAAACATCCCATCACACCACACCACATCAGATCGATTCATGAAAAAGAAGTGCCTAAATCATTGAAAAGCAATATGGTAAAATTCAAAGCAGACCTTAATTGCTTTTTTGGGGGGACGAAAAAGAAGGAGACCACGACCCTAGTTTTCGCTTCGTACGCGGTTATAGATGGGAGCTACTTTCCGCTCACATGTCAGGAAGGCGATGGGGAACTGAACGAGAATAATCCACGCATGGTCATTGCATTATTAGGGTTTACCCCGCGGATAATTCAGTGAGAAAGCAAAAAGAACTTCGTCGTTTAGCAGCGTTTACTCGACGAGTCAACGGTCAAGCAACGTATGGGTCGGTAGGGTCCTCCCTCAAGTCATGCTCTCTTTATCAGGGACTCAATTTCCACGAAAGACGCCCTTTTTCTTGAGTTTAGACCCATGGAAGAAAAAAAAAAAAAAAAACGTCTCTTCTTCGAGTTCTCATTTGTGTGCTCAAGGAACAGCCACACTACTCCATGCAAAAAGTCTGTTTCTCATTTGACTGTTTTCTCACATTTGAATAAGTATGTCGGTCGACACGGAAAAATCTAGCTCGAGCAGAACCGGACAAGACGACCATCGAATTCAAAATTGTTCTCGTTTTAGTCAAATGGCATCGTTGAAAGCAAGTTCAGAGATCAAAACGCGGTCGAACCGGTTCCGATTTTTGGATCACGGAGCGGTGCCCAAGAGGCAGACTATCTAGGAAACTCTATCATAGTTCGCGCATTTAGCGCTCCCGTAATGTCTCCATGGATCCATCTCTCGATCATGTGACTTGTCTCGACTCCTTGTCACATGCCATTTTTTCGTCATAATTCTCTGCACAGAGTACTGTAAGATGCAAATCCTTCGACTAGTATTACGATCAACAATTGAAATCTACTATATTGCGACCTAATGATCCTCAACTCATGAGAAAAGGTTCTTCATGGTTTTGGAAGTGCTCCCAGTTAGTTTGGACTTGAATTTATTATGATTGAGATCATGGAAGAGAAGTTATGTGATTTGAATCTAAAAGTTATCGTGAGATGCACGAGTAAATAAAGGAAAAAGATAAGGACAACTTTGACAAGTTGGAAGACAATCTATACCAACTCCATGTAGATAACGCGTGGAAAAATAACAAATGAGCCTTAAGTATTATTGCAGGACCGCCTAGCAACTCAATAGTCCTTGGATAAGGAGGACATTCGAACCCACCAATGGAAGTGGAAGCAGCAACTCCCCTTCTCGCTTGCAATTATGCTAAGTCCCTAGGCATCCGAAGCGATTTTTGAGAAAATAATTGCAAGATCTTAATTGATGCCATCCGATAAGTTGGTCTTTGCTCTCAAATTATTCAACTTTTCATTGCATATTCTTAATTCCTAATTCAACATGATAGAGGTTGGAATTTGGTCCAGATCTATAGACCCAAACATGAAACTATTCGTGCGCTTGCAAATCAAGCTTTTTAATTAAATAAGAATTACATCCTCTTTTCTTTTTCACAATCTCCCGTTTGGAGTTAAATTATCTTAATATAATTTTTTTTATATGATTCTAATACTGCATCCAATTTGTAATGTTTCCTTTGAAATGAGAAGTTTATTTCGAGCAAAAGGAAAAAGAAAATCCATTTTTTTGCAAGTGCTCAAAAAGGAAAGGAAAAGAACCTCAATTTGTAAATGACGCGAAAGCGGTCGACAATTCTAAAGGTAGCGGAGGAGACTCGACCGTCCTAGTCCAGTCAACAAGTCAAAAGTCAATGGATGGGTTGTGGACTATCATCACTAGCTACCACGTCTACGCTATTATCCTATTGCCGAGGTCGATCTATTGTCCTTCTTTCCGTTCTGTCCCCTCCGGGACGAAATCAAACTCGATTCCGCGGATATTGATTCAGAAGGAACGACTAAAGTTCCAACACGAAATTTCAATCTAAACTTCATTCAAATCAAATTGCACGATTTTTATATAAATCATAATAATCTATTGATTCTTGATATCATGCCGCTTTTCAGAACAAACGATTTCACCATAATTTTGCACCGTTAAGAATCATATACAGCAATTGTTCCCGACCCCAATCCTAAAGCACACCTCATTCTCGTGTCCCACGACTGCAATTGACATGGGAAAAATGTTGAGAACCAGGAATCTTGATTTTATGCAAACGAGAAGTACATTATAGAAACATCCCACCAATGCTAGGGAAGGAAGGGTTGTCAATTTGAATTAGATATGATAATTAGAGGATTCTATGCACGTCGATCAATTTGCATGTCATCCTAGGATTTTTAATCAAGGATCACTTTATTTCGGGGAAAACTTACTTTTTGAAAAATATTTTATTAAAAAATAATTGCATACATTAATTACAAGAATGTTTAAACTAAAAATGTTTCATTGTTCCTGAAAATATTGCTATCGCTAATGAAAATATTTTTATTAAGCTAATTATCCCGACTGATAGAAAAGATATATTCTTTTAAATTTTTATTTTTCGCAAAATAAATAGACTTTTAGAAGGGCGTAACAATAAACATGGGAGTAATAAAAGGAATATGATTTTTAGATAATTGGGCCTTGTCCCAATTGGAGAGAATGTAGTGGACCTCGTAGCGTGCGGATACAAATTCTATTGAGGACGGTCCGCCTGCTAAGAAGTTTGCGGCCCACATTCTGTCACTATACATCCATAGCATGGGCTTAATTACCTTTAGGAAAAGACCCAAAAATATTAGATCCAATTCAATTTCTGCTCCAATTTTTTTTTAATCTAAAAAGATCATAAAATTTTCACCTGCGTCTTTACCGTCACCTTCATATAAAATAACGATAACCTCCCAATATCGATAATTACGAAGGAGCTACAGCAATTTTTGGATGCCAGACTAGGATACGAGGTAAATATAAAAATGAGAAATGAAGGGACAACGATCTTTAATCTACTATAAGAACATGATAAATAATTAAATTATTATGATATACACTCCTTTAAGAATTTATGATTTATAACAAACTGTTATTCCCGTAATAGTTCAGAGACTGTTTTTTTTTTTTTTTTTTTTTTTTTTTTGGAGGTTCTTTGGAGAATCGAATGCGACACTGCGCCAGTAAACCCCTGTAAAGGTGACACTTAAGCGGGAGGAGGACCCACTACCCCTGAGTCACACTTAATACACCTAGCGCTTCCCCTGGATTTTGAACCCTTCACCTCTTCGTTGAGGATCAGCAGAGTCTTAACCAGTTGAGCCACCGCGGCCGGTGGTAGTTCAGAGACTGTTATGCTAGTAAGACTCAAAAAAAAAGTTGAACTAAAGTTAGATTGGACATATGATTCGAGCGTTTTCTGGGAAATTAGGGGGTTGTTTGTTTATTATTATTTCTGTTCCCCGGAACACAAATTTCCATTCTTTTGTTATGGGGAGCAAAAAAAAAAAAGAACAAAAATACTTTTATTTACACTTTTGTTCTTGGGAACATTTTTGAAGAAACAAAAGAATAAAAACGCAAAACTTGTTTCTTTTTCTTCTTCTTTTTTCTTTGGTTGGTCGTGTGCCATAATTGAGGCCAGCGACCAACTATCAAGGGTTGGTGACCTTAGCGGAGCGTCATTGACCCCCGGTGAGACCAAGCTCGCCTAGCCACCGACGAGGCAAGTCAGCGTCACCCAACGATGGCTTGACGAGGCTGAGCCTGGCCGGTAGCTGGGTGAGATTGGCCTTGCCCAACCCAAGCGAGGCCAAGCCTCGTGCGACCACGACAAGGCTCCGCCTCCCCAGCCAGCATGAGGTTGAGCCTTGCCAGGTTAGGGTGAGGCCAACCTCGTGCCGCCTAGGCAAGGCCAAGCCTCCTCAGTGGCCTAACGAGGCTCCCCTGGCCAACGGTGATCTCACCAGGTCAAGGCAAGGCCCGGCGAGCTCACTAGACGTCGCCTAGTCGATCACCAACCAAAGAGAAAAAGAAAAAAATAAAAATATTTAAAAAATAAAAAAAATAAAAAAAATTATACAAGTTTTTTTTTTTGTCAGTCCTACTCTATTCCTACTTTACACTCACTTTCGACTTTCTTTCGCTCTTTGCAGGCGTGGGAGTCGAAACCCACTCCTAAAACTTACACGTCCCAACCCCATCTCCTCTTCGAGAATGTGGGGATTTGAACCCCTCACCTCCCCCTTCTATGTTGGAAGGGTGACCACAGAGGCGAAATCCGGTGGTTAATTACACAAATTTACCAAACGTATTTGTTTTTTTGTTATTTCAAGAATAAAAATTTTGTATAATTATCAAATACGTTCTTTGTTCAAAAATTATTTTAGAAAATAGATATAAAAAAATTATTTCTATTATGAAAACAATTTTTTAACAGGCCCGTAAATTATCACGTTCGCATCTTCTCGTGGGCCCGTGGCAGGTACTCACTAATGCGGAGCGAAGCCTTACCGACGTGGAAAAGTGGACTTTAACTGATGCAATTTTTAAATGGCGACAAATATAGGTGTGATCTTGCTTTCCAAAAATCACTGCCGAACAAATTAGACGTGGCTTCTTTAAAGTAAAATATGCGGCATTTTATTTTTTATTATCACTATTATCACAAGCGAATTTAATTAAAAGTCGGTCCATCTGATTTGCTCGATTTATGAGGGGGAAAAAAAGGGGAAAACTTCACAAAAAATTTCCCACCACCACATAGCCCGACCAGTAGCTAAGCCGATTCGCTAAAGCTTAATAATAATCCGCCATGGATGCGCAGATCGAGCTCCCGTACTCTGCCCTTCCCTTCTCCTTCTCCTTCTCCTTCTTCTTCTTCTTCTTCTCCTCTCGATCTCCCATGGCGGATTCCGAACCTCCTCTTCTCCGCCCCGAATCCGGACGCCCTTCGCCTCCGCCCCGCCCTCTCTGATTCGATTCCCGCCCCCGCGCCTCGGGGTTGGCTCGCTCGAGCGAAGGAGGACCATGAGCCTCGCCCATCGCGCCGCGAACGAGGTAAACGATCGTGGGGCTTTCTTGCGGCGTTGATCCGCGTGTTCTGTGGTCGGAGTCCTACTTTGCTTCGGTTTATGTTCTTTCGCATTTCGGGAATTCGGAGGAGGCGGTGTCCGCTTGCCGTCGGTTTTACCGATGGTTTTCTCGAGCTTTGCTTCGGGAACGCCTGCTAATGGCGGTCCTGGTGGCTCCCGATTACGGCTTGTACGAATGTTTGGGGGTTTCGAAATAGAGGATGTTTCTGTGGGGGGCATTGGGGTTTGTTGCTGTGCTTCCGTGATGTTTTGCGCTTTCTCTTGTTTCTCTTCTGCATTGGGGGGGTTTGTGGTGTGAGGTGGGGAATCCAAAGCTGATTCTTTGGTGAATTCGAGTCGTGGTTCGGTTGAAAAACCGAATGCAATGATATGTCGAAACTAGTTAGCAGTCATAAGCGCAAGCATCGAAGGAGAGTTTTTTTCGCTCGAACTTTTGGCACCGGTGGATAGTAACCGTGGAAGATAGCAAAGCTGTTCAATGAAATCAACCTTAGTCTTTGTTAGGGAAAAGCTACCATATCCATAGATGAATGCCTTAATTTGATTCTCATTAATATGAAGCAAAAACATCAAAATTAGGCACAGTAAAAACCCCAAGTACAAGTAACATCTTATTCACACATGCTCTAAATCTCTGCATCTGCGGTCCCTAAGAGTTCTTACTTGAACTAGAGGTCGGACATTATAAAATCAGGTCTATCTGCAGCAATTTGGGATCTTTTTGTTCATGAAAACCAATATTATGAAGGGACTTATTAGGAAGGTTCTCGTCTCCCAGTTCCACTTGCTAGACTGGATGGAGCATTAGTAATATTTCCACTGGTCCTCTGTTGCCCACTATGCAGCAGAATCTCCATTGCTTGGTAAAATTGTAGCTTGAGTTCCTCTACACAAAGTCCCTGAGAGATCGACATCATTCAGTATGTTTCGATGAGGTGTCTTTACTGTATACTCCTTAGTTTGCTTCCTGCCTGAATTTCTATGTTCAAACTAATTGCTTCCCTTTCTGGAAATAAAAAGAAGTGTCAATTTTCCTATCTTATTGAATGAAAAAGATTGCACCTGCACAACCTCGGTTGTTTAATGATGACAATAGGAACTGTTAGGTGCCAATACATATGATAAACTTGACATCTTTCTATAATGAGGACGGTCACTCAGAAAATCTCAAAAGAAAAGAAAGGATATCAAAAAATTCTTACAGATCGTAAGAGTACTTCAATTTCAAGTATTTTCTCAACGAACGATTGTATTACAACAGCGAGAACTTGTTTGTTTATTAGAATATGGAGTTTGGTCCCACAAACTAGAATATCTAAGAGAGAAAAAGGTAAAAACTTCAAATTTTCCCTCATCAGCATTCTGATCTCCTGTGAAAATATGTCTTCTCAAAAATTATCATCACTAATGCGGTTTAGTCCGAGTCTTTAATATTTTCTTACCATCTTAAGGCTCAGTACTCTAGTGGAGTCAACTGTATGTGGTGTCACTCTTGTTTTATCGATGTAACTGCTTCTCTCTGTTTTACAATATTTTTATGCTTGTAGCTACTATTAGGTGAATGGATTTTGTTAGCTCTTCTGTAGATACTTTGCCATGCAATGGGCTGCTTGTATATGATGCTTAATGGCACAAATATTGTGAATCAATATGCTGCTAGTGGCACTGTATGAAGATAGTAAAATGAGGACATTATTCATTCTCTAAGAGGAAACTATAGTGAAGTTGACTTTCATCTGTCAAGCTTTGACTTCTGGGTTTCCTGTAGCTCAGGTCACTGAAGAAAAGGCTCCTTGCCATTTTGGTGATCGGTCAAGCAGCGACACTGTTGTGAGGTTGCGGACAAGTGATGGCCGAGATGATTGGTTGTACTGTCATTCTCACATTCTTATAGAGAAGAGCAAATATTTTGCAGATCGTCTCTCTGAGAAATGGCCAACGTGTCAGATCCTTGATTCCCGCAACTGCGTTGAGGTATACTGTCAAGAATCAGATTTTGACTCCCATGTCAATGTTCTACGCCTATTTTATGTTAAAGAAAGCTCAAGGGATGATATTTGGCATGGGGTTAGGAATGCACTTGGCATTCTTCGTGTGGCCGTGGAGCTTGAGTGCCTACAGATCGTCACTGCTTGTGTTAACTACTTGGAAGCAGTCCCATGGGAAGAGACTGAGGAGGAGGAGATTCTTAAAACCATACCAGGCATGGGATCACAAGTATTGCCAATTCTCTCCCGCCTCGAACCTGTCAATCCATCAGCTATTATGAGGATTTTTCGGTCAGCTATTCAACTAGCCACATCATCACCTCCTCAGGATATGAATGATCTTAAAACATCAGCTCAAGAGCAACTTGAGTACATGCTTACTGAAGACGATGATGAACCTCTACTAAAAGCTGATGATGAGATAAGATCTGAGGTAAAACAGTGCATGAGTAGACTCTTTGCGAGATTTAACAGTCTGCTAGAATCTTTGTTTTGCGAGTCATCGGAACTGGCCCCTGAGGCACTGCATATACTTCAGTTCTATCTATCCGATTTATCATGGGCCTGTCAGATATTGACAAAGTTAGAGATGATGAGGGATTTGGTTATCTGTTGGATGGATGCATCAGATAAAGTTGTGAAGATAGTTCATCCATCAAATCCAGAACCAAATGGTGAAACAATCAAGACGACAGTGAAGATTGTTGAAGTTGCAGCAAAGGTTTTAGAGTCAATCGCATATGGAAATGTCATTTTGCCAGCATCAAAGAGGCTGCATGCGGTCAAGGTCTGGCTTCCGTTTGTAAGAGTTGCCAAACCTGCCATAGATTCCACCACATCCAGTGGTGACGACACTTTGGAACTTAAAGTGGATGGTGAGCTGTGGCAATCATTGGAATCGACCTTCGTTTCATTGGTGCTTACATTGCCATCAGAAGATCAAGCAGAAATCTTGACTGAATGGTTGGGAAATAACTATATTCGGTATCCTGATCTAACTGAGGCATTTGACGTATGGTGTTACCGGTCCAAGGTTGCAAAGAGAAGATTAGCCATTTTGGATGGGAACCATGGCGGATCTAGCACTCCTTGATCTTCCATTATCGACGTTACAGATTTTTTGGCTGGCTGGTTGCAGATAACCCTGATTGTCATGTAGTGTCAGTTCTTGCATGTGCAAAGTCAGCTTTTGCTTGTAAATTGTTGTCCCCCGACATGGTTGTAGTGAGAACTAGCTGTACAGTTGATTGCCTAATGGTTTGGCTTCATTTTGTCATTCTCAATTCTCAGTAGTCTAGTCCTCAGGTAATGTTTTGTCCAAGAGAGAGAAAAGTATTTTGTGCCACAGTTTCAGTGCTTCTGCCCAAGAAGCAAATCAATCGGTTTTTGGAAAGTGGCACGATAAGGAAATATGTTCTTACGTTCCAAAATTTCCAAATGCTGGTTTGCAAGACGTGACACAACTGCAACAGGAGGTACTTTTTCGTTTGAATTCTAGATTATGGGTGTTTGGTCGACTATTTATCCTGTTCAAAACAACTTTTCAAAGGGATGACTCGGTCCAGGGTCAGAAATGGTCTTTGCAACTTCTACAAATTTTGAATCAGAAAGTAACTTTTCTCTTTGGTTTTTTTCACCTATTATTCGGAGTATTAGCCTTATTGGATGGGAACCGTGACTGTCAAATGTCAATCCCATCCAGTGCAGCAATGATTAGTAAATGCATCCCTTGCAGCAAGAATTTTGGCATTGGGTCATAACTGCATTACCTCTTTATACACTGTACAGAGCTCGTGTGACCAATTTGAGTGGTCTTTTTCATCATGCCAGATTCTTGCCATCTAAAGTCAATTCGCCTATTCCTTTTGCTTCCTTGTATGATCTCTTCTTGGATCGATTCTTCTTTTCTTTCTTCCTTTTTTCATTTTTCCCTCTCCACAATTGATTCTCCGCTAATAATTATCCTTCCTGTGGTGAAACTATAATTGTCTTTATTCGATTCTTCTTCTTCCTTTTTAGTAAAATTTTAATAAAATTTTAAATAAGAGCTTGAAGAAGTGCTCTCATTTTTTCAAATAAGAATTTAAAGTAGACTTTGTTTCAAATAAAGACCTGAAATCCTCTCGTTTTCTTAAATAAAGACTTTGAAATAAAATTTGTTTCAAATAAGAATATGAAGTACACATATCAGTTTTAAAGAAAGACCTAATCTTATTGCCCGAGGAGCATTTTCATCTTTTTTTTAAAAAATTCCTTTTTTCTTTTTTCATTTTTCCTCTTCTCTATTTAATTTTTTCTTTTTTACTAAAATACTCATTTTTTAATAATCGGAATAGTTATCGATAAGGCTGATTCACTTCGCACTTTATTTAAGACGATTTAATCACTTTGATTTTTATTTAAAATAATATCCACTTAAAATTTTAATCAAGATATTTTATATCTTTATTTGAAATTTTCCCATCATTTTCTATGGTGTGAGGGTTTTTTTTTTTTTTAACCTTAGTTGTGTAACTATTTCTGTCATTAATTCATGAAAGTCTGCGAAAACATAGCTCATGGGGAGACCCACCTCAGCAGGATACTGTTGCAGCAGCTTTTCTGTAAGGTGTCTTATCTAGTAGCTTTTACCCATATAAATGTTGACTGACAGAGACCTTTCATTATTTTATACCCAGTTCACTTGTGTACCTTACCCTGGAACAACAGAATTCCGGGATGGTGAAATGCACCGTCATCATGAGATTCCTGGCCATTGTGGGCATGGCCACAAAAGTGAAAACCAGATAGAGTTGTGATTTTGGGAATAAGGTCTGTGCAAACATGCGAGCCAAATGTCAAAAGTTCAGCTTATTCTAATGAGATAAGTCTCAATAGAAGGAAGCTATCTTTTTCTTTCCTGTTATTTTGATTCCTATTTTTTGGGGTTGTGACTGAGATAAGGATAAAAAAAAAAGGAGCGAGAGTGAATAAGTCAAGAAAGCAAGTGCTCTTGGACAGGAGAGGAAAGTAGTCTGGATTCTTGAGCTGAGAAAATGACTTCTGCTAGTGTGTGTGTGTGTATATATATATATATATATATATATTGGTTCTTTTATTCCCCTTTTCTTCTACTCTAATATTCATGGACTCAAAGAACCTAGCACCCTGTCATGTTTCCTTCTTTTAACAGTTCTTTTTGTTGCCATGACACAGACTGAAGAGACCTCCTCCTGCTTCTCCTGGATGATGGTGATGATGACATTGTATTCCTAAAGTCCACCTACATGTAACATTCTCCTGAAGATTTCATCTGCAATATCAAGCCGTCTCTTTCAATTCTTTTTCTTGAGTTTATAATGAAAAGGCTTGGCACTTAGAAATATTCCCGGTGCCTGTATAGCTATGAACATCCCCGAAGATTGCATCTAATTTATACTATGGTGGGTTTCTTTTTATCCATTCTAATGGTTCTGAATAACAGGATTAGAAGCAGAGTATTGCTTGAATTCTCGGTCTTTTTTGCTTCGTGCTGCGGACATTGAAGATTAGCAACTAACGACTTTTTGCAGCATAACATACCTTCAAAAGATTGATTCTAAGGGTTTTGATCTCCTCAAGCAATCACGGGATTAAAGCAAATTTTGTTTTTTGCTTCCCTGCATTTGGTAGATCAAACCTCACGGTAACAAGCAGCATATAATGGTATACCCAAGACTAAGTATTGTGATATTACATTCTATCCATCACCCGAGCTTACAAAATTAATATACAATCCCCAATCATCTCTCTGAAATCCTAAAGCTGTCTAAATTAACTGAAAATACTTCTATGCAAAAGTATAGGCCTATAAATTTCTTTCTTTACACTACCATGCAGCTTACTTACTCCCCAAATAATGGAGGGAACAGGCGAAGTTAAAAACAATATGAAAAAAGCCCGGTTCTGAACCTAAAATTACACTACCATTCTTCATCTTGCATCATCCTCATCCTGAACTCTCTGATGATGCAGAGAGAATCATCCGTGGTCCAATGTATCAGGCCACGAAATCCTGCAACAGCTGCACAGGGAACCTCTTTCGGTTCTGGATGTTCATGGTCTCGTACGCAGATGAAGAGTGAGGGATGGGAGCGTTCATCGCCCCGAATTCGTTCGCCTCTCCGATGTCGACTCGCCTACCTAATTGAATGTTTTGGCTAGGGAGGAAGCTCTGGTGAGCGCCAGATAGAGAGAGGTTCTCACTGTGTGGAAGGCCCAGAGTGAGAGAAACACCATTCCCAGAAAATGTGGGAGAGACCCCATTACCTGAAAACGAAGGAGCGAACTGATCGGCCCCGAACCTCCCAATTTCGCCCATTGGGTATTGCCCGAACCCGCCGATGAAGTTGGCGGGCCCTCCTCCAATGATCGGGTAGCCATCGCGGCCCTGCCCCTCATCGACAAACTTCATCGATATGGCCTCCCCGAGCTTGGGGTTGACATTCAAGGACGAGACATTGCTATGGTTCTGAAGCAGCTCGGCGCTTCTCGGTTTCTTCGGGCTCCCCTGTGTCAGCCCTTCCAGCTCCGAAGGGCCGACGAGAGTGAACCCGGAACTGCTGCTTCGGACGTTTCCCCCGATGGAGGAAGCCGAATTAGTAGAGAGGGCAGGGGTGTCGTGGTTCCTCGAGGTGATCTCCTTGGGTTTGAAGCTCTTGGTGCTGTTCTCATTGGAGTTGGGGGCCTTGTCTTGGAGGCCAGAGGACTTGGATGCTGAGTCCTCGCGTTCACTCTTGCTTGGTTTTTCCTCTGCTCCTCCCCCATTCTGTTCTTGCTCCTTGATTTCCTCCGTGTACATCTCCTCCACCATCGGCTTCCAAAGCCGAACTCGAGCATTTATAAACCAATTCGACACCTGCAATCGACGCATCGCTTAATCTCCGAACCTTCACTGGCATTAAGAATCAATTAGGACAAAGATCAGCAAATTATACCTGGCTTCTAGTAAGCCCTGTCTGTTTGGCCAGCATGATTTTGTCCGAATCCTTCGGGTAGCTAAATAAAGAAAAGGAAAGAACAGTTTCAGCAATTCAGGTCAATTATGATTTTAAGCGACGGTTCTAAATGATGATCGTCGAGAGTGTTGCTTACGGGTGGAGAAAGTGTTCGAAGAGCCAGGCGCGTAGGATTGAGACTGATCGCTCAGGGAGTCCTCTCTGGGGTCTCCAAGCATTCTGCTGGATCATGCCCAACTGTTGGAGAGCACGCTGCTGCCGGAGGTGGTGGTCGACGAACTTAAGCCTGGAGCCTTCGATCTTCCCTCCAGGGCCATCCTCCTCGCCCAAGCTCTTATTGGCGGCCCGAATCTGGCCTGCTATCGCGTCCTTGAGGCACCGGAACTGCTTCGAGATGGTCTGCAGCGCGAGGGCGGTGTACGTCCTTGCAGAGCCAATCCCCGCAGCTTGCTCAAACGAGGATATCACGATCTGCATCTGGTTGTGGTACTGTCTGTATCTCTGTTCAACCTGATATAAACAAGGATCCAACATGAGGAGGCTAATTGGACTGCATTGTAAGTTCAATAGAACTCAATTTCTTACCTAACTACCATGAACTTTAATTAGAGTTAGGAAGGAATCAACCCACTGAAAAAAAAAACCTTGAATTGAAAGATATCTCAAAGTTTTAGAAATTATAGTCAATTAGATAGGGGAGTTTCATTCCCAAAATTCCTCCATAACTTTTCAATTTTATATATACAAGGACTTGATCATGCACATAATTACCATGTAAGCCTTACCTCATCAAGCATGTTTATGAGCTTAGCCTTCTTCATCTGAATTTCCTGCCTCTCAGCCATAGACAGTTCTGCGCCGCGCTTACCACTGCCGTCGCCACCTCCTTCCTCCTTCAGTGCCGCTGATTCTCCACCCGGCTTACTTTGGCCGCTGGCCTTCTTCAGCATCTCAGCTTTGATTCCGGTGTTCCCAACATTAACAACCTCTTCGAGAAGCTCCTGTGCGGCCTTCAAGTACTTGGAGCTCAGCAACACCCCCTGCATGCCCGACCCAACTGCCGCCCCATTGGTTACGCCTGAGGCCGACGATGGGGACCCGCCCGAGATCCGCACGTCCTCACCGCCTGAAATTGCTGGAGGGTGCTGAGAACCCGCTGCTCCATCGCCGCTGCGCTCGGCCCGGACAAAGGAACGGTACCCAGCTGGGGTCGGTGGGGGCTGCTGCGGGGAGAGGCTGAGGGAGAGCCCCTGCTGCTGGTGGGTGCGGGAGGCCTCACGCGCCGCCGTGGACGGGTCGAGGGAGCTCCAGAGGTTATACTGGACGCGAGGCATGAAGCCATGCATGGAGGAGAGATCGTGGTTGACGTGCATGGACGAGGGCTGCGAGTCGGCGGCGCTGCCGGGTAGGGGGATGCCTACAAATTGCTGGGTCTGGGATGCGGGCGGCCCGGCGGTGGAGGAGTTGAGGAAGACTGCCGAGGATTGCTGGTGCGGAGGCGGGGCATCGGAGTAGTGGACGTAGCTGGCGGGGTTCATGAGGACGAGGGTTTGTAGGGCTCCATCTGGGTCAGATGAGCTCTGGTGGTAGTAAGTCGCCATCGCAACTGTTCACTTCAGTATTTATCTCTTCTTCTTTCGCTGAACAAAACAAATAGCGCAGAGAGAGAGAGAGAGAGAGAAAAGAAGATGGGCTGTTAGTGACCTTCATCACCTTCATGTGCGAAATTGAGATCAAACACAAAGCGACAAGCTCATGTAGCACTTATCCTAAAGAAAGGAAAGAAGCTTGAGCAAGTCAGGAGGGGAAGGAGAGAGAGGGAGAGAGAGGGCGTGTGTGTATGTTCGCATGTGTGTGATTGAGCTTTGAGTTGAAAGAAGTACCTTTCACACTGATGGTGAGTGTGTGGAATCAAGAATCAACCCATACGATGAGTCAATCTGAGTATTGCTGTTGAACTTATTGACGAATAACCTGACAACCAAATCAAGAAACCAAGAAAGTTTGTGTTGAGTATCAAAAGTTTTGATGCGATTGTCATCACTTTTCTTTCTATCTTGAGACAAGTTTCAAGCTTGGAGAGAGAGAGCGGGGGTGGATGGAAGGAGATGAGGAAGGAAAAGTAACTGCAGGAGCCATGTTAACTTATATATATTTAAATATATAGAGAGCGAGGGAGAGAGAGAGTATGAAAGGACCGATGATCTCTGCATTTATATATTCGTTATCGTTATCAAGTAGACATTGTTTTGTGTACACGTGATTTTCATTCATTCATCATCGCCATTAATCTCTGCACTCCATAATTTTCACTTGCAATCATCAAAACAAATACCAAGAGAGAGACTTCAGACACCCCAGAAAGGAGAGAGAGAGAGAGAGAGAGGACAACATGGTCATGGCCTATAAAAAAGAAAGAAATGAATTGAGACGGCATCACCCACCTGTGTGAGATTTATGGAGGGATTCAGAGAGATAGGAAAACCTCAACTTCCTGTCATCGCCTCTGCTGTCTGCAACTTTCCCATCCTGAGAAAAGGTAAAATAAGAACACAAAAAACAAGAACCAAGACAAGAGTGAGGAGGTTTAAAAATAGCAAGATGAGGTTAGGGGGGCTGATAAAAAGATGCCCATCTTTTCCCCCTCCCCCACCACTCTCTCTCTCTCTCATCCTCTTTTCCTTCTTCAGAGATCAAAATTCTTGGTGATGGAACGGGTATCTGCGTGTGTATTTCTCGTTTCGATGAATAGTGAATCACCATGCGTGCGTACATGGGTTCTGTGTGTGTGTGTGAATGAAAATTCTCTGCTACTTTTTGGCTTTTGGGGGCAAAGAAGTACCTGCGAACGGATCAGAGGGAAGCTCGCTCCCTGTCTCTCTCTCTCTTCTCTCTTCTCTCTCTCTCCCCCTCTCTCTGTCTCACTCTCTTTCTGGTTCAGCTCTCGTTCTTGATTTGACCTACCCTTTTCAAATCATTTCTTGATGCAGCTTTCGTGGCCAACAAAGAGATCGACTAATTAACTAATTCAGTGAAGAAGAGAGAGAGAGGGAACGAAAGTTCAAAGTTGTTTATGCGTGAGAAAGAAAGATACAGACAATTGGAGGAACGAGGAAACGTCTCCTTCCACGAAAGCCTAATATGTATTTTAAAGAGAGAGAGAGAGAGAGAGGAGGAAGATGATGGGGGAAGAACAGGGACGAGAGAAGGAGATCCTGTTGCTCATTCATTAATATCTGTTTTGTCCTTATTCACCACGACCTCCCTTCCTTTCTTTTCTTTTTGTTATCCTGTTCTTCTCCAATTTTATTATTCGTTTGGAAGAGTTTCCTTCTTTCTTTTTTCTTTCTTTTTGGTGGTATTTTATGTGGTTGGATGCTAGAGTTTGAAGATAAAGCAATTTAAGTAGCTAAGAAACACAGGACCAACCACCATAACACCTACTTTTAAAAATATCTCTCTCTCTCTCTCTCTCTCTCCCCCGCCCCTTCTTTTCTAGGCGTATTAGTAAATTAGCAGCCTAAGACAAGGTTTTCAACGAAATTTACGTAACTAAATTGTCAATTTGACGCCTTCGTTTTCACACGCATTTTTTTTGAATCCTACTAGCTATTGCCCCATCTTAGGAATATACTTCGTACGCTTGGGTTTACTTGATAAGCACACAATGCCACAATCATCTCTTGCTATTTAGTTGACTTTTTTTGGCAGAGGTATGAAAGCAAGTAAAAGATCGTGAACATATAATAAGATCCTAAAGATAAGAACCGCTAAGACTAAATTAGATTATAATTTTGAAAGAAAATAACAAGATGAGCTCTAAATAATGTACTTACCTTAATTATTAGCGGCATTAAGTTAATCGCCATGCTGCAATACTTTTGTTAAGCTGGGACCGACCCAGTTTACCTTTTTAGAATTCGGTTCTTCAAGTTCTTTTTTTTTTTTTTTTCTAAATTGAAGATGTTATTCATTCTACATTGTCGATGTGCATGTGCTATTATTGATGATATTACTCTGTAGTAGCTAGGGTTTCTCGGTAAAATTGTAAAATGAACAGAAATGAGCAGATTTGAGGATTGGTATAGATAAAAATGCGTGGCAGGTGGAGTTGTAAACACATGAGATTAAACACACCATCTTGTAAGATGTTTCATGTAAAAATAACTATATGTAATAGAAAAAGAAAATGTCGATGTATATTAAATTTGAACCTTGTGGTTTCCACATAATTCCAGAGAAGACGAATATTGTCATCGCGCTCTATTTGGGCCCTAATAGATATGGTGTGTCAATTGGTCTCGATGCGTTCAAACTCAAAGAGATTTAAGAAAAGATTTGTCCAGATGCATGTGTAACGTCTATCATTACGTAGCTTTCATATTTTATATTTTTTTTCTTTCCATGCCTAAATATCTCTCCTCATTGCAATGGCTATTGATGCTTGCATTAATCTACGTTCATTTGTAAGTTCGTCCCTAATTTCTTTCGGCCAGAATGATTTCAATTTCGAGATTTTGATTTTCCTGGATTCCTAGTCAAAACCTTCGGCCCACAAAATGAGTAAGAATTATGCGCTTCCATACGGATCACTACGACGACTAGTATTTGCTAGTGCATAATTAACTTGAGGTCTTATCCTAGTTTTTTTTTTTTTTTTGCTAGGTCGTAGGTTCATTGAGTAAAGTCAACCAAAAAAAAAAAAAAAGTACCTAACGACATGGTCATGAATGAAGTAGAAGTTAATTTAGTTAAGAAGCATCATCTCAGGATTGGTACGCTGGGCCTAAGATAAGAGGGGAGCGATGACATGAATGTTGATTATGTATATGCGAACATAATGTAAAATCTCGAATAATATGGAACCTCCCTTGGTTTCTCATGTCATGGAAAGGAGTAGGTAAAAGCCATTGACTCGCGGACTGATTTAGATATTGCGTGATGTTGCAATATATCTTCTCCTCGTGAAAGCTACATCCTTGATTTTGTGAAAAAAAACACATAGGTACGACCTAAGGAGAGAGAGAGAGAGAGCATAACATGAATAATCGCATGCAAGAATTCAAGTGCAGTCCTAAGATTCTTGATGTGAAAAGTAAGTGCGCGCGGGCGTATTTATCGCTGTGAACGCCATAAAAGACGACTTTATTAAAAAAACTGAGGCAATCTTCCTAATTCGTCAGAAGCAACAGGACCCTTTTGCAACCATCGAAGTACTGAGAATCCTCTACTTCTCTTTCCCATAGCTTATTCACTGTTTCTCGGAAAAAGTCTGGCACATATCGCTGTCGGTAACAATGATTGTAAAAGAATGGGCAGTGGCTTCTCTAGCCAAAAAAGAAAACATAAAAGAAACCTTTGTGGTTTGCTGATGTTAACAGGACTGAGTTTCAGTCCCATTAGACATTCCTTGCTCATGATTCACAGTAGACTACTCAAAAGACAGTTATGGTGTCATGGGGTGCGTGCTATTATTACGTGTAGGCCATTATTGCGGGCTGAGGGAGCTCTTAAGGAAGTGAAATATTTCCTTGTGTGTTCCAACATGGAAAACATGGAGAAATTCACCACATTTCACCCATCATTTATTGCCTCCTTTTGACTTGTTCCATGTTAAGGTAAACAGTACCTGGAAAGAGAACGTCACTGTATTGAATCAATGCACGTACACAGATGTAACTTTATCTTAGTCCCTAAATTTAATGGGTCTCCTTCCGCACTCATGAACTTATGTAAATCGTCCCGCATACTTGGTGCGCCCGCGTTGAGCCCAAGAACCATAAAAATTAGGGTTTCGGATTGACCCTGCAGTCATTTAATAGTAATGATCTCTTTAAGAAAGTTTACGTGTGAAGGACAGGTGTACCCATTTAACTGTGGGCTGCGCCTTCTTTATTTAACCTAAAAACGAGGGCAGTTAGCTGGTGACTGTTTTTTCTAAGTTGACTTGATAGTTCTTTATCAATAGCTTTTGCGGATTCTTACATATGATGCACCTAATTATTGCGCCCAAATAAATGTTTCTTTATGTCTCCTAACAATCTCACAAGTAACATGCATATAATTCAGCTATGTGTAAGGATAATTATAAGGGACATCCACCTTCCCCGCATTTGCCCTCCAAGAGATTATGCCTTTCCCCCCTAATTTTATTTCGAAAACTGGAGGGGGGCGCAAATAAAAATTAGTGTTAAGTAAGTTCTAAAAAAGCATATCAAAATCTATCGCGTGTTTATATTATTTTTCCTATCAAAATAAAAATTTACCATGAATCCCATAAATTCATAAAACGAATTTTGAATCTAGATATCAATATTAGCAATTTGATATTGAATAATAATAATGAGTTTTTTTTTTATATTTTGCAAAAGAGAGTATAAGAAAAGACTAAAAGGTAAACGTCTTCATAAACACAAACTTATTTTTAGGATATATGGGAATGTCACCACGAAGGAATCATTGATATGGATGTTAAATGTCGCTATAAAAGAAAAATTCACGCGCCACATGGTTATTTTAAATTTTGAAATGATTGTGCTTTGACTTCTTAATTAGAATCTCATGTCACTTTTCTCCGGCAAGATTTATTACCTATCGATTTTGACATTGTTGTGCTTGTGCAAGTAAGGTAGCCAATAACTTGATTTTAATATTCACTTTTGTTGGCTGAAAAGAAAGCTTCATCATCCTCCATTTAACAATGTACAATTCTCGTATAGGCACATCTCCTCCATGCCCTTACATGGCGTTGATTGTGATTTCGATGCATGCAAACCCTAACAGCTCACGTGAGATCCCTCTGTCTCTCTCACATGCAATTTACACATATATTATGCGTAGAGATATTTACATGTATCTTCATGATTTTACATATAGTATAATGGTCATAAATAATTTGAGGATGTTGTGATGGAATGGTGGAGTCTTTTCGATCGCTACTTGTCTCTTCTTTCCAAGTCTTTTAACTTCTTTTCATTAGAAAATGACTGGTAAAAAAGAACATTGGAAAAGCTTTCAGATTCTCTCTCTCTCTCTCTCTCTCTCTCTCTCTCTAAAATCATTTCCCAGTCATTTTTAATGAAAGAATTGATGTGTGTGTCAGAAAGAGGAGGAAGGAGAGAGGAGGAAATGAAATCAAAAAGGCCACGGACGTGGAAAAACCAAGCTCGGTTTTTTATACCGCACCAATCCCTAAGCACTTGAATAAAAAGAACGGGCCTGCCTTATCATCATCATCACCAATTGCGCCAACATCGAAGATAATAAAAAAGAAAGAAAAAGGTTTTTAACCCTAGGAATTTCTCCACGAGGGCCAATGGATGCTATTTATGGAAAAACCGAGGAGCCACTTGTAAATTTTCTTTTTTCACTTGAGTTGGTCAAACCATCTCCTCTTGGAGGGTCTCAACCCAAAGCCTCAAATTTCAATCGAGATGGAGACGACAATCTCGTGTTCTTGATACTTCCGGTTCTTGTATTTGGACATTATCCCCTAGCAAACGTAATCATGACAGGTTGAATCTCGAATAACCATGATTAGTTCTTGCACATAACTAATATAACTTAGCCCCCTTTTCTCCTCTACACATGCATGACCTAAAACTCCACTAAACGACCCGTCATCCGATTTGGCTTTTTTTAGGGACGATATGGAGAAATCCATGAGGCACCTAATTGAGCTTGTTGACCACGTTGAAAGAGGACAGAGGGGTAGCAATCAATGAGAGGACCCCATGTCTTTATAAGCTACAAAAAAAAAAAAAAAAAAACGAATGGGGACCTCTTGCATTTTCCTCCTCTTTCTCGATTCTTTTATTCATTAAATTTTCCAGAACACCCGTCCAAAGACGCAACAATTATTGGGTCTTGATCAGGGATCGTCTCCATCGAGGATTAATCCCCCCACAAAGCATGATTAACCCCCCCGCAAAGCATGACAAAAGAAGCTACCACCACGCCTCTATTAGCTAATAATCAACCTCTAGAAAGAATGACCCGATCTTAAATGCTTTCGCATCTAAAAGTTGTTGTGTATCAATTATGATGGCAATTCAATACCGACAACCACCCAACTCTCCGTCCGTCGTGCGGTGTCGCTGCCGCATGCACGCACACCACCGTGTACACTGCACATGCAAAGCTTGGATGTGCACGAGATGGAGATTTTTGCGTGCGTATGTTGTCGGTATTTATTCTC
This sequence comes from Eucalyptus cladocalyx, assembly GCA_017140615.1. NCBI lineage: Eukaryota > Viridiplantae > Streptophyta > Magnoliopsida > Myrtales > Myrtaceae > Eucalyptus > Eucalyptus cladocalyx. Next base: position 38,740,379 of record CM029516.1, read on the forward strand.
GCCTATCTTTGCTCCCTTTTGACTTTGAACAGGAGGAAACTGTAAATGGAAATTTAGTAATGATGGTTCATTATTAGATTCTCGCATCAAAATCATTTTCATCTTCGCAATCCTCTTCTTTTCCCCAAAGGGTCACCGTGAATTTTATTTCTTTAGGCCAAGATCTTTACTTTTCCATCATGGGGCCATCATTATTCTAATTCAATGAACTAGTCCAGCTATGGGCAATCCTATCATTGTGGCCCTTGTTTATAACTTTGGTTGTGCTTTTATAAAGACTCGTTCTCCAACGAAGCTTCTTTAAACCTGTTTTTAATTGCGTGGTACTGAAAAACTAAAAACTAAAAATTGCTAAAATGAACCTGTAATTTTGAAATTATATCCAAAATGAGAAGCTTTTTAAGTACTTTTGAAGTAACCCTTGATTGTCCACCCAACCAATCTTGGAACATTGTGAATTATCAACATCCAGTGGCCATGATAAGTGACATGTTGGATAATCGATGTCCACTCAAGAAACCAACAGATCACAAGATAGCATCATCGGCAAGGAAAATTCGATTATGAAAGACGTACAAAGAGTTGTTTTGTTAAGTAATAATTACTGATCAAAATATTCATCCCTAAATTTAATCTTTAATATGGTCTTCTTTGAGGCCACTTGCAATAAGGTCATTGAACTTTAATTTTAGTTTAGAATAGATGGGTGCATTTTTGGAATGACAATGGCGATTTTTTAAATTAAATATACGGTGATAATTGATAATAGGGTGCAAAATGTAGATTTGAAAATAGAAGCATGAAAGAGGTTATGAGATCAAAAGTGAAGCATCTTTTTGGTATTTATCCGAGCAGAGCTCGGCTCTCTTCAGATTTCGTCCTTTTCTACCTACATGGTTTTTTTTTTTTTTTTTTTTTTTGGGGGGGGGGGGGCGAGTTATATCCGAAATCATTCCGATGCCAAATGTCCTCCTTTTTCAAATATTTCTATAGAAGAAAAGTCATTTCCTTGGGAATTCTTCTACGCAACTATATCCGATAAAATCAGCTTAATAATTGAATCAATAAAAGAAAAAATTAACATTCAGTACATGAGTTGTGTTATATTTTTCTAGCACAAACTATCTCCATTCACTTAATATGGGTAGTTATATTTATAAGATTTAGCTAATAATGGATATCTATAGTTATAAAGATGACTAAAGGGGGCGAAGGTTGTGTTCTTGTAGTTCTATGTATACATTTAAGAGGCCAAGCGTATTTGGGTATTTAGGTTGGACATTAATCTGGTCTTTTTCTAGGTAGGCCGAAAAGAACTGTACATGATTATAATGGCAAGAGAGGCCAAGTTTATAAGTAAGATCCATTAGTTTCATGGATATTGAATAATTTGAAAATTATTTTCCTAAAATGATAGATTATGCTACTTGAAATAACTAGTCAATGAAATGTGTTTTCATTATCGATAGCAATTTATGTTTAAATATTTTTATAAACTATGAAAATATTTTTAGTTTATTCGTTTTTTAAACGATACAGGTAATCATTTTTAGAAAAATATTTTTCAAATTATTTATTTTCACAAAAACAAGCAAAGCCTTAGTAGAGGATCTTTTTTTTTTCTTTTTCCACAAGATGTCGAGCTTTCAAGTGACTTGAATGTTAAATATCGTCGGTTCATGTATGCAAGGGTTACTTTGGCTTTGATGCTAATTAGACAAGGCTGGTCTAGTTGAGTCGGGGCTATGAAATGATCCACCTTGGGTAAGCATGGCCAACTCCGAAAAAAGAAATTAAAATTTTTGTTTTACTTTATGTCATGACATATTTGATCTATAAACCAATCTCTAGTCAATGTCTAACTGTCCATCCTATCTACATTAATAAATTTTCCAACAGGAGTATGCAAGCAATGATAATCTAGAGGCGGTCGAGTTACATCACTAGATGACCATCACTTGTTACTCTTTCAAGGGGACTGATCGACGTAGAACGGAGCAGACCATTACAACTCTATGCTGGAGGATCAAACGCTTCTCTTCTTATAAAATGCCAATGCTACGCATTGTTACGTAGCACTTCGTCCGGACGAGCGCAATAGCAAAATGGACCAGTCCAATAATTTCCTCCAAAAAGTTTTGATGGGGCTCCCTCCTATCAAGTTTGGCCATTGTCCAAATGTGATAAGTACTTTTTTTTTTTTTTTTTTTTTTGGAATCGTGTGCTGATGCAAAAGCGTCGTCATAAGCCGACATGTCTTTTTAGGCGTAGCTCGATTTTGCCGACATTAAACTTAGCGAATTGTATTAAATTAGTGGGGGGGAGCAACAGGGAAAGGGCGTATCGCATCGAAATACACGGTCGAAATTCCTCGTTTAACGTCGGCTGTCGCCTTGGGGGTCATCAAATCGAGCAAGAAATTTGAGAAAAAAATGGCCCGAAATTTGGGAACGAAGGTCCATGCTGAGGTAAGGCGAGAAAGCTTACACGTCAGGCGGCGTTCTTCCGAAGTTAGGCGAAAAAGAATTGCGACGCGGGGCCCCCACGACATCGCCTGTCCCACGTGCCTCTAGCCCGCGACTTTTCTTTCGTGCGCTCTTCTCCCCCTCCTCGACAATTTTTTTCGGGAAATCAATGAGGAGGGGGCCGCCCCGAAAATTATTGGCGAAGTTCATACGTGACAAAAAATATCGAAATTGCACGCCTAGCCTAATGTGCTTTTCAATTTCCACTTCCTTTTATTAAAAAAAAAGAATTGGATTAAAAAATAGCTTCGCGTCATTTATATAAAAGACGTAAAAGGGGCGTCTTTTCGGAGACGTCCGAAATGAACTTTCTCCATTAAAATTGATAAAAGGAACTAAGGAGAGCGAGCGAGCGAGCGAGCGAGCTTTTCTAGAATTTGAAAAATTTTGCTAAAATCCAAATCGGAACCCCAGTTTCCATCTCATCGCACCCTCCTCCTCCGCCATTGTCCTCCCTTCTCTACAAAAGTCGCGCAATAATAAGGGATTTGGACTTTTGCTGACGAGGCGGGCCCCGCACCCCACCCGGGGGTGGGGCCCCCCGCGCGCGACTGTACACGCGTCAAACTCACAGCAACCCTACCCCCTCCTCTCCCTCCTCCTCCCCCCTACTCGAAAAGGCGGAAGATTCGCACTCGCGAGACTTTTTTCTTTTTCCAATCGTGGGGGGCCCACCACCCAAGCAAGGGGCGGGGGGGGGGGCCCCACCGGGGGGGGGTGGGGGCCTGCCACTTTCGTCTTAATTGTTTTCTTTCGGGAAGGGGGGTTAGGCGCGTAATGGAATTCCACGCGTCGGGGCGTGGGGGCGGGGCCCACCCGGGAGCTCGCTCGCGAGTCAAGAAAGCAGCCAATGGGAGGAGAGCCCGGTGTCGTCCGGGCAGCTCCTCCTCCCCTCCCTTTTCCTTTTCTTTCCAAAAACCAGCGGATAATCGAAAGAAAACGCACGCTTGTCGCTGTCGCGGGGGGCGTGGGGCCCGGGGTAACACGTGTCGCGTCCGTGCGGCACGTGAGGAGGAGGGGGAAGGTGGGGGACTGAACTTACTTTACTGACGGACCAGTCCCCGCTCGGGTACCTGGATCGGGGTCTGTCCCTGTCCGAAAATGACGGTTTAGTCCCCAACTCCCTTCTTTCTTTTGTATTTTTTTTTCACTTTTCGGAAGTCATATTTTAGCCTCGCACCTCTGCATTTCGAGGGTTCTCTCTTTCCTCCCCCTCTTTTCTCTCTTTTTATCTACCTTTTGATTAAAAAAATTCATGCAAAACAACGAAATCTGGCCCCTCGGATCATGTGTTTCTTGTGGATAAGGGTCGTATTCGATGGACGTACGTTTGCCTTGTGAATTTGGAGAACCTAAGGTCGGGGGGCTCAGGTGGAATGCAGATGACTGCTGATCGTGGCGGCCTCCCGATCGCCTGTCGATTACGATGTTACGGTGCCGTGGCACGCCCAATTGGAGGATCAACTCGGTAGGGAATGAATTCTGTAAACCGATCTTAACAAGCTTGACATCCCGAATGTCAAAAAGCGATGAGGGCTATGTACGTTCTACGTCCATAATTACCGGAAACCATGCCTTGGATTGGCCGGCGAGTAATGAGTCGCAACGGTCATCACCCACCTCCGGTCTTACCTAAACATAAATGTGGAGGGTGTCCATATTTATAATCCACAGTAAAGCGGTCGGAGGAAATCTCCTCTAGCAAGAGGGTTGCAGGAAAATGTGGCCAAAGCATTGAAATTGGCTGCATGGTTCATTTGACTGTGTCAGGGTTGAGTGGTATTCGGTGTGGAATATTGTCGTTTTGGTGGAACCATTCATCTTCAGCCTGGTCAAGCCCTTGCCGTAATTTCATTGCAGTTGAAGGACTCAGACGAATTTTCTTCGAACGAACCGATCCAAAGAAAGATTCGGGCAGTGAACGCTGAGGAGAACCACATGAAATTCTCGAAGTTCACTGCGTAACTCTCTCTCTCTCTCTCTCTCTGCGTCATTGATCTTACTCTGGTCCCAGAAGGCGATTCAAAGCGAGACACAGAAAGAGTTGGGCCAAAAGGTGCCGACTGCAGATAGGACCACCAACCATGGATGACTGGAAATCGTGAGAATGTTCGAGCCCTATCGTCAGCCACTGATTTTGAACGACACCTCAACATGCGAACGCTGTCGAGCCTTCTCTCATTTATTAAAAATCAGCACAAGTCGTTGGGACATTGGAGGTTTTGATCATGATGACGACGATGACGATGAAGCGTTTCGCTTCGGCTCCGGTCAATCAATCGAACTGTGTCTGCCATTTATGTCGTGCCCGCCTCATGATCACCAGCCGAGTCACACCAGCTGGCTAGTTACTTAAGTGACCAACTCTCTTCAAATTGGTCACTACATAGATTGCAGGACATGCATTATCATTGTCGAAAAGCTATAGGCTTGTGATAGTGTGTGGATCTTTAGCCTTTAATGAGAAAAAGGCAGATCTCGAAATCGCTCCCTATGCAGCGCATTCTCTTTAAAGTCGGGCCCCGAAGATATAATTCCTCGTGAATTTCTGTAGTTGCAACTTGAATGGCCTACGCTTCAGTAGTTGGTAGATTCATTCAAGTGCGCCAGAGGCACTCTCTCTCTCTCTCTCTCTCTCTCTCTCTCTCTCGGTAAAGCTAGCTATTGCTACGCAAGTGGAATTGAATAATGTACGCGCTCTTTCCTTTACCGCATTATTTGTGAACCAAACGCATGTCTTCCAAAGTCGCAATACCCTTATGTTCTAGGGAATCATAAATCACTATTTACAAAATATAAAAGCACTCTGATTGAGCAATACATGGAGAAATCTAAGTAGCAAACTCAGTCAAATGGAAAAGGCGACGTATAGTAAACGCGATAGCCCCACATTACCTAAGTTTAGGAATTTCATCCAACCATATCATTACGTGGGTCAATTAGAAAATGACAGACGTCGATTTCACCCTCTACCATGGATGCGTGCACATCTCCTTGTTACAATCATTTCTGTTTTTTTCCTGGTCAGGAGTTCCAACGTAGACGCAGCTAGAAGGGGAAGCGGACACAAAGGAAAACGATTTATGTGTGTGAGATATGAACATGTGACGGTGTTTGAATCGCTGAAAATTGGTAAGAGATTGGATTTGAGATCTGAGATGCTGTTTGGTGACAGTTCACGGGCCATACGTACGTGGATTCGTCTGGAAGGTGTTTGATAAGCTCCTGCCTCCTTTGATTTTGAGTCACTTCCTTTTCTTCTGGAGAGGAATACAAGAAAGATACAGAAAACAAGAGTCAAATCAATGGCATAAGTGAAGGATCCAAGGTGAATTTGGCTTCAAAGAAGGGATAGAGTCGAATAATCCTCTTCACGATATATATACTAGAACTGTGCATACATCAACAGTAAACATTCTTCAAAGTATAGGCACACGATTTTATTCATTCTAGTATCATATTGACAGCAAAGTTGATTTCTTCTGTTCTGTTTCGATTTTATCCAATGTTGCCTATTCACGGAGTCATTCTATCACGTGCACGTACCAAGAACGGAAAAGAGAGGATTTTTCACTAGCACGCACTTTGTTAATCTACATCCGCATTACCTATGAACAAACAAGGGACAGAAACGTGGAGTTTGGTTCTGATCAAGATGCTCCAAAACAAGAAAATGCAAGTCCAGCATATGACGGTCAAGAAGAGAGAGAGAGAGAGAGAGAGAGAGAGAGAGCATGACTTTTCCGTATGCTAAACGTGGCCAATTTTCGTCCAAGAGGGACAACCATACACATCATACATTCACCAAGTCCAACTAATGCATGACTTGTTAGGCAGGCCACTCATAATTGATCCCAACAATGGCGTCCCCCCACAATTTCTGCAATTGCTTTTTTGACCGAGCCCTTTTCATTCAAGGCCACAACGTGTGAGTTCTGGAGACAGCACTGTTCAGGAACACGCCAGACCCATTAATTGGTGACCAACCCCACACACTCCAAAAGACTTCTCAAGAAGGGACGTGGGCATGAACACAGTTTTCTATCCGAGAAAATGCCTGCACTAACACCGATTCACTTACTCGAAATTACTATCAGATGTTCAATGTGACCCACATGCTGAAATGCTCATTCACAATCCGACATGTCACTTTCATTTACCGAGTTTATAAACCGATCTTGATATGCTCAGCGCTGTTGTTGCTGTCTAGCCACTGGGCTCCCTACCGTTCGGTGACTTTCCTATTGAGATCAAACCTACTTTCTGGTAATATACAGATGAGGGCCGAAAAGAGGGTAGTGGATTGGGAGCAGACTAGTTATGAATTATTATGATTGCCTATGAAATGGAGTATGGATGGGATTCTGTGCCACTATCTATTCAGGATGGGATGGCGACCTTGAATGGAAAAAGAATGTCATCTACCGAAATGGATAAATGCCACTGACACATACATCTATCGAGTATGTTGATGGACGAGCCCCTCTTTAGTGGGAAAATAAACAAATATCTTCCTTTAAAAAATTTGTAAATGGGGAATTGCATGACAGCCGCTTTAGGGGGTCAAAAGATTATAATGTGTGAAAAGCTTGCGATGGACTCTTTTTTAATAAACCCTAAAAAGCTTAATGTGGAGGCGACTCCCCCATTCGATATAAAGACTCCAATATAGACGTCTCTCACGTGAATCTTTTGCGAACTCATACTGATTCGATTCTCCCTCAAAGAATAATGCCCCTCCTCTGGTGAAAAGCCACTTGATTGATTATGTGTTCTTTGAAAAAAGAGGAGGATGACAAAGGCATGTGATGCTTATATGCTGCTGAACAGATTCTCTGTCCTTGTGGTGGTACTTTGTAATGAGGGAACCAAAGTGAGCATGTGATACTTGACAATAACTCAAGCCCACTCATCGGAATCATTGTAGTTCAGAATCTGGGTTTTGTTTATAATATAGTTTAAACTGTATATATAAATATAGAGGGTACAATTCAATATTATAATTTGATGTTTGGTTATTATAATATGCAGTGGAGTGTGGCCTGTTGATGTGAAACTGGGTGCTGGGTGCCCCAGAAAGTATGGACAGTCCCCTTTAGTTTAATTCCCAGGATACATCATATCCTGAAACATGTCAAGATCACGAACCCCTGTGTTTCTTTCAGTCAGTTTCCAATTCCAGATATAAATATTTGTATATCCGCAACTGCACATGAAAAGCTTCTGTCAGGATCTTGAAAACGAAGAATCGATTAGCTCGGGAACTAAAACCCAAATGCTCAATCATGCTTGATGTTTCATGCACGCCCTTTTCGCCTCCACGTACGGTAAGATGGAGACATGGAGCACACGAGCGCAATCTCTCTTTTTTCTTTCTTGTTTTCAAGAATAATTTATTGGAAGATAGGGTGCAAAAGTGACTAAATTGACTGCCTGAGGTCAATTACATGTTGTTCTCTTCAAATTCTTTATATCTAAATCTTTATTTTGATGGTTCTTTAGTATTGACATTGGAGTTTCAACCGGAAATGATAGAGAGCATCAAATTCTGACATACTTAACTTAGGAGATAATGTGACGTAGATGTTCCTTTTAGGCCCATCTTTTGCGTAGGGTTTCATGTGAACGTGCTTAGCGTAGACTTTGTAACACATCGATTTTGGGAGGCAGTGTGTACTGCTGAAAAACCTAGCGTGGCTGGATCGATAGCGATCGCCAAAGTCCAAGACGCAGGCGGCCAAGGAAGAGTCCCACCGGTCGAAATTTTGAAAGGCGCGAGCACCAGAAGCAATTTCGGCTTGCTTTTGGACATCTCAACCGACACTTTTGTTAGGTGTGAAAACTCATGCTGATGGCGTATTTGCGTTGGCAAATTTAATGGATGATTTGCTTGTCTTATCGCGTGGTCGGCATCTTATCAGTTGGGTTTCGATGTCTCATCGAACAATTTGAGCGTTGGAGCTTATGCTACGCATTCTAAGTATATACCGAGAGTGATATATGGACGGCGTGGCTGAATTTTCTTCATCCATTTTTTAGCATGTCCTCTCTTGCCTCATTAATTTTTCTCGAGACGGGACATCGACCTTGCTTTCACCGGGCATAAACAATTTTCTTTTCAGGATTTTGTATTTGATAATTATTGATGAGGGGTTATGTCTCGTGCATATTAATTATGGCGGGGGAAATACATGGAGTGGAGGACCTAGCCTTGTCCCAAAACTCGCACAACATTTCCCAGGATTGAGGGAGGGTCCAAATCTCTTTCAGCGAGTCCACAGTACAAGCCCTTTGGCATGGCCTAGATCTGCGTTGAAATCAGCCCATGAAAGGCCATGGGCTGATTTCTACACAAATCAATGTGCGTGGCCCATTTTCTATTGAGGCCCATTACACCGGTTTTGATGTAAAATACAACCTCGATGCTGGACATACTCAGCCTAAGCTGTGAAGTTTTATTTAGTGAATGGCCCTCTTATTGGGGGTCGGATATGACCAATCCTATAGTGTCATATCATCTACTAGAAAGATTTAGTGAATGGCCCCTCTTATTGTGTTTTATTTAAACATAGCCAATCCTATAGTGTCATATCATGTTGTAGAAATGTTTATTGAAACACATCCTATCCTACATTATCATATCATCTACTAAAAAGATTTAGAAAATGTTTGATAACGTGCCAAATAGTGCCTAATTCTCTCTTTTTATTCCCTGAAATAGAAAAAAAGAACATAAATCCATTTGATAATATTTTTTATTCTTAAGAATAGATCTCAAAAGAATCAAGAAATTAAAATAAAATAAAACAATCATTTCTTCTTACGATCCTGTGGGTAGGCGAGGCCAAGTTCCTAGCTACTACAAGGTCACTGCTTGAGAGCAAGAAGAAGAAGAAGAAAAGGAAAAAAAAAAGTGAAAAAGAGGAAAATGTAATAAAATTATTAAAGAATAAAAAAAAATTGAGGGTCGTACCCAATGCATTTTTATTCTTAGAATATAAATTTTGTACAGTTTCTAAACACTTTCAAATACTCAGAAACTCATATAGAAAACAAAATTAAAATATATATATAAATATTTATATATTTTTTAATAGAAATTGTTTTCGGAATCAAAATGGTTACCAAATGCATCTTTAATAAATAATTTTCTATTTATCCTTATTGATATACTCAATTATTTGTCACATCCTTAAGAACTTGACTTTTGGATTACTATCGCTATGACTGTTGTCTTGTTGTTTTTTTTTTTTTTTTTTTTTTTTTTTGGTATTGGAGGAACCGGTTTGCAGCCGACAGCTGCGCCGTAAACCCCCAAGTGACACTTAAGCATGAGGACCCACCACCCCTGAGTCACACTTAATACATCTAGCGCCTCCCTTGGATTTTGAACCCTTTACCTCTTCGTTGAAAATCAGCAGAGTCTTATCCAGTGGAGCCACCGCGGCTAGTGGTAACCACATGTATCAGCTTTCGGCTTGGAACGGGCGGGCCAGAAAGAAGCCTTTGCAGACCCGGCCCAAAGGATTCGAGCCCACGTCCCCCACCTTAGTGCCCCCGCTCGGGTTACAAGCTCTCGCTGCTGAGCTCGGCGTTGTCTTGTTGTTGTATTGCACTTGGTTTGTGAAAAATTATCAATTAGAATATTATTATTTTTCATCGTTTATGAAAAAAGAGTTAAAAAGAGAAAAATGTTTCCCTTGTCTTTAAAAATTTAGATAGAAAAATTCTACAAATATTAGTAAACTCAGATAGGACATGTATTATACGAAACTCTCTTCCATCCCCTCTACCCACCCATGGCCGCCAAGCATAGCCTCTCACCAAGTTTTGTCTCGTAGTCACCAGCGAGGCTCATCGTGGTGACAAGCTAGTCTCGATCTCGGTCATAGAGGAGCTCCATGGCCAAATTTCAAGGTCCTCCATGGCTTAGCTCAATTCGACAAAGCTCGATACGATGGAGCTCCTCCATGGCCGAGGTCCAAATTTGGCCATGGAGCTCCTCCATGGCCAAATCCGGAGCACCAGTCACCCACAAAGTTGCTCCCTAGCCATATCGGAGCTTGATCGGACCTCAGCCATGGTGAGCTCCTCAACCTCGGAATGCTACTTTTAGCAACAAAGAGGAACTTCGGGGACTAAAATCGTATTATTATGATGTTTTAAACAAAGAGCGGTGACAAGGAACGAGGTGTATCTTTCGCAAATGGAAATAGAGAAGACGAGGATGAATGAAGGAGATAAACCAGAACCCCGAGACTGTAGGCTGGCGATGGGATGGAGGAGAGACCGGTGGTTGCTGAAGATTTTGTGCAGTGATGATGCACAGACAACATCCACGAGCACTCAGAGATCTGAACGATCGACATTCAATCCGACCTTGGCAGAGAGAAGGAGAAGATGGAGCACGGCAAGGAGAGTGAGATGAATTTTGTCAGCAACTAGAGAACCATAACGGCCAGAGTCAATCGACCCGAACGGTCCCAATTCAATCTAACTCGAATACCCAAATATTTACTGAATACTGTATAAAATATTTAAAGATGTTATATTCTGTTAAAAAAAATAAAAAAATCCAAACGACCTAAGACAGTAAGGCCTACCAATTGGCCAATTCACATGATCAAGTCTCAAATGATTAGCATAAACGGAATTGTGTTTAAGGCCCCACGTAAAAAATATACCTCATTTAAAATTTTCAAGTTCTCTAAAGCATAATATTCTCGTTCATCTAAATTGGTCATAAAAAAAACCATCTCAATGACAAGTTATAAATATGCAATAATATCTCGGAAGGCGTGTTATAAACCCATATTTCGGATTCTTACCCTTTATATATCTTTCGGATTCCTTCGATCCTCTCTGCTCTTTTTCCTATTCCTCGACTTCATATTCTAATCTTCCATTTCGATTCGTCCCTCTTTTTTCTTTTTCTAACGCAAGAAACGTAAAAGCTGATTTATCAAAGTGATTTACAAAACAACACGACAACCTACAAGAGAGAGAGAGCGAGAGAGAGTAGTAAAAGATGCTCCTAAGAGAGTTTCGGCAATGATGTCCCTGCCATTCTAGTTGAAATGCACTCAATTCGTCTCTCAGGATACCAAAAGGTACAGGATAGCCACTCAGTTTTAGACTCTACTTTAATTCAACCCATTTCACAAATTCAATAAGCTCTAATTACATCCCTCCCCTGGTGCTGCTCCAGGGGGTCATGAGGCTACAAAACTTAAGACTTGAATCCATTAGGATCCTAGAGTTGCTATATACTATTGGGAAAGCTAAAAAGAATATGTTACAAAATGAGCACAATAGGCTCCAAAGATGTAGCCCTAACTAGTTTACAAAGTGACTAAACACGTAATGGTCAATCTCACCAGCCATAGATGGGATTCTCCACCTGCGGAGGCAAGAGATTAAGGTCTTGACTGTGCTGCTTGCTGTAGTCTCTAGTTCCCGGTACGGCTCCGGTGCATAGTCTCAAGAACTCGTTACTAGTGAGACAGTAGTGGGCAAAAGCCAGCCCTCCATCATACAGTCCTGTCAAGCTAGGCATTGAAACTGATTTGGCCAGAGCTTTTCCATTTATCTTGGCTGTACTGCCTTCGCCTCTATCTTTGTTCAAGACTTTCTCGAGCTCAGAATACTCTAAGAATCTCTGTGTAGCAGCTTCCCACGAAAGGTTGTATCTTTGCTCAGGAGTCAGCGGCCGAGGCTCATTCGCTAGGGCCTCTTTCACTTTGGCAACAAAGTCCTCGGATGTTCTGTATGTTAAACAGTTGGGAAATGATCTAAAAAATTCATTGGATGGGTGGTCAGCACAAACCACAAATTTCCCCATCGCAAGTGCCTCAGCAGTAGCCGTGCATAGCACATCGCTAACACTGGGATTTATGAAGACTTTGTACCTTCAAGAAGAAGAGCAGATATTGTCAGTAAGCGCACTAGTTTTGTGTCTTCCTATCTGCATGAGCATGCACGCTAGCAAGAATGTGAGGACATTTGCCTACATGATTGTAGAATCATAAACTGATTAAATTCCAACCATTAATGTCTCATCAGCCCAAGAAACAGAACATAAGGAGCATATTCCTTGGGGGAAAATATGAGCTATATCCTACAGGAGTTCATTTTCAAATGTCCTTTTAAACCCCTTTCTGACGGAAAACATTGCTTGTCAGAAATTCCTGAAAAAGATCTTCATTGACACGTTAATTGAACCAAAACTGATTCTATCTGATAGAAACTTTGTATGCTTACCCATGAAGAGAATCATCTGCATGGTCCCTTCCTTTAAGAAAGTTGAGATTTAAGTTCAGTCTCCTAGCTGCACTCTGAACTTCACGTGCATCCTCACCATTTCCAAACACATCCAATTTAAAACCGTCAAGATCACTCTTATGCATTGCTAACAAATCTATCAACTCTCTGTATCCCTTTGCCCACACCATCTTCCCCAAGAAATATGCTCCTTTGGAAAATGCTTGCTGCCCGAGTTCCCTTTCTGCAGCAACCTTGTCTCCAATTCTCAAGAACTTGGGATTCACCCCATGGACATTGCACACTATTGACTTGGGCAAATCTTGTGTGGCAGCAGAAAGGCGAAGAACCTAGATGTGTATTCAACAATTACATATCAGATGGAAAAGAGGAAAAATAAAACCCACATGAGTAGCACCGTAAGTTCTATCTCTAAAGCAAAAACAAACAATTACAATTGAGGAAGACATAAGCTCTCACTTTGTTGCAGTACGCCCTTGTGACCCAATTGTTTATGTGCTTCACAAGGAAAGCTTGGAGAGCTCCATTTTTCTCTCTCTTGATATACTCTAAGTAATTGGTGTGAACAACACCTACGACATGGTTGAATTTATCGGTCCACCGCTTGCCATGATGATACCAATTTAAGTGCTCTGGCTCTTCCAGGACAGCGATGTCAGCATCTTTTGATGGGATAAATTGTGTAGTGTCTCCGGCAGGTATTATGCTCCGCCTTTCTTTTTGGAACTGTAGACCAACAAGAACAATCTCTCATCTACCAAAATCAAGAATAGAATGTCAACTAGAAGTATGAACTTGCAGTGAATTGCCAGGAAGCTACTACCTTTCCTGGATAAAATGAAATTTTGAAATCAGCCTTAAAGCCAATCCTTTCCTCCAGCCAGTTCCGTATGTAAGTTTCCTGTTCTTCTGGAGAGCTGAAAGTGATATTATTCGGATAAACTAATTCTTGATCTGATTTACAAAGCCAGGGAACGAGAAGGGTCACATTTTGCTTTGCAGAGTTGGCTAAATATGCTGCTCGAAATAAAGGGTTTACAGCTGTTCCAGTCATCCAAGGCAGACTAGCAGTCGTAACAATAGCTACATGCCGCTTCTGATCAGTCATGTCATGCTTTGCAGTGTCTGTCCAGAAACCGCCCTCATAGCAATGCCCTGTACTCTGAAGGACGCTGGCTAGTCTCAACTCCAGCTCATCATTTATGTTATCATTTCCAATAATTGAAGATTCCTCGCCAGAAAGGGAACGCAATAAAAGTTGGTTTTTACGTTTGCTGCACAAGCTTTCCACTATTTTGTCACACACATCTGCAGAGAAATTTGGGATGATGTTGAAAGGCATAAGAATCATGGAATACCCAAGTCTGCAATCTTAACCACATTCAATCCACTCGAATTCATGTATTTATTTATAAAGACACATTCTTGTGTTTAACCAAACAAGTTTGGCTGAGAATAACAAACACAAAACAACAGCAGCAGACCAGCTGACCTTCAAGCCTTAAAGACTTAACCAATTTTTAGAATTAAGATCCAACGAAACCATAATGGGAAGCTCATTAAGAAAAAATAGCAGACATGTTTGTAAGGGCTGCAAAACTATTTTTCTGTCACCCAGAATGCTGAAAAAAGATCACAGATTTTTATACACCTAGGTAAAGGTCATAGAGTGGTTTAATTTTCTTGTCCACAACAAGAGGGAGTCTGTTTGGTGAAAAGAAAAATAAGCTTGACCGAATCAATATTCAGTGATAGAGAAACCGAGAGTTATAAAGAATAGGTCTATCCTACCTCATCATGTTGAGTCATTGACAATGTGCTTTATATGTTATTAGTCAGGATAATCATACATAAAAATAATCATGAACCATGGACAAACATTTTGGAAAAGTAACATCCACAACTAGCTAGGTATGTGAACATTAAAGAGATCAATATTTACCTTTTCTTACACCTAGCTGATCCAAAAATGGTTCAGATTGCCTGATCAGACATGCTAGAAGTTCAGGCACGTCAAGTGGCGGTACTCCCTGCAAAAAATTGGAAAGAGGCAAAGTGTTCAGCTTGACAATCGTCGAAGTACAGAAAGTATTTAGCAATTCTGGTTTGCTTTAAATCAGAATGTGTAGATAAAAAACTTAACACTTCAGTCTGAACTACACTTTACAAAATTATGAAGGAGAATAAGGGAGCAATTTCAATTTTGACTACTCCACTTCTATTTTTCATTTTCATGCCAGAAAGGGACTTCAAACTTTAAAGCAAAATGCATGTCAAACTGCTGCATAAACACATGCGACCAAAAACAAGTGAGGTGCCTTTTACAATCATTTGCCCAGTATTAAAAGCTGCATACTTTGGCAAGCCAATGACAAATGGACAGTTCATGTGCACAGCACGTTTATAAAGTACATCATAGGGCAAATAGTGAACTTCAACAAGAAAGAGGCTAACCTTTGACTCTTCAGGCTCCTTGCAAATTGCTTTCTGCAGAAAACAGTCATGAATTAGACATATACCTCTTATCATAACAAGGTCAAATAAGCAACAAAATAGAAAAGAAGAGCCATTTTAACTACAACTTCGGACATGTTTTTACTCAAAAACAATTTAAATTAAATGTAAAATACTAACCAAACGGAAAATTCGGAGAACTGAATGTTCAACCTCTCTCCCACCCCCCCCCCTCTTCCCTTTTTTTCCTGTGAAAAAGTTTTAGATCCAACCAGAAGCAAATGGGTTCTACTCTAGGTAACTATAAACCCAGAAAGATCGACAATCCAAGAGCAGAATGTCCAATTAGCTCTACGAAAGGATCAAAACGACAGAGGAACACAGGCTGACACAATTCATTTAGTGATGGAATCACAGGATGCAATGCAACAATCAGAGGACTTAAAAGTAAGGTATTTCGATTTATTCATCTTGCAAGCTCAATGACAAGCTCGCACAGAATTTTTAAAGCTAGAAATCTCCTGATAATCCATGACTACTGATCAAATCTTTAAGGCCTCTAGTTTACCTCAAACAGCCTAAGCAAACGGAAATCACCAAGTTCACTTCAAGATGAGATAAAACCAATCGGATGAGATAACCAAGAAAGGAAAAGCAAGGTGGGAAGACATACCAAGCTCGACTTCACCTTCTCCACGAGCTCCCCGCTCTTCCACCCCTCGAAAATATCCACCGTGCTCGGGCTCCTCCGCCTCTCGAACTCCCCAAGCCTCGCCTTCAACGCCCGAATCGGCTCCCAATAGTCCTTCTCCACCTTCGGCTCCTCCATGAACCGCACCCACCTCCTCCTCCTCCTCCTCCTCCTCGCCCCCTCGAAATCCACGACCCCGCTCCCATCGTCCGCCTCCGAGACAATCGCGTTCTTTATGGCCGAGAGATCGATCCGTATGCTCCCCGAGTGCCCCCACTTCTCCAGCACGCGCTTGCTGAAGTCGGGCGCCGAGTAGGCCCGCCGGAACTCGGACAACTTGGGCTGCAGCCGCTTGACGAAATCGATCTCCGCGGGCGGCCGCCGCGCGGAGGGGAACGTGGTGGAGGCGGAATTGATGAAGTTCTCGAGCTCGCGGTCGAAGGAGGTGGCGAGGTTCTTGAAGGAGTTGGCCCGGTTGCGGATCAGCTGGAAGTCGGCGTCGGCCGAGACCCGGACCTCCTTCCAGCTCTTGGAGAGGAAGGAGAAGGCGCTCGAGGACGCCACCGGAGACTGCGTCTCGTTGACCATCGCCGCCGGAGTATCAGGGCCCTCCGATCGGAGCTAGGGTTTCGCCGGAGGAGAGGGATTTCGGAGAGATTCCTCGCGGAGCTTATTATGGATTTTCCGAGAGAGAATTGGGAGAAAGAGGTACTTGAAGTTTCGGGGAAAGGTTCGAGGAGGTTAGGGAGGCTCAACGGCCAGGATCGTTTCGGGAGGGGGCCGTACACGTGTGACGCCACGTAGGACTTCCGGAGATTTCGCGGGGTGACGTGGAGGGGCGACACGTGGGGGGACGGGATTGGCGGGACCGGGGATTTGGCGGGAATATTCTGGAGCGGGAATATGCTGCGGGAACGAGGGAGGAAGAAGGGGTGATGGGCCTTCGGGATGGGGGCTCCAGGAGTTTCGGTCTATTTCGACCGTCGTTTGTCTGGCGCGGGGCGGCCACGTGGCGCGTAGCTATTGGAGGGACGCCGGTCTTGTCTATCTTTCTGTTCTTGGCCGATTCCATCTCCGTTCCACGGTTGTCGTCGGCATTGTTTTCCGATGAATGCTAGAAGATTCAGAAGAACGCCGCCGCTAAAACCTTAACGATCAGTAAAATATAGTGACTTTAAGATGGATTTATAGCATGAATTTCAATGAACGAATGACTCGGATACACAATTAGGTATTAAAAAAAATTAAATTTAAGTTATAATTATTTCATATCACTAATAACTTAAAGATTCGAGATTAACAAGCCCGTTGCTGTAACACCATTTAAAATTTTAGTGGTTAATAAGTAACTTTGCATAAAGTGGAGGTAACTATCGTTTATCAGATTTGACAGTAAAACTTTGTCATTTTATCTCGATGCATTATTTTATAGGGGTGAGCGGTTCCAGGGTTAGGTTCGGTTCGTCTGGAGCACTGGAACTACTCTCTCAGTACGGTTCCTCAAAATGAGGAACCAGGAACCCTACCCGTGGAAGCAAGAACACAGGAACCACCCCGTCACGGGTTCCAGGGTCGGTTCAGGGTTCCAACAAGTTCTTTTTTTTTTTCTTTTTTTTTTCTTATTTTCATATTCAACTATAACATATGCGCACGTTAAAAAAACATAACGTACGCGCACGTTACAAAAAAAAAAAAACTATAACATATGCGCACGTTACCAAAAAAAAACTATAATGCACGTGTATACTACACGGTAACTTACCATTGACATGTTATCTTGATACATTAACTTCACACTACAAAACAATAATAGAATATAATTAGAAATTTTCAAACAAATAGCAAACTAGAAAGTAGAAATAAAACACCACTAGAACAAGAATATCTAGAGGTACAAGTTTTGAAAACAATTTCGATTAAACCCTTAAATGAACTCAGCAAATTCTGAAATTTGGACACGTTGTATTTAAGACCTAGAGGTACAAGTTTTATGAATAAATCGTAGTTCAATTCGTTCTAGATTAAAAGATAAAATCGATTTACTTTTCCTATTCTCTACTTGCACAGTTTTTGAAATTTTTTGGTTAAATAGGCAAATGAACTACAAAAATTACGAAATTTAAATATGTTGTAGGGAAGACATGAAGAGAGATATTTTATGCAGAACACATTTCCAAAAGAACCTCATACAAAATGATATAGTCCACGCATTGCAACTTACAAGATCCAAACACATCAGATTGCACAGTTTTAGAAACATTTCCTATTAAATACCCAAATGACCTTCAAAAATTATTAAATTCGACTATGTGATAGCCAAGACCATAAGGTAGATACTTCATGAAAACATCGAAGTCAAATTCGTCCTAGATAATTAAATATGGACGGTTAAAATCCCTGTTCGTAGTACCATAATTCCAGATCTAACCATCTCCAAAGGACCACGATTTCACCTACCTATTCTTGTTTTTTTTCTCTAAATTTTTTATATGTGATACCTCAGGATGTCCTTTACAACTTTTGTTAAGAAACCGAAGTGAAATTTCGACAAAAAGGTTGCCTTACAGTCCATGCATTCATCAAGGGTCGGTCCCAAAATCTCCAGATCCAGTCTTTTCAAAGAATAACGATTTCACCCACTTATACTTGTTTTTTTTGTCCCAAATTTGAGTATGTTATACTCCAATAAGTCCTTTACAACTTTCATTTAGAGGCCAAAGCCAAACTTCAACTAGAACATCACATACAAGTCACTAGAACATCCAAGGTTGAGTTTTTTCGCTCTAAGTAATCGGTTCCGGTTCCGGTTCGAAAAAGGTTCCGGTTCAAACAGGTTAGGTTCCGAAATCGGTTCCAGTTCGGTTCAGAACCGGTCCCCTTGGAACCGGGAACCGAACCGGACCCTCCTCCGGTTGGTTCCAGTTCGGCAAACGGGAACCGCACTCAGCCCTATTATTTTAGATAAGCTCATCTTACAAGATAACTTTACTATTTCGGCATCCACCCTAAATTTCATTTTCCATCCCCTTACAAATTTTCAAAGATACTCATCAGTTTGGATGGTTGAAGGGATAAAATATGAAGGAAATATGAGAAGGGACCATCGCAGAGTATATTTTTAAATCCCTCCAAATCCATCTCAGTAGTTGCACTTGAAACTTCAATATCCCCATCAAGAACATCAAAGCGTGCATGATGACATTGGATACAATGACAAGGTATATCCATTCTTCTTTTTTTATCACGATGCTTTCAAAACCTCTTGTACAAACCGGCGTGTCATTTATGTATGTTTTATGTCACATTTAAGCTTTTGCCAAAATAAACATAGAATGAGCGTGAAAAAATAAAATAAAAATAACAAGAAGGAAGCAAAGGATGCCTCGTGTGAACCAACGGAGAAGCTCTTGATTTCAAGAGGGCGTCGTCGATGCCGCGTGTTTCACATCGAGAAAAGGGACAAATCCCCCGCACCCTTTTGGAGAATTATGAATTTCGCGTTGTGCATATGCCAATTCCCAAAAGCAGAGGGGCAAGTGCTAGTGGGGAAGCAACAGCGACAACGACGTAAGACAACAGAACGCGGAGTTTGTCTATTCGATAGAAGACAAACCAGAGAGAGAGAGAGAGAGAGAGATTCATCCGCACGCATTTGCCCGCATTGCTATTGTCAATCAAGTCTGGCGACTTTCTCCCGAGACCTAAAATCGAACCAGGAGAGAGAGAGAGAGAGAGAGAGTCGTGGTTCGGGAGTGTTCGTGGCCAGCTGGAGTTGTGATCCCACCACGGGGATTTGTATCTATGTGAATTTCACCGTGCACGTCTTAGTCTCATCTTTTTCCGTAGCATGAACTGATGTCGCGGGTCCAAGTTCAACTGGCTAAACAGATTCTATCTTTGCTTCGCAAAGTCTTTGTCATTTTCACAGAGGGTTTGAGGGAGAAGCTTTGAGGCTAGTTTTGGGCTTGAGCAATACCACCTATGTAAAGAGCTATTACATGTATTAGAATAGTTAAATAATAAATCACGCATTTATCTAATAGTTTAAGTTTTTAGACCAATGATTCCATGTTAACAATAACTAGATTATTAAATTGATGGACTCGACAATTAAAATAACAAACTATACACGTGACAACAAATGATCAGATTCCAAAGGCACGGTACATGTAACAACATTTCTCTCAACCATGATATATTCAAAGTTCAGGATGCCACAACTTCCACAAGAAATTAGACATCGCATGGTAACATTTCTCTTCCTCCGAATTTATGTTCTTTTGTTTCCCATAACAAAAAAAGAACATAAATCCATTTAGCAAAAATTTTATTCCCGAGAACAATTTCTCTATTTTTTTGTTCTCCGGAATAGATTTAGAATAGAAATAATAAAAAAAAAAAAAGATTATTGTTTTCGAGAACAATTTATAGAAATAAATTAATTTTCTTTCTTATTTTTCTTTTGTTCCTCTCTCTTGTCACGGCCACCTCCAACCGCCTGGAGCCATAGTCGTCACCACCCGCCGCCCGCCGCCGCCCGCCAACGGATAGGCAGCCACAGTCGGCGACAACTAATGGGTTGTGGGTGGTGGTCGACGATAACAGATCGACGCCCGGCGGTTGTGGCGAGCGGTGACAAGCGACGGTGGGCAGGGGTCGGCGGCCAACAATCCGTTAGCAAGAATAAAAAACAGATAAATACAAAATTTACAAAATCTTATATAGTTACCAAACGCATTTCTATTCTTTTTCTATTTTTTGAGTAGAAATTTTGTGTAGTTACCAAAGACATTATTTTACTCGGAAAAAGTTCTTCGGAATAAAAATAGAAAATAATTATTTATGAAAAAAAAAAAACTCTTCCCCAACCAAGTTAATCGTTACCATTCGCACCCTTAGTGAATACTTAAGATTATTTATAGAGTTGGATTAGAAAGCAACGTGTCAAACATTTATTGGGTATTTTGATATGGATCACTTATTCATATGCCTACTTACGTCTCGAACATTACTTAATAGATCAATTTCACATACTGACTTAAATATAAAGTAGAAAGGACGATTGAAGAATTTTTTGTATATAAAAATCCTATTAATATACTTTATGATATGATCATATAAAAGTCATATAAAAATATCTGTGCAATCTTGAGAACTATAGATCATCAATAAAAATATTGAAATTATTTTTAACATAAAAAATATCTTAATTATTTCTAACATACCGATTCTAGCGTGCACAATATCGGTCGGCCTACTATGGAGACTAAAATTTTTTCTGGGATGAGTAGACAGATGGCGAGAAATGGTTGGTAATAAATATGTGGACGTGAAAAACAACCTCGGAGGAGCTTCTGTTGAGAACTTTTAGGACAGCTATGGAGAAGATAAGGAAAGAAGCCGAAGACCAGGCAGATCACGACACGTGGCGTGAGGAAAAGGGACCTGTTTTCGAGTCTCCATCCACGGCTTGAGTAACAAGCGTCGGACATCCGCAATTCCGCACCCACGAGGTTCTTCACGGGGATTCGAATTGTGGGGTCGGGAGCATCTCTACATCATGTCTTGTTCTCTTCAGTTGGAACATCCTCCTCGAGAACTTTCGCCAAGTAATCGTTAGCCATATTACGTGCAAACTACCTTCTCCACACCATTGGCATTGATCTCGAGCCGAAATGTCTTTTAGATATCAGCTCTTTTTCTTTCCCACGAAATCATTGCCATAGTCGATTGGGGTTTTCTCCAGAGGTAGGGGTTTCGTCCCAGGAAGTGTTTAACTTGCAGCGTCTGCCCTTCCAATTTTTGGCCAATGTTAGGTTGTCGTGTCCCGTCATCATCAAATTTGGCTCGATGATAGGCAGAGTCGAGACATAAAAGTCGTTACTATGGAACACATCAAACGGCCGCCCTACCAATTGCATGATGAAGTCCGACTTGAGTTGGGACTATTAGAAGCGGCAGCGGCGTCGTTGTCGTTCTCCGCTGTGAAGGAAATAACACGAAACTGACAATTAGTCTTTAGAGAAGAAGAGCGTTAGGAAGTGATGAATGATAACGAGTGGGCGTGGACTGAGCAAATGGTGAAAAATGAGAGGGGGAAAGGGGCCAAATTATGAAGACATTTTCTTGCTCCAGACGGTTACTGGATCAGTGGCTGTTATTGGGCTGATTCGACTTGTGGCAACAAGCAGAGGCCGAACCCAAAAATTTATTGGGCCGGCCCATAGATAAAAGGGCCTGACCTGGCCCATGAGAGGGTCCGGCCAAAAGGGCCGTGCCTGGTCGGCTGGCAGGTCAAAGCCGAGGAGAAACCGTGGCAGGACCAGGCGAGGCCACGTGAATTTCCTCTGCCCTCTCGGCGACCGTCGCTGTTTTCCTTAACGAGGAAGGAGACGACGGGACAAGACGTAACTTCGCCGACACACGACGGCGCCCGCTTTTGCTTCGGGCATCTTTCTCTTTGCCTCAACGTCCCCTTTCCCCAAACGGAATCCAATTCCCCCGTCCAAAAAGAAGCAGGAAAAGGGAGCCAAAAGCAAGGCGAGAAAGAAACAGAGACAGAGACAGAAACAGGGGAGAGGGAAAGAAGAACGAAGATGGGTCTCCTTTCCAACAGGTGACTCGATGTTTCTTCCTTTCTTGAGCTTCATGTTCCTCGATCTCGCCTGGGTTGAATACGGTTTGATTTTTTGCTTTCTGGGTTGAGACGTTTCCCCCTTTTTGGTTGCGTGCGTGGGTTGATTGCAGAGTAAAGAAGGAGAGCCTGGTACCAGGGGATCATATCTACTCCTGGAGGACCGCTTACATTTATGCCCATCACGGTTTGCCCTCTCTTTCCTTCCTTTAATTATGGTACTGTCTATCTTGTCTGTGTTCGGGGCTTTTCGATTAGTTCTTTCGCCGAATGCTGATTATGTAGCGATTGTCGATGTTTTGTGTTGCCTGAAATTTTCAATCTCAAGCTGAGGAGGAAGTTATTTCCCATTGACTTGTTAGGCTTTGCAATTTAGGTGGATTAGGATTAGTTAAGCCGGGTTGCAGTACTTTATTGCATCGGTATTCGCGTTGTGATCATGGCGAAAGCGTTGTTAAACAACATGGAAACATTACGCTAAAATGTGATTAGCTGGATGTATGAATTATTGAGCGAAACTCCATTGAAATGCGATTGACTCGATAGGCCATGTAAGGTGCAACCTTTATTCGTTATGCTACCAACGACTGCTCTGTATGTCGCAGACATTCTTGTCCATCATAATTTGGCAAAGGGACTTTTCACAATTGAACTGGATCCGGTCGTATGTTGTATACTCAACTAACATCGTGATGTACACTGTGCAGCGAAAAATCTCTGTTCTATTGTGCACTGATTGGCTGAATGTGGTTTGGATTGTTCCGTACGTCTTATTAAGTCGAGGCATGCCTATGTTTCAACACATTTAGCCATCTCTCTTCTTGTCTTGATGAGTTTACTGTTCAGCTACTGTTGTCCTAAGTCCTAACTATTTATTTATGAGAGCTAAATCCACTGTTTTCCTAACTTTCTACTCAATGAATCAGGTATTTACATTGGCGATAATAAAGTCGTGCACTTCACGAGACAGGGACAAGAAGTAGGAACCGGTACTGTCTTTGACCTTTTATTAGCAAGTTCTGGACCAGCCCGGTCTCGAGTGCCTTGCCCAACCTGCACTCCTCCCGAAGATGATCACGGGGTGGTCGCGTCATGCCTGGACTGCTTTCTCTCAGGGGGCATCCTGTACCGATTTGAGTACTCCGTGAGCCGTGCACACTTCCTTGCCAAGGCACGTGGTGGCACCTGCACCCTCGCTGTTGCCGATCCAGACGAGATGGTGGTTCACAGGGCAAAGTACCTGCTTGAAAACGGCTTCGGCTGCTACAACGTGTTCAAGAACAACTGTGAGGATTTCACCATCTACTGCAAGACTGGCCTCCTGGTTCTGGACCAGAGAGGCATCGGGCAAGGAGGGCAGGCAGTGTCGATCGTTGGCGGGCCTCTTGCGGCAGTCCTGTCCACGCCATTGCGTCTGGTTACCACAAATGTGTACGGGATGGCGGCAACGGCAGTTGGGGTGTATTGTGCGAGTCGATATGCGGCTGATGTTGGGAGCGGCATGAGGGACGTGGTGAAAGTGTCGGTGGAGGATCTGACTCGGCGACTGGCAAATGGGATGCTTCAGGTGATGGAACCTCTCGGCTCGCCGACCATTGTCGGCTGATCTTTGGATAAAGCCGGGTTTGCAGCGAAATGTTGTGACCAAACTTCAAGACTAGGTTTTGATTGAAGCATCTGCTTCTTCTCGTGCATTGTGTGCGCACTTAAACATGATTTCTTGCTGCCTCCCATTAAAGACATGCTTGTTTTATCTATCAAAAACTCTGGACTGATGGTGATCACTGTTCCTTAAAAGCTTGAGCTTTCAGTAGTTAGGCCAGCGAATGTTCATGTTATTTCTCGTCACAATTTCCTGCCTCGAGGAAGAAAGACAAATAACAGGATAATGCACCGACCATATCACCGGCATGACGATGCCGGAGTACCACTGGCATTCGTCATGGAACTTCGGGACTCCTAGGGTCCAGATTTAATATGTGAAGTGCAATATTGGCATGACCAGCACTTGGACTTTCTATTTGATCAAGAACTGGAGCTGCTTTTCTCATCAAGGTAATAACTTGGAAGCTAAAAAACCATCTTTGGCAAGAGGCTCATTTACGCCTCCACTGTCACATGTTTAAAGTTTCGCTATCCACTCCAGAAAGGATTACACTTTTATGATGTCGATACCCGGAAAACTTAGCTACTGCACAGAAGTTAAACAACTGAAAATCAAAGGTATGCCGGCACAGCACGTATTACAGAGGCTGGATGGACGGCAACTTTTACATGCTTAGACGAGTAGAACCGCGTTCACGCATCCGTCATTCTCTGGATCATTGGTCACTTGTGCATATTTTCCTGTCGCCAACCAACAATTACACAATGTAAATAACGACTGGAAGAGGCAAGGTGGTTTTCAACTTCACTTTTAAGCTCAAAAGCTTACCCCACACAACCTTCCCAGCTGGGGTGACGAGACCCAATTCACTTACGTTAACCTGTCATATTTAGAGAGAGATGAATAGGTAAAGCAGGCACCTTTCATAGAAAAAATTCTGGTGGTTTCTCCTTCATCTGAAGTAATGTCTATCAAAGCCTTACTTCAATGACGGTTCCCTTGGTCAGGACACCCAGGGAGGTGTATATCTGACCGTTTGGATTTTTCTTCACTCCAATGATCTCGAGATTGAAGGTGCACTTGAGCTCCGGATGCGTGACGTGAGCTTTGTTGAACCGGAGTCCTGATGGCCGAATGAACCGCTCGTACTTAGGGGGCTTCCTCGTGAAACCTGGTCCGACGAATGTGGCCTTTGTGACCATCCTCTTCCATTGCTTGGCTGAAAGAAGGGGAAGCAACAGGAAGTTCAGTAGCCTTTCAAAATTCAGAGCAAACTTTGATCCACCCTTGATTCATTTTTGCATAGATGGCCCAGACGCGGACATGCGACTACATTCAGTTGCTTCAGCAAGCACAACAAGGATAAGCAAGATTCTCAGATCTTACAGCAAGCAAGCCTGAGCTACCATCTTCTCTGAATACCGACTTCATGACATGCGTTTTCCCACATCTTGATCTAAAAATTAGATTCGCCAGGGGAAAAAGGATAGTGATAACTCATAGTCTATTTGTAAACTAAGCATGATGTTGCCAAAGTAATCAAACTCCGGCCACCCCGCAGACATCACATACTCGAGAATAAAGCAGCGAGAGCAACAAAAACAATGGGAATAAACAAGAACACGAAACCGATGATAACCTATCTTGACTTACTTTTCCTTTTGCCAGATTTGACCACTTTGAACATTTCATCTTCAGCAACAGGCCTCACCTGAGGAGGATTGCAAATGAAATGGATAGTCAAAAAGATTTCGAATAAATCATCACAAGACGAAATCCAGCAACTGGTTATCTACCAAGTGCAATGACAATTGACATTACCAGATGATGAGGGATAAGCTTACCTTCGGTAAAGGCACTTCCCACTTTCCAGCTTTCTCCTTCCTCTTCTGCTTAATAGAGTTGCTAAGCACCTGGATGTGCCAAAATGTCAGATTCGGAAACACTCAGTGATATTCAAAAAAATCACATCCATCGATATTTGACTAAGCATACTTTAGCTCGGGTGGTGGTTTCACGGTCCAGCAGATAAGCAGGAACAGCTCCTTCACTAACATCATCATCCGCCTTGCGCCTAGATGATGACTCCTCGTGCATATTTAACCTGTTCCAACACATGAAGCACTCTTCTTGCTGCTATGGCCTATGAAGATACCTCTTACTTCTCGAAAATCGACCTATACTAAGCAAAATAATTTAGTACTTCTAGAATAGGTAATCAGAGTGCCAGGACCTCAAGTATTCACCACATCTCAAATAGAAGATCGAGATGACGACTTAATTACTGGATGATGAAAAAACCAAAAAAAAAAAAAAACGACACCAAATCCTATGCTTCGGGTTGCTAACCGGACTGCATCTATAAAATTTATGTTTCCCTTAATTTCATGTAATAAGCAATGGCTTTGTGAGTTTGACTGTAACCAGATAACATTATTCTGAAATTTGATAACAATAATGATGTGCCTTCTTATTAAAATGAATAAATAAGCTACTCCTGACAACAAATACGGAAAAAAAAAAACTCACGTTTTCTTCATCAGAGCCTTCTCTGCATATCGTTTCTTGTCGAACATCTTACCCTTAATGCCCAGAGTCTGCGAAACATCCGGAGAAACAGACCAAAGAGAACAATAAGTTGAGTTCATAGACCAAACGAGAAGAAGGAAAAACCACAAAAGCTGTTCATGTTAACAGGAAAAGGAACCGACTTTCTGGGCTTTTTCGGATCTCTCGTGGACTTCCCGAGCTTTCCTCTTGCGTTTTCGCTCGAAGTGATCGTGGCGGTACCCATGTCTCTTCCTATGGAGCTCTATGTAGTCTCCCTGCGGCTGAAGATTGAAGAAGAAACGTCAAAACCGAAAGCAACGAAACCAACCAGTAAGCATTGAATTAAAGCCATTTTAGCGATTCGCACGAAACTTCTACTGAGAGAGAGAGAGAGAGAGAGAGATTGCGCAGCGTACGCACCATGGCGAGTTTACGTATCCGACGTGATCTCGCGATGCGTTCGAATCGAAGAACCTCTGATCTTGTGGAGGGTCTATGCAGTGAAAGGTGGTCGAGTCTGGTTTTTTCATGTATAGGTCGGTTGTGAAGGAGCTGAGTCGGTGCGGTGGAGTTAAAGAAACCGTTTCCCTCGAAAACTCCCACTTCTCCCTGTTTTTTCTGTGGATTCAAACATCTTGCAATGGGCCGAGGTCCGACAGAAGATGGCCCGGCCCACAATCTGTGAAAGCCCTCAAGTCAAAATCCATCCTATCTGTAAGAATCGATTAATCATTGAGCCAAGCTGCTCAAGCCAGGCTTGTGCAGAATCCATTCTCGGTTCCATTATTTGCGAATTCGAGTCGAGCTCGAGCTTGAAAATACTTGTATCCTACGGCTCGCTGTTCTAGTCGAGAAGTATTTCTCTTCGTATATTCATAATTAGGGGAAGTTAGAGGAATGGTCCGTGTATCATTGCCGATGTTCAGTTTTGGTCCTCGTACTTTATCACCCCAAACCAAAATTTGTTCACAATTTCAAGGCGAAATCCACATTTTTGTAAATGCCGCACTTGATGGGGAGCTCAATTCGAGTATCTACTATCTACCGAGCATTATATATTAGAGTCTAGTGGAACTTTTCCTTTTTGCCGAAAATGCTTTCTTCGTTCGATGATGAACGCTATTAGAAGATAGTTAATGGGTTTCTGAACATAAAATATTTCATAAGAGCTCGTGTTTAAGCAGCCAATTAGAAAGGAGGGCCTTTTTTCTGATAGGTTTTGGCAATCTAGTCTACAAATTGATTGGTTTTGCGAGAGCAATGAGCTAATTTTAAACCCCTAAGCCAGACCAGAGCTCTTCTACAATCTTCTCTCGTGTTTCGTCAGGCCCATGAGCCTTGATCAGCACCCAAAACACGCTTCACCACCGATTAGTTATTAGTTTTCATTGCCACCCTCAGATTAGAAGTACTCTTAAGGTAAATGAAAAGCCATTTAAATTCTAGCAATTGTACTCTAATCTTGAGGTAGTCTTCAACCCCATCCAATCTTTCTTTTTTTTTTTTGAATCTTGGGAAAAAAAAAAGGTTAATTTCTGTTATGAATAGATTGATATTTTTGGACATTGATTAGATCCTTGAAACTTTGCCTATAAGTAGCCATACCATATCAGACCAGCTCAGGCACAACCCCAAAAATATTGGGATTTTCCGTAAAAAATCAATTTGAAACTTCCGGGTCTGCCACCTCTACCCTAATCGAATACAGAAATGTCCCAACTGAGAACTTTTCCTATCACTTTAGTGGTTCTCATTCCATCATCACATGTCTTGAAGCTTCTAAACCCAGGAATGTTCAGTGCTCCAAATTCCCTTTTCTTCTTTCTAGTTTCTGTATGTGAAAAGATCAAAACCCCATACCCATCAATTGTACAGACAAGGTGATCAAATCAGTCATAAGTGAAAGCACCAAGATGGAGACCTCCCCATGTGCGGATGTGGTTCGATGACAAGGACCCCAAAGCCAGAGCCATTGCAAAGTTTTTGCACTCCATTGGATAGAACGAAAGCAGGAGAAGAAGGCCACACATCTTCACCTTGTTCCTTTGCAGCTCGATCGGCACATAGATATGGACAGGTGCCATGAAGTGTAGGGTCTCTCGCTCTCTCTCTCTCTCTCCGTGTTGCGTTTATCGGTTCTCAATTATCCGAATCTTCCAGAAAACGAAACTGAAAGCCAGAAAAGCCAATAATAGCAAAAGAACAAAGTTTTATCTTGATAGGATCGAGAGGGTCGTGTGTCTACAGAGAAGGGTGATTGAGCAATGTGCAAGGGCCTGCATCAAGGCCTGCATGGCTCGTGGGGAATGTATTTGATGCTGTATGTTGCAGGTACAACTGTAAGCTCAGATGATAAAGAAGGCCGGGTCCTCGCACGTGAAGCTAGCTATACAGCCTTGCTGTTGCTGTTCGCTTATGTGGCTAAACGTGCTTAGGCTTCCCCATGTCATTCGTCAGCATTGAATGAAACAGAAAAATCTCTCCGAGCCCTTACTTTCTCCTTCTACTAAACCGACCGAACCGAGTAAGTTCGAACCCCTCCTCAAAATCCCCTTTTCTCCCTCCAAATCTCTCTAACCATATGTAGTGCTAGGGTTCTAGGGTTTGTGTGTAAATTCTCATAAAGCACGGGATCTTTTAGTCTATTTGAAGTAGCTAGATGTGGTCCAAGTACCCCCTAAAAGGTTTCGCATCCAAAATCAGGTCCAGTTCCAGAATCAGCAATGTAAAGTTGCTCCACTAGATGTCCCAACGTAGGGTATAGCTGCTGAATATTGATGGAAATCACGTTAGGATAGGAATGAACCAAGCTGATGCGTGACATATATGGAAATGGTAGAAGGTGAATTGGAAAATGAGGGTTCAAACCAGACACTCTTGGCTTACATGCCGTTTTGGAAGTTAGTGCTTAGTTGAGTTTCCCTGAATACTTATGCTCGTTAGAAAGAGTGGTGCAAACTTAGCATGGTTGTCATCTTCCAATCTTTATAGAACGTCGACATCCATTTTCCTCCTTACCCATCTTCAAGTGGGCAACAAAGAAAAGTTAACTTTTTAGATTACTATCAGGTTCACCGCCCCATATAAAGAAGTGCGCCGCGCTTATCTTTGGATGAGTGACATGTGTATTAAGAGTTTTCTTAGTCAAATTCTTCCACATGTCAATTATCTAACAGTAAATGTGCAAGTCATTCTTTACACCAGCAGTGAACCTAATAAGAAATCTTGTCGTCTACACGTTTTGCGCTTCACCTAGGGTTTTGAGTTCTCCACAATTGACATCAACAATTTAACTGCTATGCTTTTCTCATTGAACTATTCATCACGAAAATTACCATAAAAAGTTATAAACATATTATGTAGATACCGATTCTTTTCAAATTGACGGTTATTAATCTAGGGGTATTTCTAAAAGCCGACCCAAGAGATTAAATATTATAGTTTGGTGACTCAGCATCCTACAATTAAAACATAATTTACCAAACTCTCTGTTCTCCCCAAGAATCAATCTATCGATTTTAATAACAAAAGAGTCACATCTTTGCAAGATCAAACGAAAAATCAAAAGCCTCACCACTTGGGAAAATTGCATCATTTTAGGTGAAACGAGGAGCACCCCGTCTCTTTCCGACCCCCACTTGGGACCGAAGGCTCCCTCCCATCGCTCGCAGACAAAAGGCTTCGCCATCGGACATGGGGCCCAGATCCTGTCCGATGCTTTTCGGACCAATCAAATACTTCCTTTTGCACCGCCAAGCATTAATGTAATTTCAAATAATTTGTTAATCGAAATCGGCGCGAATGATTATATAATTTGAGAAGGTGATAGTGAGCATAGATTCAGGGGTCCTACCAATATCAGTGTTGATGGTGGGACTCTAATGATTGGTCCAACAGGTCCAGATTAGCTGTTCCCATAGTACAAACTATCGAGAGTTATTCATAGACCGAATTTTGGTTTTGCCTTTCTTCCGGTTCTATCATTTTTCACGAACATTAAGTTAATCTTAAATTTTTAACGCAAAATTTCAATATAGTTGTTCCTATCAATTTTTGCCGGAAATTACTAATGTAACGGCAAACAACCGTCTTACGTGACATGTCATTACGTTAGCGATTTCAAATAAAAAGTTTATCAGAATGAGTATATAATGGAATTTGGAGTAAAGATTTAGCATGGGATGATTACCAAAAAATTACT
The DNA here is from genome assembly GCA_017140615.1 of Eucalyptus cladocalyx. Classification (NCBI taxonomy): domain Eukaryota; kingdom Viridiplantae; phylum Streptophyta; class Magnoliopsida; order Myrtales; family Myrtaceae; genus Eucalyptus; species Eucalyptus cladocalyx. The sequence continues at coordinate 38,771,321 of CM029516.1, forward strand.
TTACCTATTGTACCGATATCAATTTAATCACGATCTTTTGATTTGATCCATACAATATGTTTGGAATTGAAAATTTTGCCTATTTCATAGCTTAATTGATAAAATTAAAAAGTTTATAACTGAATTGACATCCATATATTAAATTTAGAACTAACGGGGTAATTTTTTTCCTGTTGAACATCGCTCAATAAATATTTGATTAAACCTAACATTTTTCAAATTAAACAAAAAGGGTGGACCAATTATGTTCATCCACACTCCAATTCCAATACCAAGCCTTTTGCCTTTTTTTCTTTTTGGCCGGAAATTTTCTTACTTTAATCACGAGTGCCAATCGCACTCCCTCCCTCACCTTCCCCATCAAGCGACCACCACCTCGATGTATAATAATATCCAATTAATGTCCGTATTTTATTCTCGTAAATGGGTGGAAAATCAATCCTTTGCAACTGTTCGTGCATAAGGATACGGATCTCGATCATTTAATTTCTACATCAACCCAACGCACTACAGCTAACATAAAATTAATTTGAACGAGAGCCTAACGGCGCACATTCATGAAACCCCCACGATTCCACGTCTCAGCTGCCTTATTCCCCCTCAATTAACAAAGAGGGTTGCAGGAAGTTGATGAAATTATTAGATTAAGATTATATTAAAGTAGTTACAGTAATCTTCTGGACCTTATCCTAAAAGAAAAAATTATTTGTGGGAGATTGGCAGACCGTGAGTGGCATGTGAACTCATCAATAGGTCACTTTGTGTCAAAGGCAAGACAAAGGAGCCCCTTGAATTTTATAATCTCTCTCTCTCGGCATCGATCAGTGCAAGGTTGACTGCTTTTGATTGGCGGTTATGATCATATAACAGCTAATTTGATATGAATTCTAGACTAATGTAACTTAAAAGATGAGGAAAGAATAGCATAAATTTAAAAACTTGACCAAATTTGAGATTCTTTTACCTAACAAGGGAAAGGATACTTCAACGTGGTTGATTTAGTTTCCAAGAGATTCGCGATGCTATTTCCTATAATTAACAACCATGAAGGTTAGCACATTTTTGAAGCGTGCAAAGACCCAAATTGGATGCGACAATGACCTCATTAACAAGCTTAAATCGACCGACCAAAAAAAAACAAAAAACAAGCTTAAACCGGGATGGACATAATGTATTTGGCTTAGGATGGATCATCTCCTTGAAAAGTATATGAGCACTCAAGGATCCGAGTTGAATTTGCAATAGCATACGTCCAATTTACATGTGTAAAGAATTTCTCATTTTAATCTGATAATTTAAACTTTAGGATTAACGATTACCCGCATAATTACGACCTCAATATGTCATATGAAATCTGAAGGTATTTTTACTCACGTATAATTTTTCAATGGGTTAAATTACCTTCTTCTTCTTTTTTCGAAACTTTTGATGGCAGGAAAATCTTGATTTAACTAATTGGGACGGGAGAGCACCATAGGCATGCAAAGGATGACGAGACCGAGACGGCCACGGGAGGGGCCGCCGGCAACCGGAAAAGTCAAAAGGCGAGACGGCGATTCGCGATTTCTTAGGCCCGCGCGAGGTCATAATCGGAAGTTCCCCCCGGGGCGAGGTGGGGGAAGACAACGTGCGGCCGAATACGTGGGGGAAGCGGATCGTCGTCTTTCGCCTCCACTCGGCCCCCGGGAAGAACTAACTGGCCGTCGAATTCTGTCCGGAATCCACGCGCGGCTCCACGTGTCGCTCCCTCGTGGATTCCGGTTGGTTCTCATCACCGGTCCCCTCTCGCCGCTTGTCCGCATCTTTGCCGCCACGAGACTTTCACGGTGGAAAAAGAATTTAAGAATCCCGCCCCCGCCGCAGCTCGGGAGGTCGAATTCCGGGTCGAAAGTTGGAAGGGCGCAATTGGTGTAATCTGCAGTTGAGGTGTAACGGTCTGCGACGTGGCACGAAGCGTTGGAGCTCGTTAATTGGGTACCGCCTCTTTTTGAAATTGCATCCCCCATGAATCTTGACGTGACGACTTCCTGTAAAGTAATGACTCACTGCTGCTGCTGCCGGTGGCTGCGCAAGCGACGAGGTTGTCGAGCACGTTCCAGAAGTTGCAGGGCCCTTTTTCCACGGCCGTAGCTATTTCTGCCTTTGATTTGGTAATGCATTAATTTTGAATCGAATGGAATCATTTGGGTGTACTTGGATCTGATGAGTCTCATGATCTTCTCTTTTAAAATATTAAAAAGGATTTTAATGAAAAATGAGAAATATAGTATAAATTGCAATATTAAGAAGAGATGATTTTTAATTTGGTTTGGTTAATGGAACCCAAATTTAAAAAAAAAAAATTAATTTTTCATTATCTAAACCGAATTGAAAAACACATGAAAATTTGGTTCGTATCAAAATGGTTTTTGGTTCAATTTGTCTTTCAATTCAATTCTGACACGCCGAATTGCTATCAAGAAGTAATGAATTAACATGCATTTTTTTTTTTTCATTTGACGTGAATGATACAATGTAATATATTCATAAATGAGGAGCGGAGATTGTACTATTACCTATTTATAGAGTGTATCATGATAGGCCCATATATTATTGGTTACTATTGGAATACCGACCCACGCTGACCTTCAACCACACTTCATTACTAGACCAAGATGTGTTGAGCTCAATATAATTTTATGCATAACTGTATTTTGATATCAATATTGTCTCCTGTGTATTTTATTTTTATTGTAACAGCCTTATTTTCTCAAATGAATATTATGCCATTAATATAAGAGCAAATTTATGGTAAGATTTCAAACACATGGGATGTCCCCCTCAATTATCATGTAACTAAACTAGAGAGATTCTCATCGTTTCCTCGGGCCTATCTAGAAGTTATCCTGGTAAATTCAGAGCAATTTCAAAGCTCTCTCTCTCTCTCTTCAAAATTTGAACCACCAAAGTACGACATACTTTTTCGTCTTGGTCAAGTCAGTCATTTGCTTAGGGTTGCACTACTATTGTGGACAAGATGGAACCACAGCCAACAATTGATCCTTCCATAATTTTTGAATCACTCAGAATGAACTATGTTGACCATGAGTGAATAGTCCTCGCACCTAATTTCCACTCAATGCACGTTTCAACACGGTGTTCAACATCGATTGATCCTTCCATGATTTATGAATCAATTAGAATGAACTATGTTAACCATGAGCGAATAGTTCTCACTCATAATTTCCACTCGATGCACATTACAACACAGGGTTCAACATTGATGGTGCGTGCCAACTCATGCATTATGGACTTCGAATTAGTAGAAACGTCGTCCGCACACTTTGCCCAAATCTAGGCGAGGGTAGGGCGGCGACCTTTGCATCCTTACTAGCCAAGAGTGGGAAAAAGAAAAAGGAAAAGAAAAGAAGAAAAGAAAAAAGAAAAAGAATCCCAAAAAAGATTTTAAAAATATAAAAAATTGTATAGTCAGCATCAAAATCGTGTCACATAGAACAGTCAATACTTATCAAATTGCAACATCAGTATTTTTCAATCAAAATTGACTAAAATGATTAGATTGACAAATAATAATAAAAAATGAGATTAAATTGTCAAATCATCAAAATATTTAGAGACAAAATTAACTAAATTGAAAGGTTTATAATTTGAATTAATACACATTCAAATTTAGGATTTTTTTATTAATTTTTTTGTTTGTCAACACTGGACAGCCTTTTAGCAAGCAACGGGATTTCATTAGTGGAAGAGCTTCGTGTTCTCATCAATTCCATCGACAGCTATCTCTCAGAAACCTCATTTTAAGAGCTTTCTCTACTCAACACTCACTCTTAGTCTTAGTCGTGACATATGTTGGGGTCGACCGTCAATCAATTCCACACTCTGCCAAAGAACAATCCGGTCGGGTGAATCAACACTCACCCAAAAAAGGGAAAAAAAAGAAAGAAGTGAAAGTTATATAACCTTGCCTTAATTATTTAGAGAGAGTATCATTTCATTTTCACACAAAACTTAATGAGTAGAGAAAGTTATCCCATCAGTCCTAAATTTATTATATGAATATAAATTTAGTCATAAACTTATTAATTTGGTCGATTTAATTATAAATGTTTTTATGAAATTTCAATGTAATCATCTTCCACCACTTTTCGATGGAAATCGCCGATGTCGCGGTGTGCCACATATAGCGGTTGGTGAATTAATACAAATCGACCAAAATGATTACATTAGAATTTCAAATAAACGTTCATTACTAAATCGGCAATGCGATCATTTTCAACCAATTTTTGATGAAAATTGCCGATGTTGCAATGTGTCGCATAGGACATGTTGGCAATGATCGGTGAAGATCGACCAAAAGAGTTAAAAGTTCATAACTAAAGAAACAAAATTGAGAAATTCATGGATGAAATATCATCCATATAATAATTTTATGATCGATCACACAATTTTTTTTAAGGAGCATGTCCAAACCACACAAATATTCTCAATCCAACGAGGCTTCCCAAAGTGATAATTACGTGGTGGGGAGCACGAAAAATATCTGGGAGACGTGCCCAAAATTGAGGCTGGAACGACGGGGGATGAAAAGAGGGGAGCGCGATCATTCGTAAATTTTGCCTTTGTCGTCCCCCTTTTTTTCACCCTGTCCCCCCTTTCACCGTCGGGTCTACACAGCACTGCACCGATAAAGAATCCAACGAAAAGTTGACGCGTGCCCATTGGGTCCCACTCGTCTTCGGGGCGTCGACCTCTTCTTTTGACCGGTAAAACTAGTTGTGGACCTCTCGATCTCCCCCCAACTCAAGTTAAAAAGAAATATTACCTGAACATCATTTAGGACGTCTTTTTTTTTTTTTAACTTAATCCCTACGGCGGGTTATCGCTTCTTTAACCCGTAAATTATGTAGATGGGCAGGATGCTGGTTCCAATCTGATCAAGTGATCGAATGCATTATGAGTGTTTTCACCTTTTTTTTGCAATGATGACGGCGAGATTAAATATCCACTGCACTTCTACGTCTAATCACATTAACAAACTTGGATTAACTCTTTTAAGGAGAGCAAATAATGGACACCATCTTTAGTACTGGCTTTTATATTTCGTCATAATCATGCAATCTCGATCCTCTGAAAAAAATATGAATATGAGTCTTGTACTTGACCCCTATATAAATTTATATTTTGACCATTATTCTAAACCTATGAGATTCACATTCACACACACTCTTATTAACTTTACACGGCCATCATTTAATAGAACTCTTGGCGTCCCTGTAATGCAATTGTTGTAGTTGCCTCCATTGATAGGCAACGACTTGTTTCGCTCGTCTCAAATTGGAGCATCCCCAAAATTTTAAAGCTTTGGTGAAGATTCTCCGCTAAAGAGCCTACTAAAATAGGACAAACTAAAAGGAGAAAGGGTGGAGAGAGGGTGGGAAATATCGGAATATTTGTATTTTTTTCATATTTTGCAGCATAAAATAGGTTCCTGATTATATCCGAAAAATCGAATCTGAACCAAACTTAGCTTTTTCTAATCCTTATCCAATCTAATGGATGTTAGAGATTTTACTAACAAAAAATGACTCCTACGCAACGAGATATGCAAGAAGATCAATCGAATCAAAATCAACCCATCTCATGAGAATTATTATAAGACCATTAAAAAAAAAAAAAACTCTAGAATGTTGTTGCAAGGTGGTCCGTCCGAGTCTCACAAAGGAGGAAATCAGTAAAGTATGCTGACAAGATTCTCCTGTCGGCGAGAACCCCGACGGGCGCCGGATTGGGAGGAATTTGGAAGTTGCTCCCGTCGATGAAATCCACAAGCAGCAGCAGCAGCCATCATGGTCGATCTGCCGCCATTAAACAATAACATTAAAAATTCACAAACGGTTAGAATAAACATGATAATTTCACCGCCCACCTGCCTTAACATCTCCATGCGAAAGCTCTAAAATGCCCTTCCTTTCCACTCCTAAGCAAGCGGCGGAGAATTGTGTATTTACTGGACCAAATTTAGGCCACACAAAAGAAGGGTCACACAACTTGGTACCAAACCCATCACAATCCGAGGCTTTTACTCGACACGACTCTAATATTAAATTGTGATATCTATACTTTTACCATTTTTTTTATTCAGGCAATTCATACCAATTATATATTATGACCTGATACGAGAGTTTTCAAATTTCAGCAACAACATATTATTCCGTGAAATTAAGGGCTTGAAAGAGGGAAGAAAGATGTGTTTTCACTAGACGGGTAATTTTATTGCAGATAAAATATTAAATTGGTTAACAAATTGTGAAGACCATTAGATGTGCCGACGCATTTTGTTGTTAGCGTACGATGCAATTAACCTTAATCCGTATGAGCTGTAATTACGCGCGTTAGCCGTGGAAGAAGACCTGGTCGAAGATTTCGTGCTCCGACAACGAGGGAGCGAGTGAGCAATGGACAGATGTGGGGCAAATTTTTTATTTTCCGCGTTACAGCAGAGACGAGATAAAAGGAAAAAATAAAATAAAAATAAAGGCATGAAATAAAAAAGTAAAATTTTAAAAAAAGAAAGTTCTGGCAAATTCCTCAGTAACTGAATCACATTCTTTTCTTTCCCCCATTTTCTTTATTTATTTATTTTCCCCTCTCTCTATCTTCATCATCTCCTTCCTCTCGATTTGGACCAAAAAAAAAAAAAAAAAAAAATCGGTTTTTTTTCTTCATCGTCGTCGTCGTCATCTCATCATCATCATCATCATCATCTCTCTCCGCGACTTGAACATTTCCAGTCGCAGATCCGCCTTTGCAGTTGCCTCTTCAAACGACCAGCTCCACCTCCAGCTCCCTCTCTCACTCTCTCTTTCTCTCTCTACTTCCACTTCACTCTATAACTACTTCCCCGCACCGCCCTCCCTCCCTCTCCCTCTCTCTCTCTCTAGACTCGCCAGTCATGCTGCCGTCGTGACCGGAATCCGGTGATGCCGCGCCTCCGCCGGAACCGCCATTGCTCCTCCTCCTCCTCCTCCTCCTCACCGCACTGAAGCTCGTCGGCACTAGGGGGATCTCTTCCTCTCTCCTGCCTCATGGGGAAAAGTAACCGCCTCGGCCGCCGCCCCCGCGGCGGCGAGCTGCTCCTCGCCGTCGCGCTCTCTCTCCTCGCGGCGGTCTCCGGCGACACCGACCCGGGCGACCTGGCCATCCTGAAGCAGTTCCGGGACGGGCTCAGCAACCCGGAGCTGCTCGAGTGGCCGGCGGGCGGCGGCGACGGCGACCCGTGCGGCTCCAAGTGGAAGCACGTGTTCTGCTCCGGCAACCGGGTGTCGCAGATTGAGGTCCAGAAGGTCGGCCTCGCGGGCCCCCTCCCCGCGAACCTCAACCAGCTCACCGCCCTCACTCACTTGGGCCTCCAGAACAACCGGTTCAGCGGGGCGGTCCCGTCGCTGCGCGGGCTCTCGACTCTGCAGTACGCGTATCTGGATTACAACAAGTTCGACTCCATTCCTTCCGATTGCTTCGTCGGCCTCGGCAGCTTGCAGGTTCGTTCGAGCGTTTCGCGTCACTTCGCCGACGCTGTTCAAAGTCGGATTCTTGCAGAGCGTGTCGCTTCGATTTCAGCTGATGGTTTTGCTCGGTTCCTTTGATTTGGCACAGGTTTTGGCATTGGACGGCAACAATCTGAACGCCAGCACGGGGTGGATGTTCCCGAATGAGTTGCAGAACTCGGCGCAGCTGAGGAATCTCACCTGTAACGGCTGCAATTTGGTCGGCCCGGTGCCGGATTTCCTCGGAAGCATGGCTTCTCTGCAAGTGTTGATGTTATCAGGTAACAGCTTGACGGGTGGGATTCCTGCGAGTTTTGCTAACTGCAGTTTGCAGATTCTGTGGTTGAATAATCAACGTGGTGGTGGAATGACCGGGCCTATTGATGTGGTGACTTCTATGGTCTATCTGACGAGCCTGTGGCTTCATGGGAATAGCTTCTCGGGATCGATTCCGGGGAATATCGGGGAGTTGGCTTCTCTGAAGAGCCTCAATCTTAATGGTAATCAACTCTCCGGCTTGATTCCTGGTAGCTTGATAAATATGGTTTTGGATTTGCTAGATCTGAATAATAATAACTTCATGGGTCCGACACCCAAGTTTAAGTCGCCTAAGGCGGTTTGTGCTTCTAATAAGTTCTGTTTGCCCACGCCGGGAGCACCTTGCGCGCCGGAAGTTATGGCTCTCATAGACTTTCTTGGCGCGTTGAATTACCCAGCAAGGCTTCTTTCGTCGTGGGTGGGTAATGATCCTTGCCAAGGGCCATGGCTTGGGCTGAGTTGCAATAATAACGGAAAAGTTGCCATGATCAATTTGCCCAAGAACAATCTTAATGGTACATTGAGTCCGTCGGTTGCGAAGTTGGATGCTCTCACACAGGTGAGACTTAGTTCGAACAATTTGATGGGTTCAGTCCCTGCTAACTGGACTAGTTTGAAAGGTCTGACTTACTTGGACCTAAGTGACAACAACATTTCTGGTCCAATGCCAAAATTTAGTGACTCTGTGAACCTTCTCATTAATGGGAATCCTCTGCTAAATGTTACCCCCGCCTCTCCAGAGGTGAGCCCTCCATCTGGGGATACGAAGTCCCCTGGTGGAACTCCAGATTCCCCAACCAAAGGCTCAACTTCTGGTTCTGCTAACGTTTCTACTCCTGTTAGCTCCCCAAGCCGAAGAAATTTAAGTCTTTTTGGGCAATTGTCGCTCCCGTTGCCAGTGTGGCAGCTCTCATGATCCTGGCTGTTCCTCTGTACTTCTGTTGTAAGAAGAGGAGAGAAACATCCCAAGCTCCAAGTTCCCTAGTGGTTTACCCGAGAGATTCCTCTGATCCAGATAATATCGTGAAGATCGCAGTTGCTAGTAACACCTATGGCAGCACCTCACTTATGGGGAGTGACTCTGCTAGCAGAAATAGCAGTGGATTTGGTGAGTCTCATGTAATTGAAGCGGGGAATCTCATAATATCAGTTCAGGTCCTTCGAAATGTGACGAAAAATTTTGCACGGGAAAATGAGCTTGGTCGCGGTGGCTTTGGGGTAGTTTATAAGGGGGAGTTAGATGATGGAACAAAGATCGCGGTGAAAAGAATGGAGGCAGGTGTAATTAGCAACAAAGCAATAGACGAATTTCAGGCTGAAATTGCAGTCCTTTCAAAAGTTAGGCATCGTCACTTGGTATCTCTTCTAGGCTATTCTGTAGAAGGAAATGAAAGAATACTAGTGTATGAGTACATGCCTCAAGGGGCCCTCAGCAAGCATCTCTTCCATTGGAAGAACTTGAAGTTGGAGCCTCTTACCTGGAAGAGGAGGTTAAATATTGCTCTGGACGTTGCCAGGGGAATGGAGTATCTTCATAGTCTAGCTCATCAGAGCTTCATACACAGAGATCTTAAATCATCGAATATTTTGCTCGGAGATGATTTTAAAGCCAAGGTTTCAGATTTTGGACTGGTAAAGCTTGCTCCTGATGGAGAGAAGTCCGTGGTAACAAGGCTTGCCGGGACCTTTGGCTATCTAGCTCCAGAATATGCTGGTAAGCTTTCAATTGTAGACTGTCTTTGTGAGTGCGTGTGTGCCTGTGTGTGTAGCATGTGGAACCCTGGAAGAAGTGCATACTCTGCTCTGCGTTATAAATCATATTAATCATCTGGAAAATAGAGTACATTTCGTTGAACATTTGAAGCACGAAAAGTTTTCTTCTTGCCTGTCATAGTTAGGTTAATTCGTGACATCCACTCAATTGATTTTACAAGTTGATTACAATGGATCAATATTTGTATTGTTACTGCATCCTGCTACTCTTGACATTCAACTCTTTATGACGAGGTTGAATTTTTATAACAAGTATCGACCTTTGCCACATTGTTTGCATGCAAATTTTTGGTTACAGATGAATTTCACGGCACTGAGTAGATTTGCATAGTTGTTTCCAAACTATGGGAACCTGATTTCTCTTTTATGAAAGTTTAACAATCTTGGAATCATTTTCAGTTATATATTCTGCTTCCGCACTCGTTAAATATTACTTTCTTTGACTTGTATTTATCATTCATATTAGTTCTCATCATATTCTGATTGCTCCCATATCACGTACAGTCACAGGGAAAATTACTACTAAAGCTGATGTCTTCAGTTTTGGAGTTGTTTTAATGGAACTACTGACGGGATTGATGGCGCTTGATGAAGAAAGACCAGAGGAAAGCCAATACCTCGTGGGTTATTTCTGGAATATAAAATCAGATAAAGAAAAGTTAATGGCTGCTATTGACCCAACTTTGGAGAAAAAGGAGGAGACGTACGAGAGTATCTGCATCATCGCTGAATTAGCCGGGCACTGCACTGCAAGGGAGCCAAACCAAAGGCCAGATATGGGCCATGCTGTGAATGTACTGGCTCCACTTGTTGAGAAATGGAAGCCATTTGACGACGACTACGAAGAATACTCTGGCATTGATTACAGCCTCCCGCTGAATCAGATGGTTAAGGACTGGCAGGAAGCAGAAAGCAAGGACTTGAGTTACGTGGACTTAGAAGACAGTAAGGGAAGTATACCCACAAGACCAACAGGATTCGCGGACTCTTTCACTTCTACCGATGCTCGGTAAAAAGATCAATTTGGTTGCTTTTCTTAAACATGCTTCTTTTGGTAGTGGTATATAGCACGATGGGATGGGGGGGCTTTGCTTATTGAGAACTCAGTGTTCATATCATGATTAAACGTTACTTCTTTATCATGATTAAGTAGGGTTTCCAAATTCTTAGGATATCTTGTTCAGGCTTTAAATGTTTGAGTTTTGACCATGATATCTCCAGGGAATTGGTGATGTTGTAGATAGAGATGGATCATTATCGAAGATGATGCTTATGATTCCTTATCTTTTTTCCACAATGATCTCATCATCATCATCATCATCATCATCTTCCTCTTCCTCTTCATCTGCATCTTCTTGAGACGAGGAACTAACCTCTTATAGTTTCTATCCCTAGTATATTGTTACCGTTGCCTAGAGGCTCTTTGATGACCTTGAACGTGCTTTACTCGGAGATTAATACACTGCATATCACGTGTACCGGAATTACTTCACTGTTGGAAGACAGCGTACGAGATATGTCCTAATTGCTTCAGCTGTGCATGTCCCTGATCACAAATGTCGCAGAATTCGCACTATGCATTAGTTTTTACAAGGAATCTGCTGCTGTTGTAGTCTTTCACTTGAGGCGGTTCGTCTGAATAAAATGATGTCCTCGAAAATAAGGCAAACGAAAATGAGAAGAAATTATGAACCAGAACTTCGTGTGGAGAGGATTAAATGTGGCGGGATCGAGAGGCACTCTAGTGCCAGATGAGAGAAGTGATATTGTTTGTTGCGTTCCATACAAAAGCGAAGCAGGGTCGTGTCGTTTCTCGTTTGTTCCCGAACACGAGAACCCAAATGACCTGCCGACAGTTTTCTAGTTTAACTGTCGAGCACGTGAATGGTAATGTTGCAGTAACTTTCTTTCTGCCTGATCAAAAGGGGGAGATTTTTAGGTGGACCCCATCTCATGATTAAAGAAATTCTTTCATCTAATTTATTTATTTAGTATATAAAATTGAAAGAAAGAACGAAAAAAAAAAAAAGAGAAAAGAGAAAGAAAAACAGCTGATGATGGTGTTACTATGCTTTCTGATTTTTTATTTTTTTTGGGTCAGTACTATGCTTTCTGATTTGACATGGTAACTTTTTGACGTGATCAATAGAACTCCAGTATAAAGAAGTTGAATTTTTTAATGATGTGAGGTAACTCTCATTATATCATATGATTTGTAACTTTAATAGAACGGTAATAAGTTTTACAAACTTAAAAGATGTTGATTATAATCGGTAATGTGCATAACGGATATAACCAAGATTTCAAGCTCACTGGAGCATGAAAAATAACTAAAATATTTTTTATTTAATATGAAGATAAGGATAGTAGGCTAATGGCTCTCATAATATAAAATTATAGTTTGATCGTTTAGATTATTTTATTTTATTTGCAACCGCATTGTCATTACCCATATACTAGATTTTTCACAAAGGAAATGTATTGTCATGTAATTTCTTTCCGAAAATTGCATCATGTTGACTGTCCTTAGCCTTGTCTACTGGTTGGGTTGAGTGGGTCCATGATGTTTCCATACCTGGAACTTGAAACTTATCTTATAGTAATTGATATCTAGTTTTTTGAATCAGGAGTTGACCCTACCAATCTAGTCCTAGTACTAGGTCTATCCAAAAAGCCATCCAATTCCCTTTTTTTTTCTGTAATTTTTTTTATCCATTGAAAGGATAAACTATTGTAAAATATCCATTTATTTACAACCAAGGCAAATAATAGTTTTAACAAAATAATAAAGCAACATCAATATAAGATGTGAGGTAAAATTAAAAGGAGAGAACTAGCCATTTAGGCTCAGTTTGGTTATGCACATAGAGCCGAGCACTAGACGAATAATAGCCAATTCCAAAAAATTGGAATTGAGAACAACCAGAACAGCCCATATAGAGTCAATTTAGTTCGATTCCATGGTTTACCCTAAATCGATGTTCACTCTTATATATTAGAATTATAGATTTTTTGCATGTCATTTTTCCTTCCAAATTCGAGAATACATGTTTTGAAGATTTTGAATATAATGAAAAAGTTTCATGAAATTCTACATATTTACATTTGTAGAATCAACCGAGAGATGTAAAAGGTCGTAAATTAAAAGTAAGAAGTAATTTTTTTTTGACTTTTTCACCAAAAAAAAAAAAATCATTTAAATTAGAAAAAAAAATCACATGAATCTACATGTAACATTCATAAGCTATGAAAGTTTCAAGTCCATGATCTTAAAAAAGGTCAAAATGCATTTGGCGTAAAAATTGCAAAAAATCTAAAGTTAAAATTACTTCAAATATTCGACCCAAAAAGAAAAGTCACTCCAAATAAGCTTTTAAAATGTACATCTCTCTCGTTCAAGTGGGCTTGAATTTCGACCGAAACAAAAAATTGAGTTTCATTGGCTAAATTTGCGCATCTTTTACGAAGCTAAAAAAGCCTGGGCACCTGTTAATATTAGAAGAACTTTAGAACGTTATCGTTTGTTCTGCTGTTGCATGAGAAAAAGCAAATGGAAAAAGAGCCTCTCGTTATTGGACCGAACCCATGACGTGGCACGCATGGCGCGAAATCTCGAAAATATTGGGTGGTCCAGGACCGCCACGTCAGCGTGGTCCCGGACCACTCATATGGCGCCACATATGAGGGGAGGGGACAAAAGAGAGAAAGAGGAGAGAGAGCATCAGAGAAGTGGACCCCGATTTTCGTCCTTTGTCTGCGCTCCCCTCGCCGTGTGCGTGGTCCGGGACTACGGTGACGTGGCGGTCCCGGACCACCCAATATTTTTTCCCCAATATTTTTCCCTCGAAAGGAGGAAGACTCGAGCGGAGCGGAAAGGGGAGGGTCCCACGCCATCCACGTGGCTGCCAACACCTTCTCCGTTCGCTTTCCCCTTCAAGCAGAGGATCTCCTCCTTCCTCCTCCTCCTCCTCCTTCCTCCTCCCATGTCATCACGCCAGCCATTCTCCCTCCCTTTCGTATCGCCATCGACACCTCGCGAAGCAGAAGACGACCGAAACGGACGCGAAATTCGCGGCATTCATGACCGATCGCGCTCCGCATTGCCGGTTCTCTCGTTAGAAGAAGCAGCAGCAGCAGAAGAAGCAGAAGAAGAAGAAGGAGGTCGAAAGATGATGGATCGAGCCTCGCGTTCCGCATCGCGGTTCTCCGATTGAATCGGCGAGAGAGAGAGAGAGAGAGAGAGAGAGAGAGAGTTATACAGCGATGGGAGTGCCGCAGGCGATGGAGATCCTGAGGGAGCGGGCGGAATCGATCAGGGAGTCGCTGCACAAGAGCCAGACCATCACCGACAGCATGGTCGCCATCCTCGGCTCCTTCGACCACCGCCTCTCCGCCCTCGAGACCGCCATGCGTCCTACTCAGGTCCTCCCTCCCTCGTTCCTCTCCTTCGACGCGAATCGACCGTTTCCGCCGTTCTGACGCTGTTCTGCGCTTTGCTATTGTTCTATTCTTTTTTTTTTTGTTTGGTAGATAAGGACGCACTCGATTAGAAGGGCTCACGAGAACATCGACAAGACGCTCAAGGCCGCGGAGGTCATTCTCGGCCAATTCGATCTCTCGCGCAAGGTTTGTTCTCGCTCCTGTTTTTGCGGAGTCGAAGCCATTGCATTGCAATGCATGCACTTTGCGATGATGGACATTTCGAGTCCATTTTTTTATTCAGTTAGAAATACCACCTGTACCGGTGTCATCCTGAATCGACGTGCGGCTTCCGGTAAGAGAGAGAGAGAGAGAGAGAGAGAGAGATGATATTCATATATGCAAAAAACAATGTCTTTGCAAGGAGATTCAGTCAACATTCTCGTGAAGTCTGATTATGAGTTATGACAAATCTCGTACAGTCACGAGTTTATTCGTTTCTTATCATTTCTCTGAATTTTAGTGTGATATTCGAATCCACTCTGCAGGCATACATTGCTATGACTATTGAAGTAGTTACCTTGATCTTTGTTCCTTACAATGAATCTACAACACAATTTTTTTTTTTTTTTTTTGCCGCAACTCGTGATTCAGCATCATTGTCATGTCACCTTATGTACTTGCAAAAAGGAATGTATATGCTGAGATTGTTCGTATGTATTCACTTAGGCAGAGGCTAAGATCCTTAGAGGGCCACATGAGGACCTAGAAAGCTACCTAGAAGCCATTGATCAGCTTCGAAGCACCGCTAACTTCTTCAAAAGCAACAAAAGCTTCAAGAGCAGCGATGGAGTCGTTAATCATGCCAATAACTTGCTTGCAAAAGCTATATCGAAGCTTGAAGATGAGTTCAGACAGATATTAACCAATCACAGGTAACCTACACCTTGGCCACTTCTTTGTTTGTCCTCGTGAAAACAGTTTGGTGTCTTACATCTCTTTTCCTTGCACTATGCTTATTTCACCTAAGAGGACAATAGCAGAAGTACAGTCCCTGATTTAGAATGTTATATCCACACCTTCTTGATAAAAGGATTTTGGAGTCAGGGAGGAGTCCTTACTAAGCTTCAGAAGGGATATCGTTGGTGTTTTTGAGTGGATGAATGTTTTCGACTCTCTATAGTGCAGGCTGTAGTTGTTCTTGTGATGACGCAGAATGATCAATGATTAAACATTCAGCTACTAAACGAGGCACTCAAATTTGCATGGGAGTGATCCAAATCAAAGTGTTGTGCCTATTTGCCATTTTTGTGTAGCCAATCGTTTGTCCAGTCTTTTTTTTCTCAGCATTGCTTTTGCAATTTCATCCCCAAATGTGTGCTTATTTTTTGTAAAATTCAATTGGGGGCTCTATATATGTTATGATATTTCAGAGATTAATTTACTTTCCTATTTGATTTTCAGCAAGCCTATGGAACCTGATCTTCTTATTGATTGCCTTCCCAACTCTCTGCGGCCATCATCAGGATCATCTGGAAACCAAAGTGAAGCTAGTGGCAAGCCTGAGCACCCAATTAAAACGCTAGATGCTGGAGTCTGCAAACCTCCAACTCTCATACCCCCCAGGGTTCTGCCATTGCTGCATGATTTAGCTCAACAGATGGTGCAGGCTGGCCATCAGCAACAACTTTTTAGAACCTACAGGTACTTAAATCAGTGCCATGCCATAAAGCTTTCTGGTTGTTCTAGTTACGATTTTGTTCGCAGCAACTTTTTGGTTGACCTTTCACTATCATCGTTTAGTACATTGCTCCACATCAAAAGTCTGGTGGGTCTTCAGCATTAATAAGCAATTTTCGGTTTAAACAAATCGACCATTTCTTTCATAGTGATAGTTGAATAAATTCTGTTTAATAACGATAGATGAATAAATTATATTGAATTATCATGGCTGAAAGTAGTTTGGCCTATTATATATCATTCTAGAGATTACAATAGTTGTGTAACATGAAACTGCATCATTACAAATCAATACATTTCTATGTCATTTGATTTCCCTTAGTCATGTTATATTTTCAAGAATCCCAGACGAGAAGAAGAATCAGTTGTTGCCAGAGAAGTGGGGAACTTGATGTTTATTGTGAGACGCTGGTGCTTTCTTTCTTTCTCATTTTAGGTAGATGACAAGTAAGCTCTTTTACCATTGTTGGGAATAAAAGGAAGTTTTGCTACCTGGATAGACCTTCCAGTGGTAAGTCCACTGCAAGAGCAGCATTATATGGTTTTTCAATGGGAACTTCTTGTCGCTTACCTGGTAGAAATTAAATAAGCAGTCGACATGGCTTAAAACGAAGGGTAATTCTTTCTGATGTAGCTGGAGTCCTTCCTGAGCAGGAGTTCCACCAAGTTGTAATGGTAGGCTTACTTTGTCTAATGTCTTTTATAAGAAACTGAAAGCAGCCCCATCTCGATAAAATAATTATAGAGAACCTGAGAAGTTTAGTGTAGATCTATTGACATAGCCCTTCTTTTGATAGCGAAGCCCACTTGAACCTATGCTTTTTGCTTCAAGGCAAAGTGCTCAGTCGAAGACAGTCAGACTCTTGATGGACAGGAGTGGTCAACTAAAGGAGTTCTTTTCCGCCCGTTTAATGACAAATATTGAGGATGTCAGTGAGGGTTGATGTCTAATTTGTGGAGGGCTTAAGCTTTAGAGAATGTTTAAAGTATCAATCAATGGAAATTTTAACTTTTAACATGCTTTAAGAATTCTGAAAAGCAATTTGTAAGAGACTTACTCTTCAAGAATGTTTTTTTTTTTGGTAAGATACTCTTCAAGAATGTTTACATACACATAAATCTATAACGCCCTACAGAAAAAAAAATTGCTAAAATAGCTTCTTTAACACGCAGCTTATCTCACTTGATAGACAAAAGATAAATTCGCATGTTGTAGTTGTTCTGCTTTCTTTGATTAATTGATTGCATTAGTCTTGCTTTTCCTTATGTCAGGGATACTCGTGCTTCTGTTTTGGAACAGAGTCTTCGGAAATTAGGTGTGGAGAAACTGAGCAAAGACGATGCACAGAGAATGCAGTGGGAGGTTTTGGAAGCTAAAATTGGAAATTGGATACATTACATGCGTATTGCAGTAAGTGTTTATGTTGATATGGCTTAATAACCTTTTGGTTTTGGTTCCTAAATAATGTCTTGCAACAGGTAAAGCTTCTTTTTGCTGGTGAAAAGAAACTCTGCGACCAAGTATTTGATGGCGTTGATTCTCTCAGGGATCAAATCTTTGCTGAAGTAACAGCAAACTCTATGGCTCTGCTGCTTAGTTTTGGAGAAGCTGTTGCTAAAGGCAAGCGATCGCCCGAGAAATTGTTTGTTCTCCTGGATATGTATGAGATATTGAGAGAATTGCACCCAGAGGTACAGTATATGTATGTTTTTTTAATTCTTTTCTGATGTACACGTATTAGCATAGTGTTATGCGATTCATTTAATGAAGTGAATGAATGGAACTAATTCTTTTGATGCCAGTTGCTCACAACTTGTAGAAGATGAATGTCAGAACTTTCTGATTTCCCTGTATAATGTGAAATTTCTAAAATGACTGTTGGAAGAGGAGAAAACTGTTTTAATCTAGACAAGGCACTTTGAGGTTCCATAATGCGTCATGAGCACAGGGATAGGGAGTGATTTAGCAGGGTATGCCGAAAAAGCTATACAGCATGGGTGGTGCTTCACTTGCCTCCTGTCTGTTGAAAGCATGGGAAAAAGGTTTATAGATGGCTTTGAATGTGGAACCACAGATTCCCTTGCTTTAAGTCTACTATCTTATTGCTTATTTTGCTTTGTCAACTAGCATGATGAACATATTTTTTGCTATCCTAAAACAATGACATGTTCAATGATGGATGATGTAAGGTGGAATATATTGCATTATGTAATCTCAACTTCAAATATTACAGCTGTCATGTGCTGGTGAATATTGCTGCTACGTCTTCAGCTGCTAAGTACTATATAATGGACGCAAATGACTGCAAATAGGTCACACAGTCATTGCAATAGCAAGCGAGAGGATGTTAATATACTCTCCATTGTATTTGTACTTTCTCAGCGAGTCTTATGGACATTGATGATGATCTAGAGCTCCATTTGTGTTATTTAGCACATGCGCATGCGTGATATACGTCATCTGAATGTTCTGTGATATTTTAAGCTTTTCACTAAATTATAGTTCAACGATGTATTACAGCATTAGGTCAAAGGTTCGAATATTGGCACTTCCTCTTGTTGTTATTCTGCTCGTGGCTCATGTCTGTCCTCCGGTGGTTGTTTGATGTGATACATCTTGTATTTCTTGTGGAACATCTGTTCATATGCATGGAGGAGTCAAGATATAGGCTTGATATGCACTGTTAACATGATTCTTGATAGTTTAAGTTTTCGGGAAAATTATTATTGCCCAACAACTTTTAGGCCTGTAAAACAGCCTCATTACAAATTATCAGACTTAAATACGTGATTAACAAGCACAATAATCCACTTCTATGGTTGTCCTGCTGATTTAAATAATGGGGTAGAAGAGTAGATGGTGAGGAAGATAAGTCTTTTCCTTTCATTTCTTTTCATTTTTCATCCTTTTCAAATGTGCTTGCAACTGAGATCCCTAGTTCTCTATGGTCCATCTCTGCAAATTTCATTTGCCTCAAATGCCTTTTCCTTTATCCTCATTTATCCTTTTTGGAGTTTTGTAATATTTTTACTTTGGTCTAGAGCCTGAGTTTATTTTGATGGGATAGATTACAGACCTTTTTGGAAGTAAAGCTTGTATTGAGATGCGAGAATATGCCTCCAGCTTGACCAAGCGCCTTGCTCAGACGGCTCAAGAGACATTCGGTGATTTTGAGGAAGCAGTTGAAAAAGATGCCACAAAAACTGCTGTTCAAGATGGGACTGTTCATCCTTTGACTAGCTACGTGATAAACTATGTGAAGTTTTTATTTGAGTAAGTGCTCCTTAATTCATATTCGGCAGATCTTATTTCTTGACAGCCTGATAATATGGACAGTTGTTAGAATACCTTCAATTCCTTTGTGAAGTCCTTTTTTTTTTAATAAAAAAGGTGTTGCTTGCCGATTTTTTTTTTTTTTGGCATGTTTCTGTTGTGCAAAGTATGCCATGCTAACGTGTTCTTATGCTGAAAATGGCATTAAGCAGTGTAATTTTTGTTTGGGTCATATCTTGCTTCTCTGCCTAAGCTATAATATTCTGGTATTGATGTTTACAGCTATCAGTCCACTTTGAGGCAGCTCTTTCACGAGTTCAATGAAGGCGAGGCAGATGCTCAATTAGCAGCTCTAACTACAAGAATCATGAGTGCTCTTCAGAGTAATCTGGATGGAAAGTCTAAGCAGTATAAAGATCCTGCGCTGACTCAATTATTTCTCATGAATAATATCCACTACATTGTTCGATCTGTAAGAAGGTCAGTTTTCAAGGCATTGAGTTTTCTGTGCAAGCATCATTAGGCTAATACCATTTCTTAGCTATGTTTTGCAGGTCGGAAGCGAAGGACTTACTTGGGGATGACTGGGTGCAGATACATAGGAGGATTGTTCAGCAACATGCCAATCAGTATAAGAGGATTTCGTGGGCAAAGGTACTTTTGGTTGAACTACTTTTATAAGAGAGTTTTTTAATGCTTAAAGACCTTTTTAAGCAACATTGTAGCTCCCACACATTTCAAGCTCTGCATAGACATTTAGAATTTTCTTTCTCCAGATATTTCAAAACAATTTCATAAGTGAAAGTTCTGTAGAAAAATTCCTCGGCCTTGAGTGACAAAACAGCACTTCTTGTGAAGTTTATCACCGAACCTTTTCCAATTCATCAAACAGAAACTAAGCTCAGCTGAAATCTTGACCTGCAGATTCTGCAGTGCCTCACGGTTCAGGGTGCATCAGGAGGTGCTGGTGGTATGGGAAGTGATGGTACCAGTGGAATCTCAAGAGCAATGGTGAAAGATCGGTTCAAGACATTTAATGTTCAATTCGAGGAGCTCTATCTAAGGCAATCTCAGTGGACGGTTCCTGACAGTGAGTTGCGCGAGTCACTGAGGCTTGCTGTTGCAGAAGTGGTCTTGCCCGCCTATAGATCTTTCATCAAGCGCTGCAGGTGAGTTTCTCCTACTGATCTTAGGAGTTTCCTTTAAGATCCTCTCTAGGTCGATTTTCATGTTTTTGGGTGTTATAGGCCACTTATTGAGAACGGGAAGAACCCTATGAAGTACATCAGGTTCAGCGTCGAGGATATTGAACGCATGCTGAATGAATTCTTCGAGGGCAAGACATGGAGTGAGCCTAAGCGATGAAATATTCGGAGCGATGAAGGCTCCCGCTTCATCACCTTTCTTCGATCATTTTTAACTATTAAGTGGGTGGGCTCAAGCGATGGTCGTGCCCCATCTCATTTCTTTCATTTGCTTTACTTGTAAGTTTTGTCACTCCGAGACAGACCAGAATGATGACTGTCCTTATTGGAAGTCGTCTCAACCATTCTTTGACGCCACTTTGGAGATGTTATATGAGCATGTCAATTCCATATTCTTGGTAACTCTTGAAAAGTACACAGACAAATTTGTCTATTCCCGTATACCTGTTCTGTCCATTCCCACAATCGATATCGGATCGCCAAAGAATTCCGCGTCCATTGCATTGGTTTTGAAGGTCAGTGGCGTGCTATCAATACGAAAATTTTGAACGACATAGGACAAAATTGAACATGCAAATTTTTGCAGTCGCACCCGAGGGGACATCAGTCAAACTCACAATGATTCAGAGGTTTCACTACTCATCTCTGTACACCGCATCCTCGGTCACGACTGTTCTCCCCGTGGCAAAGCTTCGTGGCACAGACTCGACCACAGCGCAAACAGAATCTCACGGTTCCAGGAAATGCGGAAACAAGTATGAACTGCAACAGGCACAATTAATGTGAATTCTGAAACCGATGCGGATGAAAAAAAATTATATATTGTTTAGATTCGTTCCGTTAATGATACGGTGAACAAAAACTAATTACAGGATCGGATTAGCCACTAACATGTTTTTGATAAAAATGGGTAAATTATTAGCTACTCCTAAGAAAAGCTGTGTGGAATGCAAAACGGATGGAAATCATTTTGACAACCCATTCCGTTTGGCTTCATTTGCTTAACATAGTATTCTCCCTCTTACATCCCAAAAACCGCACCTTTCCCCTTCTATTTTCCGACATTGCTGTCTCATTTTCTCTGTTTGTTCTCTCTGTTTCTCTCTCTGTTTCTCTCCCTCCTTCCCCGTCAGGGAATTGGGTTGTGCGAGATCGAGGGTGAGAAAACCAGAAAGACCATTACCCAAGCCGACAATGGCGTCTCCGTCCGATCGCCACCATGCCGAACGACCCAAACCCGATGAAGATGAAAATCAACCTAAACCAAATCCCCCTCCAGATGGAAACCACAGCTCTGGGTCGCCGCCGCCGCCATCGGCCAGACACCAGGACATCGCCCCCAACAACTACCCCCACCAACCCCTTCCCGGCTACCCTCCTCCGGTGATGGGCTACCCCCCGCCCTACCCTCCTCCCCACGGCGGCGGCGGTGGCGGCGGCGGCGGCGGCGGCTATTCTTACGGCACACCCCCTCCACACGTTGGATACTACCCCACAAACAACCCCAATTACTACCCTTCCCAAGTACCGCCACAACGCACCTCAGGCTTCGCACGCGGAATCCTTGCGGCCCTTATTTTTCTCGTGGTGGCATCGTGCACCATCAGCGTCATCATGTACATCGTCCTCCGCCCCCAGATCCCGGAGTTCCATGTCACCGCCTTCTCCGTAACCAACTTCAACATCTCGAACTCGGTCCCGATGGGCAGCTGGGACGCCAATGTCACCGTCGACAACGAGAACCAGAAGCTCAAGGCCTACTTCGAGCGGATCCAGAGCTACGTGTACTACGACGACCCAAGGACCTTTCTCAGCTGGAGCACAGAACCGGCGTTTTCCCTGGAGAGGAAGACGAGCGGCGTCATCCACGCGAAGATGACGACGATAGATGGGGAGCAGCCAAGCTCCGCGGCATTGGAGGAGATGGATGAGGAGCGGCGGAAAGGGACGGTGGTTTTCGGGCTGGGGCTTGGGTTGATGGGGACGTTCAAGTCCGGGTGGTGGTGGACGAGCCACTTCGGCATGAGGGTTTACTGCGACGGCTTGGATGTTGGGTTCGTCGGGGCTTCGGGAACGGGGAGCCTGAGGGGCGGAAACCCTAGGCAGTGCGTGGTGTACGTGTGAGAAAGATGAGCGTTGCATGCATGCATGCGTGCTTGTGTTTACTCTCTCGTTCGTTTATTTTTCTGTAATCTTTTGGGTGTCCTTTCCTTTCGGTTGGAACTAGATCAAACGAGATGTGGAATATAGTGAAAGCAGAAATCGGCAGCCAATCTATGTTTTGCGAAATTTATAGAACACTTTCTTCGCGCTGGTTCACATAAGCACGGATCCGGTCTCCTATCTAATTTCTTAGCCGGATCCTGTTCAACTGCATACCACGTAGGAATCTGGATCGATCTGCAATGAAGGTTTAACAACATGTTCGATGCTTTATCTCAAATTTCTTGGAAAATGATGAACTCATGATCACTCTTTGAAGTAGTTTCATGTACATGCGTATCTCCAAGTGATCCAATCGTTCACACACATCGTTTTGCATGATTAACAGTTGACACCATAAAAATTAGGTAACACTACTTTCTTTTGTGCGAAGTGGGTTGTTAATTTGAACTAAAATGAAAGTATACGGGGACTGGCCCTATTTAGAATCCCCCAACCGAAAGCATCTTTCGGCATATTAGGGTGGGCAGGGTAACGTTTTTTGGTTGGGAAATAATTTCTTTTCAGAAATAGTTCTTTTTTATTTTTATTCCGAGGAACAATTTCTGAGTAAAATAAGGTGTTTGGTAACCGTTTGAAATTTCTATGATTGAAATAGAAAAAAAATAGAAACGTGTTTGGTACGATTTTTTATTTTTTGTATTTATTCATTTTTTATTATTGCTCACGGACTGTTGACTGTTGTCTACTGCCACTCATCGCCCATCGTCGCTGCTTGCCACCTGTCACCGCCGGTCATCGCTGCAAGACCGCTAGTCGTCGACCGTCGCCGCACGATCGCCGCCCACAGCCCACAACCCATCAGCCATCGCTAACCGCCGTGATCGTGCGGCGGCGGTTAGCGGCGACGGTTGGTGACCGACGGTCCTGCGGTGGCGATGGGCAACTGGTGGCAGTGGTCAGGCGGTCGAGTGGCGGCAACGATGACAGCTAGCGATCCTGCAGCAGCGGCTGACGATTGATGGTGGCAATAGCGGTCGATGGCTATCATCGGTGGTTGAGGGTGGCCGGTGGGCTATGGGCGACAGCGACGACGATCACATGACAACAGCAACCATCGTTGCCGCCAATGGGGTGGCGGTTGGCGACAACTGGCGGTCGGCCAAAGGTGGTCGCGACCACTGGAGGGGGGCGGTGGTCGGCCAAAGGTGGTCGCGACCGGCCGAAGGTGGTGGCGGTTGGTGCAACCACTCAAGGCCGCAACAAGCAAGAAAAAGAAAAGAAAAAAAGAAAAGAAAAAATTGACTTATTTATAGAAATTGTTCCGAGAACAAGAAGCTACTTTTTTTTTTCCTATTTCAAATCTATCTCGAGAACAAAAAAATAGATTTTTTGTTCCCGAAAACAAAAGCTTTACCAAACGGATTTCTGTTTTTTTTTTTTTTCGAGGAAAAAAAGAACAGAAATTGCAAGAAATAGAAATGTTACCATGCAGACCCTTAATTATCGAAATGTTGTTAAATAGATCAATTGATACTATTCTACGACTATGCAAATAAGTTGATGATAATGATCTAAATTCACCACATTAATATCCCAAAAAAAAAAAACATAATAAGTAACTACAAAGCATTAGAGGTAATCGATGGGTGGACTTGGCTCTCTAATCTTGCAAAATTGTAGCCTTGGTTCTCTACCTATAGGCCTTGGCTAGGCTCGTCCAAAAACACCTTTTGGCCCATGTGGCTCGAGCTATGTTGGGGCGAGTCTATGGGCAGCCAGGCATATGATCAAGTATGAAGCGCCGTTATGCCGTTTACAATTATGAACATGTAAAACATTATAAACATAAGCATTCCATATCGGCAAGGCCTGCAATTTTTTCCCTTCCAAACATCTGCTACCCTATGGAAGGAGTACATCTTTTCACAGTTTTAACAGGGTAAGCGTTCATGATTCCCGAGACTACTCAGTTTTAGAAACCATTTGTTTATGTCATCTCTAGTTGGCATGGCATTCTATTATTGAAACTCAACCGAAAAATGGAAACATTGTTTAGGCATGATGGGCAGGGAACTTGAGGAGGGTGAGAGAGACGAGACGACAATATATGGTGGTGGTGGTGGTGGTGGTCGTTGTCGTCGTTGTCCCATTCGGAGGCCGATGGTGGCTCTGCCGGAAGTGATGGAATCCGTGGATAGCAGCTTGTGGGCGAGGATGGGTGATGAATATAGTTTATTCATAACAGTTTCAACTATGAAAACAAATATTACAGTTCTCATAAGTTGTTCGGTAGAGCACCACGCAGCTACCGCACCTCCACAATTACAGCTGTTTCCGACAGCTTTTAAGGAGCCGCCTCACTCAATTTTTTAGAAGCTACCTCTTCTAATTTTTTGGTACTGTAGTTTCGTGACATGCCCTATTAAACATGCAAGTCACGACTCATCGCAGTGCATCCACAATTACAAGACAAAATAACTCTGAAACCCATTGGAAAATCCAACTAGCCCGTCCGATTACTCTCGCTTTCATGGGCCTGACCCTTCACTCGAGGGACATGGCCCAAGCACAAGGTTCAGAGCTGCATCACATTCACTTCTGGGGTCCTGACCAGACCAGGATATAATGGACCCAATAACCACAAAAAGGAAAAAGATTGAACTAAGTCAACTATATCAGAATCCATGGACCAAAGAGAGGATGTCCATTTGAGCGGAAACCACTTTACATGCACATAGGGTCAAAGACAAAATCAATTTGTGCTCGCGGCTTGGTCGAATAGTCGAAAGATCAATGTCCCTACCAATTTCAGACCTGGACATGACTACATTTTGGTTTCTGATCACCAGAAGAGGGAAGGTGGTAATTGTACTGCATCATTAAACTTTTTGAAATTTTTGTGCGGCACTAATGAAAGAGAGAGAGAGAGAAAGATTAACATTGCTAACAAAAGGGAGGGTACTAATTGCCCGAGGAAGCTTCCAATTCAATCAAATGGGCTATAATGAAAGGTCAGGAGAGCACGCGAACGAACGAACGAAACCAGATAGGGACACAAGGGCTTGTAAAGAGTCGATGCCCTAATTCTTTGATATGGTATGAACAAGAATAGAAAGGTTAGGTTCGTTAAATGAGTGTACAATAATGTTGGCCTCCTTTATCATGCTTTTTCTTTTTCCTTTTTATTCATAAATAAACCTGGGGTGGAAAAAAAATACAAACCTATGCTGTTCATTCACATGTTCTATCGTGCCATTTACAAATGCTTCGGATTTCGGACTACCCTTTTCTATCAATCCAACCAAGGCGCTTCATTTCATAGAATATATAACCTTTTGAGCTCCGCCATATTAGGAAAAGGTGTTGGGAACGCGAATATACAAAGAGAAAAAAAATAGAGAAGAAAACAAACGAGAATTTAACACTTCCCAAAATCAGGAAAGGAGAAAAATCACAATGTCACACTAAACAATCTTTTCGCTATCAATGTCAGTGTTACAAGCTTCAGCATTACAACTATAAAAGATATTGCCACTATATATATTAGGAGCCTGGGGCATACAAGGAAATTACATGTAGCTAAAAGTCCTATTGTTTGCTTTAACATTACAGGATAGGTGATCTACTGGAAAGTGGTTGTCCAAAATAATTTTTTTCTGCGCTTGAACATTATTTTTCTCTATCAAACACGACTTCATCAAAAGGAACGTAATTAGCTTTGCACTTTCCTCAATACAATGTGCAAGAGCCAAAAAGAAAAGAAAACAAAAAGTGGTCCTTGCATCATCAACCTCATAGTACCCGGCACATGCGCATGCACATGCATTGTCCGCTGAAAACGAAACTGACTTGGCACAATCAATGTATAGAATTACCACACCGACGCAACGCATCGCAACGATTCAATGCCCGTTCATGTTGGCCAGGCTCAGTACGCTGACTCTCATGGATTTAAGGGACCTTTATGATCTTGGAGTCGATTCTTTATGAACGTGGTTATGTCAACATCGCTGAATACCCTCTTGACGCGTGAACGGGGCTTGTTCACTGCTTGAAAGTCGGGCAGCTATGGCCTTCGGAAACATAGTCCGAGTGCGATGATATGTGTCAAATTGCAGCAAAGTCGAGACTGTTAGGTATGGTATGGTTCTCCGAAGCTTGATCCTCACGTCGCCTGTAAATCTCGACTCGGAAGGGAGCAAAAATTCAATATAGGGATCTCATTGATTTTGGCATAAAGTCAATCCATACAGTGAACCGTGTTGGACAATGGCGTGCCGACAATCCGTGCAAAAAGAGAATAGATTTAAAACTTTGCAAATTTTCATGCGGGAAAAGCTAAAGGAGATGAGTTTTAAGTTAGTGGGAATGGGACCCTTTCGAAGGAACGCCACTCCTTCGGCGTTACTGCTTCCCGAAAATTCGTTTTCAATAGTTTAGTGCTGGAATTATTATTGTAGAGGGGTTTTTAGCTCCTGGGACCTTTCTGCCATGGGGATTCCCCTCCACCAAATTCCCCCCGGGTGCAGATATACTTTCGACACCTTTTCAACCCTCGTTTGCTTTTATGTTTCATCATTCAACCTTTTGTCGCTTCGATTCACCTGCCGTGAGCTAGATAGAGGTACAGTTCCAGCCAAAAAACAAAGAAGTTTTAATGAAATAGGGGGTGCATTATAGGGGTTGCTGTTCTAGAATGTAGCACTGCAGAATGCCCTTTTCCATTCCTGTGAAATTCGGGAGTTCAAGGTTCGAGGAGGATCTGGTAGGGACTTTGTGTTCGAGTACAACTGCCTTCTTGGTTTTCTGTGCCAGATAGATTTCGATTGTCAGTTCCATCAGAAGGCGAATGCGACTTTTTCCAGTAGCCCCGCAATTAGCATTCGGGAAATTGTCTCATTTACCTTTTCTTTTTTACCCCCTTCCATTTTTGCCTCTCTTTTTTTTTCTACATTTAACTTAACCAAGCGTTCCAACAAAAAAAGAACTGAGGTTTTGCCCCTTCTATTGGAAGGACTTTTCGAAGGTAAAGAAAATGGAAAGCAGGGATTAGAGGTGAA
The DNA here is from genome assembly GCA_017140615.1 of Eucalyptus cladocalyx. NCBI lineage: Eukaryota > Viridiplantae > Streptophyta > Magnoliopsida > Myrtales > Myrtaceae > Eucalyptus > Eucalyptus cladocalyx. The sequence continues at coordinate 38,798,823 of CM029516.1, forward strand.
GAAAAAGACTGATGAAAATGGTTTCTTCCCCTTGTTTGGTAAGATTCAAAGTGGAGGCAATGGATAGGTGCAAAATTGCTAAGTCAAATGCAAGAAACATACCTCTGTTTTTTAAAATGCAAAATTTGTACCTAGCGGATGAGTTTTACCTTTAAATATTAATGTACACATTCGCATCAATTATTCTAATATTTTCTATTTTCCGAAATGTCATTTTCTTTTTCAGAAATTTGTATCTCCTCCTGGACTTCTCAAACCTGTTCAAAATCAACTAAAAACCAAACCATAGATCCAAAAGAAAAGAAAAAGCTAACCGAGAACCAAACCAGTCAAACGCCGAGCAAGATAATTAAGATGAGTTGCAAAGAGCAATGATTTGGTCTTTTCAATGTAGGATTTTGCTCGGAAGTAATGTGAATGGGATTTGCAAAAACAGAAGAATGTAATTGGCCATTGAGTAAAAAAAATGATGAATGTTTTGGGTATTTTCTCTTTTGTAAATTTGTTTTGTTCAGAGAGAGCTAGAAAAATGAGAGAAAAGAAATGCTTCTCTTTAAAACGAGTCTTGTCATTTGAAAGTTTGGGAAATGAATGTGAAAATGCTTTTAGTTGATAAGACATTGGAATTTGTGTTTCCGGTGAATGTAATGCGCAAACATGTCTATTGCACCGAGCTTCTCTTCGAGATAATGCCTATTAGGAGACTTGACTCATCTTAATTTGTAGTCATGTTATTTCACTATTCTCGAACAATTTGATCCCGGGCACAATCCATCTTGTTCATTTGCAACGAAAGCTTGCATGTGATTTCCAAGCCTAACCAAGTTTTAGGCCATTGGACCCAGCGATCTGCGGATCTATTTTTCTACATAACTCCTCTGTTCATGCATTAACGAAACTTTAATGGAAATCATTTTGATTCGACCCCGATTTGGAAAAATTGATTTGAGGCATGAAATACTATAGAAATTGAATACTGACATTGGATGCAAAAGCAGTTTCTAGCGGTGGATACATAGTAAAAGTCCACATATATTTTAGCTAAAACGCTTATAACTATGTCATGAATGAACAAATCTTCCACAGGATATAATGCTGCATATCCTTAAAAAAGAAGTTCTGTCTGGTAAGAGAGTAATAACACCCAACAATCGATCTTCAAAAAAGCATCAAACGACATCTTTCCGTTTACTCTTTACACAGAAACCTTTGTGGCCAAAATTATGTCCACCATTAATGGCGTCCGCCCAGCCTTTTAATGTAAACTTTGGCCGTTGGACACGTCTTCGAGAAGGGACAAGAACATTCAATTGAAGAAAGAGAACAAGGGCAAAGGGACAAGCGGACCAGAGGGAGGCTTCACATGGGCCTTTTTGAATTTACTACGCCTAAGCCAACACATGGGGTTGACTCCATCGGCCGTCGGTCGAGTCTTCGATCGGATTTTGGACTCTGCATTGGATTGGACGGTGGGCGATTCAAATCAACCCGTCGGGTACAAAGTTTGGTGGAGCGTCAAGCGAAAATAGTTAAATAAGGCCTCGATGGTAAGTAAGGCCGAGCCAGACTTTGTTCACATCGATGACTTTGACTCCACGGAATCCAAGGGAAAAATAGATGAGAAAGCTTTCGATTTTTTTTAAAGAAAGTCCCACGATCGTCTGTTGAAACCAAGCTGTTCCTGGGGCCATCCGCGAGTAAATTTCTGCACCTTTGCTCCATGACGAGCTGGAAATTAAGAGAAAGTTGCTTCAACGTGGAAGCTGGGTGATAGGGCGCACGACTTTCTTGGCTTCTTCCTTGGAGATGAAGTTAGATAACGTGTGTGTTTCATGTGGAGCGAACAAGAGGACGAAAACTGGGAAAGTACACAGGAGGCGAGTTCCCGGAACGAGTTCGAGCGTGTATTAACTGTAAAAGCACTTGCGGTTTTCATCATGGAGTTTGGTAGAGAGAGCAGAAAGAGGACGAGCGATGTGGATCACGGATCGTGTGGTCAAAAAGCTACAGCTTCAATTATCTGTTTCGGCAAGTTTGGTGCGGTGGAGCATAGAAAAGTCGTGGCACACATGGCGTGGTACACAATCTTCACCGATTTCACATCTGCGAATAGATCGCTGGTAGACGTCGAGTGCTGTGGATCATTGCTCTTCTTGGGTATGCACGGGATGCGTGATCGGTAATAGAAATGAAGTGTTCGGGGTCTAAAGTTGTGGATACATTATGCAAATACGACAATGAAGGACTCTTAGAATACACTCATTTTGCTGAAATTTAGTTATGGTGTATGATGGGTACGTAAAGTTTAAAGTTGAGAAAGTGCAAAAAGAGTTGCTTGTAAAGAAACAAACCAAGGGCTCAAGCTGCTTTCTCTTTACGAAAGGACTAACCCTTTTATGCTTTAAATCCAATTAGTCTTTTCAAAGCTTGTGGGGGTCAAGCTAAAAGAAAGTTGGCAAAATTGCTTCGCAAGGGTTGAAAACTAGAGCGCAAGCTTTCTCCTTGTGAAGCCTTTTGAGCCCTTTTAGGGCTTTTTCAAATGAAAAAAAAAAGGGAGAGAAAGGGCTAATTCCAAATTAGTCTTTCAAGCTTGTGGGGGTCTTACTGCTCTCAGTAAAAACAAATCGTTTCTTATACTCAAAAGAGACCACTTTTGGCCCCGTCGATTCCGTGGCTACGCTGCGCCCCTTCATACCGCTTTATGGGTTTGGCTGGATTGCAAAAGAAATTGCAAAAACCCCTTAAATTAAAAAGAAATCTTATTGTCGGCGCAATAGATCGAAATCAATTTTATAAAGTTAGTATGCTAAACGATGTGACATACTAGTACCGGGTGTCGAATGCGACCTACGTGCTTAAATTTCTAATCTCGATTTATCATATCACCTAATATATTGTTAATTTTGTAAACCCATTGTACCATCATCCATAGCTTTGGCTAACGCCGGTCAGTGGGCGGAGGCTGATGAGCTGGGGAGAGCTCCTCTTTCCCGGTGGGTGGACCCCTAGGTACAAACTCCCCCTCCTCCTCCTCCTCCTCCGTCCGATCCAATCTCCGGTCGACGGCCGAGACCGCTTCGATTATTTCCGTTACTTGCACGCGGCACTTTAGACCAAACATTGGATCAAAGGGATTAATCTTTTGGTTTTGGGTATTTTATTATGCAACTTTTCTTCCTTTTTTCCTTTATTTTTCTCTTCTTTTTGTTCCCTTTTTGTCGTTGCAGGGTTAGTGCCGTCGATGAGACGAGGAATTCCTGTTTCCTATGGACAAGAATTGTCAACTAGCGTGGGGCCCCTTCACTTATTGGAGCTCACCATCCACCAGAACCACCGCCACCCGAATTTTTCATGGTTGTTTTTACATTTTTATTTTGCTTCGATTTACTCTTGAAAGAAGCATGAGTTCCCATTCGAGTAAATTAAAGATGGAAAAGAGAGAAAAATATGGCCGCGTGGCGAGGTAGGCGGATCTGGTTTTCTTCGCGCGATTCCGTGGCCCGTTGGAATTCGCGAAGTGCACGCACTCATTCCTTAAACTAATTTTTAATATGAGATTTAGAATTTCTTTCCTTAGATGATGTCCTTTTTTTTTTTTTTTTCTTTTTTTTGTTAAAAACCCAAATGTACAGATGGAGATTTCTGATTATCCAGAATTCCTTTTTGAACCACTTTATAAACTTTACGAACAAGTTAAGTTTAGATTCTCGAATGAAAAAAGCGACCTTAATCTAGAGATTTCTGCATGGAATTGCGGTAATAAGTGTCTTGTTCAATCATTGAGTATGAACATACCCTCCATCTATAACTCCACCATTATTGTCCCGTTGATACATAATTTGCATATTATAGAGAGAACAGTCAATAAAGATACCCATTTTTCTCAGTCACATCTCTTTCCTTTTCCCTCATCTTCTTCCACCACCAGACACCGAGATCATCATTCGATTCACTTCGCTCCCATCCAAAATGATAAAAAGGGAATTATAATAAAAAGTAATCATTCGCAAATGCGTCAATCACACGTCGACCTATTTCGCCCTTCTCAAAAAGCACAAGGCCCATCCCCTCTCCCCCTCACCCTATCTCCCTAGCACTACCGCTTCTATATACACCAACCGAGCAGGATCACCCCTCACTCCCTCTCTCACTCCATTCCTTCCTCCTCAAACCTATCTCCTCCTCCCTCCTCCTCCTCCTCCTCCGCCGCCGGCGGCAACCACCATGTCGGTCAAGGGCGACTGCGGGAAGCATGAAAGCAAGTGGCGGCACCGCGGCAAGCGCATCTTCATCGGCCTCCTCATCTTCAACTTCATCCTCCTCCTAACCTTCCTCCTCGCTTGGGCCATCATCCAGCCCCACAAGCCCCGCTTCGTCCTCCAGGACGTCACCGTCTACACCTTCAACGCCTCCGTCCCTAACCTCCTCACCATCAACTTCCAGGTCACCATCTACTCCCGCAACCCCAACGACAAGCTCGGCATCTACTACGACCGCCTCGACACCTACGCCACCTACCACAGCCAGCAGATCACCTACCGTACCCAGATCCCACCGTCCTACCAGGGCCACAAGGAGGTCGACGTGTGGTCGCCCTTCGTCTACGGCACGTCCGTCCCCGTCGCCCCCTACAACTCCCTCGCGCTGACCCAGGACCAGTCCAGCGGCGCCGTGACCCTCCTGATCAAGATGGACGGGCGGGTCAGGTGGAAGCTCGGCACATTCATCACCGGGCGGTACCACCTCTACGTGAAGTGCCCGGCGTTCATCACGTTCGGGTCGAAGACGAACGGGATCACCGTCGGCGAGAACGCCGTCAAGTACCAGCTAGTCCAGAGGTGCAGCGTCGACGTGTGAGGAGGCGACGGCCTACATTAAGCCGCCACCATCACCTAAGCAGATACACGCGCACAAGCACATGCACATGCCCTGTTGTTTTTATCGCCAATTATGGTTCTCTCTCTCTCTCTCTTTCGCTTTCTTATTTTTATTTCTCTTTTTTCGCAATTTCAGTCCACTTTGGTCCGTGATATATGTTGGGTTTTTAGGTCTATGTGGAATTACGTCTTGAACTGTGTATACTTCGATGTTTTACCAGGAAATTATAATAAAAACGGAGGCATTAAAGAGGACAAAGTTAGGAGAATCTTAAATTCGGTGGCAAGTTGTGTAATTTGTCATTTTATGATCCATGAGATTGCGACTTGCAATAAGAAAAAAAAATGGGCAATAATTGTGTCAATTCGATCGTCCAGCGGAGGGTGCGGTGTCATTATCTATTGTTTTTTTGCATCTGGAAAATGACATTTTTATTTATTTTATTTATGACGATGATGGTGGTCGCTACGCCTCTACTCTTGTTTATCACTTTATTTGAATTCATGTCTAGTCCTCCTTGAATTCTTTCATTGGATCTCTCTTCCTTTCCCTTGGGATGGGCGATTCCGAAAGGTACGAATAGAAAATGACCGTAGAGTCAACGTCAAGGGTTTGTGTGTGCGTGACATAATAGCGGTACCCTTTACATTACACGTCCATGCCTATCCTCGATATAATAATAGACCCATCCTTCATTTTTTTTTTTTTGGGGGGGGGGGGGTGTGTGGGTGTTGGAAAATCTTTCAATATCGACACAAACGACGAGCCTTTATAACATATGGTGAGATTAAACAGAGAAAAGAAAGGTTAATAAGGTAGTTTCCAAAGGGTCGGTCCATTTAACTATTCTTGTTTATATTACAATCTATATGAAAACAACCCATGTGTGCATACAATTTCTTTTTCTTTTTTTGGGGCGGTAATCTATACGAATGAAATAGAATAGGGATGACGCACAATTGGAGGATAGGAATAAACTCCTAGACCAAAAGTCTTCCTACAGAGGATTAAATTGGGACAGGATGGAAAGAGTAGCTAGTGGAACGGTACGGTGGGTGACAATGTTGAATTATCGAGAGGGGTGGGTGAGTCATCTGTGTGGTTCATTGAAGACGGCTTGCGGCGGCGAAAATTTAGTACAGGAATCCGACTTGTGTGACCTCAATTCACATCCATTGTCGACAAGGTGGACTATTCTAAGCAAAGGAAAAAAATCAAAAAGATAAAATAGACTCACATGAAACTCATATGATTTGACAGTTTGTACGAATTGAATTTCCCGTGCTTTAGAACCAGTGTGGGCAATGATTTCTCTCCAGTGGGGGGGTGGTCATTTTCATAGTCCCCCGCTCTCACCATCCATCTTCACAGCCTATTAATAATGGCGTGATCGAAAGGGTTTTGGCAATTCATTTCCCATATGCCGAAATGGTCCCCCGCGTCTTTCTCTAACTTTCACCCACCCCCTACTACACGTGTTGGCCACATATGGAGTGTGTGTCCAGTCAATTCATATTATGGAGTTTCGACTAGGATAGAATTCTTCCATTATTTTATTGAGTATTGGATGGTGGTGTTAGGTTCGCTCTTTAGGACAATGATTTGTCCACGCCACTACTGCGATAACTGAACTGCCCCAAAGAGCCAGAAAGCTGAAAAAAAAAAAAAAAAAAACATTAGAAAGTGAATGTTAGGAGGGTGTGGTTTATTCCTCCAAAGCGATATGAACATGAGCTGGCCGCCATATCCAAGTAAGAAGGTGTGGTGAAATTGCGAATGGGAAGAATGGAGAACACGGGCTTTATATGCTTTCTTCACATCTGTTCTCCAGGCCCATAAGCCAATACTAGTTTCTACTAGCAATATGAACTTGTTGCTCATGGATCGCAGGAACTAATGGCTCGTTTCCATTCAATCTAGTCTAGGAAGACGGGCAGAATACGACCTGCCTGATGGGAGAAATGGGTTAGCTAGATGGCTTATAACTCGGCCAAGAAATTGCATCATTGTCTCATCTAAGCTTTGTTTCCATGACATATTTCTGGCTTACATTCTGAAAGAAAGTCTTTGATCATAGCTACTATCATGGCACACTAGAGATCGATGTGCTCAAATTAATGATTGTGCTTGGCAAAAAGATCTCAATCGATTTACATCATAAGTCAAAAACTTGGGTAGCCTAGACTTCTTCAACTTCATACATATCCTTTCACTTTATTTATTAAAAATTTGCGACATGTCTTCAAATCCTACACCTTCTTCACTTTTCTTCAAGCCCAAAAAAAAAAAATAAAATAGCGTTCTTCGGTCCGACCAAAAAAGCAATCCTTTGGATTGGCCCATCTCCAAATGTGCTTGGTAAGTTTCAGGCTAGAGCTTTATTGTGCCTAAAGAAGCATGTTAAGGTATCTGGTTTTCTTTGAAAAATAATAAAAGAAAATGAAAACTGGGTCGGGCCTCGATGGAGCCCGAATCGAACCCAAATTATAGATCTTGTCGGTTCTTATTGTTGTTGATATAGGCTAGGTTTAGACTTGGATCTATGGGTGTAGCCCGAAATGTTGAAGCTGAGCTTAATTTGGGGTGGAAGCCTTGGCAGCCCAGCTGATCGCCCGTGGTACGTTCCTAGCTGGAGATGAGACAGTAACATACAAACTTAGGAAACTGTTCATTTTCAATCTTACTAGTTATCGATGCGAAAACATTGACAGGTCGATTCATTTTAGATTGAGAGTTGACCACGACAACATGGGATCTAATTTTGCTTTGCAAAAAAGAGAAAGAGAAAAAAAAGAAAATTAAAGTGGAAGGCATGACCTATGACTGACAGCATAGAGGAATTACGAACTCCCTCTCCCTCCATTATGCAACTGCAATTGAAATGCAGCTTATTTAGCAACATCTTCACTAGCCTAGTCGATAGCCAAAAGGGATTCTGAAAACTCTTTTTTTAGCAACATCTTCACTATGCAGCATAGACTCTGAATCTCTTTCCCCTTCTCATGAGAAATTTCACTTGGCAAAGAGCAAAGAGATTAGTCATACTAACGGATTCTTTTTGTACCTTTTGTTTAATTGGCCCGTATCTACAACATCAAAACTTATTCAATAGGATCTATCTATTTCGATCGCCATAAATCATAATGGACACATTATCCTTACATGAAAAAAGGGATTATTAGGATGAAGTATGAAGATGAATCTCCTTTTTTTAAAAGAAAAAAGTCATTTTAAAGTTGACACAGCTTTTGTTGGTAGATTACTTACTGCATAAGCATTGACACGTTACCTAATTACAATGCGACTGTGTATGCATCATTTGTTTTCCCCGGCAAGGTGCGGATTCATGTCTGGTTTCTGATTGAGCATAATCAACCGCGTCAACGGTCAACGCTGTGCCGCTCCCCTGTCATTTCCTCCCAACTCCTCCAATAAAACCCAGGATACATTATCATCTTCCTCATCCACCCACTTCATTCTCAAACGCCAGTCCCTACAGACTAAAGAAACAGCCAGCCCTCTCCCATCTTTTTCTTCATCAAGGATCCAGTCATGGCGGGGAAACAAGGCCCCGACTGCTGCTGCGGCCTCCTCAAACTCCTCTTTGAAATCATCCTCGCGGTCCTCATCACCATCGGCATCGCCGCCCTCATCTTCTGGCTCATCTTCCGCCCCGTCAACCTGGTCAAGTTCCATGTGACCGAGGCCGAGCTAACCCGGTTCAACCTCACCACCAACAAATCCGTCCTCAACTACAACCTCAAGCTCAACCTCACTATCCGGAACCCCAACAAGAAAATCGGCGTGTACTACGACCGTCTTGAGGCGAGGGCCTTCTACGATGACCAGAGGCTCGGCATCGCCGACGTGGCTCCTTTCTATCAGGGCCACAAGAATACAAGCGTGGTTAGTCCGGCGTTCGCAGGCCAGAAAGTGGTGGGGTCGGGGCTCTCCAGTTTTAACAAGGAAAAGGCCGCCGGTGTTTTCGATATCAAGGTGAAGTTGTATTTGAGAGTGAGGTTCAAACTAGGGTCATTGAAGACTTTCAGGTTCAAGCCCAAAGTTAAGTGTGACTTGAATGTTCCTTCGAGCTCCAAGAATGGCGGATCCGCTGCTAAATTTCAGACTACCAAGTGCGACATCGATTGGAATATCTTCTAAGTTATGTGTCGGATGTTTGTGATTTTGAGGATTGCGATTATGTTTCTTTTTGGTCTTTCAATTCAGCGTGTACTTTATTGTTTTCGGATGCATGTATACGTGACAAGACATGCCCTATGGATCTTGCTTTTGTGTGTATGCATATTTCTACTTCGTGGTGCTTCTTATTTGGCTCATTTTCTTGTCTATAGTATGAATAAGAGATTCACAAAATTGCCTCTTCTTTTTTTCACTTAACACGAGCAGCTTTTTATTTATTTTAATGTTTAAAAGTTTGCATAATTTTTTATTTTAAACCAAAACAAAGAAGAAAAAGACGACGCTGAAATGTTCACGTCTTCAATAATTTAGAGGTGCAATAGTGAATGAAACTTGAAATGTAAGAAACGTTTCAACTATCTATATGAAGAAAGTGACACGCTGGATAGTGACTCTATCGGTTGGGATTGGTCCGATTAATTTTTCGTCCAAAAGTTTCATTGGCTGAAATGAGCTGAATTGAGTTGGTAAAACATCTCAGTAAACTCGAGTAGAGGCCGTAGACCGAGTTCATTACTCGACATATGTCTCTTTCATCTCAAAAATAGTTCGAATCTATTGTCTTGGTCAAGACAGACTTTGTCTAGGTGACGCAAGGTTTCGTGAATACATTCTCGTTTTCACCAATCCTCTCTTCGGAAGCATCTTTCATATTCATAGTATCCATGGGTTTTATATGGGTTCACAGTGAACGACATTCTATTCATGAGCAAAGCATGCTTTATTCCAATGGCGCCCGCTATGGCGGGAGGAACGGGTTTTTCCATTTTTCGGCCACATGTTTTATTTATTTATTTTTTGGTCCCACCAAATAATTTACTAACGGACATTAGCGGTTAGAAAACATGAATGTTAGCTAATCTTATGATTGCTTTGTGTTATAAGGTACATTAAGGGGAGGGGAAACTCCAGGGGGGGTTCAAGAAGGGAAATTTATCCAAAAATTCAAAAACTTATTGCACTTTTGTCAATTGAGTCTCAAATTTTTCAATTTTATCAATTAAATCTTAAGTATTTTTCATATTTTGCCAATTAAGTTCATCTAACTAATTTTAGTCAATAATTATTAACGTGGATATTAGCCATCCTCCGTGACATAGCAAGTATTGACGTAAACAATTTTTTTTTATAATTTCTTTACATTTTTTTATTTTTTAAATAATTTTTTTAAAAATCTTTCTTTCTTTTCCTTTTCTTTTGACCAATACTAGCAAGAGTCACAGGCATATGTCACGGGCCAATCGATTAGGATCGTGACCGCACGGTGACTCGGGCACTTTAGGATCGGGATGGATCGTCGAAGCACCTAAGCCAAGCCTTGCACGGTCGAACGCTCACTCGCTCGCCTTACCCGGATCGTAGAGAGAAAGGATCTAGAGAGAAGAGCTGCGGAAAGAAGTTTTGCTTTGTATTGCAGAAGTAGTGGATGTTTACAAATGAAGGAGGACACCCATTTTATAGTTGAGGGCCTCGGATTACATCCATTGATCTAGAATTCTACCGGACGAGATCGCATCGTCTCAACTACAGCAAAGATAAGTGCCAACTACCGTCTACCAACATAAATAACGGAACGGACTTCGTAATCTAGCTTAATGACATCTTCGCCCGCCCTTGCAATTCGGGAGAAGGCTTGGTGGGAATCAAGTGAGAGCAGGAGGTCCACGGGTGAGTTGGGGTCAACTTTGGGGAACCTCTTGGGTCGTCCATCTTTCGGCCTGTGACATTCTCCCCCACTCAATCGAGCGACGTCCTCGTCGCTCTCAGCTTGGCGGTCGGCTTTCTTCGCACGAGCACGGGCTTTGGCGCGAGTTTTGTTGTTTCGACCTCGTTTGGTGCGGACGCTCACGTATGATGGACCACAACCTTCGATGATGAAGTCGGACGCACGCGACTCGGTCTTCGGCTTGGATGGAGCACGTGGCGTGCACTTAATCTCGGGGAAGAGTGCTGGGATGGGCATAGCGTTTGTTGGAGTAGGATCCAACTCAACCTTCGGCTTCACCTCGGACAATTTGTTGATGCGCATGACGACCTTCAAGCTCTTGTCGAGGCGTCGGATCGACGCGATGGTCTTGGTGTCGACCACCCCCTTGATCATAGGGATCATCGACGGGCACTTTTGGTCGAGGATCATCATGCATTTGGTCCTCATGTCGATCATGGCTCCCACACTATGGAAAAACTGCATTCCAAGGATGAGATCATAGTCGTCAAGAGGGATTACCTCGAACGCCATTCGGCCCTTCCATCCGCCAATCTTGACATCCACGTCGGGTGTTGATCCTACGCCATGGAAGTCGCCCGAATTGATGGGCTTGTATGACTTCTCGGATGGTTCTACGTGAAGTTCCAAGGTCTTCGCAACCTCGGTCGACATGAACATGTTGGATGCGCCAGTGTCGACCAAAGCGTAAAGCGTTCAGCCGCCCACTTCGACCTCCACGAAGAACATGTCGGTGTTTGGAGTGATTCCTTCTCCTTTGGTCGGCGATCGGGCTTGGACGGAGTTGATCATCTTCACAGCTTCGATCCGGTTCTGCCGTTTGTCTTATTTGGGCACCTCCTTCTCTTCTTCAATGGCAAGGAGGGCGTTGATGCGGCCCCTCTTCGGGCACTTTTAGGTCTAGTGCGGACCTTTGCAAATAAATCAAGGAGAGGGTGGAGGTTGATCGAACTTACTCACGTAGTCGATCGGTGGTCGATCTCTTTGGAAGGACGGCTTGGAAGACCCTTCTCCCCGCGTCTTGGCTCGGCCGCCTTGATCGGGCGCGCCTCGGGGAGTGTTTCTTCCTTCGTCGTCGGGTTGATCCGACCTCCAGTCTCTTTCTCGGTTGTTTCTCGGTTCAACCCTGGTGAGGTCGACGAGTGACTCGGCCATGCTCAACGCACGCGCAAGACTACTCATGTCCCGCCGCTTCAGCTCAAGTTGTGCCCATGGCTTCAGTCCATCCATGAACGCTCCGAAAGCCTCCTCTTCGCTTATGTTGCGAATCTGGAGTTTGAGCTCCGTGAACTCCTTCACGTACTCTCGGATCGTGCCTCTTTGCTCGAGGTGATGGAGCATGCTTCGGGGTTCTTGTTGAGCGAACTCGGGGAAGAAGTAGTCGCGGAATTCCCTCACGAAGTCGTCCCACGTGTTCACGGGATCAGCGCCGCATCTACTCTTGTCACACCTATTACGCCACCACAGCATCGCCATATCAGATAGGAACATGTAAGCGGTTCGTACCTTGATCGACTCATCGTGTATGTTGACGGCACCGAAGTACTGCTCCATGCTCCACACGAAGTTGTCCACCTCTTGGGCGGACCGGTTGCCTTTGAACTCTTTTGGCTTCGGCACCTCGATCTTGGTCACCGTTTGAGCAGGCACCGCACCATTCGTGATGCTAAGTTTGCATAGGGCGAGCTTGGTCTTGAGCTCTCGGATCTCCGCCTTCATGGCTTCAACCTCGTCCCTACACGGGCTTACATCTTCGATTATTTGGACGCGCTCGTTCAAACCATCGATCGATGCTTCGAGAGCTTCGTCCTTGTCGAACAATGGAGCCGTGGCTTGGTTGATGCCGGTCGTAAAGTCTTTGCGGAGCGAGCCCTCAACCTCCATGACCCGGTCTCACACGTTGTCAAGACCTTCCATGAGTTCGAGCACAGCACTCCAGACCTTACCGATCTTCTCATCGAACGTGGCCGCAACATCCACCGAATGATCTCTTTTCTTTGCTTTGCTGCGCGTGTCTATGCCAGGCACAGTCTCTCCAACTATAGCCACATCATGGCTTGACATTCTCTCGAACAATTGGTGCTCTTCAATCCCTTGGAAACGGATCTCTCTTTAGCTCTGATACCACTTGTCACGAGCTGATCGATTAGGATCGTGACCGCACGGTGACTCGGGCACTTTAGGATCGGGATGGATCGTCGAAGCACCTAAGCCAAGCCTTGCACAGTCGAACGCTCACTCGCTCGCCTTACCTGGATCGTAGAGAGAGAAAGGATCTAGAGAGAAGAGCTCTGGAAAGAAGTTTTGCTTTGTATTGCGGAAGTAGTGGATGTTTACAAATGAAGGAGGACACCCCTTTTATAGTTGAGGGCCTCGGATTACATCCATTGATCTAGAATTCTACCGGCGGACGAGATCGCATCGCCTCAACTACCAGCATAAGTGCCAACTACCGTCTACCAACATAAATAACGGAACGGACTTCTGTAATCTAGCTTAATGACATCTTCGCCCGCCCTTGCAATTCGGGGAGAAGGCTTGGTGGGAATCCAAGTGAGAGCAGGAGGTCTACGGGCGAGTTGGGGTCAACTTTGGGGAACCTCTTGGGTCGTCCATCTTTCGGCCCGTGACACATCCATGGCACTACCAATATTCACATTAGCAATTTTCATTTAAAGTTGGCCGGATGAACTCAATCGATAAAACATGAAAAACTTTGTAACTCAATTGACAACATTGAACCCATCCGTGGGTAATTGCATTGGTTGAGAGTCCTTCCCTCATCGCAGAGGTTGAGAGTTTGAAACCCGCAATTGCTAACGATTTAAATAGGGAGCCCTGACGGTGGGTTGCTGGGCTAGTCTCTTTCGAAGTATAGGGACCCGGCCCTTAGGAGTCGTTCGGGCACAGGGGGGTCTGTGGTGGAGTCATCGGTTACAAAAAAAAATAAAAATTGACAAAATTGAATAGTTTATAACTAAATTGACATAAGTGTAATAGGTTTAAGATTTTTTGGACAATTTTCCAGAAACAAGAAGTAGTGGATTGGAAAAGATGAAAGCTCGATTAAGGAAAGAAAAAGAAGCTTATTTTAAATTTTTATGGGTAATGCGATTGTTATGACGAGGGATCCTAGTTTGGTTCGACGGAGATGTGCGAAGGAATAGATTTGAGGATCGTGAAAAATGCTAATGGTGTCAACACAATAGCATTATAAAAAGAATGATTAGCCATGTGAAATTCACTAATTTTGAACCTCGTGTGATATTAAAACTCCATAAAAGTGCGAGTTTAGCATTCGTATCAGTTCTAAAACTAGATTCCCAAGAAAAGTCACTTAGAATAATCGAGATAGATTGGGTTCGAAGTTATAATATGTTTATATTGAAATGGTATGATTGCATTGTTAGACAAAATAATTCATAATGCGGAAGCCAGGATCATTTATAGACAAACCTCCAGCCATTATTCTTGTTCACGTTCATCAGAAAACCTGAAATCAAAGAAAATTGGGGACACACTACTAACCCAATTCCCTCACATATTGATGGTGTATTCCAAATATGAGGGTTTATGTTAGACATTGTCATCACCCGTCAGAAATGAACGTATGTTCCCTTATATATCCCGTCTCCCATCAAGACGGTTACCAAATGGGCGGTTGTCACGAAAGGATACGAAGCGTGGAAAAACTGCATGTTGAATAGTTGTAACTTTAAGAGAAAATGTGGGTCCAAAATGTGGGATCACAAAAAAATAAATAACATTCTCCCACTTGATCCCATCATTTTCATCATACGGATTATTCAACTAATTCCACGAAAACTTTATGCTTAAAGAAAAAAAACAAAACACATAGATCATGGTGACATGTCCTCTAAGAGTGAGTAATATCTTCCATGTATCACAATGCATCTTATTTTTTAATATCAGCCTATATGTGACAACAAATCTTAATGAATAAACCTCATGTTTATTCCAGAACCAATGATAAATGTTATTCTCATAAACAACAAAATATGTACACCAAAATTGAGAATCAACATTACAACTGAATAAGAGTTTCATACAACAAAAATCGTTCATATGCAACAAATCACATGATGGGACCTATTCCCATACTAGTTACATGATCCTTATACTTCATTGGTGGCATGCCTTTAGTTAAAGGATCGACTATCATCAATTTAGTGTTAACATGTTCAATGACCACTTTATTCTCCTTAACACGTTCCCTTATGGCTAAATACTTAATGTCGATATGCTTACTTCGTCTGCCACTTTTGGCATTTTTAGCCATAAAAACTGCAGCTGAATTGTCACAATATATTCTTAATGGCTTAGAAATTGAATCAACAATTCTAAGCCCAGCAATGAAACTCTTCAACCATACACATGTGAGGTAGCCCTAAAACAATAAACGAACTCAGCCTCCATAGTGGAAGTAGCAGTCAAAGTCTGCTTGGCACTTCTCCATGACATGGCTTCGCCAGCTAACATAAAAATGTATCCAGATGTTGATCTTCGTGAATCAACGCAACCCGCGAAGTCCGCATCCGAATAATCGACCACTTCCAAATTGTCAGTCCGTCTATATATAAGTATATAGTCTTTGGTACCTTGAAGGTATCTCATCACTTTCTTTGCAACTCTCTAGTGGTCTAAACTTGGATTACTTTGATATCTTCCCAACATTCCCACAACAAAAGCAATGTCAGGTCGAGTCAAAACTTGAGCATATATCAAGCTTCCAACAGCAGAAGCATATGGAATGTTGTACATTTGTTCCCTTTCTAGATCATTCTTTGGGCATTGGTTCAAATTAAACTTGTCACCCTTCACAATGGGTGCTATACTTGGTGAACAATCTTTCATCCAAAATCTCTCTAGGACCTTATTGATATAGGTTTCTTGAGATAGTCCTAAAATGCCTCGAGGTCTATCTCTATAGATCTTAATGCTAATGACATAAGATACCTCACCCATATCCTTCATGTCAAAACTCTTAGAGAGAAATTGTTTCACCTCATGTTGCAACCCCTTATCATTAGTTGCAAGTAATATATCATCCATATATAGCACAAGTAAACAAATTTTACTCCCACTGACCTTTGGTATAGACATTGATCCATGACATTTTCTACAAAACCGAATGAAGAGATGACTTCATGGAATCTTAAGTACCATTGGCGGAATGCTTGTTTCAAGCCATATATAGATTTCTTAAGCTTGCACACCAAATGCTGACCTTTATTAGAAGAAAATCCTTCAGGTTGTTTCATGTAAACCTCCTCCTCTAGTTCTCTATTGAGGAACGCCGTTTTCACATCCATCTGATGTAATTATATATCAAAATGTGCAACCAAAGCCAAAATAACACGAAGAGAATCTTTTTTAGATACAGGAGAAAAAGTCTCCGTGTAATCGATTCATTCTTTTTGAGTGAATCTTTTGGCAACAAATCTAGCTTTATATCTTTCAATGTTACCCAATGAATCTTTCTTAGTTTTGAAGATCCATTTACAACCAATGGCCTTCGCACCATCAGGTAACTCAACCAAATCTCAGACCTTGTTAGATGCCATAGAACTCATCTCTTCCTTCATGGCATTCAACCACAAATTGGATTTATCACTATCCATGGCTTGTGAAAACGTTTCGAGATTATTCTCAGCTCCAATATTGTAGTCAGACTCTTGTAAATATACAATATAATCACTAGGAATAGCCGATTTCTTTATTCTAACAGATTTTCTCAATGTTGCATCAACATTCTCTTGAGGAACGTGTTGCTCAACCGATTGTTCAACAGTTTCTGGTAATTGCTGAACAATTGGATCTACTAGATCAATATCAGCAGGTTGTTGAACTTCAATGATTGGTTGTTTCAATAGCCGGCTGAACTGAAGGGGCATTATGAGCAACAACCAACCTTAAATTTGAGGTGGAAGGTTGAATGTCTGAATGATATTCCTTAGGAACAAGGTCCCTCAATCGATTGCTCCCACTGATCAAGTTATTTTCAAGAAATTTAGCATTTCTTGATTCCACAATCCTAGTGTTATGAGATGGACAATAAAACCTGTATCCCTTAGACCTTTTGGCATATCCAATGAAATACCCACTTATAGTCCTTGTGTCCAACTTCCTTTCTTGTGGATTGTAAATGTCACGCCCCGAACCTCGAGCGCGCCAACATCCCACCATGGTCATAAAAATGTGACATTCTCAGGTAGTGTCGCCGACCCCATTTATTTATTATTACGCAAGCGGAACGTATTATAAAACCCCTAACAATGAAATATGGGATAGAAAAGTAGGAAGCAAAACCACAACATAACACTTTCATAATTCAACAGAATTACAAACAGAAGCCTATAGCCAAAAGTCTACAAAAGACCGACTCTTAAAAAGGAACTGTCCTACGACCTACAAGTCGGACACATTCTCCAATTCTTATGACTTCACATCTACAACTCCTCAAGGCCAACCAAAACTATCTGGTCGTTCCGTCCACTAGGGACCTGAAATTTTAATCCCCAAACCGGGAATGAGACAATGTCTCAGCGAGTTCAACCCCTAAACCTCTATCAGAAAGAAAATACACCCCGGGTGACCTAGCCACATCACACATAAGACTTACCTCGCCTCAGTTCCTTCTTGCAGGTTAACGCAATTCAAATCACTCAATCACAGATAGTAATATGAACTTAAACAATCGGAACGCATTCTCTTTCATATAACCAACAACCACGGGGGTCTTGATTATAAGACTAAATCGTTATGACACGTCCCATTCCATGCCACACAATTCCGTCCCATAATCCAACACATCAATAACACTCAACATGCATTCCAATTGTTATTCATTGCCACACAAGGGCATAGCTTACTCGTTGTTCGGGTATCTACTGGCATATAGCCAAGCATCGCCTCCCCACCTTGGAGCGCGGCTTCGTCAGTACATCGACGGCGTTCCCAAAGGAGTATGGGCCCAGAATCAACTGCGACCCGCAACCACTGCGTGGGCATCCCATATAGGGTCAAGTCCAGCTCAACAGTCCAGGACGATTCCTCTTAATTATCACACAGCCAAATCATACTCGGCCCCAGGACACTTTATATTTCAATCAATGCTTCCACTTAAAATAGTGATCCCGGCCATTTTTCTTCATATTAAAAATATTTCGTAAATTACTCACGTGTGTGGGGACACGCTAATTTTGAATCAAAAAGCCAATATCTCACTTTTTCAAACCCCACTATTTAATATAATCATTAAAATTCAATTTTTGCATCAAAACCCGACACTTGGGTTTTTATGAATAAAATCCCTATTTATCACAATCAACACTCAATTTGCCACAATCAATCATCAAGTTCAAATTCTAAATACACAGCAGTGATCGGCACGAAATTCTGAGAGTATAAGGTCCCGAAATAATTTTCAAAATTTATTAAATAATTAAATTTATTCAAAAAATTAATTAAATAATAATATCCATATTTTCACGATCCACACTCAATTTATAATATCCAATCATCAATTTTAAAATCTGACTACACAGCAGCGATCGGCAACACGAAATTCTGAGAATTTAGGGTCCGACAAAATTTTCGGAATATAATAAATAATTAAATTTATTCCGAAAATAATTAAATAATAATATTTTAATAATTTCGAATAATAAAATATTATTAAATAATTAAACAAATTTTGAAATATTTATTTAATCCCAAAAGTAATTCATTTATGTCAAATCACCATTATACTAATATAAACATCAATTTAACCTTAACTAAAAACACCTCTTAATCTTATTCACAATTAAATAAATTAAATTAACAACCTAAGCTTAATTAACTTAAGCTAAGCACACCTAAAGCATAATTAACCATCTAATCGAGGTTTAATGAGCTAAACTCACCGGATTAGCGAACCGAGCGGACTAAAACGACAGGGATGACGCGAGGATCGACTTTCCTCAAGGCGGGCCGAGCATCCGGGCTCGGGAAGGCGGCCAAAACGGGCCAAAACCGAGCTATGAGACCCACTTTTCTTGGCTGCTGGTTGAGGCCGACGGAGGTTGTTCGACGGCGGTTTGGACGGAGGAAGGAGGCGGCAGCTCGGACGGTGGCACACAGCGGCCAGGCGAGGTCTCATGGCGGCCGGAGATGGGCTGAACCGCGGCTCGAGCTGGCCGAACAGCCACTTGTAAGTGAAGGCAGTGGTGGACAGGTGAGGCGGACGATGGTGAGCGGACGCGCAGCTGCGCGCGCGAACGGCGGCGAGCGACGAGCGGCGAAGGAGGCGGACGGCCACGGCTGCTCCAGCTTCTTCTTCGCTGCCATTTTCTGATCTTTGCACAGCAACCATGGAGGAGAGAGGCGACGGGAGAGGAAGGGGAAAGGAGAGGGGGTCGGCCAACGGCGGTCAGTAGCGATGGCGAGGTGGCGAACTCCGGTGATGGGCGGCGGCGTCGAGCGACCGAGCGAGCGGCGAAGGGGCGTGCGGCTGCTGGTTCCGTTCAAAGCTTTCTCTCTCCTCCAAAATCCAAGAAGAAAATCCAAAATGAAGAAGATGATGGAGATGGGTTGGAGGTGACATCCACATTTTGAAGAACAAATCCTCATCCTCCATGGGTTGGATGTCACATTCCACTATCTCTAATCCTCCCACAACAATCTTCAATGGGTGCAATTTATTTTTCCGTCAGGGCATAAAATCTTATACATTAATTTCTTCAATTCCATTCAATTCTCTTCCAATTGAGTCCAATTGAAGTCCATAAAATTACTCCAATGTCACCACATTTCAATTCACATCTTTACTTGTCCATAGAACCAATTTAAGTCTCAAAAGCGCGACTAAAAGCAGGCCTACTAATTTCTCGAGCCAAAATAGCCATTCTTTGATTTAATTTCTGAAAAATTCTGATTACATGAAAAATCTTCCGAAGATGAGTTAATGATCCTAAAATAATTTGTGACATACCCAGACTTCCAATTTCTGAATTCTGACTCAATTCCACGGTTAATTTCACTTTGGCACGATACTAGCGCAGCCCAACCTACCGGGTAGCCTTTAGAAATTTTCATGCATTTGACATGTGGTTGATCATCTCAAGCCACAATGTACATCTTTGAAACATTGGTGACTTTCGGTTGTCGGGGTAATCTCAAGGTTTCAAATACGAACACATGGTACCCAATCGATAGAAAAGTCGGTCCAATGTCGATCGACAAGAATTATGCGATCCAGTGGAATCACCCACACTCAATCACATGCCTCTATCGAGTTGACCTATCTTTGGTCTCTAATCGATTTTTATTTGTGCTGTAATGACCCTTGCAGATTAGTTCGGTCAAAAGGTCACTTCCTGACCAAATTCTCGAGTCTGATGCATTAGAATTTCTTAATGACTTCACTCGACAGACTAGTTTTCACATGAGTGGCCGACTCAAGGAAAAGAACTATATTCGTGCCAACGAAATGCCCGTCTCAAATTATTGAAAATAGAATCGGAAATCGGGATGTCACAGTAAACTCTCACTTCAAACGGGCATCCCCAAATGCGCACATGATGTAAACTCGGTTTCCAACCTTTAAATAACTCAAAAGATATCTTTGGATAGCCTTGGTCGGAACTCGGTTTAATATGTACACTACCGTCTTAAGTGCTTCAGTCCACAAGGATTTAGGAAGTTTGGAGCTGCTAAGCATACTACGCACCATGTCCAATAATGTCCGGTTTCTTCTTTTGCTACGCCGTTTTGGTTCGGAGAACCAGGCATAGTATATTGGGCAACTATCCCTTGCTCTTGAAGAAACTTTGCAAATGAACCAGGTGCTTGTCTATCTTCAGTGTATCTACCATAGAATTTTCCACCTCTATCTGATCTCACAATCTTAATTTGCTTACTGCATTGTTTCTCTACTTCCGCCTTAAATACCTTAAAGGCATTTAATGCTTCATACTTATTATGAATCAAATAAAGATATATGTAACGTGAGTAATAATCTATGAAAGAGATGAAGTATTTCTGACCACAAGAGTCCTTATCCGGACTACATGTATCCGTATGTATGATTTCTAATATTTATGTACTCCTCTTGGCACCTTTCTTTGTCTTGTTAGTCTGTTTTCCCTTTATGCAGTCCACACAACTATCACAATCAGTAAAATCTAAAGTACCGAGTACTCCATCATTTACTAATCGCTTAATTTTTTCTATGGAGATATGTCACAATCTTTAGTGCCACAACATAGAAGAATGTTCTTTCACAACACATTATTTCATACTAGTTTTATCATGAACATGCATCGCATCATAATAGGTATTGTTTTGTAAATTAACTCGAAAAAGACCATCAGACAAAATACCACTCCCGATAATTTCAGATTTAAATGATAAACATAAGTTTGAATCTGAAAAGTTAAAGGAGTATCCCAAAGGTACAAATTTTGAAACTGAAATTAAGTTTCTCGAAAAACTAGGAACATAAAAGGTCTTTTCCAAATTCAAAACAAAGCTACTATTGAGAACTAGTTTACATGTCCAAATAGCTTCCACATGCGAGCGCATCTTGTTTCTTGAATAGATGCTTTGTTCACTTCCCACTGGCTTCCTGTGGTTTTGAAAACCCTGCAAGAAATTCGAAATATGGATTGTAGATCCAGAATCAATCCACCACTTACATTAGTCATATTAGATTCATAACAAACACAAGATATTGGATTACCTTTCTTCTCGAGCCAAGCCTTAAATTTAACACAATCCTTCCTTATATGCTCATTCTGTTTTGTTGACACCTAAATTTTGGTGACCTTTTTAATTAAAAAAATTAGGGATTAATTTTATCCCTAAAAAAAAAATATTAATTGCATAGATGTTAGGAGCATTAGCATAACAATTGCATTGCACGGATCTCATGCAAAATTTGGCAGTGGACATTCAATATTGCTGGCAAGGAGCCCACCCATGCGTGAACTCCAAAAAAAATTGGCTTGGGCAAAAAGAAAAATCCAAGGGCTCACCAATGTTTCTGCTGAGAAAGATAATGAAGAGAAAAGAAGTAAAATTTGGAGATATTGACCGGATATTCTCTCATGTGTATCTATGGCGGTATATTTGGTTTGTTTTGAAGAAATTTGTTTCGGGGACACACGTGGACACATAAAGCCAATAAAAGAAGAAAGAATTCGGTTGATTTTACGAAGATGCGGGTAAAAGGATCGAGGAACATGGATGGAAAGGAATCGGAAAATTTTTGGCTACAAATGTCATTGTTCTAAAATATAATACAGATTAGGTTAGTCCTCTATAAAAGGACCATCTTAGACACAATTGAGATTCATAACAAAAATCTCAACGAGATCCTCATCATATTGAATCCTCTTTGATTATGAAGATCTCCGAGCACTTTCGTCGCAACTGTTCGTGAGTGATATGTGCATGGTGGTGTTCACTTCAACGACACACCCTCATGGTCAAAGTTTGATAATCAAGGAGGTTTATTACAAGACCTGCAGAATTCGCAAAGAACTTGGGAACTAGCCAAGTTTGTCATTGGTCAAAGTCTCCCTAGCGTCCTTTGCTACCTTGCCGAGAAGCCCGCACAGCTACGTCATCTCCATATGAATAAAGCCCGGGCCTAACTAACGCGATGGCTGATGCTGCTCCCTGTCCGAGACCTTGACATTGGAGCCCCACCGCACCGCTGTCCGAGCCTTGCCGATGAGCTGACACTCCTATTGATACCGACATCGCCTGCTTGAAGCTGCTGCCATTGTTGCTTACGTCCACAAACCGAGATTCAGCAAATTCCCGACAACGCTGTTGCTTCCCCGACGTTGCAGTTTCCTCGTGTCGCTGATTAGACGACGTTGTCATCCAAAGCCCCGTCGTGAATAGCAAAGCCACCGTTCCCATTCGCATCCAAACCGAGTCAATCCCGAAGCTCCTATTTTTTGCAGGTTAGTTGACCGTGAGCCCACGGTCATCCTTTACCGAGGAGCACCATTGTGACGAGCTTCGTTACCGCCCTCTCCCGTTGAGCGGATTCCATCTCGGTTCAAATTTGGTAACACTATTTGCGAAATTAGGTAATTATCTTATCTAAATTTGATTTGGATATTTTATTGCCTAATGCATGCTTTTCAATATTTTACGTGCATGTTTGAATTATTCGCGTGTTCCCAATTATGATTTATTACCCAATTCGCAACCGTACACTGATTTTTTATTCCATCTATAAGACTTTAGATGGAATAATTAACCACGCGGGAGTAAAATTGATATCTTGATCTTTAAGGCTTAAGATCAATTTATCGATTTTATTAGCGAAATAATTAAGTTTGAATTTCAATTCGAACGGTGTATAGCGTTTTGATGATCATGGATGGTTTGATGTTTATCTCTTAATTGTTTTGTTTATCCCGAAAATACAAAAATTTCATTTACATGTCATGTAGAATTATGGCATATTTTATACGTCATTGCATATTAGGGTTAGATTGCACTTAGTTTGATTTTAGGTAATATTTTTCTTAATTTATTATAAGCTTAGGTATTTTCTTAAATAGATTGCATTTTAGGATTATTTGGGTTAAGATAATATTTTAGTTTAAATTAGGATTTGATTTAACCTAATTCCTAATGCAAATTGAATAGGATCTTAATCTAGCTAGATAATTTTCACATTTGATCTAATTTCGAATTTCGTGAAAAATACAAAAAATGTTATAGGTTAAATTAGTTTTATTATTTAGGATAAAATGCACTCTTTTAGGAAAAGGAAAAAATGTCATGTGCACATCATTAGGGTTAGATTCATTGAAATGTATGTCATTTAGTATTTTTTGCTAGGCCCATTTAATTAGAAATTACATGTCATTAGGATTAGGTCATTTAGTTAATATCGCATTGCATATATTGCATGATTTTCATTAATTAAGTGAAACAAAAAAAGAAATTGTGTGTTAATTAGAAACCATATACAGGGTTATTGTGTGGATTTTAATTTAACATTGCAGATACTTTCGTTGCTTGGAGGTAAGTTTTTGCAATTTATTTATTGTTTATATGAGTGTTAAATTGGTGGTTTGTGCACGCGCATGATAACCTCACATGTTAGGGAAATAGATTTAAAATAAATCAAAGCTGCTTGCAAAAAAACATTTTTTCAAAATAAAAGAAATGGTACCGAAAGGGCGTTAGAGAAATTTAGCGTAACCAAGTCCCCATACCCAAATCTCTGGTTCGTAGGAATAAAGTAAATCTCCCATTACTTTATTTGGGTTTCTAATCGACCCACCAAAAAATAGATTAGTGGCGATTCCTGATTGAAAATCATTTGCATGTTAAGAACTTGAGCCTAAAGTCGCAAATTGGTATGGGCTTGGGAGAGCCCGAGTTAAGTCTAGGCTTAACAATCCATTAGCCAAACCTTAGGTGGTTTAAACCCTGAAAAATTGGTCGCGACATGTTTATAGAAGAAACATTTGCATTCTTTCTTAATGTCAGCTTGGGGAGGTATTTTACATTTTCCTTTATACTTGCCATAGCCCTTATCTTTTCATTGTGTTGCTAAATGAACACTTTTTCCCAATTCCATAATCAGTCTTTCTTCCTCTTGAACACACATGGTCATGAGTTCATTAATTGACAATTTATTCTTATGTGTGTTATAAGAGATCTTGAAAGGTGCATACTATTGTAGGAGAGTGTTCAAAATATAATACACAAGAAAAAATTCAGATATCTCAACCTCAAGTTTCTTAAGCTGAGCTACAATGTCCCTCATTTGCATGATGTGCCCACGCACACCTTTAACACTAGTGAGCTTCAATGATGAAAACTTCATAATTATGGTCATGGCATGCGCCTTCTCAGAACTCTCAAATTGCGCATCTATGGCCTCCAATAAAGCCTTAGCATTGCTATACTAAACAACTGAACTACGAATACTATGAGATATTTTAGCTCTTATAAATATCGCACAAATGCGGTTGGACCGCTCCCATTGGTTATAAGAGCTATCTTAGCTGAAGTGCTCGAATTAGTAGGAGCAGATGGTTCGTCTTTCCTGATAGCATAGTCAATGTCCATCTACCCCAATTGAAGAAGAACTGACTCATTCCAAACCTTATAGTTATCACCATTCAATATGGGAACATCAAACTTAAATTCAGAGAAATTCACAGGTTGTGAAACTGCATATCAAATAATCATGCTTATGTCACAAAATTTGAGGCAAATATAAATAAATCATGTTTTACCAATGTAAACATGTCACAATATGAATCACATAACATAAAAACTACCTGTGGGCTAAGTTTTTAATTTAAATAGATTCATAATTACTTCATGAAAAAACTATCATATTATATGCATTTTCTTAATTCCAATGGGTAAATTAAGAAAAATAATATGATATTTTATCCTAATTAATCATATTAATATAATGAAAATTTATGTGGGATAAAATTCATCATATTAATATAATTAATTACAATTAATGTCCATTTCTAAATATGATCCAGAGGCTTTTATTATATAATTTAATTAATTAAAGATGCTGTGGCCACTCTCTAATTAATTAAATATATGGACCATTGGACATTTAATTTCATGTAGTGAAATAACATATTAAATAAATACATCAAGGGCAGAACATTAAATAAATAAATTGGCCAAAGGCAAGATTGTAAAAACATAAAAATTTGGGCCAAAAGTGTAAAAACAGCCGCGGGAGGGAGATGACAGGCGCGTGCTGAGCACGCGCCAGAATCTGTGCCGACGTGTGCCCCGCACGCGCGCGGTTCAACGCGCAGGCGCGTGCGCACGCGCCTAGCAACTACCGCGCACGTGGATCCCACTTGTGCAGCGATTGAGCGCGCGTGAGAGCGCGTGGCGTGTGGGCTCCACACGCCTGCAACCGCAACGCGCTCGTGGGCTCCACGCGCCATCTTCCTCGCACCCAAAACAAATTTCTTCACCATTTTTCGTCGTTCCACCGTGATTTCGCAAGCCGTTTCTTTTCTGGCAACCCATCTAAGACCGAAATAAATGATGGGTTTTAAAGAGCATGCCGGCACAACCACATGGGTTTAAGTTTCGGCGAAAATGACGAAGAAATAAGCCCCAAATCATACGAAAATTTCCCAAAAACACAAATCCTCAACCACCGCGACTTCCGCCGCCCGATTAGCCTTCGGCGAACACTGATATGCCGAAATAACTCATGGCTAATATTCCTCATGGTGGTGCGACCATATGGGTCCGAATTCGAGAGGTGGGTCGCCGGATTTTGCTCGGAATCAGCGAATCTCTCTTGGCCTCAAAACTTCAAGTTACTATTCATCCTCAAAAATGCCCAAAAATACACCAAAAATACAACAAAACAAGGTAGAGGCACTAAACATGCTCTGATACCAAATGTTAGACAAAATAATTCATAATGCGGAAGCCAAGATCGTTTATAGACAAACCTCTAGCCATTATTCTTGTTCACATTCGTCATAAAACCTGAAATTAAAGAAAATTGGGGACACACTACTAACCCAATTCCCTCACGTACTGATGGTGTATTCCAAATATGAGAATTTGTGTTAGACCTTGTCATCATCTGTAAAAAATGAACGTACGTTCTCTTATATATCTCGTCTCCCATCAAGACGATTACCTAATAGGCGGTTGTTACGAAAGGATATGAAGCGTGGAAAAACTTCATGTCGAATAGTTGCAACTTTAAGAGAAAATGTGGGTCCAAAATGTGGAATCACAAAAAAATAAATAACATGCATTGCATCTATTATTTTTCCTTGGCTTACGTCATAATATATCCACAAGTCGGATGTTAATTTGCCACTTAAACTTTTAGGGATAATTGAGAAAATTTAATACCTATTGCATAACGATCAATTCATTTCTAAATTTTTAAAATTTTCCAATTTAATTATAAATATTTTGACAATTCTCCATTTTTCTTGGAAGTACATGAATAATTTTACAAATTTTAAAAAAATATTCTAAATTTTTCCCTTTTTCTTTTCATTTTTCCCCCTATTTCTCCCTACTAGCCACCAAAAAGGGTTAAGACACCTTAGCCAACCACTAGGCCCAGTGAGGGTGTCACCTATGAAGCACGGTCGTGTCCGACACATGTCGACGTGTCCAATATGCTCGAACATGCTTGGACACGTTCAGACACGTGGTCAACACATGTCGGATTTTCCGTCACGTGATCAACCTTTCTCGACACGTTCCAATGCGCGTGTTCGAGAGAGAGGAACGATGGAGGGTAGAGGTGAGGCTAAGAGAGCAAAGGCAAGGCCGAGGGAGGGCTAGAGGAAGAGCATAAACTGAGACGATCTAGAGGGCCACGATTGTTAAGCTACAATGGAGGGCCGGCGGTGAGGTTGCGGCTGCAAAAGAAGAAGGGCCAGAGGCCCTTCGGTGAACAATTGCAATAAGGCGACCATGAGAGAGCTATGCGACGAGGAGGAATAAGAGGTCATGGTTAGGGTTTTAGAAAGAAGAGAGGGAGGGTAGTGGAGGATGATGGAAAAACCGAGGCCGGAGAGGGGGTGGCATGGGGTGGGGGAGAGATAAACCGAGGGGGGGGAGGGGTGGGGGTGATTTATGGGGGCGGGGGAGCAGGTGATGGCGTGGGTTGGGGATGATTGATGGGGGCAGGGAGCAGGTGCTATCGTTGGAGGGGGGGGGGAGGGGGAGGGGGAGGGGGAGAGAGAGAGCAGGGAAGAAACCAAAGGGGGCATTTTGGGGTGGCGTGGGGGATTAGGGGGAGAGAGAAATGGGGGAGGGAAATGATTTTAGAGAGAAAAAAGATAGGGAAATAATTTTTGGGAGGTTTTTGAGGGGAATAACTTTTGAGCGATAAAGTTATTTTTGTTATAAAAATAAATAAATGAGTTAAAAAGTGATTTCAAAAAATAAAAATATTGAATGTTAAATAATAATAAATTTTGATGATTATAGAAAATTGTAGATTTATTTAAATAAAGTTGATTCTATTTTTTTGTTAATCATTAGTCTCATCTATAATTTTTGTTAAAGTTAAAAACATGTTCCCAAATATGGATATGCATTAATTATGAATATGTCTTTCAAATTTTCTATGAATAGATTTATTAATATTATTAGTGTAAATTTATTGTAAGCTCTTTTTATTTATTTATTTATTTGTGAATTTGAATCAAATTAATTAAAAATGAAAATATTTATTTAATAATAACGCGTCCCAACGTGTCGAATTATCTATTTTTAAGAAATGGCGTGTCGACGTATTGTGTCGTGTCGCGTGTACGTGCTTTACTTAGGATGTCACAGCCCTTGCCTATGGTCAATAACCTTATGCTGATTATTGCTAAGGCTTTGGTCAATTGGCAAAAGGGAAATGAAAAAAAAAAAAGATTCAGAAAATTTAAATGATTGGCAAAAATCTTCTATGTCAATATTGACAGTACCATATAGACAACCACTACCACATCAGCGATTTTTCGCCGGGGGAACTATTTGGGAAAATAGCCAAAAAATTTAACACTAAGGGCATGTTTGTTTTCATTCTTTTTTTTCTGTTTTTGAACAAAATTTTTGTTTTTTTTTTAAACGCGTTTGTTTCCAAATATATTTTTATGTTCCCAAGAACACATTTGGAACGGAAACGAGAAACAAGAAAAACATGTTTATTGTTTCTTGAAAAAATTTTAAGAATAAATTTTCCCTCTCCTCTCTTTTTCTTCTCTTTTTTTTCTTCTTTTTTTTTTCTTTTTTCTTTGGCCGGTCTCTGGCCTCGGCCATGGCCGGCAACTGACCATCGAGGGCTGCAACCTCGCCGGAGTGTCGCTTCGCCCCGGCGAGGTCGCCGTCATGGCCAAGGTCGGCAACTTGACCAAAAAAGAAGAAAAAAAGAAAGAAAAATAAGAAAAATAAAATAAAAATATTTAAAAATTAAAAGAAACGAAAAAAGAATACAAATTTATCAAACATGTTTTATTTATTTTTTATTCCTCGAACAAGTTTACCAAACGCTTCTTACGTTCAAAAATTGTTCCCTGAAGCAAAAATAGTTTTTTTTATTTATGTTCCTAAAACAATTTTTGAGTAAACGTTACCAAACGCACCATAAATCAATTAAATTGAAAATTTTAGAATTGAATCGATTCCTTCAAAATAATTTTAAAACTTTTTGGATAATTTTTTTTTTAAAATTTCTAAATTGCAAGAATTAATCTTTCTTCCTTGCAAGAAAGGTTTTCCTTGCTTTCTCCACAAAAGCAGGCGTCGGCTCAGCCAAAATTGTACACCTAAGCAACCACCTCAGCCAAAGTCAACCACCTTAGTAAATAATTACCGTTCTATTTAGTTTGACCCCACTCCTGACTCAAATTAAGACGAAATTATTGTTTCTTCTGCACATTTTCAACCGATACTTCCCTGAGCATTAAATATGGGTTCCTTAAAACTCAAATTTGTTGCTATGTCAAATTACCATATTCATGGGCATGACCAATATCGACCGCTATGTTTATTCCCAATTAATCGATCCCTTAACAGGTGCTAATGTATTTCATTATTTTATTAGCACATTAATGACCGCCTATATTATTTTCATATTATAAATTTATAACAACCATCTTATTGCAATAATCTCTTTTCTCATTGTCACCATTTCTCGTATTTAATCCATCTTCTTTTTATGTCGTCTTCGACGCTGGGCCTTCGACGTGTCTCATCGAAACGTCCATGATTGACCAAACCATGCCATCCGTTGCTTAGACCGTGTACTTCAGAGTGCTGTCAAAGTACACTCACAATAACTATTTCAGACTCCCACTAAGAAAACAGTCCTATCAACAAGATCAAGACATCTGTAAACTATATTTAATAAGAAATTATTTCGCTTTTCAATAAATGAATTATAAATAATACGTGAAAAACGAGATAATTATTTTAAAAAATCCTAAATTTATTATATAGACATAAGTTTTTAATTGGGTTAATCTAAATTTTAAATCTTTTAACAATTTGTTATAGAGAAATCTCTTAAGTGGACATAAATATTGATTGTCTTATATAACACGGTCAATAATATCATAAATAATTTTTGCAAATTTTTCAACTTTTATGATTTTTTCCCTTTTTTTTTTCTTCCGTGTTCTTTCTTTTTTTTTTTTTTTTCTCTATTTCCCTTGGCTGAGGGTTGTAGTGCACTCATCGCCTCTCCCTTGTGGGTGATGACCGCCATCAACCATTGCAGAAACTTAGCTATCGTAGAGAGATAGAGAAAAAAGAAAACAAAAATAAAGAAGTGCAATGAAAAAAATAATTATAAATTTTAAAAAATGTAAAAAAAAAATTGTCAACGCCAGCATTGGTTATACCATGCAAGATGGTCGGCGCCCAAGTCATCGACTTCTAACCAAAATTGACTAGAAATATTACTTTAACAAATTGTCAAAAGATTTAAAACTATATTGAATAAATTAAAAAAAATTAGAATTAAATTAGTTACCCTACAATATGTTTTCAACTTCTGGACAATTTTTCCTGTGAAAAACAATGCATCGAGAATTTTTTTCTTTACTGATTACTTAACTTTTGTTCGGATGGCGCTTTTTTAACAAAATCCTTTAAGAAAAACATAAGTCCCACTTGTAAAGTGTGGAGTAACTACTTGTGTTTCTATTGTGTTGGAATCGACCAAACAAAAGGCACCATTAGCGTGCGTTCGGATAGACTATGATATCTAACTTCGAGGGTTGATTACTTACAATATACTTCTTCTTCTTTTTTGGGTCGAAACTTATAATATACTTCATTAGGCTGCAAATTGCAAATCAAATAATAAAAAGAACTTGTGAGCAACATACTAGAATTACTTGAACCCAATTTGTTTGTTCGTAGTCACAAAAGCTCAATCATATCATTTGATCTCGAGCTGCTTACGAACAAAGATCTAGTATTTGAATTTTCTTGTATACCGACATATGTCGTTATTATTAACCGAATTTTGAGTATTATACCTCAAAGTTCAAGTTCAAACTTAAAGCTCATTTAGCTTGAATTAGCCTTGATAAGATATAGAATAGAGACTTCGATGCTCTGCGATGTCTTTGGACTTCGATCAATTTATTTGACCATCCAATTTCAGATGATATCAAAGCCAAAAACTTGAGAAAACTACGACTTGTATGTTATAACCGAGTCTCAACATGTTAAGTGAGGTGAGTCATTTTTTTATTAATCATTTAAAAGTTTTTACCAATCTTTTCTTTTTATGGTCAAAAAGTTTTTCCCACTTTAAGGTCGGGTTTAAGGAATCCAAAAGTAAAGCAAACTTTATTGACTACGCATCTCGACCCCATAGGAGGAAACAAAGTCCTAACGTGCCTTTGGTAGTCGACGGTTGGGATTTATTAAAATGTTTAGAGTAGTACGACATGAAATAAAATAATCCATATTTTTATATCGTGCTTGAGTTCGTTCATCAAATCGCTAATATTTTGTACGAGATATTTCCTCTAAGCTGCACTCCATGCCAATCTGGCTACGTCAGACCATTTAAAATAATACCACTGATGTCGGGGTCAACAAGACTTTTTTAGTCAACAAAAGTCAAATAAGCGATCACCATAAACTCGTATTTTATTCTACGCTACCATCCATCCATACATTGCGAATTGTCAACAAACTTCGGAACGGCGGTTACCTCAGTCTTCCCTCCGGCGACAGCCGCCGGCGATCGGCGTCGACGCCGCTCAGGCGCGCCGCCGCCTTCTCACCTAAAACAAAACGAATCATCATCATCTCGCCCTTCATCCCGCACCTGCCATTTTTACATGATCAACCGCCCCGGGCTGGCTTTGACCATCCAAAACAACCACAACCGTCGTCGGCACCTCCGCCAGACGATCATCCCGAGCAGGCGAAGGCGAAGGAGTGAAGTACGGCGGCGACGCGCACGGCGTCGAGAACGGCGTCGTTCCCTCCCCCTCCCCATCCACCTCCTCCTCCTCCACC
Organism: Eucalyptus cladocalyx; assembly: GCA_017140615.1. NCBI lineage: Eukaryota > Viridiplantae > Streptophyta > Magnoliopsida > Myrtales > Myrtaceae > Eucalyptus > Eucalyptus cladocalyx. The sequence continues at coordinate 38,830,675 of CM029516.1, forward strand.
TCCAGGACGACCGCCGCCGCTTCGCCCACCGCCGCTTCGCCCGGCGGAGCCCCGTCGTCGGCCTCCGCGAGGCACTCCCTCAGGCAAACCCTCTTCTTGTCGTCGATCTTCTCCCAAGAGGACGAGCCGCTCTTGCTCTTGGCGTTGCTGCCGCAGTCGGAATCCACGGCGTCCTCCCTCTCTTCCTCCTTGATGGTGAACAGCAGCCTCGGAGGCCCGTACAACCCCTGCCACTTGACCAGCGCGTCGCCGTCGTCGTCGTCGTCGTCCGGGTCGTTGACCACCGTCCGGGCTCCGGCAGCCGCAGCGGGCTCGACCCTCGACTGGTTCTTCCAGCAGAAGAAGTAGAGCAACTCCTTCGACGAAGGCGGGTGGACGGCCCCCGCGGCGGCGGATTCTCGGTCCCCTCTCCAGCCGCCGCCGCCGCCGCCCGCGAGGCTCCGCTGCCGGAACTTTCGGCTGCGCAACAGGACCCAGAGGATCTGAGCGGCCAGGGCCACGATGGAGACAGCGAAGACCGCCGTGAGGGCGGCCCCGAGCTTGGTGAGAGAGCTCATGGCTAGCGATACTTCATGGAACTTTCAGAGAGAGAGAGGGATTGTGAAGATGGTCGTAGACCCTGGGTCGTTCTTGCTTTGGTTATTTTATGGGGATGTGGTGGGCAACCGGCGGGTTACCGGAGGAGCAGAGCGGGCGGCGTGGGGGGAGACTTGAGAGAGCGAGAGGGGTTGCGGGGTGTAGCAGGTTGCCGGTGGTGGAAAAACGGATAAGAGGGGGGATATTAAAGAAGGACGAAATGTTGGTTTCTTGGAAATTATGGTTGGGGGGAGAAAGCAAGGGGAAAGGGAAAGGAAATAGTAGGCGGATGTGACGTGGACAACGACGGGTGCGCTGACGTGGACGAAGCTTTTATTTGAATTTTTGAATGTGGTTGGCGGATTCATCTGGGGTCGTTCAAAACTATATAGTAGGTCATCATATAATAATACGTCCCGAGCAGATTCGTACCGAGCTCGAGCAATGCGCCCCCCTCTAGTTTTGCAGCTCAATCCCCCCTAATATATCCGCGAGAAAGGACATCTTATTAGGTGATTTAATTAAAATGAGAGCTAAATCTCGAACGAATAAACTGAACGCGAAATTATTTATACTTGATGATATGAAGGATAGAACTTGTGCCGTACACCGAATCCATATACACACGAATCATATGACAACCACTCAAGGGGGTCATAGACAAAAGCCGATGTTTCTTATGGCTGGTTTGCAATGGATTACGCGTGTAGACCGGGGAGCAATATTGCCATGGAAGCTAGCTCCTAAGGATGTGGGCAGTCATCATTACCGCTCGAACAAGCAAGCATTAGGTGAGAAAGAGGCGGTTGAAATCCTAGGTTTCATTCGTAAGCAGGGTCCATGTTAAGCTAATGATGACATTGTAAAACATCGAGATTAAGCTAATCGCGACAGACATTAGCTAAGGTTGCGGGCCACGGAAAGTTGAAGTGTCCTAATCGTTCAGGTGGGCTGTCCATATTAGCACGTGAACCGAACCGGCCTGTTGCTCGTGCATTCCCCGGCTTCCCCCCCCTACGGTCCGTATACTTTTCAACCGTAAAACCCACGAAAGCATGCTCTCGTTGTCTACTAAAGTAACCAGTGGCTCCCAATTAGCCGACGGGTCGCACCTCATACATGGCGTCCTACAGCGTCTAAAATTAAGAATTCACTCTTACTCGAGAATGTAAATAAGCTTTGCATCATATCCCCCAAAAGAGTTGATTCAATCGTAAGAAAGAATTAGAGGTGAACATGATCCGAGATGATCGGAAACTGCCCGCTAAAAATCGGTTTCGAAAAATTAGAATCGGGAATTGTCTATTGTCTCCATGGATCCATTTGGGATTGGATTGCTAGTCTAGCTCGGTTTCCAAGTGGGTCCATAGAATCGGTCCCACCAAGCTTCATAGCAAGTCAAAGTAAATCAAAAGATAAAGAACTTTCTTATTATTAATTGCAAGATCAATAAAAAGATTGGACTTATATTAAAAATTGAGAGTTAATGCCGTAAGTCAATAGGCGTTGAGCTTGAGAGTCGAAGCTATGAGTGAAAGATAGAGAGACAATTCAGATAGGGTGATGGTGAAACAAGATGAGTACTCAATTAATGAGTATTGAGCTTTATATTAGGGATTTTAGGATTTTCATTTTTTTTAAAATCTTTTTTCGGTGAGAAATTTTTATTAACGATTAAATATATATTTATACATCCAGGTGGATAGGTGAGTGGGCGATTTCACACCTGAAACTAGGAATTAGACCAGTTCCCTTGAGAATTGTCGATTTCAATCCAATCCCGAGTTGTTTTCTGTTCTTTTGCGTGCCCTTAGTAAGCATGTTGCCCTTCCTTCTTGGATCCCAAGTTCAACTTGCCGCGCTTGCGTATCCTCTTGCAAAGCTGAAGTTGCTTGGATTGTGATCGGAGCTTGGATTGTGGAAGCTCTGGGATGGGCCTGTGGTGCTGGGACAGTGGGCCGATCAACCAGAGCCAAGCCCACACCCGGAATAATTGGCTTACTCTTCACCGTTTCCCCTCTCTTGTTCTAACAGAAACTGATTTTTGTCTGTATAATTCAGCCAAGGACGCAAAAGAACGAGAAGAAACAGTGAAACAGACACATGCAGAACTCAAAACGTCTCGCTACCGTTCCTCTTCTTTCTTTGGTTGGTAAAAGCGAAAACAACAAGTTAGTTATAGTTCACGACATTTCTTTACTTGGCAACCAACTGTAGCCCGCCATTCCTTAAGGCAATCCCCTTCACATATGTATGGGCATAAACATACATGGAGTTGAAAGCATTGAGTACAAAAGAAGAAGATAGACGAAGCGTTTGCGCACATATTGGGAATTGTTTTCAACTGGAAATAAGAGAATCGTTACAACTTATATTTGACTATAGGCTGAGCCGCTGAAAGCAAGTTTTTTTCTTTTTCAGAATTTCCATTCGAGATGATGAGGTAGGCAACTATTCTTTGACAACATCCCACCGTATACAGCCTTACAAAATTTCTTTGCACTTATTGAATTTTCTATTTTCATGAACCAAATACATTTTTGAAAAACCTAAAACGAATATAGATGGAAAAGAATACCTAAAGTGTCAAAACTTAGCACAGAAGGATAGTTAAATATCAAAAATTATGAAAGGTATACATAAATATCACTTTCTTTAAAAAAAATGGAACATTGAGTGCTAAGTCCAACGACCTTGATCGGAAATCTTATGTGACAATTTTTTTATTAATATAGCTCGCCTTCGTGGCTCACTAGAGAGCTGAGTTAGCAAAGAAGAGGCAAAACAATGTCATTTTACCTATTATTTAAATTTTAATATAAATATTTATTAAAATAAATTTAAGAAAAGGGGGAGGAGTTGTAGGCAAGGGCTGTGCAAGCCCTCATTGCCACCGCCACTCGGCGACGGTGGGGGAGGGTTGGCGGGTTCATCGAGCCTTGGCCAAGAGCCGATCTGTTCTACGCAACTCTTCCCCCGCCCCTCCCCTCCCCCTTTAATTTATTATTATTATTATTTTTTTTTGGTAACCCAAGGGACCCTATACGGCCAACAATCGGTGAGCAAACCACAGGATGACACTAGCGAAGACCCACCACCCCAACGTCACTCGTAAGAATCCCTAGCGACGCCTCTAGGATTCGAACTCCTCCCTTTCATGAAAGAGAGAGAGCCAAAGCTAGCGACGCCACCACAAGCGGTGGTTTTATTTAATTTAATTAATATTTATATTAAAATTTAAATCCGAGGTAAAACGACGTCGTTTTTTGCTTATATAACCACGCCAGCATGCAAAATTACGTCGTTTTGCACTTGTCTTGCTAGAAAAACATCACATCAATATTTTGACCGAATTTTCTCTCCTTTGGCATTTAATTGATCAATTTTACTCCGATTTTGACACTTAAATGTATATTTCTGAACTTTTGGTACTCAAGTATTTCCCCCGTCTCAAGTCTTGGCACTCTAGGTGTTCTTCCCCTGAATATAGAAGATTGTTTACCTAGTGAGCTTGTTTTTGTTCCAAATTACTCCATGAACTTGATCACCTTGATCCAATAACCTCTAGAATGATGCTTATTTTTGAAGTTTTTGAAGTTCCTAGTTCCAAATTTTTGGAACCAACTATGACCGGGTTCTTTGTCTTAGTGCTGAACCGGACCGAGATAACCCTAATTCTTTCTTTTTACTTTGACATCTTAAATTTTTTATTGTTTATTTCATTTTACAAGAATGTTGCTTTTGGTAGATGGGATTTTTATTGTTGCTTTAACTTTCATTTTGCTTGACTAAAGGATGACTTGCACACTTTTCAATTGCTCTATATTTCCTTTTATTTTAGTACCAATATTTTACTTCTCAACATTTTGTTGCTCTACGTTTTCTATAACTGTTATTTATCTTAGTTATAAATTGAGATATTTTACTTCTCATCGTTTGGTAAACTAACAGGAAAAGCTTGTCCTTTCAAAGAATAAAAACTCAAAAAAAAAAAAAAAAAAAAAAAAAAAAAAATCGGCCAATTCCCAAGTAGACACTAAAACCGGATCAAACTAGGCCGATGGATTCGATTTTATAGGATAAGTTTCTAATTCTAAACGCTGAAAATCGGTCCTTACAGTGTAGGTGTCAACTTCCAAATCTAAAACCTACCCATCCTTCAATCACCGCTATTCTCTCCGGATTTGATTTTATTTCAAATTATCCCAAGAGATCTTTGCATAAAGGAAGCACCAGTATGCAAAATAAGATAGAACTAGAAGGATCAATCTTGTTCATACCAATTCGATTTGAACCTCAACTCAAACCTCGACCCGACTCAACTTATCGGATTGATCAATCTTTCGGTTGATCCAGATGATAGACTGGCTTGTTTTCTTCCTACTCCAAATTGCTATTATCCACTCAAATTTCTCTCCTCAAAGTATTTATGCTGCTCTTTTACTCCCCTCTCCCACGACACTCTCTCTTTCAAACCTTAGGGCGGTTGTTCTTCTCTTAAATTGAAATTGAAAGCAATTTTGGAGAACGACCAAACGTTCATCAAAAGCAGCATCGAGTTCCAACGATCTTATCCCACGTACTTTACTATCTCTGCTCGTCCTCGATCGCGTATGCGTCTTCTTTTTTGACCAGCTCTTTCTAAGATGCCTTCGCTCATTCCCATGCACCATGTACGAGTCAAACAAACGGCATTTGACGTACTCTCTCCTCCTCTCCTCGGATCCCTCAATCATCACTCTCAAATGATCTGTCCCAATAAAAGCTATGCCCTCTGGGAACGTTCCTTCACACCAAAGAGGGACGTGCTTTTGTCTCTTGAAAGCACGAAAAGGAAAGGAAAAAAGAATGAATGACCACAAGATTAGGACTCTTTAAGTTATGTGATCTTTTGGATTCGCAACCATATAAACATGAAGGATAGAATCAGATCCCGCAATTCCCTTACTTTCATGCACTGTCAAGGTCTCTAGTGACGTTGTAGAAAGAAAGGTTGTGGTAGCGCTCCTTTTCTTAAAGACTGCAAACTGCAAAGGTCAAGTTGTGGAAACTTTGTCTCTGTCTTTTATTTTGTCTTATTCCTAGATGCCAATATCCGTCTGCTTTTTTTTCGTTCTTGGCAAGAAAAAGGCTTCAATTTTATCCCGTTTCTCTAGTGTCCGTTGATCCAGTAACGTTAAGGAGTACGAGGAGGTGTTATGGGTCAGTTGATATTGCTTTCATAGGCAGACATTAAAACACAAGCTTTATCAAATCAACAGTGATGTTGTCAAACAAGAGAGCATCAAACATTTTGTAATGTCAGCTGCTCATGTGATGTTTGACGGGATTATATTATCATTATCTAACATATTGAAAATTTAATGAGAGTGTCATGATATTGCACAATGCAAAGAATTTAGTCGAATCATTTTAGCTCAAACTTCTATGCATGATAATAAGGGCTTTTCTACAAATTAGGTGTGTGCCTGCACGGGCTTTTCTATAAACTGTAAAAGGATAACTATGTGTACTACATAGTACTTAGAGAAGCCAATATGTATAGTAATTATGCACAGAATTTTAAATACTACTTGTTAAATGAGGATTTGCAAATAGATTGATGAAAAGGAAGAGAGTGAAAGGGAAAAAAAAAGATTATAATGTGACTGTCAATGTTAAAAGGGAGAACAGCTCTAACATTACCAGCTAAGCAAAATGGTCAACAAGTGGTGTAAAGCTATAATGTTGCTCCGTTTACATATCCCTCATTGTATATATTCATTCCACTTTTTATGATGTTAGGTGGCTTGGAATACGGAGGAATAGGTATACCAATTAAGAATGAATAGATATTAGCATCGTGTTTCCATCTAAGCTGGAACCGTTTCCATTTATGCGATGAAGAGTCAATTTATACCCTCTAAAAAGATGAAATATAAACAACCATAGATGCAGTGGTCATGATGAGCCTAATCCACTATCACCAAGAAACCCTAATTCGCTAGAGAAATCCTTAATTTCGAGATCATTATTTCTCACTAGCCAACCAACATTGAACGCCTACCACCATGAATGACGCTAGCCATCGCTATAGGGCTACGTCCGCTTAGGATAGTGTCGGTGCAATAAAGTTTTGTCTTCCTCCCCTAGCTCGAGTCCCCGTCTCTCTGTCGCACAACAGCATGTGGTTCTCTCTCTCCCTCTGGCTAGTCGACATTTGAGGTTGCAGGCTCATTTTGGATGTCAAGGTCCGGATCAGTTTCTACTGTACCAGAGCCAGAAGAAAGCGAGAGAGGGGCAAAGATCGGTATACGACCACGAGGCCACGACAGGAGCTCCAGCAAGGGTGACAAACTGCTGGACGGGATTGTTACTTTTAGGGCTGTGATTAACTGTGCTGGATTATTCTGTTCTCATCCTAAGCAACCGAACGTGCCTAATCATTCTCCTTTTTTCTTCTCACTTTCCATGGACATTATCCGCGCTATTTGCAGCTTAAAGAAGATGAGACTCGAAATATTTTAAATCCGAAGAACCAAAGTGCATTCGACGCGTATTTAGAGATTGCCGGTGCAATAACCAGTTCCAAAAGACATCTAGATAAAGCTTAAAGCTTTCATGGTGGTCATAAAAGCTTCCCAAAAGGGATAAGATCGTGGCTGGTAAAGACGGAAAAGATGGTGAAGTGGCTGAACTCAGGGTTCCAACATCTTCCAACAAAGTTCACATTCTCGCCAAAATAAAAAGGCATTAGGTTGCAAAGAGCATGACAATCATTATGAACATTTATCGTGAAATCTTGGTCCGCTAGAAAATCCCTCTTATTTTTTTAGGATTAAGAGAAGAAATTCAACTCTTGCTTGGATTTTTTTTTTTTTTTACTCTCATAATCTGATTTTTACTTACAAAATATACAAATATTGACATGTGAAACTACATAAATTTCGTTCCACGATACTTTAAAAGTTTTTTCTATTTCAAATTTAGAAGATAAGCAATAGGTAGAAATTAAATTACGATACAATTTTTGAATTGTCATATTGGCTCTATAGACTCTTTCTCGGTGAGTAATTATTATTTATCATCATAAGGTATTTTTAGATGGGCACCCTTCCCTTCTCTAATGCTGAGTTACCACTTTGCTTAAATATATCAACCAACTACAGCTTATACCGACCTCAACCTGGTAACCTAAAATCTATTTCAATACATTTTCATTTTTTACATAGCAGTGAACAAAGGTCGAGTTTGTTTATCTTCTTCTTTTTTTAACATAAAGGCTTAAATGTTATCTCAAGGACATAACCCATGTGACCCCTTTTCCAATCGGTTGCGTGCAGAATTTGTTCCTTAAGCTTCACTAACAAACTTTTAATTTTCTATGCCCGGAGTAGAAAAAGGTGAGCCCACTAATTGTACCTAAAGATTCATCTGTCGATGCTCAACCCGGCGGATTCAACACCAACCACATCAAAGAGCTTAAAAGCGAGTCACTTTTATCTTAAAAGGAACACCAACTTTCTGCAATAAATAGGGTTTTTATATGCTGTTTCCTTTTTATCGTGTCATATCTTCATCTCGTTTCCTCCTTTTGAGGATAACTACAACTTCGCCAGATTCCATGATTCTCTCAGATCTTATTCTAACCCCTCTGCTCATCTTTAAACTCTCACGGTGATTGCAACAAAGTTGTGTAAGCACATGCTGTCTAGCGACTCAAACAAGCTCTTGAGAAAGAGCTTGTTAGAATCATTTTTATGCTTTTGAGTAAGTGCTCGATAAAGCGAAATATTATAATGTTCAGTAATCTGATCAATAACCCTCCACTTATAAATCATAGTAAATTTCAAAAAAATCTAATTTCTTTTAATCCATTGATTTTTCATGACATGAAGACTGTCAATACATTGAGAGCTGTAAAAGCTCCTTCATTTGATTGTTTAACTTGTGCCGAGATATAGTATATACCAAACACTTATCGTCAATGGTACAGCTTTTTGGAATGAAAACTTCTAGGGGCTTTTTGAATCGTCAACACTGCACTTTTCTTTTAACACAACAGATGAAGGTATATGCATGCAGTTTGTCGAAGGACTTGCGATCCAAAGCGATGGATGAAGGGTCATCCTAATACGAACACAGAGCAGATCAAAGCAGGGATGGGGATCAAATTCTTAGTCCCTGCCGAGCCACTGCCCCTTACCGAGCAAGGCAAAGGTGGTGCCTCACGGTACACCGCCCGGCGCCAGATAGGAAACAGTCTTGTGAAAAGAATCTCTAATTATTTTCCTATATAAATGTACATCACATAAAAAGCTTCCAAACAGGAGTATAGAAACGAACTCAGAAGGTCAAGTTACAAATCTGGGAAAAAAAAAAAAAGAGAGAGAGAGAGAGAGAGACCTTTCCAAGAAGTTGGGTCCTCAAGTGGAGAAGGTTGAACATCCGTGTAGTTAACCACCCAACCAATAGATAAGTTTCATGAATCACGTACGTGTACATAAGGATGTGAAGAAGAAAAAAATAAAACTTCTCACCTTTCACATCAATTACACTATGAATTCTCCATTCCTGGAATCACTAGTTCACATCTTGAGCATCGGCATTGGATACAAATTTGCACCTAGAACCCGCCACCATGGCAAAACAAGTTGCTTTCAGATGTGAAACTCCATGATACTCGACCTTTAAGAAACGTGTAACTGATGTTTGTTTACAATTTGTTCTCCATTATTACGCCAAGAATAATGTCATGCTTTTGGGTAAAGGTGCGTGTGCTGGGTAATTCTTTCGCCTTTTCATTGACAAGGCTGTCGTGTCAAACTTGGAGCAACTTTTTCTACATCCAGCCTTTGGAGTCTGTTCTCTCTCTCTCTCTCTCTCTCTCTCTCTCTCTCTCTCTCACACACACACACACACACACAACCTTCATCGTCCGCTAGTCCATTCAACAATATGTGGATGTGGGACTTGAGTCATATGACTTAGAGGATAAAGAGCAGTTTGATGAAAATTTTGTGAGTACATATAAATGGTTCGATTGCCGTATTGAAACCTAGCATTCTCTATAGACAATACTTATAGAATCTTGATGGTACGTTTGGAATTTTGTTTTCACATCACTAATCAAGTTATATAACTTAGGAGGTGTCCTATCAAAGCTACATCATCATCTTGCAATAAAAATCTGTCAACTTAAATTATCACTCAAACTGTAGTCAATAGTTAGTTCACTTTTTATGGATACGATTTGCCCCAACATGAGATAACTATGTGGAAAGATTAGGTTGTGTTCCATATAGCATTGTCTCGAGATATAACAAAGCATCCACACCAGAACTTGCTCGGGCATCTTGAATATTGCTTCAATCGATATTGCTTGATTAAAAAGAATATTTGCCTTCAATCAAAGATGGCCACATTAAAGAGCAAAGAGGCATCGAATGAGAAGCCCTTTTTGAGTAGATAATGCCATATTTTGCTTTTCTAATGCTACTTTAAGGAAAGGGTGCTACAAAAGCAAAAGATGTGAAGACTTTGATGCAGTTCTTCTTGGTGAAACTTATAAAGGGGTTGGATCATGCATAAAGAACACAACGGATTGAAATATTAATTGAATTTCCTTCTAATGAATATAAAAGAAGGCTCTCCAATTTGTGAATTAGTGTTATATCCATGAAGGCTTTGCTTTATTCTTAGCTGGGTGTTAAGAGTTGTATATCATGTTGTAGTACTGTCGTTCTGTGGCCCTCTAATTTCATTCAAACATCTCCACCTCAAGCACTAAAGAGTTGCTTTTGCTTAAACAATCTCACGACTTTATATATCTCTTTAGAGGCAAGCAAAGAAGCTGGAGCTTTTTGACTGAAGACTGCAATTTCTTACTGACTAAGCCGACGAAAAGCACGAGGGCATCTGTTTTTGGTCTACAGGAGCTGCCTCTGTATGACGGAATATAGGACCAAATACTCCAGTTCTTTTTAAAAATTCATCCTATCACGCCCCTCAAATGCGGATGTAATGGGTGTTTTTATAATCTCCCTCTACTTAAACTTTAAAAAAAAAAAATAAATTCATTAGAATTTCACGTATTATAGGAGCCTGATTTTTCATCCTTAATGCTTCAATTAGCCAATCAATTTGTTTGTGGATTTTCAGTATTTTTCATTATCTAGCACAAAAAGACGATTCCTTTATAGAGATAACGAAATAGACAATAAAATTCTATTAGTAACTTCCGAAATGGGTTCTTTTGACCCCAAGAGTTCTACCTAAGATTTGTTATAACAAATAGTTTTTAATTTTAGACGTGTATTGTGCGCACACCTTTTCTATGGATACAATAAAGTGCATCCCACGTCCCCTTAATATGGATTTCAATGAATGTTTCGTCTCATAATGTCCCTCTACCTAAAAATTTGAACTTATACACAGCAGACTTTTTAACTTGGTATCGTAGGCTAATTTCGCATTCTTAAAGCCCCATTAACGAACCCTTTCGAGCATTGATTTTCATTTAAAGATATTTTTATTATTTAAAATAGACTGTGAAACCTTGAATTTTTTCTTTCTTTGTGAAATTTTCAATATGGAGCCTTTTTATCCCGAGAATTCTGTAATTAGATCTGATGATCTTTAACGTTGTACTATATATATTGGCTTTTATTTTCAACAAGGTTTTCAATTTTTGTGTGCTTATGCTTTTGCCTGGTTGAATAACGATAGGTATACTAATCTCTTGTGCCCACTCGTAGGATAAATAACTGAGTTTTGATTGGATGGAAAAAGAAAATGATATCCTCCGATATCAAGTAAATTACTCCAGCTCGAGAAGCTCGAGCCATAATCAGGACGGAGTGAAATGTATTATCTTTTTAAAACAGACCGATAATTAGTGCATGGGACGCTTAAGAGGTATATTATATAGTTGTTGGTGCTTTGCCTTTTATATTTAAAGAAAAGAAATACTCCATGCTCTCCACAAAGTTAGAAACTAAAAATCATAGATAGGTTTAATCATTTTTAATTTAGAGATAATCATTCACTTTACTAAAGCATTAGCCTTGCCAAAGGATTCGTCTTAGTTGCGGCCCTGACGCGGCAACCCTTGATAGATCTCTTTGTTCTTCTCCAAAAACCTAGCATGACTGGGCTCAGCCGCCGGCGTTAGTCATCACCACCTCCACCTCCTTGTTGCCACCATACAATCCTCCCTCTATGCTCGACCACCAAGCGGATCTCTGGCAAATGGAATAAGATATTGCATGCACTTGGTATATTTGGGAAGACATGGAGAATAGAGTCAATCACAATAAGAAAACTACACATGCACTTTAATTTTTTTATAGGATCCTTGTGGATCTCGGATCCAAAAAATATTATTGGCTCGATTTAGTAAAAATGCTATGATGCTTGCTTGTGAGAATATAATCACTTAATACAAATATTAAAGTAGTCCAAACAGACAGTGAGCTGCTACTACCACGCCTAGCTAGTGACAAAAATTCTTGGGAAGAAATCATTAAAGTGTGCTCCAATTAACTAATCTCTCGCTTAGCCCTAATCACGCTATTATAGCTGCCTTTCATGTGGGCAGACATAGGAATGTACAAAAGCGAAGGAAAATGATTGAGGAATGAGAGGGAGATCCCTCGCTGGTCGTGTAAGAATGTGTTCAATCATCGGGTATCATGCATTAGATGGTATCTGAGATGACCATTCCAAAACCTTGAGTTAAGGAGTCTCTCCTTTTCATGCAAAAGTTGCACGATCATGAATGGTAGCCCGGGGTCCATTTGACGGGGCTGATTTTCAAGATAATACGATAAATTTTATTGAACACTTAAACGTGACCCATATAGTTATATATGTAATCAACTGGATGTGATAAACCACTTACTACATCTCTTTCACATTTTTTTGTGATCATGCTTACCTGTACAACACACATACCATATAACCATATGGATTATACTCACTTCTGCACAAAAATCTCTTTTAAACTAGCTATTTCTTCAACTGTATCAAAATAATAATAATAATAATAATAATAATGATAATAATACAGCAAAACTAGACTAGTCAAAATAGATTATGAACCCATTTATTAAATCATATGAGATGGCATAAGTTCTTATATGGGTTAATTATATTCACTAAATAAGTCATAAATATATTTACAACTTATTTAGATTCCAACCCATTTTTATTACTCTATTTTCATTCTCTTTCACCCTCATTTAATCTCGCTCTTACTCACTCTACACTTTCACCTCAATTTTGGAATGATTTTTCTAGATTTGATTAAATATCGAAGTTTATTAATGAAGTGGATCGGATCGAATATGTGTTGGGTATAGTCACATCGAGTATAGATTACTAATTTTTCATTACATCCAAACGAGTTAATTATGTCTATTTTGGTCGGATTGTTTTCAACCTGACTCTCGTTTTTCTTTTTCTTTTTTTCTTTTTTTTTAAGACCATGACTCTCTGTTTGATAGTTATAAACAAAACATGTTCCAGTGCAACTAATCTTGTTTGTTGAGGTCCAATCAATCCAACCTAAAGAGATTTATATGCCAGGACACATACGTTAATCTTGTAGGATCTTGTGTACTCTCGCGTTAGATTTGGATATGCAGTCTCCCATGTCCAGTCTCCATCCATGATCCTGTACTGCTCCAAATGATGGCACCAGGTATTCAGGTTCATGCTTCGACACGGTTGGAAAAATCGATCAAAAACCTCAGCAAACGTCGGAAGGCGACATGTGGAGCTCCATCCCATTGTTGTTCAACGACTTGATTGTCGACAGGGACAAAAGCCTCCATTATACTTGATGTCTCGACAGTTACAGTTTAACGAATATGTGTCTTAATCTGAGATGTATTGAATAGGAAACCCACATCCTCCCTCTTAATTTTGTAGGGTTTTCACAATTTTGTTCAATACAGGGAGAGAGAGAAAGGGGAGAGAGTGGGGGCAAAGGAGGAGCAAGTATTGGGTAACATCTGGATATTCTGAGCCCTGCTCAATCCACCGTTTGATCAGGTTGATCCCATGTGGGCCCCACCTCATTTTAATCAAATATACGAATCGGGCTCACACGGATCGGTTGCACCTAATTCTTTTTCCTTCAAAAGGAGAGTGGCCTTTAGTACTGTGTACTGGTGCATTCTTCCTGGTTGTCAGCACATGCAATCCACTTTCCACTGCAAAATCCACTTTGGACCAAAAAAATTTAACCTCAACTTCAAGAAAAGCATAGCCCACATTCACCCCACCTCCCCTCTCAAGTTTCCCAAAGAGATAAAAACCAGATCACTTTCCCTCTAGCCTATATCACAAGCTCTCTCTCACTCTCTCTCTCTCAAGCTGCATACAACACAGCATCGAAGAGAGTTAGTTCGCCAGAAAAACCTTATCGACAGCAACACGCTACCCTCCTCTCTCCTGTGTCTCTTCTAGAAACCCCGACGTTCCTCTCTTCAAAAATGTTTCTTCTCCATCCCGTCAAAACAGACGGATGATAGTCCCGTTCATTCCACTTTGCCACTATATCAATAACCACCCATGATACTTAAACCTATGCAAGTTCCTTGACCACTCACAAAACCCAACTCCATACCCCTTTTCTCGGCTCGAGCACTTCTGCGACTTCTCCTAATTCGCTGAAGATGAGAGCAGGAGGAGGCTGCACAGTCCAACATGCCCTGACAAGCGAAGCGGCAACTTTAGTAAAGCAGGCCGTAACCCTAGCGAAGCGTCGTGGCCACTCTCAAGTCACACCTCTCCATGTAGCCAACACCATGCTCACTTCTTCCACGGGCCTTCTGAGAACAGCTTGTCTTCAATCTCACTCCCACCCTCTGCAGTGTAAGGCTCTAGAGCTCTGCTTCAACGTCGCGCTCAACCGCCTCCCAGCTGCCGCTCCAAGCCACGTCCTGGGAACTCATCTACAAAACCCGTCCATCTCCAACGCCCTCGTCGCTGCCTTCAAGCGGGCCCAGGCACACCAGCGACGCGGCTCTATTGAGAACCAGCAGCAGCCTATTCTGGCAGTGAAAATTGAGCTCGAGCAGCTCATCATCTCTATCCTAGATGACCCCAGTGTGAGTAGAGTCATGAAAGAAGCAGGTTTCTCCAGCTCTCAAGTGAAGAGCAACGTTGAGCAAGCCGTTTCCTCCTCAAACATCTGCTCAAAAAACCAGACAGTGACCAAGGACAACTCAAAGGGTAGTAATAACAGCAATCTGTTGGTCATTTCTCATCAGTCTCCTTTGAGTTCCTTCGATGAAACTGGATTAGTATTGGGGAACATTAATGCACCAGACACAGTTAGAAACGAGGATGTCGCCTTTGTATTGGAAAACATGGTGAGCAAGAAGAGGAAAAGCATCGTTGTCGTTGGTGAGTGCCTTGCTAGTGTTGAGGGAGTGGTCGGAGTAGTAATGGACAAGTTAAACAAGGGACAAGATGATGTTCCTCAAACAATAAGAAGCTTAAAGATTCGCAACCTTTCAATAAGCTCCTTTGAGAACATGCATAGAGAAGAGGTAGAAGGGAGAGTTGAAGATCTCAAGAGGCATGTGAAGAGTTACATAAGCAATGATGATGGTGGGGTGGTTCTATATTTAGGAGATCTCAAGTGGACTGCTGAGTATAGAGCTAGGAAATTTACGGGACATCAACTAGAGAGGAACAACAATTACTATAGTGCTGTTGAACATGTGGTTGGGGAGATAGCAAAATTGGTGTCTGGAATTGGTGGAAATGGAAGGCTCTGGCTCGTGGGATTTGCCACATTCCAAAGCTATATGAGGTGTAAAACCGGCTATCCGTCCATAGAGGCTCTTTGGTGCCTCCATCCTCTCACAATCCCAGCAGGAAGTTTGAGCTTGAGTCTCCTCACTGACAGGTAATTAAGGAACAAAATTGTCTTGTCTTTTTTATTTTGAATTGGTTTTCTTAAACTTCAAAACTTCACTTTTTCTCAGAACTTCTTAGTTCTCCCACTCCAGTCCATCGAGTAAAATATGGTGGGCGAGTGAGAATTAGGCACAACTGCTTTATCTTTCTTTAAAGTGATAACATGTTCTCTGTTTGAAAATGAGGGGTGGGGACTTAGAAGCTTTTCAATTCCTGGTCACTTATCAATGTTGAAAACATCAACCATCTCTCCAATTTTTTTATGCAGGACACACTAGCATATTGTGCATACTTTAAAGAATATCTAGGTCTCACCAATTCCATTTTATAACTCCTGCCATATATTGGTGTCATTTTATATTAAGTTTGGAGATTTAGTCTGATTTTGACACTCCTTTTTACGTTTTTCCTATTGAATACCAACTTAATGCTAAAATAAAACTTAGTAGTTAAGTTAGTTCCAATTCTATTATTACGTGGTGGATCACCTCAAATTTATCTGCATATAAGTATAGAGTATAGACTTGCTGAAGTGAAAAGATAAAAGAGTGTATGTTGATTTTGATGTGCTTTTTTACGCTAGGGCCATAGGCCAAGATTATGCTACAAAAAGATTCAACTCGACTATTTCTTCATCATTTTCTCAGTGGACCAGAGACAGATTGCATTAGCAAAAAAGCTGAAAATAGGGGGCCAGCTAGCCCTTTCGAGCTTGTCGAATCACGATCGTCGACCACTTCATCACTACCGCCATGGCTTCAAAATTGCAAGGACGAGTATAGAAGACATTGCAATAACAATGATGAGGTCATAATCATGTTTACAGTTTGCACACTGCTTCGTTACATCATCATTACCATTTATAGTTCTCAACCATTCTCTTAATTAATGCTTATTGATCATCAGGAGTACGCATGCCAAAAGTGGAACAACTTCGGGAAAAACCCTATGTTTTCTTCTCTGCCTGCATCTCCCTCCGCTTCAGGCTATTCCCACGAACGCCAAAACCCTAATTTTCACCATTTCGTTCATCATGAGTGGCCACCCACAAAACTACATTCTTGGCGAGACCACAAGTTTTTGAATCCACCATCAGAATCGGTCGACTTTGTCATTGAGCTTTCCTCGCGTTCGAACTCAGCATCTTCAAGTGAAATCATGGAGGTAGAGTACGTTCCGAGGTTCAAGGAACTCAATTCTGAGAACCTCAAAACCCTTTGCACCGAGTTGGAGAAGAAAGTCCCATTGCAAAAGGCCATAATCCCTGAAATTGTAACCACAATCTTGCAATGCCGATCAGGCATGTCGAGAAGAAAACTAGGGCCTAATTGTCAAAATGGTGCGTCTAAGCAAGACACTTGGTTTCTCTTCCAAGGCGCAGATGCAGAAGCTAAAGAGAAGGTGGCTAGAGAGCTGGCTCGGCTCGTCTTTAGCTCATATACCAGCTTCTCATCCATTACTCTAAGTAGCTTCTCATCATCTACCCGAGCAGATTCCCCGGAAAACAATGGAAACAAAAGACTGAGGGACGAGCAAAGCTCTGGTTACATCGAGAGATTCGCCGAAGAACTGGCGAAGAACCCACACCGGGTGTTCTTTGTTGAAGATGTCGAAGAAGCTGACTATACCGCTCAAATGGGTTTCAAGAGAGCAATGCAAAGAGGAAGGATCAGCAGCTTAGTCGGCGACGAAGTGGAGCTGAGCGACGCCATCGTTATTTTCAGCTGTGAGCGCTGTACCTCTGGTATTCCTACTAATTTCATGCTGAAATCTTCACAGACAAGGTCTTTCTTGTCGCTTGACTTGAACACGTTGGTCGAAGAAGACACTGCCGAAGATGACGATGATGATCAGTCAACTGATGATATAGGACTTTTGGGATGGGTTGACGGGCGGGTTGCTTTTAACGTTCAATAACTGTAGGAGAATCTTTCCATGAAAATTTTTGTTCTTATTTAAGTTATTTTCGGGGTATACGTTTCAAAGTTGGAAGTGATTGACTCTTGACTGACCTACGAGGTATTTGTAGGAGAAGACAAGGTTAGACGAGCTAGCTAGAGAAAAACTGCACGCACATCATTGTAAATTCCAAGTATATTCTGTATCAAAGACGGGCTGGTTGGTTGAAGGCTTTCATTGTGTTTCATTTTCATTTTCAGTGTTTGGTTATGTTGTTAGTAAGGGTGATCGAATTTCGAATGGCCCGACTCCCAACCTAAAATTGGGAATTGATTTAATGACTTCCAGTCTCAAAATTGATTATGAGGAATGGGACTATGGTTCTCGATTCTACTCGAAACTAGGGCCATGCACAATTAGCCTAAGAGGGGTGAGGGGTGGGAGGTAGTGGAAGTTAGCCTTACGAAACATTCCAGACATTACAACATCATTCACCATTATCTCACGTTAATTGCCAGCAAAAACAAACTGAGAAGCTGAATTTCTCAATATGCAAGATTACGTAATGCTGTGATGAAAATGCACAAGTGCTTTGCATCGAAGGGCTCGTTGAGGAAGATCGTAGCAAAGGCTTGAAGCGCTCGTCGAAGAAGACCATAGCATAGGCTCTAACAGGAATCTCAACTAGGCCAACTTGTGCCTTAGCTCATTGAAGGCGAAGCGTATCCGAAACGATCTGCTCAAACATGCTCAATGATTAAAAGGGCGTCACGGACCGAGATCTGGTATTCAAGGTCTCAATTTCGTCATCAAAAGCTTCAAGAAGGAAATACTTGTCCCTCGGGCATTGTCGGTTCTAGATCTGATCTTCAAAGCGACTGCGGCCTGATTGATCCAATTCTAGATCTAACCTCGAAGCAGCCTCATCAGTTGTAGACCTGGTTTTGAAACGGCCGTGACCCCGTTGCTTCAAGATCTAAGTTTTGAATCGATCTTGTCAATTGCAGATCTGAATAATGAATGAAGAGAGTACAAAAATTTAAACTGAAAATCTAAGACCGAGGAAGCGAGAACTGAGCTGAGAGAAGTAATTGAGAGAGGGAGACTTCTTTACGTTTATTCTTTAAGAGAAAAATGATTATAAAAATATATTGATTCATTCCAAGTGATTAAATTCAGTACCTAGAACGAGAACCTGTACGGTTCCGCAAGAATTGCCCAGAATCGGCTAGTTCTGTTCTATTCCGGGTTGGAATCGGACCATTGCTCACCCCTAGTGGTCGGATTGAGCAATAGTATAAATACTAATCTTTATTTAGTTAAAAGATTTGAAATGATAATGATAGCTAATTACTTCATTCATCATATCGGTCCCACTTTCTCAACATCCAATGCAATGTCGCCATCGCTTGGTACATAGATGCGATTATGATGACAAAAAGAGATCATACGAAGTAATTAAGATATTAGCTTTTATGCTGTAAGGGAACATGGATAAGATATTAGATCGGATGAGGTTCAAAGTTCTCAAATTATCTAATTCATTTATGATTGAGTTCATCTTGATAATAAAAAAAACCGCACAAAGTTTGAAACACAAATAGAGGAGTCACATTTCATTTTAAAAAAAGAACTTCCAAAGTAAGAATGTTCAGCTCGAAATGGATTAAATGTTTGATCTTGTGGAGCTTGGAGATCTCATAACATGTAATTTACTAGTGATTATGCTTATTTTAAATATAAAGAATTTCATATTGTTTGGAGCGCAAGTTTTTTTATTTTTTATTTTTTTGGTCAAAAGTTTGAAGCACAATTTAAGCACCATTATTTGTTTTCGAGGAAAATATAATCCTTGATATATCTATGGCAAGGAAATACAAGTGGTTGAAAACTACCAATCACTGCTCTCAAAACATTCCCTTTTTTCCGGAGGGGAAATACACCCTTTTTGCCATTCTCTAAATATTTTGCAAAACAGCTTTTATTTGTAAATTTTAATACAGGGAAAGTTCCATAATCAAAGACCATTATCACGAATAGTTACTTGAAACAAAAGCGCTTTTTATAAGCAGATAGTGCGTGGTTCAAATGTTTCTTCATCAATCCCCACGAACATCTTGCATTTTCTCATGATTGAAGCTATCATGGTGGGAGCATCCCCCCGCTCCTTCCAACGAGCTAGCTAGATATACGGCTTTTAGAAACATTCATTCATTTTCGTACACATCATCGATCGGTCTTCTTTACATAATTACACAACTAAATCTGCTTGGAAAGCCACAAAAGAAAAGGAGAAAAAGAGGGGAGAAAAAAGAAGTGTTGGGGCTTACAAATATAAAATGTACAAAGAAGAATATCGATAATGCAGAAAGGGGGGACGTCGGTATGGTTCATTACGTAAGAGTTGTGCAAAGGGGAAGCGGCTTTCATGCTTTAGAAGAGAAAAGAGAAATCTTGCCCTAAGAAATTTTTAAAAGAGAGCACTACTTTTTAGGTTTTGCTAAGGGTTTTAGGCAAAAGAATAACTTTTGCTTTGCTTTGATTTTCCCGAAACCCGACATTCTCATCTTTGGAAAGCATCAGAAAGTTAGGGCATAATTAGGTTAAACAAAGCAAAAGCTCGAAAGGGGGATTAGCGCAAAAACACATAGATAAGCATCTCTGCCTTTAACTAAAGATTAAAGGTGGATTCGCTTTGGAATCACACAAAGATCATTATCTCCCCAGCTTTAAATCGAAACACTCAAAGCATAAGTAGAGAATTTGTCGGTTGCGACTCCTCCACAGCACGAGAATCATTCGAATTTCAAATATTTCCTTGCGAGTATCTTATGTATGAAATATAAATGCTTAAATATCACTCTTTTTTCTTCCTCTTTTTTTTGCTTTTCTGATTAATGGACGGTCTACATGTTCGCTTTCCACCGCCGAGCTTAGCTGATTGTCCGAATTTGTACCAAAAAATTTTTTTTTAAGTTATTAGAGTATAATGTGTAATGATGAAAAGGCTGACAAGGGCAAAGCACTTGTGTGTGCATGAAACAATGATAAGAATCCATGATGATGATGCTACACAAAATGAATAAATTGAATTCGAATATTGTACAGTTCGGGAGATATATTATTTAACTAATGTATGAAGTACTTAACAAAATCATATTAGTACGTGCCTCGTCCATCATTGAAATTAATTTGCTCACTTGAAAGTACTTAACAAAATCAGATTGAAAGTCCCCTTTTGCCTGAAAAATTGGGGTTTCAAAATTCTCGTAGAAAGTACTAGTTACCCTCCTCCCATTTTGGGCCCTATTCCATTTTATTCCTTTATTTTCAAAACTACCACGTTTCATGATAAACTAAAGGGTAAGAAGAGGCGATTAACACCACCATCCCTTCTAGTTCTAAGCATTGTCACAAGAGTTACATACCTGCCAAGAGATGTTTGGCTTATGCCAATATATTTAGAATGCGTTTGGTTTAGCATTTTGAAAACCTATTGGGAAAATGCAAAACAATTTAACCTAAAGAACTTTAAATAAATACAAAGGTCGTTTGGTAAATTATGCTTTGAGAAATAATTTTTAGAGGAATGCCGTTTGGTCAAAAACACATTTGAAAAGCTCTTTGAGTGACTAATATTACTTTTTCTTTAATTTTATTTGTTTAAAATTGAAAAAAAAATAGTATCTACAATTTTTTAATATAAATTTTGACAATAATACTAAAAAAGTCGAAGACATAAATATATATATATATTAAAAAAGACCAAACCCTTCACTGGAATTTTTAAATTTTTATTTGCTCAAAATCGAAAAAAAATGATATATGCAACTTTTTAAATATAAATTTTCACAATAATGCTAAAAAAATCAAATACATATATATAATTTCAAAAAAAAAAAAGACCAAATCCTTCATCAAAATTTTTTAATTTTTATTTGCTTAAAACTAAAAGATGATGCATGCAACTTTTTAAATATAAATTTGAAAATAATGCTAAAAAATCAAATACATACATACATATATATATATTTAAAAAAAGACCAAACTCTTCATCAGAATTTTTAAATTTTTAATTGTTTAAAATTGGAAAAAATAATATATGCAACTTTTTAAATATAAATTTTGACAATAATACTAAAAAAAATCAAATACATATATATATATATTAAAAGACCAAATCCTTCATAAAAAAATTTTAATTTTTAATTTTTAAATTTGAAAAAATAAATTCCGCGACTTTTTAAATATAAATTTGAAAATACTGTTAAGAAATCGAATACATATATATAATTTTTTTTTTAAAAGACCAAACCCTTCGTCAAAATTTTTAATTTTCATTTGTTTAAAATTGAAAAAATTAATGTATGCAACTTTTTAAATATAAATTTTGACAATAATGCTAAAAAAATCAAATATATAAATAATTTTTTTAAAGACCAAAATCTATTTAATTTTTTTAGCAATTTTATATATATTTGATTTTTTTAGCATTATTTTGGCATTTAAAAAAAACAACGAGGGCCAAATCAAAAATTTGAAGAATTAATGAAAATAATTTTGGAAGAAAAAAATAAGTTTCAACATTTGGCTAAATGCTGAAAGCTCAAAACTAGTTCCTACTAGTTTTGGACTTTCAGCCTTCCCAATACTGGTTTTTACTTGAAAGTTACTTTAAAATGGTTATCAAACAGTCTAATATTTCCCCAAGGGGTTTTGGAGACTGAAAGCTCCTTGGGAATGCTAAACCAAACGCACCATAATCCACCCATAGGTGTACGAAATGCCATCATTGAGCAAGCTCAACTACGTGCCAAAGTCAAGAAGCCTATAACAATCTAGGTCAACGAGCATGTATAGTGATCATAGGTGCAAAGGGCCTAGACAAAGAATGACACGTTGTGGATTTCTAGGATGGTGAAGGGGAGAAAACCAAATTGCACACTGGACAAGAGAAGTGTTCATGAATTATATATGTGAAATTAAATTCAATTCATGAAAGGCTCCTTTTAACGTAATAAAATTATTTTTGAAGCTCTAGTGTTTAGCATGCTCAAGTAAGAGCACTATGAGGATGGATGATCTCCTAAAAAAGTGCTTATTGTATGCCAAATGATAAGACGTTGAGGCTCCGTATGAGATGAATTAAGATGGACAATTTCGCAGGTGAATTAATTGAGGGGTGTAATTATGTGATATCGAAGCAAGACCTCCTTTCAATAGGCATATGGTTCAACAATGAACCACACAACAATCCAGTTTTGATGATGGTGAAGAGTGATAATTGGGGCGAGAGGGTTTAAACAATTTGCAACTCCTAACAGACCTTTAGGATGACAAAGAGGATTGGAATGAAATAGACCACGCATCAAATAGGAGGAGTGTCATTGGGCAATACAGGCCAATAGTGACGAGAATGTTAGTTCTTTAAGTGAGATTGCTGGCAATATCCCAAGTCTCACGCTGAATGAAAAAGGTTATGTGAAATGATTCATAAGTCAACTTACACCTACAAATAGTCACCACTTGCCCAAACATCAAAAAAGAAAAAAAGTTGCCATTTAAAACGCATCCTAGGACAAATTTCTATGAGTTCCGACAAACCTTATCATCAAATTTCAATCCTTGTTTAATCATTCACAAACTCTAACCTCTCTTCCCACATCACTTCGGCCGCCCCCACCACCTCTGGCCGCTGTCTCCTATGCCGCCTCAGCCCCTCTTGTCAGTGTTAGGATCGGTTCGAGGTTTTTTTTTTTGTGGATTTGAAATTTCCGATAAGTAGGGCTTTTTTAGAAGGAATGACGATGGCGGTAGGGGAAAAAAAGAGTTAGAAATTATGAAGAAAAGAGAAACTGATCCATATGAGGCTAGAAGTCAATATTTGCATATTTTAGAGGGCTTTAGATACTTATAGTGACCAAGCAAGCTACAGAAAAGGGAAAAATAAGATATCCTCACTTGTATTGAGAAATCACTTGTATGTATCAATTTGTATGCAGATGTTTCTATGATACCCGTCCACCGGTAGAGGAAGACAGGTTGCAATCTTCACTGGTTGTTTTAGGAAGAAATTCGATTCCATTTATCCTATCAGCAAAATGACCCAGACACTATTAACCCTCAGATCCAGTATCCTGAATCTCGAAAATCTTTCTGGTTCAGTCGAAGAAGCAATGCAAAAGCCGCCATAAGAACGCTAAATGAATTTCATACTAAGGGAAGACATACTTGACAATATTCTCAAACTTCCCAAGTTCCTCTTCAAACCCATCTTTCTCTACTTCCTTTCCCTCAGATTGGGACAAGCTTTTGGGCTTTTAACTCCTCAGTATGCAGTTCGTTGCTCATAAGAAAATCAACCAACAGGCATAAAGTCTTCACAGCCGACACACGCACGGACTTTTAACTGAATTCGAAAAACAAACAAGTATGCAATTCAAATAGGAAGTCTTGACATTATTAGCATGTCGATCCAAAAACAGAAGTAAATACAAAGTGTGAACCCGAATGTCTCTGCTCTTAGTCATAGCAAAGTAATGCTCTATAGATAAAAAGGGAACATAAGGAATCATCCGTGATGTCGTTTGGCCGGACACAAACAATATATTACAGGTGGCATTGTTTGTGATGAGGATTATACTATACTATACAGCAAAACTGGTACCGAGTTGACACATCAAAACTCTGAACAGGGGAGAGGCAAGAAAGAGACGGGACAGGAGGGAAAAGAGAGAACTAAGAATTTAGTTAGCGACCTAATGTACAAGCCTACTGCAATTTAGCAACTGAGTATCAATTACCCTGAGTGTACTTAATCTACAAGAGCATTGTCCCGGAGCATCAGCGCAAGTTGGCGTTCAACAAATGATCTCTGCCTGCTTGTTTCCTCAAGTATCATCAACTGAGCTGCCTTACAAGCATCTGCATTGGGAAAACCCAGTGTCCACCTCCCATCCGTGACATGATTAGACCTCTTTAAATGGTGGCTTTTCGTCTTGCTTGAATCAAATCGGGGATCAAACTCTCTTATCTGAAGGTGCAACCATGTAGGATGTTCCTTCTCTATCTTCGGCTGCTAGAAAGTAAAGAAAATCCATCTCAGCTGTGCATGTTGTCTTTTATTTTATTTTATTTTCTCATGCCGGTACCTATTTGGGCATATTAGATAATTTTTTCCTCGAATAACTTGCCAAGTGGCAATAAGAGAAGTTGTATCTCGTATCTAGGGAGCCATAGACAAAGTTGATCAAATTTAGAAGACAGACAATTGAAATGAAGAAAAGGAAAAGAACGATTGGTCAACCCAACAGCTTTATCCATGTCCATTACGTTTTCGTCTATGAGCCACCTAATATTTCTTTGTTTTCTTCCTGTACATTCATGAGTAGTTCCACCCTATTCTAGATGCATTTACCTCGTTATCATTCTGCTGTTTTCTTAATATAAAATGAATTACATCTAACTAGAGGAAGATGCCAGAAAATGTGCTGACAGAGATGCCAAGAAGGTATAAGGACTATTGAGCTCAACAGATTCAATCAGAGCTTACGGATTAGTGATTACTTGTAATATTTAAACTAACACATGCAGCAGTAACATCCATCAAGTCTTTCACCACTAAGTTACTCATTAATATAATCCTCTCATGCCATTAATTTTTACTAGCTTACACTTCCAGTAAAATGTAAGCACTCAAGATCTTTCCTTAAAGTTTCTATGTCTGCCCTTTAGATCTTCCCTTCGCTCTTTAACAATACCGCTATTAATATCATAGAGCAACATGACAGGAAATGCCTGTGTTTGTTCAGGAAATATGAAATTTTCTTATTGAAAAATCTATCAGAGAAAAACAGTAACTCCTCAAACTTCTTGCTTTTTCCAACAAATGTCTCATCCTATTGCAAATCTGCAATTCAGATAGCAGAGTCAGTTACTAAAATCTTATAACTTCACATTTTGTTTGCTACCCAATGCTTCTTTTTCAAGTGAGCACTCGAGTTCTTCCTGGTCACTTGTATTTATGCTCCTAAAAGAGTGGAAATTAGAAGCCCATAGCAATTACGACACTCAAAAGTTGACCAAAATCCCCCAATCTCTTGGGGCCCAAAGAGACCAATGACTAATAGCATTTACACTTACACTTAAACCAGGCAGTGGAGCAATAGCAATTACGACCCCCTTTTGAGTCCGGAATGGATGTTTCTCCATAAGAAGCAGTTTGCCACTTTTCCCTTTAGAGACGGGTATCACGTAGATGTCACGAATCCCTGCATTTGAAAATGCAATTCTGCAAGAGAATGCTGATCCTGCAAGGTTCATACATCAGATTAACAAATATCATATTAGGCACCTTTTTTTTGCAAAAATTAATGATTTGAAAAATAGTTTCCTATAAGCAATCGCTTGTATCGCTTTAAATAACTAGTCAATGAAATATGATTTCATCACCATTGATAATTAATGTCTAAAAATTTTTGTGGATGATATAAAGATTTTCCGTTCATTCAAGACTCCTTTTTTCGCAGAAAATGAATGATTTGGAAAACATTTTCCTAAAAAAGATCATTTGTTTCGCTTGAAATATTCTTTTGTTAACTTGAGATAATTAGTCAATAAAAAATGTTGTCATCACCGTCAATAATTAATGTCTAAAAGTTTTTGTGAACAATAGACATATTTTTCATTCTTCATTTTTATAAGCGATACAAAAGATCATCTTTAGGAAAATGTTTTTCAGATCGTTCATTTTCTGCATAATAAACAAAGCCTTAAATTAAAGTGAAAACAGGCAGATAAGAAAATAAAGGATTTCCGTTCGACCTAGAGCAACCTCTGCCCCAAAATTTGCAGATGAATGATCCGAAGAACGTGCTTTCCAGGATTCAGAAGTGGAAAGAGTTTCCACAGCAAGCACCAGTTTATCAGGTCGATCTTGCTTCCAAATCAATGCCTTGAGCTGAAGATGCAGAACAAAAGCCTGTGGAAGATATGTAATTTGTAAGGACTTGTAGCAATCAAATGTTTCATGCAAATTAACAAAAACCGATGTTCCAACTGAAAAATAGAGGCTATGTTCACAGTGCAATTGCATGGTCCAATAGAGAAACTGCAGAGAAAAGGAAGAGTACAGAATATTGCAAATAAAATCTATATTAAAAAAGTAGGACCACCGAAGCAGATATAGCACCAAGACAACAAGAGAAAACGAAAGATACAGTGCTTGATGATGAGAAATCATTGGACTCTTTTCTCAGCCAGGCACTAATCACAGGATTCACCGAGACAAAAATATGAATAAACTTGTCAGTACCAACAGACTTTTGTAAGTCATACCAAATATAGAAACCTACCAAATGCACTAAATTTACAGCAATCACTATCAAATTCTTGGTTTTTGTTGTTTGTGGAGATTCCAAGAACCAGTCAAGAGGTTTGATGCAAGTTCGACTATCTCTCAGGGAAACAGATTAAGCACCATTATTTACTCAAAGTCTATTCCCACCAAAAAAATTATCAGTCTTGCTCTGCGTTCAGTTATTTATTGAAGATCAACATTCAGTTATTTATTGAAGATCAACACAAGTGTAACTTCTCGCAAAAAGATTCAGTCATAGTTGCAAACTTAACACTCTTTTAGGTCAGAATGAAAATAAACTCAGACAGTTATCTGAGGAGATGAAAAGTCAAACCTTCACTGCATCTACCATCTTTTGCCAAGAAACTGAAGAAGTTGCTGCACAGCCTAAAACATTAACATGAAATTACTCACAGCTCAACATATAAGAAAAATAGGAATGCTATACTAACTCTAGAGTGGTCCAGAAAAATACTGTCGTCTTTCTGCTGGTTGATGTGAAGCTCTAGTGCAAAAAGGGGGTCTTTCCGGTTCACAGGCTCCTCAAGATCTGCATGCAAAACCAATTCCAATTACTTCAATTAAGATAGTCTGTAACATCACATTGTTATTCTCTTCTCTACCTTACCCACCCCAACATACAAGGGTCCATCCCTAATCTCATCTAGTAAGGCTAAAAATCTTTTAAATCAGATACACTCATCGGTCTTTGTACTTTTTGTAAGGGTTAGAGATACTATACTTTAGTCTTTTAAGCCTATAAGGGTTCCGCTTTCACTGTATCTCCAACATTGCAACTCATCACTCTGGGAAAATGCATCATAATTCACCAAACATCAGGCCAAAGAAAAATTCCCAAGTGTATTCTTCCCAGCCTATAACTCCAATTGTTACCAGAAACTTAGATTGCCTAATAGTGATGGATATCATGCGATGATGGTTGTTAGAATATTTAAATAATAAACTACGCCTTCACTTAACAGCTTAAGTTTTCAAAACAGTTGGCAATGGTACTACAAAATCTCACATGATATCAAAGCTGAAGATTTTGAGTTCAAATTTTTCCAGACCCCATTTGTCTCTCCAATTAAATTTCCATCCTTAGTACTAGGAAAAAGACTAGACTAAGCATGAGGGGATTGTTAGAATATTAAAATAATAAACCAAGTATTCATCTAACAGTTTAAGCTTTTAGAACAATTGGCAGTGGTACACAAAATCTCACAATGGTTAAGAAAAATACTTCAGCAAAACTTAGCTCAACTTTAAGTAACTCATGTCCGTACAATGAAATTCTAATTCCATTCCAATGCTTAGGAACTTAACTAAAGTAATTTGACAGTACAGAAAACAAAATGCACCTTTTTTGCAGCTCTCCCACTCATTTCTCAGAGTATCAGGGATGTAATCGAACCAGGGTCCATCGAGTTCTTTTTGAAGTCGTTCACGGGATTGCTCATATGAAGTCTGTCAATGAAAACTAAAAAATATAAAACTTTAGAAAATTTCAGTAATCTGTTTTCTTTGTTCGTGTTAACAACAGTTCACATGAAATTTCAGGAACATATTCATGAAGAGACCAATATTCACTCAGCCATATTCTTACATTAAAAAGCATGGAGCTATCATTCCCAAGCTTCATTCCTGGACAACGCAACCACTTTTCCAGGAACCACCCTGTCTGCTGGAATGTTAGTACAGTAACTTGTGGATTTGCTAGCACTTTCAACAGCACATCAACAATCTGTAACAGAAACACAGCTTAATAACTGTAGACTCACAGTAATTGAGCAGCAGTAATAATATAGTGATCATGCCTCATCAGTCTCGCATTTAATATTTGAATTAACTAACAATGATATGAATAGTGTAAATTGGGAGAACTACTACATTAAATTAAAGCAGTGAACACCTTCTTCCTTCCACATAAATCTATAAATTGTAGAGATCAGCTATACAAAAGGGATGTGCAGCAAAAATTGTGAAATTTATGGAATTTTTCTAACTCATATGACTAGGTAGGCTCTGTAGTGTGCATTAGACTAACAATTTTCTCTTCCACTCTTCCTTGTTCTTCTTTTGGCAATCAACAGTTCATGCAAAATTCGTGCTTTCCAAATTTCCGTCTTTAAGTATAAGGTAGGTTCCAAATTTCAGAGTCATATATCTACCCAATATCGATATAAAAGATAAATAGGCTACCCTAACTGGGAGTACTACCACATTAGTAGATTATAGATATCCACTAGAGGAAAAGGAAGTGCAACAAAAATTGTGAAGCCCGTTGAACTGAAATGGCAAGGTACTATTCATAGTTTTTATTAGAAATCATTTGGAGGATCCTGATTTCTGGATTAGTCTCTAACTAGGAGGTACATCCTGAGGTACGTAATATCCACCTTATGCTTGTTAACTCCACGGGTAGCTTCTATGCCAAAAAAAAAAGATAGTACTTGAATAGATTATTAATTAAGAATTTGAAAAACCCAAGATAGAAATTAATATGAAGAATCCAAACTAAGTACCATGTAATACCGCAAAACAAAGACCTTCCTTACTCACTAATTGGACCCTTGATAAGTTTTACTGTCCTCTTGATTTTATACCTTTCTTCTTTGTTCTATTATTAAGTCTTTTGTCTCACACAGCTAAATGCTAATCATTTCAAACCAATGCCACTTGTTAAGTGGCCTCTCTGTCCCTTTCTAGGGCTTAATGAGAGAAATAGAAGGGGACAAGTGAAGTTCATGTAAGTCCTAGTGGATCTTTCCCCAACTTATGTAGTCTGTTGACATATTGTAGTTCGCTGTTGAATAAATGTCTTTTGTTTCCACATTAGTAATTAAGCAATGCGCTTTCATTGCTGATATATAGATATTTGAAACTTTGATTCGGTTGACAAAAACATTGGAAAAAATGCATTTCTCCTGACAATATGGGAATTGACAGGTTGAGTATTTAGGAGGTTACAAGGTGCCGCAGAGTAGATTCTAGGTTTCAAAGTTAAGAAAAGCTGTCCACAGACTGGATTCATAGCCTCAAAAGGTAGGTAGATACCTTCACATCTTACAACCATACATCTTATAGTCCAATGTGCATGTTTTTTCTATTTGTATTTTCAGATGGATGATGGTACTTTATAGAAGAAGATACTACACTAGAACAACATAGCCTGAAAATATGAACTGAGTAAAATAACGTATGAGAAAGTGCATATATTTCTCCTGTTTCTAAACTCAGAGAATGAGGGATTGGAAAATATTTTTGCTTCACTTAATTTGTGTCTTCCAGAGGGAAACATGTATGGAGTTATTGCAGAAATTATAATTCACTAGTGTAGGGAACATCATTACTTCTTCAAGTTGTCTTTCTTCCAGAGGGGAGCATGACAACATGTTAAGCTGTCACTAAAATAAGAGTTAACCAGTGCCAAATAACTGCCTAAGACAAGCTCAAGTCAAAAACTCCAAATTTACGGCTCAACCAAGCCATTTACATTATTGCAGCACAACATAGGACATAAAACTACCTTTTCTTGCGGGAGTACAATTGACTTGATCATTCTACTGAGAAAATCGTCACAATCTGATCACACATATCAAATGAAAGAGAAATTGTGAGTATCAGATTGAGCTCATTCTAGAAATAATCATAGAGTCAACTACCTTCATTTTCTGCTAAGATGAGCAACAAGTACAGAGATGATAACAACAGAGTGGGATTGTCAGAGAATACATATCCAAGTATTCCATTCCTGCAAGCCAATCACACTATCTATCTCAGGAATCTGTACAATTTCAAAATCCTAATTAAGAAAAAAAATATAGCACAGACAATACATCTGAACCATTGAATATGGCGTGGGCCATATGATAAATCTATTGGTTGACCCAAGCAGATTCAATGGCCCAGACTTATTTGGATGTATGCAACGTCTCCTAATTAAGCTTTAAAGGTTCCTGAAATGCACAAAAAAGGCAAAATTCATGTGTGGAAAACTCGACAAGCTAGAAGCTTCACATGTCAAAAAGACCTTGTGCTAAAAAATGTGCAACTGTGACCTTAATTAGAGTCAAAAGAAAAATTGAGCCAGAATTGGAAAAGTATTCAACCAATAAATGATATGGTGACGGCATGTTCTCGCAGCCAACGGAGTAGAATCTCCAAGAATTAAAGTCTGAATCGTGATTTTTAGTTACCTTATATAGGGTCTTGGCGAATCAAGAAATCTCTCTCATTTATCTTCTCACTCATCTTCGAAGTTAACAAAGTGAGGAACCGTACTTATAAATGACTCCCTTGCCAATTAACAGCTTCATAATTAACTTTCTATGCAAAATGGCTGTTGTGATAAGAAACTTCAATTTTTGAAAGTTTATACTCCTTTCATAAAGTTTCAAGGACTTTTACGATGTTAAAATATTGAGTTAATCACATGCTACAAGGCATATTAGCAAAATTTTAAGAGGCAAGTTATTCTCGGTCATGCAATTTTCAATTATGTTTTTCTTAATTTTGCATCTGAATCTTCATGATGACTTACACTTCAATACATTTGTATAGCTAAAGTTTTGGAGGAGAAAAATCTTTTTACAAAAATTTAAGGTTGATCAGCCCATATAGTAAATTTGTTATCGACAGAAAAATGGGCTACAAGGTATTGATTGCATATTCTCAAAAGTCTAGACAGAGTTTATATCCTCAGCACCTTAGAAGGTGAAATCTGTGGTTAACACGAAAATAAGCTGAGTAAAATGAGCATGATATTATTTTTCACAATTGATCAAGGAAAGGCATGCCCCAATCCTGACTTTTTGGATCACTTTTCCTTAGATCCATCAACAAAGGATAAAAAGGAGCAGTCTTAACAATGTGCCAAACCATCCCTTGACAAGGAAAGATCAAGTTGAAATTCAGACCTTTTAGCTGAAGGAGAATCACATGATTCGCACCCCACCAGGCAACCAAGAGAATTTTCTCCATTGATATTTTCTGTTCCTTCAGAATCAAAATCAGCATATACAACTGCTTCCAGCTTAGAAATGTATCTCGAAAATGAATCACTGCCGCTAGTTCCATTACAGTTGTTTCCTTGAGCAGCATCTTCCTTGCTTGAGGCCAAATAAGGATATAAAATAACGCCAGCGATAAAATTAATCAAAGATCTCCCGCCAACAACTTGAAGAAGACGAGAAACTATGTAGAGAGAAGTGACAGCAGAAAAACTTGAGTCCTGAACAAAACCGAACAATCAATTTCACACATAAACAATAATAGTACCAAATTACTAAAATAATTGACAAATCGAAACTACAAAATTTCAGCAACATAGTTTCAAACAAGCTCTTAAACATGCATGACAATATTGGCTGCTTTGCATATAAGACAAGGACAAGCTCAAAAACCATAAATGTAAGGATCCAGGAAAAACCATCAACTGGAGGAGTCACTAATGAAGTTGTATGAAAAGCCATAAACTAGATGTAATATGCAAAAAGAAATCCGCCTCCACAAAAGTAATTATTGTGTGTCTTCGACAAATTGCACTGCAACTGTGTGCGACACATAAAGTAAAGGCCTTGATGAAACTTTCTTCTTTCCACTTTAAAGTGTAGATGATGCATCTTATCATTAGATAATCCAATCTTTCACAGCTTCACTTTAATCAAGCCTCATATGCAAGTTCTCTATGCTTCATAGCTAACTTCAAGCTCTAATGAACATAAGGAAAAATAATGCCTAGTATTCAAATATTAAATCATGCCTCCATCTAACAACTTAGACTTTTAAAATGGATGACAATGGTCCCACAAAATCACATGCGATACGAGCATCTTTCCAGGCCCTCATCTGTCTCACCTATTATATATTTCCATGCTTTAATCTTAGGCCAAAGTCCAGCCTATGCATTAGTCAAAGTGTTAAAACTGTATATTAAACCATGTTTTCATCTATCAACTTTAAAATAGTTGGCAATGGTCCCGGAAAAATCTTACACCTAGCAACAAGCATCACAAAAACACTAAGATGCTCCAAGAAATGCAAAAAGATGAGCCTCAAGAGCAATATCTTACGCTTTTCTCCTCAAGCTGCAATAATGAGAGTAAGGCAGGAAGGACAAGCAAATTGAGAAGATTTTCCATAACACATCTGCTCAGCCGCAATTCACCAACGGATATTATGTCCTTCAAGTAGTAAAGATCATCTACTACCTTGTCAGCATCCAACTGTAACTCCTTTATTCTTCCTTGAGGGGATTTCTCGCTGCAAAAAAGTAAGGCATCTCCTACTGTGAGTGCTTACAGACAACCACACTAAGATATGGTTCATGTTATTATATTGACCCAAAAAGAAGAAACATTCACTATCATCATAAACTCACAGCGACATACTTGTTGGCATGCACGATAGTATCTAAACATATGCATTGCTCTTTTAAACTCTGCACCAAATCTGAGAAGTAATTTGATGCTGGCAGACTTGTTAGAAATTGGAAGACCATATCGTCACTGACTGCACAAAAGAAAATCAAGATGTTTCAAAAGAAATTCGAAAACCTTTGTTTCTACTATTTAAACCACTCATCAGCAGATAAAAACAAATTCAGTACCATACCATTGTACACGTTGAGACTCAATGCGCGTACAGCTGTCTGGATCATCTTTTCCCCATGTCTAGCAAATTTAAGAGCTTCACTATACAGGGGGAAGGAAATTACATTGTCCTAGAATTGCACGTGTGAATTATTAGACAGCACAAAAATGCAAATATAATTTCACAAAGCACAAGATTTAGTGGATAAAGATTTAGACAATTTAAACAGCCTATAAGAGAAAACACAAATGCACAAATAATATTCTCCACTCACGTGAGTTCCTACATGCAGGTAAAAACGTAACAATTCCATTTAAATGTTGTTTGTTTAATTAGACTTAGGCATCGAACACCTGGGCCTGTTCCTTCTTAAACACTATTACAGGAAAAGTGAAATTCGAATGCTTGGCAAAGAGTTGTCTATGCGATGGTAATCATATACCATCACATGTCTCGGTATATGGATGTCACTGATTTAATTGTGATAGAAGGAGAAGTATTTGAACTTTCAAGGACTCAGAAATTCCATAATGAAACTTTTAATTTGACAACCAACAGATACCACAGGATAAGAGGAAAGTTTTATACTGCTGGTCATTACAGTGATACAACCACAGCCACCAACTGATGCACGTAATCAACAGATATATTACAGAAGCATATTTATTGTCCCAGATCCTTCCACTTTAAATGCAGCTTTGCTGCAAAGCCCTTCTAACATTCAGAAGGATCTTATGCTGTACTCTTATTAAGGCTTTTTCTAAGGCATTTTAGATTGTATGTGAGATAGATGCACCCAAGTTGCATACATAATAAATCTAGAAGGTAGAGATCTTTCTTTTGCATAAGTAGAAGCCAGAGATCCATTAATAGCCTTACTATTTTATTCGTGCATGTGACCCAACTTACCCCATCGACTTTCACAAGAAGGCAGAGTGTGTCTCTGTTTATTTTGCTGCTCACTGCTCTGATTAAACCAGAAAATAAGAAACAGACAGAAGAAAAGAACATCAGGCAGAAGTAGTTATTATAAAATCATTTTCATCCATATCAGCACAACCATATTGAAATCTTAACCAAGAGATAGATGAAACTTCTCCACCAATCAATGCACAACTTCTGACTGGAAGCACATCCCTAATATCTGCAAAATACTATTGACTATTTGGGCGTTCAACATTTTGATGCTATGGACAATGTCAATAACACTGAACGTTGAGAGAGAGAGAGAGAGAGAGAGATCATCACCTTAAAAACGATATGTAATATGGAGCCAAGTCCCCTCCATCAAACTTATATGGGTGTGCTATGATGTTGTTAATGTAGTCATTGCTAAAACAATAATCTGCAGAATACAAATACACAAGCATCAGAATTGATTCAAGAGAGGGTAATAAATTCAGGAAAATAAGAACGAAAAAGGTCCACTCCCTGCGGAGAAAAGATTTTTTCTCCACAAATTTGTAACATCCACAACGCAAACATTTTCTTTCCCCCGATGCTTACAGGAAAGTGGATCTTTTCTTTCTTGGTGAGTGGGTGTTTATACCGAGGAGGAAAGGGAAAGATAAGTAGTAACCTTGGCCTACACATATAGGAGTTCAAAGTGTCATCTTACATGTCGCTTGCTCATTGTCAATGTTCTGAATCATTATGCTCAGATACTGAAGCAAAGTCGCCTCTATCCTTGAATTTTTACCGATTCTTAAGACACGGACAAATTCTGCCATAACTTGGTATTCCATGAAGTATCTGAAACATTCAGAACATAAGTGTGATGTAAATTAAGACGCTGATGTAAAAAAGAAAATGGTCAATTGAGGTCATGAGCCATTCATACTCGAAAATCAATGGATCGTGCCTATCTCCGTAGGTGACTGTCTCTACAATAGACTGCATCAAATCTATTACCATCTCCTAAAAAAATAGAAAGAAGGGATCAGTATGAAAAAAACAAGCGAAATGTTGAGGTGAAAATAATGTAATATACCAGCTCTGTCATCTTACCCTATTACTCCTATCTACAACCTTGATTCCCCGCAACTCATTGACGACATATCTGCATCGCGAAAATGCAAATGACATCAACAAACCAATAAGCTGAAAAAGATCAAATAGCATTAAAGAGCAACAACACGTCCTCGGTGAACATATGCCAAACTAAAAGAAGAAACTTTGCGCGGAAAGCATGTGCAGGACAATGGATAAAGAAGAATGAAGTGATGTCATCCACATTCAGCACCCTATGTCCAAACCATCGATCGTAACAAGCATCATCACTGAGCCCCCCTTGTTTCGTGACTAAGTTTCAATTCGTCGACTGGCTCGACAACACCCCGATTTGCTAAGAAGCGGCATTTTCAAGATTACATCCATGCTCGATTAAGCACCAAAATTTCTAAACCAAACTAAAAGAAGAAACTCACATGCCGAAAGCATGTGCGGGACAAAGGATAAAGAACAATCAAGTGACATCATCCACATTCAGCACCTACGTCCACACCATCAATTCACAAGCATCATCACCGAGCCTCCCTTGTTTCGTGACTCGGTTCGATTCATCAGACTCGCTCTACATCAACTCGCTAAGAAGCGGCATTTTCGAGATTACATCCGCCGCTCGATCAAGCGCCAAAATTTCTAAGCCAAATCAGAAGACGAAACTCTTATGCGGAAAGCACGTGCGGGACGGACACAAAGGACAGAGAAGAACGAAGCAATATCATCCACATTCAGCACCTACGTCCACACCATCGATCGTCACAAGCATCGTCGCCGAGCCGCCCTCGTTTCGCGGCTCAGTTCGATTCACCGACCGGCTCGGTATTTTCGAGATCACTACATCCCGCGCTCGATCAAGCAACCAGAAATTCTCTAAACCGAAAAAGAAAAAGAAAAAAAAAAAATCAACGAAGCAGCAGCACAAGCGATCCACACCCCCGCCCCAGCCGCCAATCGTCGACTAGCGCGCGTGCAGGGGCTCACTTGAAGTACTGAGGAGAGAAGCGATCGATCGATCGCCAGAGCGACCGCCACATGGCTCCGGCCCGCCGGGGGGTCCTTCCCGCCGAGTGGAGCGGATCTCGGAATCCGGCGGAGAGACCGAGAGGAGCGAAAAGCCGCGGCGGTGATCCACCGGTCAAGCAATCGAACACGGTAAGAGAGAGAGAGAGAAAGAGAGGGTGTGCTTTTTGATGGGTGGATGGCGCGCTGGAGACGGACGGTGGGGTTTGGCCGTTTGGTGGCCTTCTTTAGTTGCGGGTTGGAAAAATTCGGGCAATAGCGTCGACAACGAACTTTCAACGGCCTCGGGCTGTCCGGTTTCCGTTCGGAGCTATGTCGACCCGACCGCCTTTAATGACGATCGTGAGGTATCGAGAAAACGGTGTGTGATGTCACGCTAAATTATTTTTAAAAGAAAAAAAAGAGACGAAGAACCTTTGATGATTATTTTCTTAATGCGAAAATAAAAGACTAATGGAGAAAAGATTTGAACCTTCCTGATTTATCCGTGGGAGAACACTCAACCGCTCTCATCATCGAATGGCTAGGGGCGTATTGCTATAATGATAAAAGGAGTTGCGAGTCATCAACTACTACCGATCGATTTTGGTAATATTTTTGTTCTAAGGAAAATAATTTCCTTTTAAATATAGTATTTTTTTCTATTTTTATTATTTGGAACAATTTATAAGTAAAAAAACATATTTAATAATTATACAAAATTTCTATTATCAAAATAGAAAAAGAATAAAAATGCATTTTAGATTTTTCTTTTTTCTCTCTCTTCTTCTTCTAGCTCCTCTTCTAGCGGGCGATAGTGGTCGCCAGCGATCGGTGATTAGCAACTAGTGGCGGTCAATAGTGACCGATGGTGGTGGCAACAAGCGGTGGTAGGCGGTTGTGAGTGACAAGGGGCAATGGATGGCAAGGGAAGAATAAAAAAAGAAAAAAAGAAAAAAAAATTATTTCTATAAATTATTGCAGGGAACAAAAAGTTTATTTTTTCTATTTCTTATTTTTGTTCCAAATTTAATTTTTAGCTACCATGTTATAACGAGGAATAGAAAAATTAATTGACGTTACCAACTGGATTTATGTTTTTTTTTTTTTATTGTGAGAAACAAAAGAAGAAGAAAATCAATGAATGTTACCATGTAGGCCCTAAACAATGGTGGCAAGGGCTCCCAAGTTCATAAGTCTAATAGAGTTTATATTATTTTCTTCAAGAATAATTTATAATTATAAAGAAAAAAGACAGAATAAATTGTTCATATTACATACACTATATGCATAAATGCAGAGAAATTAAATATAATTAAGTTGAGTTTGAGCCTAAATTTCAATACTTAGTCAAGGTCAAATCTGGTATCAAGCTCCAAATATGATTGAGTGTGCACTTGGTATCGTATCGACTCGACTTGACTCAATTACATCCCGTGCCAAAATCCACTATTCCTTTGGACAAAAAATTATGAATAGCATCTTATTGATATGTATCATATGGTATTTTTTTGCGTGCCTTTTTCACTTAGTGATTATTTGTTAATTTCGAATGTCTTTTCACAGCAAAATCTTCATATGCGATTTATTAGATGGTAACCGTGCAGGTCCATCCTAGCGCACGTGAATTTTGGGAGGAATGTGAAGCACCAATAGTGAGTACCAATCAATTCGGACTTCTATTTCATATAGGATATAATTTCAATTTGAATATTTTGGACGTAACTGCACGAAGCTAAGTATGACGTCTACTGCACGTAAAGGAAACGTCGCACTAGCACTGGGCCAAGTCAACCTTAAATATGTGTGTTGGCCCAATCCGAAAGTCAAGTCTCGACTTCGGAGCCCACTTCCGCAAGGCCTCATTCTTTTACATACAAGAGTTCTATCACCGGTGCAAAGGTCTGGGCCTGGGGGAATTTTGACCCGGCCCGAAAATAAAAAGAAAAAGGAATATCTTATCATAAAAGTATAATTGAGTTATAAAATTTGTCAAATTGATGCAGTCAAATCATTTCATTAATACCATCAATACCATCAATTTGACTGATGGAAAATGTTGATATGGCATTTTTAATTGTTTTTTTTATTTCCTATGTGGTATTTTTAAATTTTTTATTCAATTATTATATAAATTAATTAAAAATGGAAAAAAGAAAAACTAAAATCTTACTAAAAAAAACATAAAACAAAAGAAGAGAATGGAGGGCTGGCCAATGGAGCTTTAGTTGTCGTTGCCGCCCATTGTCAGAAGGGATGGCAAGTGAGGGTGGCTAGCCCTCATCGGGCTTGGGCGAGGGTGCCTAGATTTAGGAGACGCTAGCCCTTACCAGGGCTGATGACACCTCACCTTGGTCGAGTGAGGGTCGACGCAAGTCACCATCCCTTCCAGCGATGGGCGGTGGCGGTTGAAGGTCCCAACTCTAGTGAACATATCTCAAAAGAAAAAGAAAACCAAACCAAAATCATTCAGTTCAATTTGGACCAGTTGGGGCTAAAGCCTAAAGGGCCCGCGGGTCCCCAGCCCATAACCCGTCCACCAAATAAGCGATCTCAGTCAAGGAATAGACGCGTTTGGGTGGGCTCAGCCCACCATGCTCCCATAGCTTTGGAAAAGGTGAACCAAACTCATCTCAACCGTTGATAATACGAGTTTTCGCAGCATCCTACATAATTAATAGTCAAGATGACATACCTTCTCTTCTCCAAAAGCAAGGGCCCGAAGAAGGATAGCCCGGAAAAGCGGAACACCCCCCCCCACGTCCAAGACCCCACACCTTTGTAGCTCCGATGGTGGCCGGTGAACAGGGAGATTCCAAAGCGCAAACGAGAAAAGCCACATGCTTCCCAACCCCAGCCATGTGGGATGAGTCACTCCCTCTCGTTCGTGCTCAATCCCCCTCGTCCTCCCAAAAAGCGGATGACATAATGTAGAGCCGCCGCCAGCATCATCCCCGCACCTAATATCGATATCTTTACCTAAAGTAGGGTCGCCTTTGTTAGGAGCAAAAAATTAAGGTTCCTCGGGTCATTGTTTTTTCCTCACCTTTTTGTTGATGCAAATCCAAGAGGGAACCACCGACCAAAAAATAGAAAAACATCCAAGAGGGAACCCGCCACGAAAAGTCGGGTAAATTAAAGGTTGTCGGGGTCGTCGCGGCATCCACAAAAAAAAAGAATCGAATGCCTTCCATCTTCCGTGCTTTTCCTTGGCTAGAGTCGCTCAAAGAAATGATATCTTTACCACCTTTTATCATGATCAGATCTTTCGAGGAAACTTTGCTTCAATTAGAAGCCTCGAAGGGCATGCTGCTCGCTCCGCGTTAGACGTTAATCAAGCAGGAATTTCTTCTTTCTTTCCTTCATCATTGCTCTCTTAGTCAATGTACATCTCTTTCTGCTGCTGCTGTAGAAGTCTTCGCTTCCATCATCTTGACTTGCCCATAAAAAAGAAATGATCATGGGAATGGTATCAAGATGCGGACTCTGCATGAATTTATTCTCGAAAATGATATCTAACTGGATGTCAGGTGTAGGTGTGTACATCATACATGCAAAAGTACGTTTGCTTTTATAGTGGTATGGTATTTTCACAGGCTTGAAATGAAGTCACGAAAAACGTGGAGTCCGGATAAAACCTAATAGAGAAAACGCAGTGCAGTTGCGAATCGAGATCCGCTGGATATCGTCTCAATAATGACCCTGACCTGTACTTGTTTTTCTGGTTACAACGATGTATTCTTTTAGAAACAACGGTGAATCCAACTCCATTACATTTTGAATTTCGTATCTATAATTGTCTGAGTCGAATTATATTTATTCACTTTTTGGCATAAGAGGTTAGAATTATATGGTAATTTGACACTTTCATGGGCGACAACGAATTGAGATTGAATTCCTGTACACTTTGAATATTGCGTCGATCATTGACATCAAATTAAAATTATACCTACTTGCATCAAACTCGAGCCTTCAGGTGAGCCGCCATTTTTATTTTTATGTTACCCAAACCTAAAAGAAGCTAAATGGGATCAAAGTTTGGCCCCACTTAAAAGCTTAATGTCAATCATAAACAACCTGTGAGCTTTATCGATACATCACATTTTCAACAGCTCCAAATTGGTGAAGAAGAGAAAATTGGGCGGCCACATGGGTGTGGCCCAGCCACTAAAAAAAACGTATGCTCCAGCTCTTTTCACTGTATCATAGTCAGCAATCCAAAGAGCACGCCAAAATTAAATGCTTCCAAAAAAAATTAAATACATTTAATCAAACCCATAATTAATCGAACTTCTATTTCCATTATTCCCCCCCCCCCCCCTTTCATATTCTGCATAATTTAATTTATCCTATGTAAAGCTTGTACCAAATATTCGTAAATCCGACTGTCGATTTGCCACCACCGTGCCGGTAGCCCCCCACCCCGGCTGCAGATGCCGCGCCGCCGCCGCCTTACTGTCATGTCGTTATTTCTAGATATACTCAATGAGACATCATTCCCGAAAGAATGAGAAGGGGATTAATGGATTCATTTGACTTTGCAAGTCTGTTTTCTGAACCCAAACCTCTCATTCTCCAAATCGTATTCCACGTAGAAATTCTGCTGCTGGAAGCTGCCCAATATGACCGCCGGTCCGCCGCTCATCTCCGGGCCGATCGAGGCATCGTCCGTCACGATCGCCACGCATGCCGCCTCCGAGCGGCGCTCCCTCACCGGCACCAAGTAGTTTTCCAACGGCAGCATCATTCTCACGCCGCCCTTGAAATGCAGCGACAGCTCCGGCACCGTTATCGTGTCCCCCCGCCCCGACACGTCGAAGCACGGCCTCAGCCCGATCTGCGCCTCCACGCCCTTGGCCCGGCTGTAGTTCGCCATCTGCCGCTCGAGCTCCTCGGCCACAGCGTCGAGCACGGGCCGCTCCATGAACGTGAACGTGGAGCCCGAGTCCACGATGGCCCCGCCGTTCCCGTCGGCCCCCGGGACGAGGTACCTGTGCGGAATCTTCACGGCCGTCCCGCCGACGAGGACCTTGCGGAGGCCGATGTAGTAGTAGTCCTTGAACGCCGAGCCCGGGGAGCCTGGGTTGGCCCGGAACGGCGTGTAGACGACGCCTTTAGTCTTGCTGTCGCCGCCTGAGCCCGGCGCGGGGTCCAGGACGAGGTCGCTGCTGGCGGAGGTGTCGTCGAAGCGGCGGGACAGGAGGCAGTAGGAGAACCTCCGGAGGCCCATCTGGGAGGGGAGCGACTCCGGGCCGCGGCCGAACCCGGCGATGCCCGCGGGCTGCCGGGTCGAGAACATGGAGCACCCGGCGAGGAAGCCCGGCACCTTCCGGCCCCCGGAGAAGGAGAGCGTCTCGGAGACCAAGAGGCCGGCGGTGTTGCCGGAGCCGTACTGGATGAGGTACGGCGGGCAGGTCTGCTGGGAGCAGTTGCGGCCGGAGGAGCCGCATTCGTCGCGGCAGCGGGAGGCGGCGGTGGGGCCGAAGATCCAGGCGCATTTGGGGTTGCGGCAGCCGACGAGCTTGGCGGAGGAGGAGAGCTTGGGGATGAAGCGGCGGATCTTGGAGGGGTCGGACTTAGAAAAGACGCAGGAGGCGCAGGCGTAGCGGGAGGTACAGGGGAACCAGAGGAGGCTGCTCCCGGTGTCCATGACGAAGGTGAGG
The DNA here is from genome assembly GCA_017140615.1 of Eucalyptus cladocalyx. Taxonomy (NCBI): domain Eukaryota; kingdom Viridiplantae; phylum Streptophyta; class Magnoliopsida; order Myrtales; family Myrtaceae; genus Eucalyptus; species Eucalyptus cladocalyx. The sequence goes on from CM029516.1 coordinate 38,872,681, forward strand.
CTCTGGGCCGGCGTGCCGAAGCCTAGATCTATGGAGTACCCGCCGTAGCTGCGAGGGAAGGACGGGACTTTGGTGGAGGTGGGGGAGGCAGAGGAGTTGTGCTTCTTGAGGTGGCGGGCGCGGGTGAGGGAGGAGTTGGCGAGGAGGTTCAGCATTTCGGATTGCCATGACGAATTGTCGTCGGAGGCGGAGGCGGCGGTGGCGGTGGCGGCGGAGGAGGAGGAGGACGATCGGGGGTGGTTGGGGAGGAATGGAGTGAGAGAAAGTGTGACGGTGGCGGCGGCGGTGGTGGCGGCGGAAGAAGATAAGGCGAGGAGGGAGAGGAGGAAGGAGATGAAGAGCAGGGGAGCAGAGGGAGGAGCCATTATGTCTCTCTGTTTTTTTCTGAAGCGAGAGAGGGAACGAGTGGAGACCGTGAGCAGAGGGATGGGGGTATATATCTTTTTCTCCGCACGGCTCTCTGTTTCTTTCAGTTTAAGTTTAGGGGGACGAGAGAAAGGTCAAAAGTGACAACGGTTCGGATGGAAAGAGGACGAGGGAATCGTGTTCGATTTCGGTGCGGTTCGTGTCCCGAACGTCTTTTACCCCTTCGGCCGAGGATGGGCAGACATCTTTTGTAAGGCGACTTTGCACGCCTCCCTGTTCAGTAAAGATCGATTTACAAAATTAATTTATTAACATACGCAACGGAATTTTAGAGAGCCTGTGACTTTACTCGTGATCCCGCTTCCAATACCCATTTAGCAGATCAATCCGAGGCATTACCTAGCCTTCGGGCCCCTGGCCGACGGTTAATGTAAAAGGCTAAAATCGACTTGTTTAGGGTACTTGAATTTGAAGGAGAGCTATCCCGAATTAGAGCTACAGCAACATTACACGAGAATCGCAATCTCCTTGGGGATCGCTTAGCTGTACCTAAGGAGATGCTAGTTCATTAACCCCCGACAGGGTATTTACGTGCGTGCCCCTATTTAACATGGGCCTAAAGCGCCGCAATTGTCTCCTGCGCACATAGAACCAAAAAGTCTTCGTTAGCCGTTGGCGTTGAATGACGTTTGCCTTGGGGGGTATGGCAGCGGTACGCCGGTAGCAGTATTCGCTATTCACCGCCGGACCCCACGACCTTCCGACTCGTCACAAGGTAGTCTCACGGCTCGTTGATTAAGACGTACGGCCGAGTTGTTGATTTTTTTGTCCCGATGTGTGTCGTGTCGTGAGGGCCGCGTCTGTATTCCTATGTAGCTGTACAAATTCCATTTCATAAAGAGTTTCATGTTTTTCTTCTGGTGTGTTTCTTGGAAGAAACGGATCGACTGTGCTGATGGTGGTTCTCATCTCGTCTCGCCATTGGTCGGACGGGGCGATGACAATGGCGTTCGACCAATGGACACAAACATGGTTGGTGGCCGCGTGAGTTGGCAGTGCTTTCGTCGCGGGTGGGGTTTGATTTGGAAAGGAGGCAAAAGGGCATCGACGGGGAAACACGTGAAGGATGGTAGGGATGGGGGCCTCGTGCTCCAACACCTTGTATTCGCCAGTTGCGCATTGCTCGTTCTCTTCTTATCCTCGGTAAACTTTGGATCCACTCACGCTGACTCTCCGTCCGCCACACATACACATTTCTGCTTCGATAGCTGAAAGCTAACGGCTGTGCTCTTCCTCGCGTTTCCCTCGCAGTTCTCCATTAATCACGGGATTTCTCCAGGAAGTTGTCGTATTTTAGCTGTAACCATTGGAAATATCTCGTGAATTATACAGGATACGAGCATTTAGGGCACGGCATCCCAGAGAAACCGATATGTTTTGCTTCTAGATCCTCATCGATCCGGGGTCTGCGGCATTTGGGACTTGAAAGAGTCTGTCCAAACTAGTCACTACCACCGTTGTCCATTCCACGAGGAACTTCAATTTTATCTTTACATGTTCCATCACAGCAGTGTCAATCTATGCAGTAGAAGACACCATAGACAGCATCATATGATCAACGATAGCTCTTTCCTCACCTTTGCTAGCCCTGGAAGAAGAGTTCGATATCGTTCCACATAATTTGAAATACCAGTAAGATGTCAATCACATAACCCAATTCAAGCATTTGCAGACCATATAACTTGAATAGTTACAACATAAATGATTGAAACATTTAGTTCTGAGGAAAAATGATGAACTAACTACTACGCTAGTGACACGGCTCACGGACGGAGCATGATTCAAGACTGACCGTGATAGGCCGTGTCACAACCAAGGGCTGATCGAAGACCAGCCCACGATCGATACAGACCAAGGCCCACGTGCGACCCATGAGCGACCCATGCGCAATGATCGAGCAGCCCATGTACAACCCATGACCATTCAGCTACTCGCGTGTTAGACGGACCTGCAGACGCTAATCTTACTTCTGACACACGCCCATGGTCTTCCTAAGGGCCTGCTGTGTACAGCCATCAAGTAGCCTGTTGTGTAGCATTGTAATGATAATACGGATTTAAAATGCACCGTTGGATCGGAGGGACAATCAACGGCTGAGATGCGACCCACATTTGTATAAAATAGGGATCCCTCTCCCTCATTGTAACAAGTTCGTTGACAAGTGAATATACACTCTTTTTGCCCATCCAACTCTTGTGTTCAAGTGTGTGTGCATAAGTCTGACTTGGGATCGATAATCCTAAGGCCGCACGGTGTTTTGATCAATTGTAATCGACCGACCTATGACAAGTGGTATCAGAGCCTTTGTTCCAAGCGCAATGGCCGATCCTCATGCTGATGCTCCAGTCGCTCAAGGCGATGACCATGAAGATCGTGGGCCTCCAGCTGAGAAGATCACCCAGTCGAAGAAGAACCGTGCTGCCTCGTGTTTGAGAGATCCGAAGGGAGACCTGGAGAACTGAGTGACGGGTCTAGAGAAGATCGTCACGGACGTCTAGGCGATGATGGATGACCTGCACCAGACCATCGAAGGAGCAAAAGTCGATAGGGAGGAGTTCTTGGCCGAAGTGCAAGAACTCCAGGCTGGCATGGGAGAGCTCCATGTCGAATTGCTGGGATCCATCACGCACGAGCTGTAGCAGCGGGATGAGACTTGGGAAGCCACGATTGTGGCCATGTGTGTGGAGATGGCCGAGATGAAAAGCAAGCTCGCCGAGCTTGAAGCTGCACGTGTGAACGGGGTGATCATTGTGCAACCGCGTGCCAATGCACCCAAGCCAAAGAAGTTCAAGGGCTCTCGGGTGGCAAAGGACGTGGACAACTTCCTATAGTACATGGAATGCTACTTCCAGACCATGGGAATGATCGACGAAATAATCCGGGTAAACACCGTAGTTATGTATTTAGTTGATGATGTTTTGTTGTGGTGGCGTCGTAGGTTGGATGGTAGGAATGGTGACTCTATCACGACATGGGCCTGGTTTGTTGAGGAATTTCGGCAAACCTACTATCCCGCTTATGCAGAGGAGGAAGTTCGCGGAGAACTCAAGCGCTTAAAGCAAAAGGGCGGAGTCTGCGAGTATGTGAAGCGATTCTCGGAGCTACTGCTCCAAATCCCATCCGTGACCGAGACGGAGGCATTCTATCGGTTATGAGCAGACTCAAACCATAGGTCAAGTAAGAGCTCAAGTGGTGCAATGCAACGGATCTCTCAACAGCTACTTCTATGGCTGAGTCCATCGTGGAATACAAACCTTCACCCTCGACCAACAAGCCAGACTCTCAACCGAGAGAAAGGGCCACTGGTGGGGGAGATCGGAATTAGTACAACCGTCCAAATATGGGCAGACCACCTACAGCCCCTCATAAGATTCAACCTGAGTCAAACGGCGGAGGATATCCTCACAAGGTATGCACCTACAAATGCTTCTTTTGCAATGGACCACACATGGCCCGAGATTGTCCGAAAAGAGGAAAGCTGGCGGCCTTGTGCAAAGATGATGCATCGTGAGAGGAGGCACGGTTGGGATCGTTGCGGATCCTTGGGTCGATCAAGGCCAAGAAGACCAAGGAACCCAAAGAAATGATGTTTGTGGACGTGAAGATCGGTGGTATCACGATGAGTGCACCTGTGAATACCGGGGCGTCCAACCTCTTCATCTCCAAAGAGGCCGCGAAGAAGCTAAATCTTCCAGTTGAGATGAGTGCTATCAGTTGGCTTAAAACGGTGAACTCTAAAGAAGTCCCGACCAGCGACATGGCTAGGGACGTGGAGCTACACCTTAGTCCATGGACCAACAAAGAAGATATCGAGGTAATCCCCCTTGACGATTATGATTTCGTGCTCAGTTTAGGATTCCTCAATCGGATCAATGCGGGCATTATGCCATTCGCGGATTGCATATGTATTCTAGACAAGCGGTGCCAATACATGGTTCCAATTTATCGCGAATCAGGATGCGATAGGAAGATGCTATCGACCATGGAGCTATCTAAAGGGCTGAAGAATGGCGAGGTGACCTTCTTGGCAGCATTAAAGGAGGAGGCCGTGGAAGAAGGCGAGGTACCGGAAAAGGTGTCTCGAGTCCTCAATGTCTTCCAAGGTGTGATGCCGCTTGAGTTGCCAAAGAAGCTGCCTCCTCGGAGATAAGTCGGCCATCAGATCAAGTTTGTGCCCAATGCTCGATCGCCAGCCATGACACCCTATCGCATGGCTCCACCCGAGTTGGAGGAGCTACGAAAACAACTAAAAGAGCTGCTCAATGCGGGGTATGTTCGGCTGTCCAAAGCTCCGTTCGGTGCTCCGGTATTGTTCCGAAATAAGCATGACGGATCCCTCCGTATGTGCATAAACTACTAAGCCTTGAACAAGCTCACTGTCAAGAACAAGTACCCGATCTCGCTTATCGCTGACTTGTTCGATTAGCTCAGAGAAGCCCGATGGTTCTCCAAGCTTGATCTTCGATCAAGATACTATCAGGTTCGGATTGCCGAAGGGGATGAGCTAAAGACCGCATGTGTGACCCAATACGGATCATATGAGTTCCTCGTCATGCCTTTTGGCTTAAACAATGCGCCGGACACATTTTGCACTCTCATGAACAAAGTACTCCATTCGTTCCTTGATCAGTTTGTTGTAGTCTACCTTGACGACATTGTCGTGTACAGCTGGACGCTCGAGGAACACGTCGAGCATTTGAGTAGAGTTTTCTGGATCCTTCGGGAGAATGATCTATACGTGAAGCGCGAGAAGTGCGCCTTCGCTCAGAAGGAAGCCCCCTTCCTTGGGCACATCATCGAGGGCGGACGAGTGCGGATGGACGCAGCTAAGATTCGTGTCATCATTGAATGAAAGCCACCAACTAAAGTGACGAAGCTGAGATCCTTTCTTAGACTCACGAATTACTACTAGCGTTTCATTTAAGGATATTCGAGCCGCACCGTGCCACTCACGAACATGCTGAAGAAAGAAAGACCGTGGGAGTGGACGGATCAGTGTCAAGAGGCCTTCAATCGATTGAAACATGCCATGATTGAAGAACTAATGTTAGTGTTGCCCGACTACATCAAACCATACGAGATAAAAACCGATGCTTCTAATTTTGTTATCGGTGGTGTCTTGATACAGGAAGGGCATCCGGTTGCCTTCGAATCTCGAAAGTTGAATGATACCGAGTGACGATACACAATCCAAGAGAAGGAGATGAACGCAGTGGTGCATTGTCTTCGTACGTGGAGGCATTACCTCTTAGGATCCTAGTTCGTCGTGAGAATCAACAATGTGGCTACGAGCTACTTCCAAACTCAAAAGAAGCTTAGCTCGAAGCAAGTTCGATGGCAAGACTTCTTGGCCAAGTTTGATTACGTGTTGGAATACAAGCCTAGAAAATCCAATTCCATGACTGATGCCTTAAGCAGGAAGATGGAGCTGGCCAACGTGACAAGTTGACCGACTGTCCATGGATCGAGCATATTAAGGAGGGGCTGAAGCACGACCAAACGGCCCAAGCCCTCCTTCGATACGCACAAGAGGGCAAGACAAGGCGGCTTTGGTATGAGGATGATCTCCTCTACACCAAAGGACAGCGACTTTACGTGCTGCTCCACGGGAGACTTCAAAAGGAAGTCTTACACGAGTACCACAATTCTAAATGGGCGGGTCATCTGGGAATCCACCGCTCCGTGGCGCTCGTAAAAGATCAATATTATTGGTTGCACATGAGGGACGATGTTGAAGCCTATGTGCGGATGTGTCTTGTGTGCCAACAAGACAAGATAGAGCAACGGTCACCAACGGGGCTCCTTGAACCGTTGCCTATCTCGGAGCGTCCATGGGAGAACATTTCCATGGACTTCATCGTGAATTTGCCGAAGTCCAAAGAATGTTGGACCCTCATGGTTGTGGTGGATCGCTTCTCCAAGTATGCAACGTTCGTGCCAACTATGAAGGATTGTCCAGCCGATGAAGCCGCCAAGCTGTTCCTCAAGCAGGTTGTCAAATATTGGAGCATTCCACGCACGATCGTGAGCGATTACGATCCTCAATTCACCGAGTGGTTCTGGACCGAGCTCTTCAAGTTGTTGGGGACAGACCTTAACTTCTCCACCAGCATGATCCCTAAACCGACAGACAAAAGAAGCGGGTGAATGCATTGCTGGAAATCTACCTCCGGCTTTACGTAAGCAACACGCAGGTGAATTGGGCGTGGTTGATCGACGTGGCCCAATTTTCATACAACCTGTAGCGGAGCGAGTCCACGAACCAAAGCCCATTCAAGATCATGACCGGGCAACAACCGCTTACACCAAGCGCGATCACCTCAAGATATCGAGGAAACAGCCCTCCCGCGTACAAGTTCGCTAAGGAATGAGATGAACATGCGGACTTGGTGCGGGCATGCCTCAACAGAGCAGCAAAAGCGCACCAAGAAGTGGGCTGACAAAAAGCGATGGCATGTGGAATTTCAGGTCGGGGACCTGGTGTTGGCCAAACTTCACCTAGTCCTTCGATACCGTGATGTACACAAAAGGCTGATCCGTTGCTATGAAGGCCCTTTTCGAGTGTTGCGGTGGATTGGGAAGGTAGCATACAAGTTAGACTTGTCAGCCAAACTCAAGGTATACCCTGTGTTCCATGTAAGTATGCTAAAATCTTTCCATGCGGACGAGAACAATCCAGGTTGAGGCAAGTCACAGCGAGTGCCCCTTGGAGCGAGAACCTCGTATGACCGGGATGTTGAATGCATCATGGCAGACCGAACCAAACGAAAGAGATATTGTGCACCAAATAAGGAGTATCTCATCCGATGGAAGGGCCTACCCGAGAGCGAAGCAAGTTGGGAACCCTATGAGGGCCTGTGGCAGTTCAAGAAGCACATCGAAGCTTTCCTTGCCACAGATGCGACGAGGGCATCGCTAGATTAGGTGGGAGAGAATGACACGGCCCACGGACGAAGTATGATCCAAGACCGACCGTAATAGGCCGTGTCACGACCAAGGGTTGATCGAAGACTAGCCCACGATCAACCCATGATCAATATGGACCAAGGCCCATGCGTGACCCATGCGAAATGATCAAGCAGCCCATGTATAGACCATGACCGTTCAGCTGCTCGCGTGTTAGACAGACCTACAGACCCTGATCTTGCTTTTGACACACACCCATGGTCTTCCCAAGGGCCTACCGTGTATAGCCATCAAGTAGCCTATTGTGTAGCCTTGTAATGATGATACGGATTTAAAATGTACCGTTGGATTTGAGGGACGATCAACGGCTTAGATGCGACTCACGTTTATATAAATAGGGATCCCTCTCCCTCATTGTAACAAGTTCATTCATAGGTGAATATACACTCTCTTTGCCCATCCGACTCTTGTGTTCAAGCATGTATGCGTAAAGCTAACTTGGGATCGATAATCCTAAGGCCGCACAATGTTTTAATTAATCGTAATCAATCGACCCATGACACTAGCACCTCACTAGGATCATAGAATCAAGTCCAACATGACACATTCTTGCTAACACTGCTCAGAATTCAACTACATAGAGTATGCCGTCTGGTAATCAAAACTCTTTTACAGCTCCCCTCCAAGCCATAACCATGGAAAGGAAGTCTTTGTGACAAATGCTTACATCGCCATGAAAGTACTCTTTGCTGAGCTTAGTGGATCTGGTTTCATGGACTTCTCTCAGGCTTCCAACCAACTGGGCAGACTTCGTGGGGTTCTCTTGCACATACTACAAGGCATGTACAATGCCAATAATTGAACAAAAAAATCTTTGAGTAAAATATAACACGCACATAACACTCATCAACACATAAACAATATTGTCATCCACAGTTCCCCAGAGTCTCATCGACACTAACCCAATTGCTATATTGTTGATGGTGAAGTCTCGGATGACTCTCTCCTCATCAATGATAACCCTTAGTGCTATTCCCTGACCATGATTTAAGGGGAATGAAAACTTTTGCAGTCGGAAATTGCCCCAGAGCTGTGCATACCGGGCATATGATTCAACATGAATCATACAAGAGCAAGCGGACCGTAGGGTGACATCAAAATGATCCATCGTGATAGCTGATGGCGTGCTACGCATACCAACCATGAGCATTGACAAGATAAAACATTCTCAATCTTGCAATTACCTATTAATGAAAGAACTTAAGGGTCCGTTCGTTTCGTAGAAAATTGGTCATTTTCGAAAAATATTTTCCCGGAAGTCATTTTCCAAGAAAACGACAATATTTTATGGTATCGGCTAAAACCTAAAAATGTTTCAGAAAATATTTTTCAGTATTTTGTAAGGAAAATATTTTTTAAGATTTCACCACTTAGGCATGTATTACTTACTGACCTATAAATCTATTAAATATGAACTTGCCTTTACCAAGCAAACTTACTTCATATCTTTGTTCCCGCCAAGCGCTCATCTACTCAAAAAAGTGTTCGTATGGATTTTAAAAAAAAAAAAAAAAAAAAAAAAAAAAAGCAAAGCATGTACAATCCTCATGAAAATCTTCTAGTTGAGTGGCATGTTATTCCCTTGCATCTTTTTTTTTTTACCCTAGAACTACCGTACAGCCGGTAGCCAGCATCATAAACCAGGAAGAGCACTAGCGCGGGGGCCCACCTCCCACGGCACTCCACTTTAGCCACGCAATGGGGGCGCGGAGTTTCAAACCCCTCCCCTCCCTGTGTCTTTTGTGCTCTAATAAACAAAATAAAAAAGAAGCAAAGCATGTAGAATTCTTTGCTTAAGCAATCTACAATTGCAGGGTTTAATAAATAAATAAAAAGGATAAGCAAGAGTGCAGAGCGCAAGCTTGAGATCGACGAACTCGAGGTTCACCTAGCAATGGCCAACGATTAGCCAAGAAAAAAGAATATGGGAAACAAAGAGAAGAAAAAGAAAAAAAAAGAAATATAAAAGGAAAAGGAAATTCAAAATAATTCGAATTAAAAAAATTAAAAATTAAAAAATAATTCGAACAAAAAAAAGAATAGAAGAAAAATAAAGGGGAGGAGGAAATGAGGATTTATAGAGGTGTAAGATAAGAGATATCAGTGAGAAAAATGTTTTTCACTTTTTAAAAGTGGAAAACATTTTCCTTTAATTTAGAAAAAAAATTTCTTTCATGGAAAACATTTTCTCCAAGGAGTTCATTTTATGTGAAACAAATGTCAGAAAATCTGGAAAGTATTTTTCCATAAATTATTTTCCGCAAAATGAACGAAGCCTTAAGTGTCCGTTACTTTTCAATTGTCTAAATTGCATTAGCACATTTGATATTATCTAGATCTTCCCTAACTTATTATCTGGCGGTGCAAACTCCTTACATCATCTATTACTACCTCAACTCGACTGAACTAAGCCTCAAATAAGTAGGCACTGCATATTCCTCTTACTTAAAGCACACGAATTAGCCTAGATGCAAGCACGCATGGCTACACTGACCTATGTGTGTGCATACCAAATGAGATGCCACTCAAGAGACTCTTCTAAGGATTTAACTATTCGATACCGTTTTAGCACACCTATGTATATTCAGCAATGGACATAGCATCGATGCCTGCTTCGAGAGGTGTAGATAGGATTATTCAACAAAAAGTCCGACTACTAAATTGAGTATATACGAAGAATGGAAATCCTACCGACAAATGCATCGTCGTACGGTTCATACCTGATTGGAATCAGCGCACGATGGCATTTCGAAATTGACTCTGTCACATCAGAAATGAGAGAAAACTTGAGTTCACCAGAGCCCCACCTTGACTTTTTACCAGTTCAAACCCACGCAAGGGGGTGCGACCGTGCGAGAACTGCGTGTCCGTCGGTACACGGGTCGCCAGAAAAATTCCAGGTTCGAGCCAAAAACTGAGTAGTTTAACGGGAGATGCACTTGATGCTAAAAAAGGACGTTGCGGGTAAACATCAAATCCAGCATTGAAACCGGTACGGCTGGAACTCAATTATTGCTCGAGAACCACCACGAACAAACTAGGCCAAAAACGCTTTTTGACTCAGCACGGTCGATCCATCACGTGGTGGTGCCGCAGGACCCTTATACCGGAGAACAAGTTAAAATTGCCGAACAAAATGCGCCCGCTTGATAACGAAATGCAGCAGCACGCGTCAGTCAGTACGATGGAGAACTGATGTTTTGTTAGGAAAAACTAGATAGGCACGATGTCAATCGCATTGATTGCCTACCGGCGTGACCGTCGAGGGAGGAAGAAGAACCTCCTAGTGTGTGGAGACATGCTGCATTCAACTCGAATGAAACCCTGCATGAGGTATTGTACTGTTTGGACCGACTGTGCTCCTACATTTGTGCTGTTGGTGTTTGATGATGGACTTTCGTTCGACATTGAAGGCTTCAATCCTTCAAAGTACATAAATAAAACATCCAAAGTCATCTAAAGTAATGTAGAATTCCACAACATTAGAATGATTCTTAATTTTTTTATAAGTTGAATCAAAAAGATCTCATCACGCACTTGAGGCATAACGGTAGGAAATTGATAATCTAGTTTTCGCAAGTTTGACAACTAAGGGTCTGTTTGGTAATTAGCCAATTCTTAGTTATTTATATTCTTTTGTTCATCATATCAAAAAAGAACGGAAATTTATTTGGTAACGTCAGTTAACTTTTTTTTATTCGAATAACATATTCGTTATTGAAAATAGATTTAGAATGGAATCCAAAGTAGAAAAAAAGGTTAATTTTTTATTATGGGAAATAATTATAGAATTAAGTCTTCTTCTTTTTTTCATTATTTCTTCTTTTTCCTCTATTTAGTTACCAGAGCTTCATTGGTGGCAAGGCAAGATTGGCCTCGCTTGGCCATGGCAAGGCTCCGTAAGGTAGGTGAGATTGCCAGCTCTCATCTTTGGCTGGTCGTTGGCCATCGCCAAGGCTCGACAATTGGTTAGAGGAGGGAGAATAAGATAAGGAAAGAAAAGAAAAGAAAAGAAAAATCTCATAAAATTTATAAAAAATTAAGGTGAATTTTATGTCACAACAAATTTTAAGAGTCATACTAAATTCATTCTTGTATTTTTTCTATTTCGGGAAAAGAAATTTTATGCAATCACTAAAAGCGTTTCAATGCTCAGAAATTCATTTGGAGAATGGAATAAAAAAAATTATTTCTTAATAGAAATTATTTTTGAAAATATAATTATTATCAAACCAATCATAAAAAACACAGTGAATGATTTTCACCTGGCTATCAATCGAAACGCCCAGAATTTCCGTGTTCAACTTTTCAGACTCAACTGAGTTCAGAACTGACCCAAAGTCGGCCAGTATACAAGTTTTCGATTTAATTGTGTTTAGTTCGGAGCAAACCTGGAGGACAAGCGAATGTGAAGTCCAATGGGTAAATGAAAAGAACCGCATAAATTACCCGCGAGAGTTTCTGTAAATTGATTTTTCCACCCAAATATATAGGAATTTACCATAATTTAAATTAAAATACTTGGCATGGGGTAAGGCTTTCCTGATATTTTAGACAGGTTCGACTAGAAATCAGGTCTTTTAACAAAAAAAGAAATTAGGGGCGTGTCTGAATAACATTTAAAGTTTGGAGAGAAAATAAAACGTGATTTTTTACTTTATCAAAATTTAAGAACAAACACACCCTTTTGATAATTTCCAGTTTTATCGTAGAAATGTCCTAATTTTTATTTCCTGTGCAATGTCATAATGAATTAATAACTTTAATTTAATGGAGAAAAATCGGCATTATGTTTCCTTTAGCACTATTTAAATTCTCATTCTGGAAACAAACTTTGAATGAATATTTTGCTACTCTTTCAATAACTAAAAACATACACATATATTTTATTTTTTTTAAACTTAGAGAAAAGGAAAAAGAGAAAGTGATGGGGTTGGTTACCGTACAATAAGGACAATTTAGGAATTTCACAAAGTGTATCTTTAGGTGAATATACATATGGATGTATTGATTTGGGTTTTCCAACAGGTTTTCGGCCCTCAAAGAAATGTTGTGGCATTTTGTAGCTATTTTGAAATAGCTTTTGAACAAATGCGGTTCTTGAGAATACTAAAAGTTCAATATATCTTCCACCCAATCTTCAAAAATAGCATTTTTAGGGAAAAAGTGTCAAAAATGTCATAAACTTTTTTGCATTTGTGCAAATTTAGTCTTAAATATTTTAGTCTTAAATCTTTTCACTTTGTGCCAATTTAGTAATAAACATTTTCACTTTGTGTCGGTTCAATCATTTTCAACTAATTTTAGCCGGATTTTGTTGATTGGGCATCGATGAATTGACATGACACGATCAATCTTAACGTAGATAACTTTTAATAAATATTTTAATTTTTTTTGAATTTTTTGTTTTTTTTTTTTTTTTCCTTTTCCTTTTAATTTTAATTTTATTTTTTCCTTTTCTCCTCCTCCTCCTCCCTCTAGCCAATCATAAGACCCCAACAACCGGCCACTAGTAAACCTCACGATCACTGGTGAGGCTTGAGCCCTTATCAAAGGCCACGAGGGCTGTTTGCACTAGGCAGTGAGGCTTGCCTTCATCAAATATGGTGATGGCTAAGCCTCGCCCAAGGTCGCCTAAGGTCGCCCAAGCCGTGAAGGTGGTCTCACCAAAGGCTTGGCAAGGCTCACTCATCAAATCTTACGAGGTCGAGCCTCACCGGCCATAGGTGAGGCTTGATCTCACTAGAATTGGCGAGGGCAAGCCTCGCCAGCTTAGCACAAGGTTGCCCTCACGGCTTGGGCGGCCTTAGGTGAGGCTCAACCTCACCCGATCTAGCGAGTGTGGCTTGACCCTTGCCAGATTCGGTGAGGGTGAGCCTCACTACCCAACGTGAGCAATCCTCGAGACCTCTGGTGAGGGCTTGAGCCTTGCCAATGGTTGTGAGGCTTGCTAGAGGTTGGTGAGGTCGACCTCGACCTTGACTTTGTCGGCCGTCGCCGAGGTCCAATCACCAACTGGAGGAAGGAGGAGGAGAAAGGAAAAAAGAAATAACAAAAAGAATAAGAAAAAGAAATAAAATATTAATAAAATATTAAAATATTATCAAAAGTTGTCAACATCAGCATCATACTATATCTGTTGACCGGTGCCTAGTTAGCAAAATTCGGCCAAAATTAGCTAGAATAATTGAATTGACATCAAATCAAAATGATTGAATTGACATCGATAAAATGTTTAAGATTAAATTGGCAAAATTACAAAAAGGTTTATGACATTTTAGACACTTTTCCCGCATTTGCACAATGTTGAAACCAATGTTAAAAAATATATATATTTTTACTTTCAAAAACTATTCTCACTAATTTTTTGGTTTTTTCGATTTTGCCCCTCATTGTAATTGTTCGTTTTCTTCGTGTGAGGATGGCCAGTGAGGGCAAATCCAGTTGGTGAAGGGCTAGTGAGGGTCACTTGACCCTTGCCTGAGGTCGCATGACCTTAGGAGATGACCCAATAAAGGGTTGCTCGGGTAGCGTGACCTTAGGCAGTCCTCATGGAGGTCCCTTAGTTGACGATCCTGGAGCCCTTTGCTAAGGGTTTGGATTTATTTTTTATTTTTAATAAACCAAAGTATATTGTAAAAGTTTTTTTGAACCCAAAATCTATTTGTAAAGAGTTTTTACTAAATACAATTTGCATTTCTCCAAAAGTCTTTGATTTTCAGCATTTGTATTATACCTAAAGCCTATTTGCAAAGTTGAACCAAACTCACCACTAACTTTTTCTTTTACATTTTTATCATTTTTGGCCAATTTTATTATTTTAAAAACTTAAATTTGTATGGCCACATCAAAGTATCACGTTGATGAAAGCTAAGCGAGGTACATTAAGGCTCTGTCTCAGAAGTTGGGAACAGCGGGAGCAAAGAAAATTGAGGTGAAAATTTCTGAAAGTATCAAAATTTGGTGAGTACGAAGAGAAGGGAAATTTAAAAATGTAAGAATGTTTTGTGCAATTTCCATTTCCCTCGTGCTTCCAAACTCCCTTTCGCCTCTAGCAAAAAGAACTCCCTTTCCACTTATAGATAGATAGACATATAGGCATGAATTTAATATGAAAGGAAAGGAAGGTCAATACAGAGCGAGTCATGTAATTTCACAATCTTAGGGAAAGGGAAGTTTTTCAACTTTATTCTGATATTTTTTAGCTCTAACGTGACTTCATAGCATTTTTTTTATTATCATTTTTTAATAGTTATACCTAAACTTTTGACTTGACAGAGCCTATGGATGCGCACAAACAATTACAGCTATACACATCAAGCAAGTTTTAGTCAATACTGTAAAGATGGGATCAAATTAAGTATTACTCAAACTAGGAATCTGCCACATTTGAATTAAGTGTTTAGCTATTTAACCAATATCGAAGTCACTAATTTTTTTTTTATCTCGCCCTTTGTCAAATGTGAAATTTTAAAGTGATGATCTTCAAAATTAGTGTTCTCAAACTTTGTTTCAAGTAAAATCTATATGGTAGACCGCAATATGTTAATAAACTTTAGGGGTGTTTTGCGCAGTTTATGTAAAAGGATCGTTTAGTTTAATCGAGTCAACCCTCCCTCTGATTCTCGCTTTGTTTTTCTCGTTCATATTTTTATTATCTTTTGCGGATTTACCATAGTTGCCCCATTCTTCTGAGATATTTCAAAGTCGCCCGCCCAGTCCTTTCGTCCTTGACCTTGAGACCTCGACCTCATCGGAGGATGCAAACGACCCCTGTTAACAATGCTCTCCTCTATTTTTTTTTTCATTTATTTTCTATTTCCAATTCCAAAACTAATGACTCAACAATTTAAACCCCCAAAAAAAAGCTTTATAAAAGAAGACCTTTAGATAAGAAGTCGATCTACACGCTCTCTCTCTTGTTTGCATGTAGATATATGCTCACTGAGGTCCGTTCATTCAAAAAAGTTAAAAATCTATTCATTTCGCAAAAAAAGAATGATTTAAAATATATTTTCCTAAAAATGATAAGTTATATCATTTACATAAGTGAATAAATAAAGAATATTTTCATCATTCAAGAAATTAACTAGACATAAATTGTTGTTGATAATAAAATAATTTTTTATTTGATAAAAATCGATGTTATCCCTAATTTCCTTTATTTTCATATCAAAGAATGGTTTCATTTTTAGATGATTTTCCATGTAACCTTATGACGTAGATTTATTACTGATGTGAAAGTTGGTGATTTTCTTTTAAACAAAAAAAAAAGTCTGGGATAGATTAGGGATTGAGCTATAATCTGAATTTTCTTTTCTAGACAAAAAAATTCGAGGTTGAATTATAATTAAACCTAAATTTTTAGATTTTCTATGGAATTAGGCCCCCAACTTACGGTGGCTAGTGATGGGAAATATGATGGAGCGAGACCCAAGTTCAGATTTTGTGCATAAAATTTCAATTATTACCGAGCAAAAACCAGCACAAAAAGAATAACCTCGAGACCAAACTATCCTATTTGTCATAACATGCTTTCAACTGAATTGAGAATATCAAGTTAGCCCACTTCACGAGAGTTAACCCTAACATTACGAAAGCACTACATTTTTTTTTACAAAAAGAGACTTAAGGAAATATCATGCGACCAGTTAGAGAAACTCAGCAAGGCTATACTATTTTCTAGAAGGAAAAGACATTTTAGCCTTATTTTTTTCCTAGCCTTTTCTCATTGATTAAAAAGTCCCGAGAACTTTCAAAGAAATAGTTTCAATATCTCAAAAGTAACTAAATAATAATTGTGTTTGGGTTCCTCAGCAAGTAGATTAAAGAGAAAAAGCCTATGAATTTTCCAATAACATTGCTGGTTAGATTGAACATCGAGTTCCAAGCGAGCTTATTTTCTTTGATCAAATCCTTTCGTTTGATGGGCATGCAATGCAAGCAAGCAAGCTATCGAGCTCATGATCAAATCTAATTCCAAGGAAATATCTGACAAGATATGAGTTTTTGCATCGTAATCGTAACGTTTATATAATTTTCGTAGTCGCAATTCAATCCTGGGGAAATTAAATAAAGGGAAAATCAAAGTGCTACAGGGTAGGACTAGAATGTCAAGAAAGCCCAAAGGAGCGGGGCGCTGCCGTGATTCTGGAAAGATAGTGGGGGGCGCAATCGGAAAAAAGGAGCAAAGCGAGAAACTTTTCTCTCGCCCTGCGCTTCCCTCCACATCTAATCCGAACTAAAATTCCCTCCTTCCCTCGTTTTCTGCTCACTTTCCTTAAAACCCAAACGCTCACCTCTGCTCCCTCCCTCCCTCCCTCCTTCTCTCTCTTCTCCCTCCCTCTCTTTCTCTCTCTAACAAAACCCTACTGTGGAAACCTCCATCTCTCTCTCTACCTCGTTGCTCGTCAGCTTCCTCTTCCGGCCGCCCGTTGCCGCCGCAGATCGACCGATTGCGATCGCCGGCCGCCGCGCTCGGGGAAATGGCCGGCGGCTCCGGGACCCCCAACCGCCCGGCCCCGCCGCAGGCCGCGGCGGCGGCCACCGGCCAGATCTTCCAGCCGCCGAAGCGCCACCTCGCGTTCGCCACCACCAAGCCCCCGTTCGTGCCCCCCGACGACTACCACCGGTTCTCCTCCTCCTCCCCCGCCGACGCCCGCCGCTCCGCCGGCGCCGATCACGAGGCCGACGCGATCGTGGTCAGATCGCCTGTAGGTTTCGATTCTCGAGGCCCCCTGCGTTGATTTGGTTGATGGCGTTCGTCTGGTGTTTTTTCTTTGCGCCCCCCTTTTTTTGCGGGAATCGACTGTTGGACGGCGGCTCGGTGGAATGCATCGAGATCGGTCGTCTTAGTTTTGCGAATGATTTAGCTCTCTCGCATGTTTTCAGTCCGCCCTCTGTTGAATTTAGACTGGCGACCATTTTAGGGATCGTTAGATTGTTCTTGAAGAGGGGCTCCGTTTTTTGCTGTAGTTGTCCGTAGTGAAGGTGGGAATTGCAATTTCATCAAAAGATACAAGTTGTGTAACACATTCTGACTGACAATTCAACCAATTTCCGCAGCTCCATGGTTGCTGTCTTGTTTTGGCGGTGGAGTCTTTGCGAATTAAGAGGTTTAATTAGCTATGAGCATCTCGTCTAGTTAATGTGCAGCTTCCTACTGCTTACCCTGATCAAAAAAGAAATGCAGCTCCCGGTGTCTCTATTTCCTTGCAGCTTACGTGAACTCTTCTTTTTTCATCCATGTGAAACAGTTGCACAGTCAACTAGGGATTGCATGTATGCTAATCAGGAATCCACTAGTAGTATACGTTGGACATTCTAAGTGGTACTGATAATTCTAGGTCGATCCTCAGAGAGTTGCTAGTACGACATACGTCAAATGTTTTGAGTAGTATCTTGATCGTCTTACATAGTTAAGTGCTTCCCCAAAATGTGCGCATATTTCCATGTGAAATGTGGATCTTCTCACAGTTGGTTGAAGATTGTATAGTAAGTACAACGGTCCTGCTAAACTGAAACATTTTGATTACCTAGATAAAATTCTCGAAGTTGTATCGGAATTTCATGCTCCATTTCGAGATGAGAATATATATACCATCATGGGTTCTTTTTGTTTCCTTGGAAAACGTTATTTTCTACTCGATTCATTCAAATTACCACACGAAATTTGGATGTTACCACAACTATTAGAACTGCTCTCAAAATTCAACCTCTCCTTTGTTGGCTATTGAACTAGTGCGAAATGTTTTCCTTTGTTTTTACAGCTACTCAAGCGTAAGAGTGGAACAGCAGAAAATGAGGTGGCATCTAGCATGTGGATTAACAGCCCTGGACATGTCAATGTTATAAATAGTCCATTCCAGACACCTGTATCTGCAAAAGGTGGAAAGGCTTACAACAGATCAAAGGGATCAAAGGCCAACAAGTCTGGTCCACAGACACCTTTGTCAAATGATGGTAGGGATACTACTGCTTGCCTTGTCAATCTTTTCCACTTGTTCACGAGGTTAAACAAAAACTTTGCCTTCCTAAGTTGTTTAGTTCATAATAGTCACGCCTGAACATGATAGCTTCATGCTTTTCTTCATTTGTTACCTTATTTGGAAAGCCATGAAGTCACTGTTGAATTTTGATGAATTTGCAGGATCACCTGCAGCCCTTACTCCAGCAGGCAACTGTCGATATGATAGTTCCTTAAGTAAGTCTCAAATTAATTATTTTCGAGATAATACTTTGGATGTAAAAATTATTATTCGTAATTAGTCTTTCATACTGACATTTGGAATTTCACAGGTCTTCTTACCAAGAAGTTCATAAATCTAATAAAGCACGCAGAAGATGGTATCCTTGACTTAAACAAAGCAGCAGAAACTTTAGAGGTGATGCAATTTTCATATACCATGTGATATAGGGATTTCTGTAATGATCCAGTGATTGAAACTTCTTTTGCATTGTGTCCCATGAATCATGTGTTTCAAGGTTGGCATTAATGACATGGTCCTAAAAACTCTCATTGATGCAGGTGCAAAAGAGGCGGATATATGATATAACTAATGTCTTGGAAGGCATTGGTCTCATTGAAAAGAAGATAAAGAACCGGATACGTTGGAAGTAATTTTTCCTCTCTTTTGTATTTAGAAGTTCAAAATCTTTAGTGATAGTACAATAGGATTTAAGGCTCAAGGGAACTTAGTTGTCTATTCCTGTGATTGATCAGGGGGCTTGATTCTTCAAGACCAGAGGACGCAGATGTGGATTTTTCCCGTTTGCAGGTTTGCAAAAGCGCTATTAGCATCATTCTATTTCGATATTGTGGATAGGCAGTCTGCAATCTGGATTCTTACACCAGCAATCCATTGTTTTAACAAGGCGGCATATGAGTAGATAATTAAATGGGGAAAAAGGAGCAAATCCTCTTTTCTAGTGACGGGATTTAAATTGCCCTTTGCAGGCAGAAGTTGAGAAACTTTCTCTGGAAGAACGGAGATTAGATGACCAAATAAGGTGAGGTGCTGAGCTAGACTGCTGGGATTTTATTCAGAGTGCTTGATTAGGCTAGTAATGCTTGTCACTCTTGCAGAGAAATGCAGGAAAAGTTGAGGGGCTTGGGTGAAGATGAGAACAATCAAAAGTGAGATCCCAAACCTGTGCATTTGAATTAATATTCCTCTCCTAGCTATGTAGGACTTCTTAACTTTTTGTATATGCAGATGGCTCTTTGTGACCGAAGAAGACATCAAAGGCCTACCCTGCTTTCAGGTCAGTCAAGATTATCTGCTTTTGGATCTTCTGTAGTCACCTAGTTACGACTCTAAGGTCCGGCTTGTCACAGAATGAGACCTTGATTGCTATCAAGGCTCCACATGGCACGACTTTGGAAGTACCAGATCCTGATGAAGTAAGTCAACCCCAAATAATGCTCACTGTATTCTTTGATCTTTTATGATTTTGATATAATCTCAACGCTTCTATATGCTTTAGGCTGTTGACTATCCACAGAGGAGATATAGGATAATACTGAGAAGCACTATGGGTCCAGTTGATGTCTATCTTGTAAGGTACTATCATCACGTGATAAGCATATACGCATTTTTAGCTGGATACATTAACAGCCATCTTCTTTTCTTTTATTTGTCAAAATCCTTTCCCATCTTTTTCATACTCAAATGAGGTTTTATTTTTGAAGTCAATTTGAGGAGAAGTTCGAGGAGATGAATGGTATGGAGCCACCCCCTAGCTTACCTCTTGCATCCAGTTCTGGATCAAATGAGAATACAGTAAGTGAGGCCGTGAATGTGGATAGCAACAGGAATGAAAGTGATCCTGATGGCCTTGCCTATCAAATATCCTTGGATGCAAATGCTTCACAAGAGATCGTTGGAGGAATGATGAAAATCGTACCATCAGATGTTGATGTTAGTATTGTTGGAACCGTGATTTTTCTTAATATGATAGAATCTTAAAGCTTTAAATGGAAACTGCTTAATGCTGCAGCCCTTGTCATTGTAGTTGTCTTTTGTAAGAATTTCTTCTTAAACACCATCCCACTTTCTATCTATTGCAGAATGATGCGGATTACTGGCTATTATCGGATGCTGACGTAAGCATTACGGACATGTGGAAGACGGACAGTATCCTAATGGAACTATTGCTTATTTCTTTTATGCTTAGTGTCCATAGTCATATAATATCCTGATGTGTGCTCTTCATTCTGCTCAATTTTTAAACTGCTGAAGTCCTTAACTCACTCACTAGCTGGCGTGGAGTGGAGTGAAGTTGATATGCTTCACCCCGATTTTGGAATTCCTGATGCGAGTATGCCCAGGCCACAAACTCCACCATCAGGAACTACTGATGTGCCAAATCCTGTTGACTCTGCCAATGGGTGAGATGAAGCTCTCTGAACGTGCATTCTTTTCTGGCCTTCACGGTCCACATTATGCCAAAGCTACTGGAGTTGGGACTGTGAAACGCTTTTGATTTACTAGATGAGTTTGCACTCGACAAGCATCTTCAGGAAGCTACTGACAACAAGCAGCGTAATGCCAACTTTGGTGCCGTAACTGAGCTGTGGCTTAAGTGACTTAGGTGAGTATGGAACTTGATTGAGATTTTTCAAGTGCCCCAACTGGAGTACCAGTTCAACTGCCGAGGCACAGGTAACCCACTCCCATCTAGCAAAGCTTCACCTGTCTGCAGCAATCTAATTTGAAGGTGTCTATTTATGCGGACGGTGCGATGGATTACTTATTGAATCAAAGCTCACCCATGTGTATAAATCCTGTCCATGGAAAACATAGCATGAGGCATTGGTTAGGAGTAGAATCTCACTTATTGATGAATGAAAGGTAATCGGAATTATACATACTGTGTGGTTACTCTAGTTTTGTTTAGATCAAACTGGATGAAAATAGGTGGAGTTGATTGAAATCTTGTTAATCTCTGGTCCTGGTTCACCACTTTTTTTATAGCACTTTTATCAAGATAAATTAACGTTAATCAAGCTTGAGAAACTTTAAAATCACCTGTCCGGATTGATCATCGGTTTTCCCTCCATAGCTGTAAAGCATGAGCTCAACTAGTAAGTATTAGATAGCAGCAATAGAAGGAAATTCAGTGTTCTTGTAAATTCCGTTAGCGTCGTTTTCGTGTAAACTTTGACGGACACCCTACATGGACCGATCGGTTTCAACATAGTTGTATGGTCCCCTCGCTGTCTCGCAATTTGTTGCAGCTTTAACATACGCGACAGAGACAAGTCAAGACTTCCGAAACTAGGCATCACAACCGCAGTTCACGACTTTCTATGAAATTCTGCGATCATGGAACGCAAATTCTCGTGCTATTTAAAACATTTGCGGATTGACTCGCGTCATAGAATTAGCCCTCAAAACTATAAAGGCCTTTCGCAGCTTGCACGATTAATTAGTTCGGTGGATGACTACGAGATGATAGCGCCCGAATTATTGGTTTCGGTACAGATGCTTTAAATACAAGGTCAAGGACAAAATTAGTTCCTACCCTTTTGGGTCCATTTGGCAATGCTTTCACAAAGCCCTTTGAGGCTTTAAAGCCTTTTAGCCCTAGACAAATAGTGTTTGGCAAATTTTTTGGAGGGCTTTAGGAGATGCAATTATATATTTAAAATGAAGGACGAGCTTATAAATGGATAGATTGGATCATAAATAGCTCAATCCAAATCGATTCATTTAACCTGTTATGATTCATTTTTTACAATGTAAATTTCTTAGACTCATTCTGGATTCATACTCGGCTGGTTTCGGGATTCGTTTTTCGTATTTTTTCTTTTTATATTGTTGTCGTTGAAGAATGGATGGCTTTAGATTGGCTCATCGAGTTAGTGAGAGAGCTTGGGGTCGAGTTATGGAGAGAAAAGATCACTGCAATGAGAACAATAGTAAGTTAGAAAATAGAATAAATACAGAAAAGTGAACCACAATAAAATGGATATGCGAACTAATGCACATCCGATATATGACAATCAGTCGCGAGTTCAGGATTATCTCCTCCCACTACAATTGAGTCGGGATGCATTTTCCGTTTATTTGAAAATTGCAACAGAATTACGCTGAGACACATCGATGCGTAAGCAGAAAGGAAAAAAAAAATCATCCCATTACAAACTAGGACTTTGCCATCCGCGTTTTAACCAACAGATTCCACCACCATCTTCACCACCCCTTCGTGCAGAACATCATGGATGCTATTGTCCTTGTTCAAGAGAAATGTCGCCTGGGAGAAATAATTAAAATGACAAACTGCACAACATGTTTACAAAGAGGGTATGTCCGCACAGCAATCTTGCTCAGACAGCATGCCGAATCTTCAATTAAGCATAGATGCATGAGGAACAGCAGGCTTGCTGGTCGTCCTGATTTGTGGTTCATGGGTTTGTTGGTTATCTTTCCCCTTTTCTCTTTCTTTTATCTTTCTTCTATTAAGTTTTGGATTAACTCTACAATTTTTCTTAAATTTTTGTCCAACCAGCACAAGTAAATACATCTAAATCATCAGTTTGCCTAGTCAACATTAATGTGGCGCTTATGTGTCGGTCCATATTAGCATTTACTTTTATTTTAACCGAATGACTAAGTGGAACAAAATAGTATATAGTTTAAGGTTTCAATTGCGCACAGAAAAAAATAAAAATCAACGAACCTGATTGAATAATTTTTTATTAATATTGAGACTTCCCGCGTCTTTTTACCAAAAAATAAAACATTAAGGGAGTTTCTTGTTGTGTTGACAAACATGCCCTTAAACTCAAATGGAACAATTTTTTGATGCCACAAAAGTTGGGGGGTAAAATTGGAAATTTACCTTTAGTCCCATAAAAGCCCCAATTTGCCGTTTGGGTTAATATCACAAAAATTCCAAACTGATATATTTGTAACAAATTTGTGTAAAAAAATTGTTTGACTACTAAGAACCTAAAATTAGTACATTTATGGTCAATTTTATTCAAACTAATTTTTTGATCACAAAAAATCCAAATTGGTACATTGTGACAAATTTATCCTTAATTAATTTTCGTTAAATTAAATTAATACAACAAAAAATCATAAATTAATATAGACAAATGGATGATAAAACTCTACACTAATACACTTGTGATCTAACTCAATAATTTGACCGTAAAATTTAATAAAAACTAATGAAAGATAAATTTATCATAGATCTATTAATTTGAAGTTTTTTGTGATAAAAAACAAGTTTCTTATAAATTCATCACTATCAGTTTGAGGTTTTTTGTTATATTAATCCTTTCATTTTCCCAATTTTAAATGAGAAAAAGCTATTAAAAACCTCAAACTTTGCTAAATATGACAAATTTACCTTAAATCTTTTTTGTGACATTATAAACTCTTAACTTTGCCAATGGCATCTTCATCTTTTATTTTTATTTTTCTTGTTATGTTTTACCTTTTTTTTTCCTTCTTCTCTCTCCCCTCTGTTGGCCATGGCGAAGGGAAGCTAGACTCGAGCAAGAGTTGCCCTTGTTGGTGTTGGGCTAGGGTCACCCTCCCTTGGGTTGGGCGAGGACAACCCTTGCTAGATTCGGCCCAGGTGAGGGTTGCCCTCAGTGGCGTTGGGTGAGAGTCACCCTCCCTTGTCGAGTGAGGACAGTCTTAGCCATATTCAGTGAGGGGGCAACCCTCACCTGATGTAGGCAAGGGCATTCCTCGCCAGATTTGACCTAGGTGAGGGTTGCCCTTGCTAGATTTGACCTAGGCAAGGGTAGCCCCTACTCGAGTCCAACCATGGTGGAGGGAAGAGATGAGAAAAAAGGAAAAAAAGAAAAAGAAAAGAAAAGAAAAGCAAAACAAAAAAAATTAAAGTAAAAGATGAAAATGCTCTATAATTTGAGGTAAATGTGTCACGTGAGTATAAATTTGAATTTTTTGTATCACAAAAAATATTTAAGGTAAATATATAATTTGAAGTTTTTTTATGTCATAAAAGGAATTTGAAGTAAATTTGTGATATTGGATAAAATTTAGGTTGCGTTTGGTAGTCGGGATAAAATTCGAGATATGATATTATTTATCTTATTTTACATTTGGTGCTCACTTAAAACATGATAAAATTGAATATAAGGGGATATAGCGGGATAAAATTATTCCATAAAGGAGGTGGGATAAATGTTGATAGGATTTCTAATGTCTATAATAGGAAAGTTATATTTCTCAAATAAAAACTTATTAAATTAACAAAATTGAAATTATATTTTAATGTAAATAATATTTGAATTATAATTTAAGAAATTAAAAAAAAAAAAGAAACTTATTTTTAATTAATCTTATTTTAATTTATATATTCAACTTTAATTCTATCTTATAATAAACATTTGATCTATAAATTAATTATTTATATTTATTATATATTTTAGGTATTTTTGTATTTTAGGTATGTTAGTACACTTTACTATTTGATAAAATTTTATTACAGAATGATGAAAGGGGAAAAAAGAAATAATAAATAAAATAATATAAAAAAGAGGAAAAATAAAATTAAAAATAAATTAAGGAATGGTGTTATAAGAGATTTTCATTATCTCCGTTTATGAACATTTAGGTTCATTGATCCACCGCCCTTAGTGTTGCAGTTGGCTCGGGTTCTCTCCTCCTCACGAAGGCGAGAATCCCAAAGGTGTCGTTAGGGATTTTTATCTGAAGTACTGTGGTGATGGGTCTTGCAGTTGCTCTCTCAAGGTGCTCACTAGGCTATCGACGGGTTCCTTATAAAAAAAAAAAGAAAAACATTTAGGTTCATTGATATGCCATTTATATATATAAAAGAAAATGTACATGATATGATATGCCATTTATATATAATATATAAACGTGATATGATGCGAATGTATCCAACTTTAATACTGTGATTCACCAAATAATGGACATAATATAAAAAAAATTTTAGAATTTCATATCTTATCTTATCTAGTCCTATCCGATTAGATATTTAAACGAGTAAATGTACCTTATGGTTTTTGGTACTTTTTCCCATTCAAAATACAATTTTTGCGATTTGTGATTTCAACTATCGCAGTGCATCTTCTTCCTCCCTGTAGACCTCAACTGATGCAATCGACGCCATAGCCCAGCCCTCGCGCCTATGTCCCTCTCGGCGTTGACCGCCGTGCAAGCACGAGGCTCGGCAAGTCGCAGCTAGCAGTCGAGACTCTTGCTCGCTTCCACACTTCACAACCGATAGATTAATTCCGTGAGGGTCGTCCTCCCTTGGGTTGAGTGAGAACAATCTTAGCGAGATTTGGTGAGGGGGCAACCCTTCCCCGATGTAGGCAAGGGCATTCCTTGCCAAATTTGACCTAGGCAAGGGTTGCCCTCCTAGATTAGACGCAGGCAAGGGCAGCCCTTGCTCGACTCTAGCCATGGTGGAGGGAAAAAATGGGAAGAAAAAAGGAAAAAAGAAAAGAAAAGAAAAATAAAACAAAGAAAAATTTGCTTTATAATTCGAGGTAAATGTGTCACGTGAATATAAATTTAGATTTTTTGTATCACAAAAAATATTTAAGGTAAATATATTGTTTGAAGTTTTTTATGTCATAAAAAGAATTTGAAGTAAATTTGTGATATTGGATATAGGGTTTTAGGTACTTTTTCCCATTCAAAATACAATTTTTGCGATTTGTGATTTCGGCTATCGCGGTGCATCTTCTTGCTCCCTGCAGACCTCAACTGACGCAATCGACGCCACAGCCCAGCCCCCGCGCCTCCGTCCCTCTCGCCGCTGACCGCCGACCGCCGTGCAAGCACGAGGCCCGGCGAGTCGCAGCCAGCAGCCGAGACTCTTGCTCGTTTCCACGCTTCAGAGCCAGTAGATTAATTCCGTCGTGTCCTCACGCCTCGAGCGGCACTTCCGTCTGGCTCGCCGAGTGCTCGACGCCGACTCGCTCGATCCTGCACGCCGACCAGGTCCGTACAAGTCTCCACGACGTTTTGCTTTCTCCGGCGACTTGGAGATCGGACGACTTAGTTGCTCTCGTCCCCGTTGAGTATCACATTGCTCTCAAGCTGGGAGAACTTCCTTGCTATGCTCCTGCAAAAGTTCATCTCTCTCGCGTAATCATTGATAGATATTTGGCCAGAAAGGAGCAATATAGCTTGTGAAGATCATGAAATCGTTAATGGATGGGCTAAATCATAGAGTTTCTAAGCTCTATTCAATTGGCATTGATAGATATATAGTGAAAAAGGAGCGATATGATCCTGTCTTTTCCACACGACCTGTATCCTTGATAGTTCCTGGATTCCTCTTTGGTTGATTCGGTGTTCTCGACGAAGATAAAGCTGTTACAACTCAACAGCATTGAACTGTATGATCTTTTGCAGGTAATGGAACCATGGAGGCAGGTGCGTTGCGTGATGATGTAGAGGTTGAGGAAGAATATGTGTTACTTGATCTTTACTCTGTCTCTGAGCAGTTCGACCTTCCGCCAAATGCACCATATGTCTTGTCTGTATGTGTTCGGACTCACAAACTTACGTTGTTTAGCAGTTTCCTGGTCTTATATCTGTAGTTTGTAATCATGTCATGGTGACGAGATATGCGGTTTCTACCGACAGCTTTGTCGAGTGCTTAGCCAAAGTGCTGTCACACCTGTGGTCTATGATACAATAATCATTGGATAGACAATGTGCTTGGACCTGCAATAGATGGAACATGCTAATACTTGGGCATCAGTATGCCCTTTCCACTTTTGATGTTCTGCTATCTTCAAAATCATTTGATTAAGACTTGAGACACTCACCATCCACCAAACATGCTAGCAGGCGCAGTTGTCTTTAGGCCCTGTCTCATAGTCGTAAATTCGCTGTCTCCTTTCAAGTGAGAAGAATTTTTTCCCTTGACCATTTGCTTCTTTTTAAGTTCCTCAATGGAAACTTATGTTCACTGGCTTTCATCGAGTCAGATTGTTTCTCACCAAGTATTTTCTGTACTTCAGGGTCTGGATACATTGAATCCCATATTGGTCATTGATAACAAATTGAAGCTGGTAAGCTCTTTGTCTAATTTACATGTTTATTTTTTTGGGTTGGGGGGGGGGAATCGAGATAAGAAATTTTGCGATGCATAGTTTCTTCCAAGAGTTTTTTCTTTCTACCTGTCCAGTGTCCTGACATATGGTCGAGTTTTTGACTTGTCATAATCATTGCATAACAAGCCTCCTCCTTCCATTCCTCCATCTCTTCCCTAATTTATTTGGAGTGATTATATATGTGACAGTAAATAATGATGAAATCATTAATATGTTAAATTATTTGCAGCCAGTTGGAAATGAGGCCCTGAATCTGTAGCATCATCTCATGATCAATAATGCTTGTCGATTTAGTTTATCGCAAAAGTAGACCTGAACCTGATGTGACATGTAACAGTAGCTAACTGTGTCGAGAAATTTAGCATATTGTTCAACACATGTTTTGTTCGTTGTTCCTTCATATTAGGTGTGGTAAGTTAATGGAACTCAATCTGTCGAAAGAAAAATACCATGGTTACATGTGATTAATTATGCAGAATTCTGTCTATATACTCCACAATTTATGTCTCTATCATTTATTTATAATAACGTGGCAGGAAATTATTTTTGTTGAATTCTTAAGGGAGAACATATGTCCTAGTTTCATCTGCAATGCATGTATGTTTTATTAAAGTAGTGTAAGACTCGGTGGCTTATCTATTTTATTGCCCTGCTTCATAACAATGATTTCAAACTGGGGCTGGACCGGCGAATTCAACCGGTTGGCTTGGGAGCCAGACCATGATCCTGTGTGGTTTTTCTCAATTAGTTGTACTGGTCAAACCTGGTGTTACCTGGTTCAACCATTCAACCCAGTTCTGGCCACTGGTTGGATCTTTGACCAAGTTTTTGACTTTGTGAAAAAAATTGACGAGCTGAGGCAAGAATTAATTGACCTACTGATCTCATGCGGATTGTAGAACACCTTATCCATTGGGGTAGATGCTCATGATGTTGTAAGTGGGCATAATAAACACACACAAATTGTGTGTGTATAAATGTATTAGTAAATTCTCCAACTTTGTTGACCCAGAGGTCCAATCGGTTGAGCGGGGAGCTAGAACCAATGCCAGTTCTTTGACTGGTCTGGGTGTAAAAATACTGTTCCATAGATAACATTTTGCCTTTGTTTCAATTATCTTTTCTAATTTTAGCGTGCTTCCTTTCAGAAAGAATAAAGTAATGATCTTATGATGTTATCCTGAAAAAGTGAAAAGCATTTCTTTCATTTTAGTTGATATAACTTGTTTAGTTTACCTATAAAAGATATTACCATTGAAATGAGAAAGAAACCAATTAACATGTGAACTTGTAAAATTTTTGTAAATTGGAATGATCCTTTGCAAACATGTATTATTTGGTGTAACCAAACATCATCGTCACTAGATAATTTTTAAATAATCTAAAAAAGAAGAAAACAATTTTTATTAAGAAAAAACTTTAGAAAAATGAATCTAAGTACTAACTCTTTTCATTTAGTGATTTATGTGTCTAATTTTGCGGTGAAGTGTGTTCGAAGCCAAGAGAGAGACCTAGAGTTGTGAATTATGAGGATGTCATGTTGTCTTTTCAACGTGATTGTAGTGCATGGGTTTCCTCCTTTCAAATATCATGCTTGTATTATGTTAATGGGATTTGAATGTGGATGTGGATGTGGAGGTGCTGCAGTCTCAGTGTCTGATTCATCTGTGTAAATGTGTGCAATGTGAAGTTTATATGTATGTATGTATATATTTTTTTAACAGAACTAGCAGATGTAAAAGTACATTCTCACTTTGTAGAATGCAATATTTGCCTGAAAGGTCTTTTTTTTTTTCCTTAATGGTGTTCAGTTGTTTGTTACCTTTTCTTCTAGATTCTACCCAATAATAGTTTACATCAGTTTTGTTTCAAAGCACATGTGTTGCATGTTTCTTCTTGAGATGAAGACTCTCGTTTGCAACCACACCCGTGTGCTGTCATATCCTTATTACATGGTTATATGACCTCAACGAAAGAGTTGGACTTAGTGTCAGTATTACCTTGGTTTCACAGCATTCAGCATAATAGTATTGAAATTTGCTAGTGGAAGTCTTATTGAGAAAACATTCAGCTTCATGGATATCACATCTTTGTTATTATTAGCCCTCTCTCTGGAAGTCTTCTTTTGTTCTATTTCTGAGTAAATTGTTAATTTTATCTTTGCTCTAAATCCATTTCGTAGTTATGTGTGGAGTACTGCATGACTCTCGTTTGCAACCACACCCGTGTGCTGTCATATCCTTATTACATGGTTATATGACCTCAACGAAAGAGTTGGACTTAGTGTCAGTATTACCTTGGTTTCACAGCATTCAGCATAATAGTATTGAAATTTGCTAGTGGAAGTCTTATTGAGAAAACATTCAGCTTCATGGATATCACATCTTTGTTATTATTAGCCCCTCTCTCTGGAAGTCTTCTTTTGTTCTATTTCTGAGTAAATTGTTAATTTTATCTTTGCTCTAAATCCATTTCGTAGTTATGTGTGGAGTACTGCATGACATGTAAAAACATGATTTTACTTAGGTATTTTCATGCAATCGTGAGATTTCATGTGGACTTGAATCTAATTTCTTATGCTTTCCTCTGGTGCAGATTGGGCATTACGAGGAAACAATAGGAACATGTATTGCTCTTACTGAAGAGAGTGAGTCTCCTTTGATTTAAATTTATCTCATATCCATGGATCATGGCAGCAATGACCAATCTTTAATTTGATAAGAGAATCTTATGTCTTTAAAAGCATGAAAGATTCCATTCACTTTAATTTCCTGGCTTTCAGGAAGTTCAGTATATGGACATATTTTCTATGTATTAAGAAGCCAATTCTTGTGTAAAAGGAGCTGTAAAAGCAAATTTACTATTTATTTTTAGAGGCAAGGGGATTTGGGGAATTATTGTTTCATTGGTAATTAAATTATTAGAGTAGTGTCCATTGCAAACTGGAACTGAATGTCAAAAGAATTGTTCATTGAAATTCTACGTTGAATGCTTTCATCAGTGGCTGCCAACCCATTGCCATTCAATCAAGAGTTATGTACTTTTAGGCAATTAAGAGGATTGAGAGCTTCTTGGTCTTGCATTCTGCATAAGTGAAAAAGTACAATTTTTGCTTTCACGCCAAAATTTAATACATGAGTCTAAAATATATGATGCGAAAGTTTCTTGTATTGAGGGTTAAAAAAGACAAAAGTACGTGCACGGCAGGATTTAGATTAAATTAGAAGGAAAGGTTAATCCAGACCTGCTCTGAATTTTAGTGATGACATATGATCAAGGAAGTTTACTTTCTTATAATGGGACCAAAAAAGGAAGTTTGCTTTCTGCCATTGTGCTTCATTGTGAAGAAGTTGAACTCATTTTTTGTAGGCCTCTTTTGGTTTCTTTGTCATGGCTACCTTTCTCTTCAGTCTCCACTACCTATATGTCTAATGATCGTCTTTTCCATGCAAGTGTCATGCTTTATGCTTTTCATATCTCATATCTTTGTTTCTTGCAACTATAATACCTGCTTAGCTATTACTGGAAAAATTTAGGAATCCAGGACAATAAAGCCTTTGCTGCAGTAAGTGGGACGGTGTACATGTGCTCTGTTTCTTATTGAGTACTTGATAAGAACTAACTTCCTGAGGTTTTCTCTTGAACTTTTCTTTCATATTTCTATAGGCCTTGACT
Source organism: Eucalyptus cladocalyx (assembly GCA_017140615.1). Classification (NCBI taxonomy): domain Eukaryota; kingdom Viridiplantae; phylum Streptophyta; class Magnoliopsida; order Myrtales; family Myrtaceae; genus Eucalyptus; species Eucalyptus cladocalyx. Next base: position 38,903,834 of record CM029516.1, read on the forward strand.
TTCCCTAGCCCCTTGATTTATATTATTATCATCATCGCACAGTTACATCTTCTTGTTTGGCTCAAAACATCTTAGACAAGCTTCTCATCTTATCCTTGAATGCCGTTTCAAAGATAAAGAAAGGCTGTTGACTGTTTGTGACAATGTTATATTGCTCCAGATTTTCTTTATAAGAGAAAGCAATTATCTGCATCCTCTTAGGAGCCATCTAAGAAAAATGATGTATACGATCTATGCAGGTACTTTCCCCATCAATCCTGAAGCAACAGGACCATCTGAAGCAAACAAATCCTCTGGCAAATGCAATATGAATCCAAATCAGTGTCCCAGCAAGCAAGTAAAATCAGTTGCCTGCATCAATAAGGTTCTCAAGTTTAAATTATTGGTAGATACCGATGTTCCTGATGCAAGTGCTCAGCCATTAATGAAAGTTTTCAATTAGTCATCAATCACATGGAAAATTGGTTGTCTTGTGGATACGTCGGGTAAGTCTTTTACTTTAGTATTTGAGCAGTTTAGTTCTTCATTTTGTCCTTTTGTTCACTTCTATGTGGTCTATAATTACCTTTTATCTGATCGATCTACATAATGCTTGTAGTTAGCTTTGAGTGCCCAATGATGTAGCTGATGAGCAACTTTATCTCCATACATTTACTTGCAGTAAGTTTTTCAAGCATCCTTCTGAGTACAGGCCTCTAGATATAAAGAGGAGAAGACTACTGGTTTCTCTGGGACTTAGCAATCACCATATTTCTATCTGACATTATTGGGGAAAACTCTTAGTCAGCTGTTCACATCCTTGTGGATGTGTGTTTCTGGGGTGCAATTGCTGGTATAGCCTGGAGCTTTCTTCACGAACTTTTCAAAATAAAGGACTGGCATGCTTAATGGGGTGGATTAGTAGGTAGACAAATCTTGAACTTTCCTTGTCAGGATGAATTGGAGATTCATTTCTAGACCCTCCATACTCTGCTGTTTTGTACTCATGACTACTAGAACCAAAACAACCTCTGCACAGTATGTAGCTTACAGGGCCAGAGACCCTACATTTGAAAAACTCATGGAGAAATACAAAAACCTTCTCAAAGTGGTTGCAATTCAAGACCTCATTCTTGCTTCCAGCAACCCTTCATCATCAATTTCATTGGACTTCCTCAATAGGCTCTCCCAGAAGCTCCACTTGAATCGTGGTGCTGCCTCCTTCCTCCGCAAATACCCCCACATCTTCCAAATATTTTATGATACTAATAAGTCTCAACCCTTTTGCAAATTAACTGATGCTGCCATTGAAATTGCCCTGGAAGAAAGTCAGGCTATCAAAGCATCAATGCCCCTTGTTGTAGACCGATTAGTTCGCCTTTTATTAATGACTTCTTCAAAGTCTTTGCCACTCCGTGCTGTTTTCAAGGTCTGGAGGGAGCTTGGTCTCCCAGATGACTTTGAGGATTCTGTGATTTCTCAAAATTCCAATCTCTTCAGACTTTGTGATGGTCATGAACCAAGTACTCATATCTTGAAGTTGGTTGATGATATTCACGAAAAAAATCATCTTACAGCAGCAGTTGAGAATTGGAGGGTTACTGAGTGTTGTAGAGAAGACAGTCAAGTTGATAGAACTGAAATTAGGTTCAGTTTCAAGCATGTTTTTCCTCCAGGTATGAGACTGAGCAAGGACTTGAAGGCTAAGGTTAAGCAATGGCAGAGATTGCCCTATGTGGGGCCATATGAGGAGATAGGGGAAAAGAGAAAGTCTAAGGCTGCAATAATGGCATTGGAGAAACGAGCAGTTGCTATTGTTCATGAATTCTTGAGTCTCACTGTGGAAAAGATGGTTGAAGTGGAGAAGATTAGTCATTTTAGAAAATGGTTCGAAATAGATATGAATATTAGGGACTTGTTCTTGGATCATCCTGGGATATTTTATCTCTCAACCAAGGGGAAGACACACACCGTGTTCCTCAGAGAAGCTTATGAGAGAGGATGTTTGATCGACCCAAATCCTGTTTATGAGGCAAGGAGAAAGCTTCTTAATTTAGTTCAGTTGGGACATCGTGCATTTTTTTCTGGTAGTCCAATGGTAAGGGATGCTGATCAGAGCAAGGTGGATGAGTTTCGAGGAAAAGAATGAGGCCAAAGAAACACGAGTTTTACTGCAATTTGGACAGATCCTCTCCAAGGATGAGCTGCCTTGACCTCGTCCTTTTGTTTCCCTGGTTATAAGTTTAGAAACATAAAAGGATGAAGAAGCTAACCTATGAAGTATGGACAAACGGTCAACTGATTAGGGTTGTCTAAGAGGTTGGGTTTGTCCACAAAGTTTCAGAGATTTAGATACTTTGGCATTTCTGGATATGGCCTAATAAACTCCATTCAATCTGGTGCCTTATCATATACATATGGACTCCTCGGGGGTAGTTTCTTGCTGATGATGGACAATCTCAGGCGAGGCCAGCACATATTTGCATGTCCCGAGGATGCAATACATCTGTTTGTGGTCATGCACAAGCATATCAGGTATTATTAAGTGGGCAGACATGTCTGTAGTTACGTGTAGTGCTTGTTCTTTACTTGAATGCAGCACTGTGTTAGGTATAACACTAAAATCATTATCTAGTTGTTAAATTGTCAAATTATTGAGTTCCCACCTCAAATGCTGTTGGTGTTTTTGCCATTTTGGGTTTCAATTGTCAGTTCTGACTGTTGTGCAAAAGATTGTATGATATGTTTCTTATGTCAGTGAAGGTCCTTTAGGCATTCTCAGCTCTCTTCTTTTCTTCTATGGTCCTCTTTACTTTCAAATTGTGGCATTAATGAAAACTGAGAACAGTTAATCATACTTTCAGTTACATCTTTCCATCAGTAAAACAGTTGAGGTCCCAGGGTTATGACTGCTCATGTTACTGAACTTCATGTATTAGTATTATGACCTTCCGCTTGAACAAATGTAGTCCTTGATGAGTTTTTACTCATTATGGGCTTTTGGGGCCTTATTTTTTCATTTCATTTGATGAGCATGAATCAATTAATCATATAGCAACTTTCTTGGTTGGTCATTGAATAGATAATAAGCAATCCTGTTTCTCTTGCAGCCATACTAAATATAGGTATGATTCAAACAATCTGTGACTCTGAATTAGCAACAGTAAAAATGAGTACAACTGCAAAGCAGGCAAAAGAAAAAAAACTCCAAATCTGCAGTCTTGTGCAGTGTAATTTGCTTCCACATCTCTTATCAATGTAATCTATTCTGGATAACGATATTTGTTTATATGTTGTCTTCTCTAGCCGGGTTGAAATTTCTTTTTCTTATTTTATTACATGATACTTGATGAAAGGGCTTTAGATTAAATGATACATTAGAATCCATTATCAAAGATGTGTCTGTCTTGCCCTAATGCCAACTTGTATTAGCTGCATTCTCTGTCTTGCTCTATGTTCATTTTCACACAAGAAAAAATCATTCAAGTTTCATTTACTGCATTGTATTTGACTGATGTGTCAGATTAGTCCAGTTAGTTCCTTTCTTTTGCTTGCAAGTTGTGCACTGTGTTGCCCATGGTCTATGATACAGTAATCATTTGATTGACAGTGCTCGAACCTGCAATAGATGGAACATGCTATTGCTTGGCATAAATATGCCATTTCTACTGTTGATGTTCTACTATCTTTAAAATCATTTGTTTAAGACAGGAAACACTCTCCAACCACCAAACATGCTAGCAGGTTCAGTTGTCTTTTAACACTGTGTCATAGTTGTAGATTGGCTGTCTCCTTTTGAGTGAGAAGAATTTTTCCCTTGACTATTTGCTTCTTTTTTAGTTCCTCAATGGAAACTTATTTTCATTGTTGCTTATCGACTCAAATTGTTTATCACCGAATCTGGATACATTGAATTCCATATCGATCATTGATAACAAATTGAAGCTGTTAAGTTCTTTTACCTAATTACATGTTGTTTTGTTTTTGGTGGTTTGTGAACCGGGGGGTTTTCTGGGTGGTGGTGGTGGGGGGGGGGGGGGGTGTGGGGTTCAAGATAAGAAATTTTTGTGATGCATAGTTTCCAGTGTCCTGACATATGGTCAAGTTTTTTACTTGTCATGACCATCGCATAACATGCCTTCTCCTCTCCTTCCTCCACATCTTCCCTCAATTTATCCAGAGTGAACACACAGACAAAACTAACAGTAAATAATGATGAAATCATGGATATGTTAAATTATTTGCAGCCAGCAGAATTTGAGGCCCTGAATCTGTAGCATCATCTCATGATCAATAATGCTTGTCGTGACCATTGCATAACTGCACGGTCTGGATACATTGAATTCCATATTGGTCATTGATAACAAATTGAAGCTGGTAAGTTCTTTACCTAATTACATGTTCTTTTGTTTTTGGTGGTTTGTGAACCCTCCCTGCCGGGGGGGGGAGGAGGGGGTGGAGGTGGTGAGGACGCGGGAGTTATTGAGATAAGAAATTTTTGTTATGCATATTTTCCAGTGTCCCGACATACGGTCAAGTTTTTCACTTGTCATAACCATAGCATAACATGCCTCCCTTCCGTTCCTCCATCCCTTCCCTCAATTTATCCAGAGTGAACATACACACAACATTAAAAGTAAATAATGATGAAATCATTGTATGTGTTAAAATTATTTGCAGCCAGTAGAATTTGAGGCCCTAAATCTGTAGCATCATCTCATGATCAATAATGCTTGTCGATTTAGTTTATCTCAAAAGTAGACCTGAACCTGATGTAAACATGTAACAGTAGCTAACTGTGTCAAGAAACTTAGTATATTATTCAACATATGTTTCATTCATCGTTCCTTCATATTACGTGCGGTAAGTTAACACACCTCAATCTATTAAAAGCAGAATAACATGGTTAAATGTGATTAATTATTCAGAATTCTGTCTATATACTCCAAAATTTATGTCTATCATTAGTTTATAATGATGTGGCAGGTGCGGAATATAGTTGTATGGATTGCAGTGGTTAAATCTGTTTAGTTCAATACCTTTCTTATCAACAAATTTTTTTAACGGCAGATTCAGTTATGTATGTAGACAATTAGAATCGATCGATCTTCGTGCAAAAAAGATTAAAAAAAAAAAATAAAGTCGATCGGTCAGATGTCAATAATTGAAAAAATGTTTATTTTGGGTCGATCGGTCAGATGTCAATAATTGAAAAAATGTTTATTTTGGGTGATGTGTTACAAAGTCGGGCATGATGCTTGCTTGTTGACCCTCGTCAGTTTAGTATTGAGAATTCCCTTTATCTTCACTCAGTAGTCTTTTGAACCATCTTTTCGTGTGGTACGTTAGGTAAGTTCACCTAATTTTTCTTATTATCACTCGCATATTGACCAAAGGACTTTAGCCTGATGGATTTAGTATTGAGAATTCCCTCAATATTCATTTAGGTTGCGTTTATTGAGAATTTTTTTATTTTCCACATATTCCCTTCTTATTCACATATTGACTAAGCCAAAGCGAACGCAGCCTAAGTGAACATTAAGTGAAAAGGCATCATAAAAAAACTAACAGAGATCTAGGTTCTAGAAAATGAATGATTTTGAAGACATTTTTCTAAAAATAATTGCTTAAATCACTTAATAAATTAATAAACGAAAAAAAATTTACGAAAATATTTAAACACAAATTATTATTGATGATGAAAATATTTTACATTGATTATTTATTTTAAGTAATATAAAAAATCATCTTTAAAGAACCACCTCATGGTGGATGCGCTAGTTCGTGTCCTGCCTCTCATCCGGGGAGGAGGGGTTCAAAACTCGCGCCCCCATTGTGCGACTTACTTGCGGCCCGTGGGAGGTGAGTTTCTGCAGGTCACCCCTGGTTTACGCCTCTCACGGAGGGAGGGTTCAAAACTCTGCGCCCCCATTGTGCGACTTACTTGCGGCCCCATTGTGCGACTTACTTGCGGCCCGTGGGAGGTGGGTTTCTGCAAGTCACCCCTGGTTTACGCCGCCGATTGCCGGCTGTACGATGGTTCCCGGGTCACCAAAAAGAAAAAATCATCTTTAAAGAAATATTTTTAAAATTATTTATTTTTCTCAATACAAATGGAGCTAAAAAAATGTCAATATTGAGAGTTTGGCATGGACATTTACGGAGTATTTATTCTCAACCATCGTTTTGAAAATGTGGAACTGGAAGAGTCGCCCACTATCGCTAAAGAGTCGAGAGAAGGCAACTTGTTTTCCCAAAAGGTTGGAATGACAGTTGCTGAACTCAAATCTATATGCAGCAAATGAGGCCAACTGTAAGTAGGCCTCCCCTTTGCTTGGCCAGTTGAGTAAGTTCTAGGTAAGTTTGAACTTTAATTAAGAGAGTCATTTGGTCCTAATCCGGCAAAAAAAACGTAACTGTGTGCGGAACACTGAAGACGACATTGGACAAACACTTATCGCACGATCATTGACATAATCAAAGCCAAGATACCAGTTGTATAAATGCTGATCAAAGAAAAACCGGCTGCATGAATATGATGCATCACTGGTCCTTACAACTACTAGAATTTGTGGCACCACTTCCCACTTGTCCATAAGCCATGCGTAAAAATGGGAAACGTGATTTTCCTAATCTCCCTCGACGTTGAACTCATGTTGCACCATTAGCTACTAAGCAAATAAGTGGAAGAGTAACTTTAATTCAATTACTTCAATACCAAGCTCACATTCACAAACTTACAAACATGCATTTAAACATCAAAGGTTGGTCATGGGACAAGCAGCAATTATCTTATTAAGGAACGACCCATTCTATAACTAATGTTTACTGTACACAGGTGTAAAACAACTGCACAATGCTATCTTCTTCCCATCATTAGCTTCCCTACTCTATCAAGCCAGAAGCAATGATTTGAAAAGAGATTCGTCCTCTCTCCGGTAATTTCAACGAGGAATAGTAAAAATAATGCGAATACATCCAAACATAATAAGATTTTGAATCTTTCATCAAAGAAAGTCCCGTCTCCACAATTCATCAACTCAGGCTTGCAGAATAGGCAGCACGTCATCAGTTCTCAAGCCTCCAACCTGAAGCAATTGAATACGATCCCTCTTGCTTTAATACTTTTTCTTTAAACACGCGCTTTCTAGACACCCATTTTCTAAGCTTACATCAAGGCCAGTACCAGCAAAACTAGAAACCACAAACTAAAGTGACCGCGGATCAAGACGACCAGAGCTTTTTGGTAAAGCACGAACCAGCATAACAAATTGACTGGAAATTTTAAAAACCACAAATCAAAATCACAAACAAAGATTGCTTATGCAGCTAAGAAATAAGCCAGATCTGAATTACTGACAAATTCCTCGAAGAACTTTCATGCTCAACATGAACAGAGAAATTTTACTTGGGAAGAGAGGCGAGCACGGCGTGAAGGAAGAGAGCTTGATGGCCAACATAAGGGAGGAAAGGCGAGTGACTTCTTGAGTGCAAGGGGATGCGGAGATCTGTTGTGAGCGAAGAGACGACTAGGAAATCATGAATGATAAAATGAGGGTGGGATGGGAAATTAACATTTTATCAAATTAGGGTTGAAAGCATTTTGAAAATGTTACTTGTCAAAGCTCTCCAAGAACTTTAAATATGTAATTGCATCTCCCAAAAATCTTCAGAAAAATTATCAAAGATAATTTACATTGGGCTAAAGATATTTAGAAACCTAGAGAGCTTTGGCAAATCATTGTCAAGCCATCGTCATGTGTTTCAAATTTTAACTCAAAACTTTTAATTCTATCAAAAATATATTCGACATTTCAAATTTGTTTCTAACCTATGTTGGACTCTTTAACACTATTTCAAAGAGAGGATATTGAGTTGGATTCCTTTTCAAATTTCAATGTTGCCCTAGCTTTTGTCTTTTGTGTGATTTTCTCCTAGGCATATTTCCCTTTCGATTTTGTCAGTTACATTAGAATATAAATATACGCCTTTACACTAGCAATTTTGATTTGCTATAATTTATTTGAGTTATTTTTCTAAATGGAAAATAAGAAGTAGGTTCCATTAAGGAAATTTGGCCTTGATTGGAATCTTCTACATACAAAATGCCCAAAAAGAGCAAGAGGATAATTAAATTACAGTATTAGGAGGGAATCTAATTTTGGGAGAGATTTGATACTAGTTAAGAAGGTAAGGATTTATTATCGCAACCTTAAAAAGGTTTTGAAATTTTTTTTTGGAGAAAATGGTGATGGTCGTAATTGCAATTTGGCCTAAAAAAAAAAAAACAAAAACCTACAGCCTATAAAATATCCCCACTAGAGAAAGGTGGGTCCAATACAATTTAATCCACAACAATTGCCACACTGCCGTGGAGCTGGGGCCTACAGACAACGTGAAAAAGCCCCTCCTGTCCCCTTCCATTCCCGGTAAAATGGACAAAAGCGTAGCAATTCCTGACCGCGAAGTTTTGATTTCGACGTGCGATAAAGCGTATTTCTTTTCCTTTTCTTTATCTAAATGAATTTTGTCCCAAACTCAAGCAATTTGCATAAATTGTTAGTCGACATTTGGCATGCTAGGAGGAGCTATGGCGACTCGACCGTAAATTTAATGATGAATCGAGTGATTAGTCGAGCATCGGAATCTTATGATAATGTCTGTACGGAATTGTCCACGCTATTCTATCACGTTGGCACTCTAATAATAGAAAGGAATTTCCAATTCACCTCCCACGAAGCCGCCGCGAGAGAGACAGGGACGATCGAGGGGTCAAACTTTGTGGGCATCCATCAAGAGGAGCCTCCTCCCCACGCCTCTTGTCTGAAAGGAGCCACACAGAAAGAAAAGCAAAAAGGGGTGCATTTTTTTCCGGTGCCTTTCGCCTCGCTTCAAATGTCCCATTAGCATAGCACCGAGGGAAACTTATGCTCCAATGAAAGACGAGGTCTGTTCTATAACATGTACTTAAAAAAGAGAAAAGAAAAGAAAAGAAAAGAAAAAGGTGTTCATCCAATAACTGCTAAATTACAAACGGGACAGGCAGGTCCAGGTGGGGCCAGCCTCATTCTCGGGTTCTGATCAATCGGTTCGACCTGCACACCGGTTCATCGGCTCGCGGCGGTCCATCGTGACCATGATTAAGAATTGCTGGTACATACGTGGGGGCGTTATAATAAAATAAAAATAAAAAGGAACTGAAAAAGAAGAAAGAAGAAAGAAGAAAGCGGATAAACAAGAATACCGGCCGGATCACGCCCACGCGCGCAACGGCCCCATCCGGAAAAAAAGGGCCTTTTTTTCCCCCACGCCCACGCGCCTGCACCCGGGAAGAAAGAGCCCAAAAGCATTTTCCAACCACAAGGACAGGACAGAAACATCAAAGGGAATTCAAAGCCGCCACTTCCCCCGAGTTCTGACTCAGAGTCACCCACCAGCCACCACACCAGACCTGATCATCACCCTTGTATTAGCCCCAGCAGCAGCAGCAGCAGCAGACGCGCAGAGAGAGAGAGAGAGAGAATCTGAGGGTGAGCCATGGCAGAGAACGGCGGGGCAGTCCACCTCGAGCGCAAGCCCCGGCTCAGGCTCGAGCCGCCGCCTCCCCTCCCGACCGCCCTCCGCCGCCGGAACTCCATCGCCGCCTCCACCGCCGCCGTCCCCGCCCCCGCCAAGCCCCTCGCCCAATCCCTCAGCTTCCCCAACGGCGCCGCCGCCCACCCTCCCCCTCCTCCCCCGCTCGACCTCTCCGGCCACGCCTTCCCTCCTACACCACCCTCAGGGACCTCCTCCCCCTCCCCCGCCGCCTCCTCCTCCCCCGCCGCCGCCGCTTCCCCGACCGCCGCGGCGAGCTCGTCCTACGAGATATCGATCCGCAACCGCCTGGTGAACCGGGCCGCCTGGGCCTACCTCCGGCCGATGTCGGCTTCCCCCCGATCCGACGGGCCCCACCTCCTCCGCCGCCTCTGGCTCCGCCTCTCCGCCTGCCTCGGGTTCGTCCGCCGGGCCCTCGGCCGGATCGCCCGCTTCTTCCTGCCGGTCCGCTCCGGGAGATAGCCGTGGCCCTACCCCCGGCGTGACGTCGACGACGTGGCTTTTTTTTTCATTGCTGACGTCACAGAGATCGCTCCCCCCGACCAGTCTCCGGTTCGTATAAATATATTTTTGAGCCTCTTAATTCTTTTTTTTATCCTTTTTATCCCAAAGTAATGTCATAATACATTGTAGTCTGTAGTCTATCTTTCACATTTTTTACCAGCTGGGATTTTTACTGAATTGATCTTGTGCATTGTTCTTGCCCAAAATTAACCAAAATCTATGCATATCCATAATTCCTAACTAATCGAATTAGGAGGAAAGAGACTCCGTAGTTATTCAATTTCGAAAAAAGAAAGGTATCCCGACTTTGTGCCTATACACAAGAGAAATACATAGAGATAGTTTTTGAAATTTCGTCGAATTTCAGTCAATTGATATGGTGATCGGTGGTGCGGTGGCTGTGAGGGGAGAGCCTCAGCTTATGGCCGGTGGATGCGTGGGGCTTGTCGTCCTCCTCCGGAGACGCGCCTCCGTGATCCGGAACTTCCTGTTGCTCGGCCTAGTCGGTGTGGGAGCCGGGATTCGTCTCCCCTGATTCCGATCTGGGCGTCCACGACACTGAGCGGTCGATCGAGCCGTGGCTCCTTCCCTCCTGCAAACACCACCCGCTATGTCTCATTAGAAAATGTCCTCTCTCCACTGCCTGGTGGGCAATGCTCGATCGCCAAAGGGGCATCAATTGCACATACTACTCGTGATCAGTAAGACGACGCATTCGACATCTCGAACCTCGCTCTAAGGACGACAATGAAAGGGGGGAAGATAGCTGTGTCCTGAGTAGGGAAATTTCTGTACCTTGAAATTGAGAATCCTAGACTGAGAGGCCAAGTACTCCATGGCTCGAGAGAAGGCGTCCTGCGCGAAATCCGAGGTGTATTGCCCGCAGGGAGAAGCGAACTCCCACGCTCTCGCCTTCCACTCCACCAGCTTCTCGTCGATTTTGCTCTCGTGCTTCTTCATGAACTGATCCTGCAGCGTCTCGTACACATGCCCGATTCCCTGCATTTTCGAAAGCAGAAGCAAGACATCAGATTGAATTCACCTCCTTTCTGTGAAGTGTTGTCATCGGGTTGAAAAGCCTTCTTTCGACAATTCAAGGGCTTGTTGGGTGGGTTTTTTACCTCGGTTTTAGGATGCCACAGGTAGATGATGAAACCCAGCTTCAGTGGTTCCCAGTACATTGGTAGCCTTCAACCAAAAGAAGAAAGACCAAGAAGGAAAGGATTTGTTTGAATAGGGGGTGTAAATAAATGTCATGTAAGGCTCTCATGGAATATGGTTCTGCTTACCATGAGATCAAGACGTCAGCAGTTCTTTCCAGGACGGTGAACATCGTCACAATGATCCTGCAAGCATTCGATACTCGCACAGATGAAAAATTTCCTCGTGCTTCATTTAACGTTAAGAAGATTCGGGAAACATAGAGACAGAAGAAAGCAGAAAAAGGAATATCGACTCCATATAGTCAGAGTAATCATCAAAGCGATGCCCTCGAGTCAGAACTTGAATAGCATCTGCCGGAATTCATTGAATTGCAGTAGGAAAGGACTTGCAATGAGTCGTCGACTCCTATATGCGATATGGTTCAATGTAATTCAAGCATTCTCGCAGAAAAGATTAGTAATTAAAGGCATTGTATCAATCCCTTAGAATCAAAGAAGGGTTATTTCCCTCACCAATATTGACGCCACTGCCTGAGTTCCTTGGTCTGCTCCCCGTTCTTCACCACCTCGGTGTTCTTCGCCATGGTTTTGTAACACTGGAATGCTGGGTACACATACCCGAAAACGAACCTGCCATGTCGATGAAAACCCAACACGAGAAATCCAATCAATTTCCAAAGAGAAAACATTTTTCACCCTCTTCTTTCACATTACCAAAGGGGAGGTGGGGAGGTGGTAACATAAAGAAGCGATTTTACAGAAGAAAACGGTGGCATACACAAGGCATCGGGTGATGAAATTCCACAGCATGCTCAGATCAATGCACACGGGTCGTCCGGCACCCTGCCGAAGCTTTTTGCATTGCAGACGAGAATCTCGGTCACCACCGCATCGTCCCATTTTGCAGGGAAAGAAAAAGAATGACTTAGCAGAAAAGGCAAAAAGAATATGGATTTCTAAGCCGCAGGGGCGAGCTTGTTGGAGGAAGCCAAGAATGTCGAGCAACCAAAACAGGAAAAGAGGAAAAAAAGACACGAAATCGGACCGTGCATACCAGAGAGGGAGACTAATTGCAGGCAAAGTTAAAACGGTGAAAATGGGCTGGAGATGCTTGGGAAGCAAAGGGAGATTAAGGATCTCTTGGATTGCTGCTTGGGGCGAGGAAGAAGGCTTCGTTTATTTATACACGAAGGGGAGGGCTCGCATGAGAATTCGAGACAACCTCCTGGGGGATTGGTCGTGCGGTACATGACAAAACGACTTTCGGACGTGGAAGTTGCCATGTTCGCTTCATCTTTGCTCCGAAAACGGCAAACAAGTACTTGCCTAATCGTCGGCGTCGTCTGTATTAAGCTATGCCACAGACGAAGATCTTCGAGACTTGCTTTCAGATGAAAAAAGGAATGGATTTGGTTTGACTGGCCCAAGATAAAGATGTCACAGGAGCTTGCAACTCAAGGGAATAGATTCACTGTGTTTTATCGCCAGCGTACCGAAGGCAACAGGCAACAAGCACCACTAAAATGACAAGGAATGAGACGCAAAGAAGAAGACAACGGACACTGGACAGTAAGCTATCCGGATGTTTTGGAAACTTGGGATATTGGAACAAAGCTTTAACATGTGCCCTATCCAAACCGACCACAGCCGGAAGATTTGTAAGCAGTTTCAGGCCATAGCACTTGAGTTCGATCGTAGTGAAAATTTCAAGTGACTCGGACTAGACCTCACAAAAAGGTGCGCATATCCTCACATGATCTGTTGAGGAACTAGAAATTGTTTTACCGAGTAACATGGCAATGTAATGAAGTGAGAATTTGACTGCGGATGGAGGCGATTCTCACGCTCTTAACATCTCTAGTTCTTTCCCGAGTAATGCGAGGAAGTGGCCAGTTTCAAGCTGTCAAATTAGGTCTATCAATATGTCCATCATTCTAAATTTATGGAAACAAAACAGAAACAGAAAGTTATGCATCGTGATATTGCGTTAAGTTCAAAAGAAATGTTCAAGCTCCTCGTGAGAAAACCTCTTCTCAATAGAAAAAATGCGGGCTGAAGAACTAAATATCTTTCTTTAGAAACATAAAAACATCCGAAGCTACTGGCCACTGGCCAGCCCTAGCGAAGAAAATATCACAAAGACATTTTCCTTTCGATTTTGTCAGTTACAAGGAAAAATATATTTATGCGGCTATACACTAGTAATTTCAATTTGCTATAATTTGTTCGAGTTATTTTACTAAATGGAAAATGAAAATGTAGGTTCTTTTAAGAAAATATGGACTTAATGGGAATCTTGTAAATACATAATGCTTAAAAAAGAGCAAGGGGTAATCAAATTATAGTTTTTTTAGGAGGAAATATGCAAGAAGAAGACTATAAATTTTCCACAAGAGAAATGTGATGGTCCTTAATTTATTGTGAGAATAACAGTCTACTCTGAAGTACAAAAAATCGAATAATAAATAATTATAGATAGTTGTGGGATCTATCTTTTAAGAATTTATGGTTCACAACAAATTATTATTTTTATAGTAATACGTGATGTTGATTATCAATAATTTTACTGACAAGTTGCTAATTTTCTTCAAATCATCGATTGTGAGTTCATTGGTGACTTTTGTTTCCACCAAACTTTGATCTAATCGATTACGTTTGTCACCTGCAGAAAATGACCCAATTCTTTTTACTTTTTGGTGTCAACAGGTACAATCCGTGTGTCATACAAACCGGCGAAACATCCTCGCGACCTTGTATGGGCACTACGACTTTTAAGGACGTAAAAAGGTGCAAAATTGGAAAGCAGTCACGTGAAAATGCGACGGAGACGGAGACGAAGACGGAGATGAAGACGAAGACTTGAATGTTCCAAAGGGAAGTACATGGGTCACGCGTGACCTTCGACACGACTCATCTGTTATGTCGCACATGTTGACATGAGTTGCCGGGAAGGCGAGTGGCCATGGATGCCGCACGCTCCGATTGGTAAGTTGTAGTGTGAATGTTTCGCTCGTATTGGACTATATTTCAATTGTCCCTTTCGAAAGGATCGCGATGATATGCAAATTAGATCATTCAAATGGTTTCGATACAGTTTCACTACACTTAAACACGCTCACGACGTGCTTGCCGGCAATTATATTATCTCCATAGATTTTCACTACTAAATCGAAAAATTGTTGAAAAATCACAACTGCTCAGATTGAGATTCATTTAGTGTTCATAGAATGTTTCGTATCAATCCAATGATGAAAGATTACCGTGAGAGATTATGAACTTTTAACTGCAATTTGGCCTAAAAATTAAACCCGGACTATAAATATTCCCACGTGAAAAAGGTGGTGTCCAATACAGTACAATCCACAACAAATTATAGGGCTGATTCTCAGATTTACGTGGAGCTGGGGCCGACCGATAACGTGAAAAAACAACCCCCCCTCCCCCTGCCGCGGGGTCCCCTTCCCGTCCCGGAAAATTGGAAAAAAAACGTAGCAATTCCTGCTCCCGAAGTTTGATTTCGACATGCGATAAAGGGTACTCTTTTTTTTTTTTTTTTGTCAAAATAAAAATTTGTCTTAAACTCTAGTAATTTGCATACAATTTGTCCCAAAATAAAAATGTATCTAAGTACTAACTCTTTTCGTTTAGTGACTTATGTGTCTAATTTTGCGGTGAAGTGTGTTCGAAGCCAAGAGAGAGAGACCTAAGAGTTGTGAATTATGACGATGTCATGTTGTCTTTTCAACGTGATTGTAGTGCATTGGGTTTCCTCCTTTCAAATACCATGCTTGTATTATGTTAATGGGATGTGGATGTGGATGTGCCGCAGTCTCACAGTGTCTGATTCATCCATGTAAATGTGTGCAATGGGAAGTTTACATGTACATATGTTTTTTTAGCAGAACTAGTAGATGTAAAAATACGTTCTCTTTTTGTGGAATGCAATATTTGCTCGAAAGATTTTACCTTTATGGTGTTCAGTTGTTTGTTACCTTTTCTTCTAGATTCTACCCAATAATAGTTTACATCAGTTTGTTTCAAGGTACACGTGTGGCACGTTTCCTCCTGAGATGCAGAGACTCTTGCTTGCAACCACACCCGTGTGCTGTCATCTGCATATCTTTATTACATGATTACATGACCTCAATTGAAAGAGTTGGACTTAGTGTCAGTATTACCTTGATTTTTTTTTGCTCAAAAAAGGATAGATATCTATTCAAGTAGGGAAGAAAGAACAAGCCTTAACAAGGGCATCAGTACATATCATATCCAACATAATTTGAGGAGGAGAATGAACCCAGTTTGGTGAAAGGAGGCCTCGACCGTGGGCCTTTGTGGCCCAATCAGCTAGGGCATTTGCCTCGCATCGACAGTGCTTCACTGTGAGATTTGGAAAACAAAGCATCAAGCCTGCGCATTTGGTGAACAGAGCATGGCAATCCCATGGCGGTAGACAGCACCGGTTGATGGTCTCGACAAGAACGAGATTATTGTATTCCAGCAACAGGTGAGATTCAGTTTTTCCTTTCTGCAATAGGTCCTTTAAGTGTATACAAAAGGGCTTGGGTTTCCGTCTCGAGTGCGTAAGATACCTGAATGCTGTGTGTAAAGCCTACAATCATTCTGCCGGTGTAATCTCGAGCTATACTTGCGATGGCTCCCATATGATCGGTAGTAGGAAAGGCGCCGTCCATATTTACCTTAATAACACCTTGCTTCGGAAAATAGTTATTATTCGTTGGTAAACAATTGTGTTATATCATTGGGAGACATTCAGCTTAAATCCATTCCGTAGTTATGCATTGAAATTTGCTAGTGGAATCATATTGAGAAAAACATTCAGCTTCATGGATATCGCATCTTTGTTATTATTCGTCCCTCTCTCCGGAAGTCTTCATTTGCTTTATTTCTGAGTAAATTGTTAATTTTATCTTTGCTCTAAATCCATTCCGTAGTTATGCGTGGAGAGTACTGCATGAAATGTAAACATGTATATGATTTTACTTACGTATTTTCAGGTAATTGTGAGATTTCACGTGGACTTGAATTTAGTTGCTTTTAACTTATGCTTTCCTTTGGTGCGGATTGGGCATTACGAGAGGCAATAGGGACATGTATTGCTCTTACCGAAGAGGGTGAGTCTCCTTTGATTTAAATTCATCTCATATCCATGGATCATGGCGGCAATGATCGATCTTTAATTTGATAAGAGAATCTTATGTCTTTAAAAGCATGAGGGATTCCATTCACTTTAGTTTTCTGGCTTTCAGGATGTTTGGTATGCGGACATCTTTTCTATGTATTAAGAAGCCAATTGTAGTGCGAAAGGATCTGTCGAAGCAAAATTATTATGTCTTTTTGGAGGCGAGGGGAGTTGTATTGTTTCGTTGGTAATTATTAAAGTGGTGTCCATTGCAAACTGGAACAGAATGTCAAAAGAATGTTTACTGAAATTTTGCGTTTAATGCTTTCATCGTTGACTGCCTACCCGTTGTCGTTCAATCAAGACTTACGTACTTTTAGGGAATTAAGAGGATTGAGAGCTTCTTGGTCTTGCATTCAGCATAAGTGAAAAAGTACATTTTATGCTTTCACACCAAAATTTGAAATGTTACGCAAGCCTAAAAAGTTGTGAAAAAAAATATATGCAAATCTACGTGCCAATGGTTATATGATGCGAACGTTCCGTGTATTGAGGACAAAAGTATGTGCACCGCGGGATTTAGATTAAATTAGAAAGGAAAAGTTAATCCAGATCTGCTCTGAAAGTTTTTTATTAGACTTATGATAAAGGAAGTTTACTTTCTTATCATGGGACGGCGAAAGGAAGTCTCCTTTCTGCTATTGTGCTTCGTCGTGAAGAAGTCCAATTCTTTTTTCGTAGGCCTCTGTTTGGCTCCTATGTCAATGGCTACCTATATGTTTAATGATCATCTTCTCCATGCAATCATGCTTGTTGACACTTAAATATTAGCGATCCAATCATTCATTTACTGCATAGCATATAGTTTTATGAGCATTTATTATATAACTTATATTTTCATTATGTGCATTCCCTTTGGACCGCGGTGAATGGTTTTGAGCTTAAAATTTCGATAGTGGAGCCCATGAAATAAGGCAACGATTTGGCTAAGCCTAGAAGGCTAGGTGGCTGAAAATCACATGAAAACTACTTTAATTGGCCATGGCCTTGTAGCTGCGGGCAAGATGGCCTTTGCCCCCTACCTGTGAAGCGGTGGGGAGGTTGCCTCGCCCACAACCCTTGTTGGCCACTGCGGGTGGTGCAATAGGAAGAAAAGAAAAAATAAAGGAAAGAAAAAAAATTCAAAAAAAATTCAAAAAATAAAATATTATTAAAAAATTACCATGTTAGCGTCGGTCGAAGACTCAGCACTAATTGGCCGAATTTAGCCAGATTGATTGAATTGACATAAATACAAAATGTCGATGATTGAATTGGCAAAAAAAAAAGAAAAGATTCATGGTGAATTGACAAAATTATAATAAGTTTAGGATTTCTTTTGGTAATTTTTCCCATGGAAAACTAACAGAGATCTAGGCTCCGTTTGTTTCACGGAAAATAATTTCCGGGAAAACGTTTTTCGGATTTTCCAGCTTTCGTTTTACGGAAAATGAATTTCTTGGGAAAATGTTTTCCATGAAAGGAAAAAAAATCTTTTAAATTAGGGGAAAATGTTCTCCACTTTTGAAAAGTGGAAAACATTTTCCTCACTTGATCTCTCTTATCTCACGCCTCTACAAATTCTCACTTCCTCCTCTCATTTCTTCTTCTTCTTTTCTTTTTTTATTCAAATTAATTTTTAATTAATTTTTAATTCGAATTATTTTTAATTTCCTTTTTTTTTCTTTTCTCTGTTTCCCATCTTCTTCTTTCTTGGCTAGTCGTCGGCCATTGCTAGGCGAACCTCGAGCCCGTCGATCTCAAGCTCGTGCTCTGCACTCTTACCTATCATTTTCTTTATTTACTTTACCCTGTAGTTGTACATTGCTCAAGCAAAGGGCTCTACATGCTTTACTTCTTTTTTCTTTTGTTTATTAGAACACAAAAGACGCAAGGGAAGAACATGCCACTCAACTGGAAGATTCTCATTAAGGTTGTACATGCTTTGCTTCTTTTCTCTTTTGCTTCTTTTTAAAATTCATACGAACATTTTTTAGAGTAAATAAGTGTTTGACGATAATCAGAGAACAAAGATATGGAGCAAGTTTGCCCAGATTTAAAGGTAAGTTCATATTTGATCGATTTATAAGTCGGTAAGTGATGCATACCTAAGTAGTGAAGTCTTAGAAAATATTTTCCTTACTGAATACTGAAAAATATTTTCCAAAACATTTTCAAGTTTTAGCTTAATACCGGGAAATATTGTTATTTTCTTGGAAAATGACTTTTGAGAAAATGACCTATTTTCCGCGAAACGAACGGACCCCTAGATTCTATTTATTTCGCGAAAAATGAATGATTTATAAAAAATTTCTCTAAAAATAATTGCTTAAATCGTTAATAAAAATTAATAAACGAAAAATATTTTCACTGCTTATATTGATTAATTGTTTTAAGTAATATAAATAATCATTTTCAAAAAAATATTTTTTTAACTATTTATTTTTTTCTGAAACAAACGGTACCTTAAAAAAGTGAACATTGACAGAGCATTTATTTTCAACCACTGTTCTAAAAATGTGGAACCGGAAGACTCGCCCACCATCACTGAAGAGTCTAGAGAAGGCAACTTATCTAACCCCAAAAGGTTCGAATGACAGTTGCTCAAGTCAAATCTACGTGCAACAGATGAGGCCAACTGTAAGTAGCCCTTTCCTAGCTTGGCCAGTAGAGCAGGTTTTAGGTAAGTTTTAGCTTTAATTAAAAGGGTCATTTGGTCCTAATCAGATAAAAAGAACGTAAATACGTGCAGAACACTAAAAGACGACATTGAACAAACACTTACTTATTGCATGGCCATTGACATAATCAAAAGTCTAACAAACCAGTTGTCCAAATGCTGATATGAGAAGACTGGCTGCATGAATTAGATGCATCATTGGTCCTTGCAAGTCCTAGAATTTGTGGCACCACTTCCCACTTATCTAGAAGCCACGTATAGAGATGGGACACATGATTTTCCTGATTTCCCTCGACATTGAACTCATGTCGCCCCATCGACATCCCATATGATAAAGTAAGCAAATAGGTGGAAGAGTAACTTTAATTCGATTACTTCAATACCATGCTCACTGTTACTAACTTACAAACGTGCAGCTAAACATCAATGGTTGGTCATGGGACAAGTAACGATTCTGTACTTAGGGAACGACTAATTCTGTAACTAATGTTTACTGTACGCAGGAGTGCAAGCAACTGTGCAGTACCATCATCTCATTGTTAGTTTCCTTATTCTCTCAAACCAGAAGTAATGACTTAAAAAGAGGGTAACTTCAACGAGGAAAAGTACAAATAATGCGAATAAATCCAAACATAACAAGGCTTTGAATCTTTCATCAAAGAAAGTCTCGTGTCCACAGTTCATCAACTCAGGCCTGCAGAATAGGCAATACTTCATCACTTCTCAAGCCTCCAACCTCAAGCAATTGAATACGATCCCTCTCGCTTTAATACTGTTTCTTTAACGCATGCGCTTTCCAGACACCCTTTTTCCTAGCTTACAACGAGGCCGGTACTAGCAAACCTAGAAACCACAAATTAAATTGACCACAGATCAAGACGACCAGAGCTTGTTAAAGCACGAACCAGCATAACAAGTCGACCAGAAATTGTAAAAACCACAAATCAAAGTGACATCACAAAAGCGCGAATGAACCTAAGCAGCTAAGAGATAAACCAGATATACAATCACTAGCACATTTCTTGAAGAACCTTCATGCGCAACATGAACGGAGAAATTTTACTTGGGAAAAGGCGCAAGCACGGCATGAAGGAAGAGAGCTCAATGGTCGGCGTGGGGGAAGAAAGGCGAGTTGCCTCTTGAGTGAAGAGAGGAGCGCAAGGAAATGGAGAGATGTGTTGTGAGCGAAGAGACGATTGGGAAATCACGGATGATAAATGAGGGTGGGATGAGAAATTGACATTTTCATTAAATCAGAGCCGAGAGCATTCTTAAAATGTTACTCGTCAGAACTTTCTAAGAGCTTTAAATATGTAATTGTTTCTCCCAAAACTCTTCAAAAAAAATTATCAAACATCATTTATGTTGGGCTAATGGCATTTTGAACCCTGGAGAGCTTTGGCAAAGCATTTGTCAGGCCCCCCTTAATGTGTTTTAAATTTTAACTCAGAACTTTTAATTCTATCAAAAATATATATGACCTTTGCAGTTAGGCTTTGCGTGGTAAAAGCTTGTTCAGTAACCATTCTATATTCGGGAACAATTTCTAATCGGAAATGATTTTCTTTTATTTTATTATCCGGATAAATTTCTAAGTATTTAAAGGCGTTTGGTTGCTATCTAAAATTTTTGTTCTCGGAATAGAATTGTGTTTGGCACCGCCACAACCATTTTCTTTTAATTTTTTAATAATTTTATTACTTTTTTCTTTTCTTTTCCTTTTCTTTCTCTTCTTCTTCAAGCTTTGGTTAGTCAGTGACCTTCAAATGACTAGCGATTGGCTAGACAAGAGCCAATGACCTCGCGAGAGCATTGTTAGCTCCCAATGAGGTCGAGTTTGCCCAGCTACCAGCGGGGCTTGACCTTACCAAGCCACCACAAGGTCGAGCCTTGTTAGCAATTGGGCAAGCCTCACTTGGCTAGGTGAGGCTTGCTAGTGGCTTGGGGAGGCTCACTTGGCCATTGGCGAGACTTAGCCTTGCCTAGATTTGGTGAGGCCGAGCCTCGCTAATGACTAGGTGAGCCTTCAGCGACCGGGTAGCAAAGCGGTGGCGATAGTGGATAGCGGTGATGGCAATGGAAAAAGAAGACGAAAAAAGAAAAAAAGAAATTTGGATTGGCTTGATTTTGAAATCGTTCACGGGAACAAATAATATATTTTTATTTTTACTCATTTGTTTTGTTCTAAATTTACTTGTTCTCGAGAATAAAAAATTTATTAAACGGATTTATGTTTTTTTCTAGTTCTCGGGAACAAAATAATAGAATCGAGTACCAAACATACCCTAAGGCTCCGTTTGGCAACACTTTTGTTTCTTTGTTCTTTTGTTCTTTTGTTCTTTTGCTCCTCAAAATAGAAAAAAAAATAGAAATCTGTTTGGTAACATCAATTAATTTTACTATTCTCGGAATAAAAAATTGCTTGTGAAATAGATTTGGAACAGTCGCAAACCCTCTTTTTGATAACATTTCTATTTTGGGAACAATTTCATTTCAAAAATATTTTTTATTCTATTTCTATTCCATTGAATAATTTCTTAGTAAAAAAACATATTTGGTAACTATATAAAATTTTATTCTCGGAATAGAAAAACATCACGAATGTATTTGGTACGACTTATAATTTTTTTTTTTTTGTAATGTGGAGTTTCTTTTTTTTAAATATTTTTTTTGGGTTTTTCTTTTTCCTTCTCTTGTTCGTGCTCCTCCTCTAGTTGGTGACTGGCGGCAGCGGCAGCAGGTGGCGAGTGGCAGGTAGCGAGAAAGAAGAAGAAAAAAAAAGATAAAAGAAAATGACTTATTTTTAAAAACTGTTTACAAGAATAAGAAGCTATTTTTTTTTTCCAAATTTTTGTTTCTATTTCAAATCTATTTCCTGACTACTTTTCCAATGTCAAGAAATTAGAAAAATTAATTGACGTTATCAAACGGATTTTTATTTTATTTTATTTCTGTTCCCGAGAACAAAAGAACAAAAGAATGGAAGAAAGCTTAGCAAATTCCTGAGTGTGAAGTTAGATTCCAACGTGTGATGAGGGGGATTCTTTTTTGTCAAAATAAAAATTTGTCCCAAACTCGAGTAATGACCATCAATTTTTACTTGACATACAGCTTGTTTTGGCGACAGAACCGTACATGTAATGGTGAATTGAATGATTAATCGAGCATTGGAATCTCATGATAAATGTCTGTACGGACCACACCCGCACTCGTGTATCACGTTCGCACTCAAATGTGGTCAAAGGAATTTCAATTCACCTCCCACGAAGCCTCCCGAGGGAGGCAGGGACGATCGGGGGGGTCAAACTTTGTGGGGGCACCCGTCAAGAGGAGCCTCCTCCCGTCGCCTCGTGTAAAAGGAGCCACATAGAAATAACAAAAAGGGTGCATTTTGTCCTTGCTTTTTCCCCCGACGTAAAAACGGTCTCCACGTCCCTTTCGCCTCTCTTTAAATGTCTCATTAGCATCGCACCGGGGGAGGAACTTATGCTCTAATAAAGAAAAAGACGAGGTTTGTTCTGCAACACATACTTCAGAAAAGAAAAAGAAAATAAAAGAAAATGCGTTTATCCAAAAACGGGAGATTCCTAATAGGTACTAACTATATAGAATCATGGATGAAGCGGACTGGTAGGGCCGGATTGAGCCATCCTCATTCTCGGGTTCCGATCGATCGGTTCGAAGTGCAGTGCCCCCACATTCGAATGCGCGGTTCACCGGCGCCTAGGGCGATCGTGGCGGTCCGTTCGAGTCGTGACCTAGATTCGCAAGGAACATTCGTGGGCGTTATAATAATAAAGTAATAAAGAAAAAGGGAAAGGAAGAAAGCGGATAAATGGGGGATATATCGGCCGGAGCACAGCTACGCGCGGCAATGGCCCCATCCGGAAAAGGGCTTTTGTCCCCCCCCCCCCGGGGCCCACGCGCCTGCTCCCGGAAAGAAAAGGGCCCAAAAAGCATTTTCCAACCCCAAGGACTAAAAACTAAAACCAGGAGGAAATTCAAAGCCGCCACTTCCCCCGAGTTTTGACTCGGAATCACGCACCTCTCCTGACCAGATCATCACGTTGTGTAGCAGCGGCAGAGAAGAGACGACCTCTGCTCTGTTCTGTTCTGTTCTGTTCTGTTCTGCCCCCTTCAGATTCTCTCTCTCTCTCTCTCTCTCTCATCCAGCCATGGGAGAGAACGGTGGAGCAGTCCACCTCGAGCGCAAGCTCCGGCTCAGGCTCGAGCCGTCGCCTCCGCCCCCGACCGCCCTCCGCCGCCGGAACTCGATCGCCACCTCCACTGCCGTCGTCCCCGCCGCCGCCAAGCCCCCGCCCAATCCCTCAGCTTCCCCAACGGCACCGCCGCTGCCCACCTTCCCCTCCCTCCCCCGCTCGACCTCTCCGGCCTCGCCTTCCCCTCCTACACCTCCCTCAGGGACCTCCTCCCCCTCCCCCACCGCCTCCTCCCCGACCGCCTCCGCCGCGGCATGCTCGTCCCACGAGATATCGATCCGCAACCGCCTGGTGAACCGGGCCGCCTGGGCCTACCTCCGGCCGACGTCGGCCTCCCCCGGATCCGACGGCCCCCACCTCCTCCGCCGCCTCTCGCTCCGCCTCTCCGCCTGCCTCGGGTACGTCTGCCGGGCCCTCGGCCGGATCGCCCGCTTCTTCCTGCCGGTACGCTCCGGGAGATAGCCGCGGTCCCCCCGCGTGACGTCGACGGCGCGGCTTTTTTTTTTTCACTGCTGACGTCACAAACAAGGCTCCCCGCGACCATACTCCGGTTCGTATAAATACATTTTTTAAGGCGTCTTAATTTTTATCCTTTTTTATCCCAAAGTAATGTCTCAATACACTCAGTCGTATTCACCCTTTGATGTCAATTCTAATTTCCATAACATCAGTTGTAATCTATCTTTTTGATTTTTTACAAGCTGGGATTTTTATTGAATGGATCTTGTGCATTGTTCTTGCCCAAAATTAACCAAAATATGTGCATACCCACAATTCCTAGCGAATCGAATTAGGAGGAAAGAGACTCCGTATTTATTCAATTTCGGAAAACATAAAGGTATTTGGACTTTGTGCTATACACAATAGAGAGAGAGAGAGATTTAATATTTTGTCAAATTTTAATCAATCGATGTGGTGACCGGCGGCGCGTTGGTTGTGATGGGAGCGCCTCAGCCTGTGGCCGGTGGACGCGTGGGGCTTGTCGTCCTCCTCCGGAGATGCGCCTCCATGATCCAGCACTTCCTGTTGCTCGGCCTGGTCCTCGGCCTGGTCCTCGATGTAGACATACTCCGTGTTGGAGCCGGGGTTCGTCTCCCCCGACTCGGATCTGGTTGTCCCCGACATTGAACGGTTGATCGAGCCATGGCTCCTTCCCTCCTGCAGAGACCACCCGCTACCTCTCATCAGAAAATGCGTCTTCTCTCCACCGTGTATGCTCATTATCAATTTGATAAGAGCTCGACACGTTCTTTTTACCCCTAAGTTTCTTACCGAGCATGCCTGGTGGGCAATGCTCGGTCGTCAAAGCATCGATTGCACACACTACTCGAGATTGGTAAGACGACGCACTCGACGCACTCGAACCTCGCTCTAATGATGACAATGAAAGCGGGAAGATAGTTATCCTGAGCAAGGGAAATTTCTGTACCTTGAAATTAAAATTCTTAGACTGTGAGGCCAGGTACTGCATGGCTCGAGAGAAGGCGACCTGCGCGAATTCCGAGGTGTATTGCCAGTAGAAATACGCAAAGTCCCACGCCCTCGCCTCCCACTCGACCAGCTTCGTGTCAATTTCCCTCTCGTGCCTCGCCATGAACGGATGCAGCAGCGCCTCGTAAACGTACCCAGTTCCCTACCATTTCCAAGAGCAGAAAATGCAAGAAGAAATCAGATTGAATTCACCTCCATTTTGCAAAGGATGGAAAATCTTATGCTGTCGTCAGAAAGAAACAGCCTTCTTTGGACAATTCAAGGGCTCGGTGGGTGGGGTTCTTACCCTGGTTTTCGGATGCCACAAGTAGATGATGAAACCGAGCTTCAGTTCCCAATACATCGGAAGCCTTCAACCGAAAGAAGAAAGGCAACAAGAAGGAAACGTTTGTACGTATAGGAAGGGGGTACATAAAAGTCATGGAAGGCTCTGATGGAAAATGGTTCTGCTTACCATGATATCAACACATCGGCAATCCTTTCCAGGACCGTGAACATCGCCAGGATGATCCTGCAAGCATTCGATATTCGCACAGATTAACATTTCCCTGCGCTTCGTTTATCCTCGAGAAGGATCGGGAACATGGAGACAGAGGAAAGCAGAACAAGGAAAATCGACTCAATATAGTCGAAGCAATCATCATCAAAGCGATGTCCTCGAACCGGAACTCTGAATCCTATCTGCCGGATTCATTGAATCGCAGTAGAAAAAGAATTGCAACGAGTCATCAACTCCTATATGCGATATGGTTCGATGTAATTCGAGCATTCCCGCAGAAAAGACAAGTAAATAATTCAAAGGCATCGTGGATCAAAGAAGGGTTATTTCCCTCACCAGTATTGACACCAAAGCCTGAGTTCCTCAATCTGCACCCTGTTCTTCTCCACCGCTTTGTAACACTGGAATGCTGGGTACGCATACCCGAAAACCAATCTGCCATATCGATGAAAACCCAACACGAGAAAGCCAATCAAATTCCAAAGGATAAACATTTTTCAACCCTCTTCTTTTACATTACCAAAAGGAGGTGGAAAGGTGGTAACATAAAGAAGCGATTTTACAGAAAAAGATGGTGGGCATACAAAAGGCATCGGGTGATGAAATTCCCCAGCATTCTCAGATCAATGCACGCGGGTCGCCTGGCGCCCCGCCGAAGCTTTCTGCATTGCAAACGAGAATCTCGGTCATCACCGCATCGTCCCGTTTCGCGGGCAAAGAAAAAGAATGACTTGGGAAAAAAGGCACAAAAGACAATTGAATTTTAAGCCGCGGGGGCAAGCTTGTTGGAGGAAACCAAGAATGTCAAATGCTTCCGAGACGAGGAAAGCGGCAAAAAAGAAACAAAAGCAGACCGTGCATACCAGAAAGAGAGAGAGAGAGAGAGAGAGAGAGAGGCTAATCGCAGGCAAAGTTAAAACGGTGAAAACGCGCTGGAGATGCTTGGGAAGCGTAGGGAGATTAAGGATCTCTTTGCCGGTCGGGGCGAGGAAGTAGGGGTTCGTTTATCTATACATGACAACGATTCAGTAAAATTCGAGAGATTAGATTTTACACGGGGCAAAATGGCGTCCGGCAAAATGATTCGTTTCGCAAATTCACGTTGCTAAATAGCCAGTGGAGGACGAAAAAACAGACGAGGGGCATTTCTTCCACACGGGAAGAGAAGAGAAGAAAAGATAGAGAGAGACATAAAAATAGACGAAGACAAATTCACGAATTTAGCAAATCCAGACCGGTACGACCAGAGAGGAAATCTACGGATTCTTCGAAGTGTCCGTTGGGGCGGTTATTCTTCCCTTCCCGGTCTCTATCTTGTCTTCCTTTGCAGGTGGCAAAATCCGTCAAACCGTCATGGTAAAGCGCGGGAGGCGGGAAATTCGCATGCGCTGGTGCTGCTCCATCCTTTGGAAAGAAATGGAATGGTGGAATCCGGCCGTGCAATGGCGGCACTATCTTTCTGGTTCAACTTCTTTGCAGTGTTGTATTGTAGTTGTACATATACTCGTTGAAAATAATTTTTAAAGTTCAGGACACAGAGGCTCGTCCCAAGATGGCAAGAATCGACAGATAAGAAAAAGAAAAGGAAGTAAAGTAAATTATGTTTTTGATAATTCATTGATGATTGTCAGGTTCTTTAAGATGCCTATGAGAAAAAGAACTTACCATTTTCTAGTTTTCCTCATTTGGCGATCAACAAGTACAAAATTCTTTTCTTTTTCTGTTTGTTGAAATTTACAAATAATTTAATATAAATATAATATAATGACACTGGATAAACACTCACTAAAAAAGGTTTTGTAATTTCCAACATATGGTCTTTCCCGTGTTGAATATAATTAGTGAAATGAAAATCGAGACTTTATTAATTAAACATGGTTAATTAGTAAGTGACAACCATTTATTGTGTAAGTATCAATCGAATGCGACACAAGAAGAGATAATCAAACTAAGTAGATAAAAAAAAAAAGGGTTTTAAAACTGGATAATTGGATCGAATTGCCCCAATTTTTAGAATGTTGAGAGATTATCAACCATCATATCAAAAAATATAACAGATCAGAACCATTAAAATCGGATATTCTACAACGCCAAAGATACCTACCTATCCCAAACGACCACATCTAACATGAACTAAATTTGAAGGCCTGCATTGATTATTTTGTAGGCCAGAGATAAAATAATATTTCAGGTCTGAAACAAAGAAAATCCGAAAGGGGGAAAAAGGAAAAATAAATGCTGCTTCGTCCTCCCTGCTTAGCAGTTGCGGTCCGACCACTCCCCCTCTTCCTTCGTCGCCGGTACGTCGCCGTCGCCGTCGTCTTTGTCGAGGTTCCACTCGATGGCGACGCCTGTCTGTATTTCTTGGTCATTTCTTTCTGCCGTTGTTCCCAAATTGCTGGCTGAATGAACTTAATCGGTGATGTTTTGCATGGCTTCCTTGCTCGCCGCTCGCGGTCCATTGTCCGATCGTTCAGGACGAGATTCGGTTTCAAGTGTGAATTTGGAGTCATGGGTCGTGAATCCCTCACTTCGAAAGCCGCTAATTTTCGAATCTGCAACGTGTCCGGGTACGTAGAGCCGCCCGGTGATTGATGACCCATTTGATAGCAGGAGCTCCGTTTGCTGATCTTGTCGTTTCCATCTTCAGCTGTGCCACCGAATTGCTCGAAGTTCGATCGGAAGATCCTGCATTGCATGTTCTGTTCATTCCTGGGAATCCAGGTAATTTCCCCTTTCTTTGTGCTTCTGGTTTACGGTTGCTCGTAGTTCTTGATTTGTGTTTGCTCATGGGAATTGTCGCTCTGGCTTGGTGGCTGTGACAGGTATTATTACATATTACAAGGACTTTGTTGAGTCGCTGTATGATCAGTTGGGAGGAAGTGCATGTGTTACGGGCAAGGATTTTTTTTTTTTTTTTCAATTCTCTTATGTGCATGTGTTTTGTGTGGTCTCTGTTCTTATTGATTTTTGTGTGCTTGATCTTCAGCTGTTGGCCACATATCCCATTCCAAAAAGGTACTTTTTTGCACTGTTTATGATGGATCTTCAACCTCTCTGCTTTGGCACCTTCTTTTCAATTTGGAACTTTGCCATATTTCTGCTACTATCAGTTCTCGGTTCCTACTAGAGTGTTCTTAGTTATTATTGAATCAACATTTGCACATTTTGAACAGTGGATGTTGCAATTCCGTATGGATATTGATACTGCATGACCTAACACGCAATTTTCTATTTTCTGCAATACATATAATTTAATTTATATGTGATTAATTAATTTTTCACAACAGGACTGGGAGAATGGGAGGTTCTTCTCATTACAGGAGCAAATCGATCATAAGGTAGGTTTTTGCCTTATTAATTGATTTTAAGCATGTATTAGACCACTAGGAGAGAGTTATGGCATTTTTAAACTTTTAAAACATTATCTAGAAAGGATAGAAACTATAACTTGAAAAATCCATGTTGAGATGCCTGGTTCCTCTTAGTGGGCTGCGAGACTTCCGATCTTTACCTTTGAATCTTTCGAGCAGTCTAGTCTTTTTGGCCTATTATTAGTCTAGGAAGTTTAGCATCTTAGAAACTCTCTAGAATGGCAATCCTGATTCTAACGGTACCTTCTTATTTATCTATTCTGTGGCAAAGTACCTTTTCCCTAACTTTGGATTATTTCAACCAAAAGCTTGGTACTTATCCACTTTACCTTTCTTATGTCTTAGGATAATTGTTCATGATGTTATTCTCATTTAATCCTTCTACAGGTGGAATTCATGAGACAGGAAATGCAAACTTCCAGAGCTCCTTTATTACTGGTAGGGCTATCTTGGGTTAATTGATAAGGTTTACTTTCTCAGTTTCTCAGCCCATACATTACTAAATTGCAAAATGTGCAAGGACCAACTGAAAGCTTGTTGCTATAAACCTAACGAGCCTCCTGACAGTTCCTTTTATAAGAAGCATGAGAAGAAATCTCAGTCCATAACAATATTAGGGCCTTCATGTGCAAATTTACTGGTATTATACTTTTGGTTGAAGGTGTTGCAAAAGTAAAGCTACCATGTTAGTTTAATTAGTTACTATCCATAAAGTCCATCCAGAATTTAGTAAATCATTCTGTCTACCTTCCTTCAGGAAGTGTTCCCTTTGTAATTCTTTTCATAAAACAAGCTTGTTTGGCATTGGATTCGAGTGTTTATCAAATGTTATTGCCTTGAAGGGAATTCTGCAGTAAAATTTTTAATTCGCGCGTCAACAGAAGAACGGACAGATATACCTTTAAAGATGGTCTGCATAATTTTTCTATCACCAAGGACAGTTTCATCATTACTTTAAGCAGTGTTATAATAGAGTTATTGCAATCAGTATTTGTGAAATCAATAGAGTAGTGGAACTGCCTGGAGTTGAGCATGTGTCATACTTTCTACAAGTGTGAAGAAGGATTTCTGGTGTACATTAATCTGGTTTAGTTTAAGCTTCTTCTCTTCATGGTAAAACATACAAAATTGTACTTTGAAGCTTGAGTTTCTCAAGCAGACAACCTTAGTATAGATTCAAAAGCTCAAATGGTCTAAAAAGTTTAGTGTATTCTGGAATATGAGGAACTTCATTTGTACCATAGAGCTTTATTTTCCTTATCTTGTTTGAATTAACAGTGTGGATCGTTGCCGGATAGGCTCTCAGATATTTGAGATCTAGGACATTTAAAGTTGATTCAATTACACAACTTTTGTTTATTACCAAGTTTTAGTGTTGTGAGAATTATTAGTCATAGGAGGCCCTTTCTTGATCATTCTTGTTCTGATAGCTATCAGCACCATGATATTCTCTTATGACATGCAAGCATTTTAAGAATGATTTATGAGTGATGAGGACAAAATTCTGATGTCTCAACATTCTTACTTTGTTGCTTTCATTTTCGACCGATAAAGTTTGACATAATGTTATGGATCAATTCCTATCTGTAACTATGTATGGCACATGTTATTTGCTATTTTATATTGAAACAAATTCTGGATACTTATTCTTCATAGTGACGAAAATGGCACATGCACATGCATTTGTGTGTTAATAGTGAAAAACAGTTTTAATAAAGGAAGAAAATTTGAGATTTCAGTTTTGCAGAACGAGGAAAGATTAATTAGAGTTTGGAATCCATGAAACATGATTATGCGTTGATCAATTTAATTTATCATTTTGTGCATTTTTTTGTTATTAATCTTACAGCAAGTGTGGGCTTTTCGCAGAATTTTTTTGTTATTAATCTTATAAAGAGAGATATACTGAAGGGGATTTTTTTTTTGGTAAAGGATAAATATATACTGAAGGGGATTTATTCCCTGAAAAAATGAGGAAAGATCTTTTGCTCTCTTCTGACCTCTAATCAATGGCATGTTATGTTACTCATAATTCGTACTTGAAGGTTGGGCACTCAATTGGTTCATATATCTCTATGGAGATCCTCCGGAAGTGCCCTGAGAAGGTGAATTTACTGTCACTTGATGAGTTGCAACCTATTAAGTTTCTCATAATGCTTTTAATTTGAAGAGGCAGGCTCCTGACTTCTTTGGCTTTGCTAGGTCACGTATTGTATTGGACTATATCCATTTCTGACATTGAACCCAGGGTCCATGAAGCAGTCTATGATTAAGAACATTTCAGCGTAAAGCTCTTTCCTTGTCATAAGTAACATAATTATTCTGTCATTTGTTTTCTACAGAAAGTTGTGGATGTCTTCATTGCCTTACCTTTTTCCAGTACTCTTTACTACTAAGTGAATTCTTTGCATCATATCACAAATATTTACCTACATGATTTTCGCTATTCTATAATTGCCATAGGCCTGGGGTTAGTTTGCAGTTCTCCTTCAGCTCTTTAATATATGTACGAACTGTATTGCTCTGTAATCCTAATGATTAACTGTAAAAGTAATTTTGTCAAGGCAAGTCCTGCATCCTTTCTTTGCTTTATCCAGTGCTACTAGGAACAGAATCCTCCATGTTTTTATTTTTGGTAAGACCATTATTGATTCAGTCAGTGGGTCTGATGTTGCACAGTCTTGAGTTTCAGGTCCTCCATCATCTGTGCAGCTGTGAGCCTTATCGTAGCGTCATTGGGTTCATTGCCAAGCAGATTTTCCAGGTTTATTGTTGCAAACTCCCTTGGAAAATCGTGGTCTCCATTGGCTATTGAGGCTACATGCACTCATTTGCTGCAGGTGATGTTAGCTCTTCTTGACTTAAAGTACTACCCTCTCTGAATCCCTGTTGGTGGAAATCGTCCCAATTTATTGTCGAATACCAAATTCACCGTAATGGCATGCTGTTGGTACTTACTGATAGTTTACTTCATTTTTACAGTATCATACAATGCGGAATGTGCTCTTCATGGCAATGACAGAGTTTAAACAGGTTAGTGTTCCATAATCACATTTCCTAATTCAAAAGCAAGATCAATGCAAGTACTAATAATTTCAGCGTTCCATCAGGTTGGAGAAGTGAAGTTTTGCTATTTCTTTCTCAAAAAACAGTGTAGTCATTTTTCTGATATTCAAGCTAGGCTTTGCCAACTGTGCTTTTCCTTAATGAAGCCACAAACACTGTGTTTTCACTTCACCTTCTGGAAGCATTATGATCCTTGCAAAAGATTTACTCCCTTCACGGAACTTAGATACCAATTCTAGTTGCCTAAAGCTTCCCAGTGGCTCTGTTGCACCTGAAGTTGTTCCATACCCCATTTTTTTCTCTTTGATAATTTGTTCTATACTACATTGAAACTACTACTATATAGATCTGGCTTTGCTTTCTGCAGCATCAAATAAAAGAGATAAATCAACTTTGTAGCTAAACTGAGAGGCCTAGGCTTCTCGTTATAGTCGCTTTAAAGATAGATAATCCTCTTACGCTCATAATGTCTGACTGAAACATTTTGGAAGTCTCAGTTTAACTAAGTAAGGTTTTCTTAAATTTCTGGGGCCGGTGAACCTGGTCTATTAATTCTTATAAGACGGTTCACCTTTTTCTATTTCCACTGTCCACAGAACAAATATTGACTCACCTCAAATGTTTCTCTTCATTGCTTGAACTTTTGGGGTTTCTGCACATTTCTCAGGTGCCTGGTGAAGCTTATTCATTTAGACAGTAAGAAGGAATCATCTATAGTTCTAGCTTATGTGGGAAAGTAGTGGCAGTATGCATATGATAATCATGTTGGTGGGATGTTTTTTAAGCTAATTTCACCCAATCATTTAAAGAGAATTGCCTCTTGTTTCTCTATTAGATATTGGGCTACTCGTAGTATTTCCTGCATAGAGAGACAATGAAATGAAAGCCCGTGCTGACCATTGTAGTCCATGACAGCTTCCAGAAGTACCAGATTGGGCATTTCTGAGAGCAAACAGGGAAAAAATTGCATTTCTGTTTGGCCTTGATGATCACTGGGGCCCGCTGCAAGTGCTTGAAGAGGTAAATCTTAAAAGATCTCATAATGGACCAGGACTTACGTGGTGAATATGTGCACAGGCAGAGTTATTCTTACAATAGTTTTTTCACTATTAAATGTCTTCAACAGTGAATGATCATAGCTTCATGTCATCACATATGATTATAATTTCATGCTTGAAGAATTTATGATCTCGTGGTTATTTCTTAGTCTAATGCTACAGAGCTATTCTCAAACTATTTGTAGGTGGCTAAGTGATTCATGAGCATTCCCCTGTGCTTTGATGTAATCGATGGCAATTCTCACTTTTTTGTTTTTTTTTTTTTTTTCGTTGTAGATATCCAAGAAGATCCCTGAAATTACTTTAGCAATTGAAAGGGAGGGCCATGCTCATTCTTTCTGCTGCACGGAGGCTGGATCAGTTTGGGTAGCTGAGCATATTGTGAGCTTGATCAAAGCCAGGATATTGACTTCGAACCAACAGATCTAAGTTTCAACAAAAAGACCTTGATCCGGTGAGTTGAGTTTCATAGTACCTTCTTGAATAATATGTACAGGGGGGAGGAGTCGTTACTAGACATGTAAAGTGATCTTTCTGTCTAAATTCTGACTCCCATAGCAGCTGCCATATATTCGAATGAAACATTTTATTATTGACAGTATCCAACTCAAATTGCTTCGCCATGCCACCAGTTGGTCAATGGTTGCATGTGGTACAGAAGTTCAAGTCTGAGAATGTCAATTCTTGTCCTTCTGTATTGTTACTCAAGTTTCACATTGCTAGTTTACTTTAGTTTCATCATGTCTAGGCTATGTACACTTGGATTGGAGGATTTGGCTGTTTATATCCCTACAAATTTTTTGCATGCTATATTGACTTCAGTGTGCAAGACATTGGTTCTCCACCCCCTCCGCATGAAAAGAAAAGAGGGTACACCACAATTCTTTTTCCCTGCTATTGACTTCAATTATCAAGATATTGGTCTGGGAGCATCTCCAGCCCCTTGACATGGGAAGGAAAAGTGATCGTAGGAGGAATCGATGACTGTTCAAGGACCACTTTAAGTTCACAGATACTGCAGAGAATATGGGACTGGGCATAATGCACTGATATTGCAGAGAATATGGGACTAGGCATAATGCAAATTATGCAATGACATGGAAGGATTCGGTAAATTAGCTCTTTAAGGTTCTGCTAACCATGTAATTGGTTTGGCGGATAATTAAGGACACCCTTGCCGGTAAAACCAATTTCACAGTGATTTCAAGGAACTTGGGATGGGAGTTCATCGTTGTAGAGAAGGCACTTTATGCAGGTTCGAGTCAGCTGTTTCATTTGTTAACTTGCTTTCTGGGACTGACTTTTTATCTTTGTCAAGGGATATATGCAAGTGGGTTGGGCCATTACATTGTGTCTACGCTCCTCAACTCCAATACCTGTACATGCCGACTGTACATGCCGAAATGGCTTGATGTGCCTGTCCGATGCCCTTGTGTTGGCACATGGTGTCTCAAGTAATTGAATTGCTATTGCATTTGCCTGGTCTACTGTTAGAAAAAAGAAGAAATAGAAATCTTCATATAATTTCTTTACTGTGATCGAGTTTCAGATCATGTGCTTCCGAACAGGCCTTTTCTGGTTATCCTTCCTTACCAATTTACAGCAATTACTCTCTACCAAAAAATAAAAAAATTTACAGCAATTACTGTTAAGCTTTGCCTTCACTCCATTCTTGTGCTGTTTTAGTACGTAGATAGACATGACAAATTCGACAAAACAACAGTTTCATTCTTTCCCTGCGAAAGCTAAAGATTCTCAGCTCTGAATAGAAGTTTTGTTCTCTGATATCCACAACATTAAGGTACGAATAAGAAGCATCATATTGACTATTTGTGCTGAATTTGCTGATTCACGGGTTTGGGTTTCTCTCTGAAAACACAGTTAAGAGTTTCACGCAAGAATATCTTCATATACGCAAGTCACCGAGTAGTTCCATCGATTGGTATCAGAACAATGGAGTTTGTTGGTAATATCGAATTGTGTAAGCTTTACAGCGACAAAATAGAAGATCAAAATTTAGCAGCATATAATGACATCTTATCACAGAAAGAGACGGAGGACGAGCTCATTGTGTTGGCTTGTTCTGCCCCGTGACATTCTAGATTTCTATACCTGCCCGACATCTTGCTTAACGACCTCAATTATAGCCTAGTTCTTTGGGGACATATCGCCCGCCAAAAAGAGAAAATTAATGGAGTGTGTAATGGAATGTTTATGCACATGAGGAACAGTACAATTAGATGTCAAATGAAAAGGCTTGCGGGTACGGATGAATCGTCTTTCGGCTCCAACATGCTCTCTCTCTCTCTCTCTCTCTCTCTTTGTCTGGCTTTTGCGTATCAGGTTGGAAGTGCAAGTTGAACCTGCTGATTTTTGTCCTGAAAATGCTGTATCTGGTACTCGCTTGCTAACCTTGCAAGGACAATAATTTCGAAAAGATTGACATGAGGAAACGAAAACAATCATCGTTCAGTCAAAATCCAGAGGCCGGCCTTTTTTGGAGCGTCCTCCATCACATCAAAGTTCAAAAAAAAGAGAAAAGCTCATTGGTCGAAGTGATTTTATATATACTTGTACGTATAATTTACGCATCTCTCGAATTAGTATGGTTTTGTGGGTGAAATTCAACGCCCCTTTGCAGGATGATAACGACAAGAAAATGGAGAAATGAATGTAGCCCGTTTACTTCGGCAGACCCCCAAATTATCGAAGCGGGAACGTGCACGGAAGAATCATCACCTGTAAGGATCGCGGGTTGGCCCAAAATTTGAAGTGAGCTGCCCCTGCTGATTTAACGGATCGTTTCATTTAAAAATGCATATAATGCAATTTCCTGCATTCCCAGATCATTCCACTGATGCGTCAGTTTCTTAGCTGCTTCTGAAATTCTTCTCTTGTGTATTTTATAACTATGGCAACCAGCTGATGATTCATTTTCATCAGAAGATATATCTAGATATATGTATATTATATGTCGGGAAGATATGGATATGCGAATATAATGAGAAGCTTTGCCATGTGGAATTTCAAGTCAACAAGCGTAGATGACAGCCACGCGATTGGCTCCTCCTCATAAGGAGCTCTAAGGAGATCTACTCTACTCTTATCTTCTTTTTTAATTTCTTCCTTTTACCGGGCCAATTTTTTGAAAATGTAAATATTATATGTATGTATGTATGTATGTATGTATGTATATTCCAAAACTTCATGATTAAAGTCATTCGTGAACAGCAAAAGGCGATTATAATCCAAAGTCATGTTATTGAATAAAACATATTTAACGAATTTTGAATTATTTATTCCATATGCATAGTTTCATGAGTAACTTAAAAGTGCACCATATTCCCTAGTTGATGGGGAAGAAAATTATTCACCTATTAACAAGGGTTGGAAGGCATGTAGGTGCCGGTATGTTAAAATAAGGAATGCAATCTGGCAGAGAACCCCATTAGGGGTCTACCACAGGCGGCCTTTGCAAGTTAGGCAACCACCTAGGTCTACAAGGAGACAAAGAAAGGATACATGAACTTGTCCTTTCTTTGTTAATGATCTTCACGCACGCCTAAATGACTTTTTTTTTAATCGAACTCTACAATACTCTTTAAAAAGATTCTATGATAAATAAAAAGGAAAAAGTCAAAGGCTAAGGCAAAGATGGAAAAGGTTGCGCTGTTTTTGACTGCTTTATTTTATGTTACATTTGGCCATCCGGATTTCTAATTATGATAGGACTAAATATGAAATTTAAAAAATTTGCTATATCCTATCAATTGTTTGGTAATTGCGGTAATAAAACCAAATATATTCATATCATATCATGTACATTATTTGGTATAAACAACACATTAATGAACAAAAATTTTTATAAATGAAAATAGTAAAAATCTCTAGCCACACTCTTGCCTTTTATTTTCATTTTTTAAATTATTTTATTTTAAATTATTTTTTGTTCCATCATTATTTAATAAAATTTATTAAATAGTAAACTATACTGATAAATCTAAAATACTAAAATACCTAAAATATGTAATAGATATAAAAATATATATTTTATATTTATATTTATATATTAATTTATATTATAAAATATAACTAAATTCGAATATATAAATAAAAATAAGATTAAATTAAAATAACTCAATTCTTATTTTTTATTTTGATGTTATTATATTAGAATTCAATTATTATTTATATTTAAATATAACGTTAATTTTGTTAATTTAAGAAGTTTGTTATTCGAGAAAAAATGACTTTTCTATCATAAATGTTAAAAATTCTATCCATCTTATTCCTACATCCCTATGGGATAATTTTATCCGGTCTATATCTCATTACATCCAACTTTATTCAATCTTGAATAGAGACCAAACGTAGGATAGAATAAATTTTATTGTATTCTGAATTTTGCTTGACTGCTAAACGTAGCCTGGGTGATTCTCATGTTAAAATTTAAAATACTATTTTCATTTAGAAAAAAAAAACAATGTGTATGTGTTTCTCTGTGTATTAAGATTAAAAGAATATAGGTGGTTAATGAAACAAATAAAATCACCATATAGGAAAAAAGAGTTACCTAGATCGTGTTGCATCATCTAGGTAGAAATAACATTTTTTTTTTCCGAAATAATATTTAGCTCCTGTTGAGAGAATTGCACCACTCTTGAGTAAGGAATGGAATCAAGTCCAAAAATATTAATCAAATGGTTTGATCAAACTCATAAACCTTGATCGAAGAGTGCGGTTAATGTTTAGACCTTTCAAATGATTCAATTATGTCCTAAACCTTTATTTGAAGATGCAATTAAATCCTTGAAATTATATCATGAAAGTGCAAGTTAAAGATGCCGTGAATGCAATTTCTACGTGACGTGTAGGCAGTATGTGCTATTCAATGAAAGGTTTAATTGCACTTCTATGAAAAAATGTTTTGCCTATGCTGTAAACAAGACTTAGGACTTTCGATCCATTTTGAGATCTACTACTTGGCTATTTGCTACTTAGCTCTTGCTCCCGATGTAGTTATTTTAAGTGTGTCCATGATGTAGTCACCGATACAAAATCTAGCTAATCGCAGTTACCATTGCACCAGCGAAATTCTATTTTCTTATAAGATCGTCATAGCTCATTACTGACATCACCTATAAGTGGTTGAGGCTTTTGGCTATTCTCGATAAGGTTCAAGTTCGAACCCATTTAGGAATGTATCCGCATGGTCAGATCCCTTTGGGAAGAGGGTATCGCCCAAAGGACTCTTTAGGAAATTAAGGAGTTATAACTCAAATTAGACCCAAAAAATTCCTTAAAAAGTTTCATTTTGGTCCTCATCTCAAAATCACGGGAATGTAAACAAAGAAAGGGTATTCCCTCTCTCTATAGGGAAAACAAAGATATAGAGAGAATTGGGAATGCAAGTTATGTGAGCACTGGTACATAAAAATGTGGAATGAACAGGCCGTGGAAACCTTGGTAAGAGTGAAAGCTTCTTTTCTTGATGGGGGTAACTCCTTAACCAACCCCAAAAATTCAAGGAAGCCTCAAACTAAGGTAACCTCTTTGGGAAATTGTGGAGTTATAATTCCAATCTTGAAGTAAATTATGAAATTATCATAACGTGGTCGAGGGTAGAGAATTGATACGGTGGTGGTTCCAGTTCTCGAATTCCACAAAAGGGTCGAAATCATCAAGTTGCGAGTCGGGGAGGGGAAGTCGAGATAGAACTGTCATGATGAACAACGACAGCCATGTCATCATAGCACCCGAGAGAGAGGAGAGAGAGAGAGAGAGGGACCCACTCCATCTCCCCTGTCTTCACATGCAGCAGGCAGCAGGCAGATTGCAGATTATTTATGCGACACTCACTCGCACACTCCCCCTCTCTCTTTCATCCATCCTTTCCCGACTCCCAAAACTCCTCCCCAATCCTCTCTCTCGCTCTCTCTCTGACTGCTACTACCATGTCAAGCGGTGGCGGCAGCAGCAGCCGGAGGAGGGTCCTCCTCAACACCGTCGCCGTCGACGTCGGCTGCAGCTGCCGGAAGCCCAGGCTCTTCCTCCACTCCCTCCTCAAACCCGGCTCCAAGTCCAAGCCCTCCTCCTCCTCGTCTACCTCCTCCTCCTCCGCCAACCACCACAGGCGCTTCCTCTCCCGCTCCCGCTCCCACTCCTCCTTCACAGCCGCCGACTCCCCCCGCCGCCGCCGCCGCTGGCGCTGACCACTCCCTGCAGTACCTGCTGGACGCGGAGGCGGACGTGGCGCGGTCGGCGAAGGCGGTGCGGGGGTTCGGGAGGATCGACGACGAGGGGGTGGCGGTCGAGAAGGATTCGCACGACCCCTACCTGGACTTCCGGCACTCCATGCTGCAGATGATCCTGGAGAACCAAATCTACACCAAGGACGACCTCCGGGAGCTCCTCAACTGTTTCCTCCAGCTCAACTCCCCACACTACCACGGCGTCATCGTCCGCGCCTTCACCGAGATCTGGAACGGCGTCTTCTGCGACCGCCCCGCCGCCGGTCACCACTCCCCCCTCCTGCACTTCGCTTACAAGTCCTGGGAGTATTAGCAGGCGGGTCGACGCGACGTCGTCGGTACGTCGAGACCGGTTTACCGAGCAAAAAGCGACGAGATAGTCCGTCGCGTTGCTGTTGCTCAGTAAACCAGCCTCGCCGTGTAACTGTGTGTTAACTGTTTAACAGCGTTAGCGGAAGATG
Organism: Eucalyptus cladocalyx; assembly: GCA_017140615.1. Lineage (NCBI taxonomy): Eukaryota > Viridiplantae > Streptophyta > Magnoliopsida > Myrtales > Myrtaceae > Eucalyptus > Eucalyptus cladocalyx. Next base: position 38,943,356 of record CM029516.1, read on the forward strand.
CTTTAGTTTGACCTCGAAGTTAGGTATGTCTGTATGTGTAAGGTAGAACTAGTTTTTGTTGTAACCTTTCCCCCTTTTTGCTTTTCTAGGATTTTGAGGTCTTTGTGTGTTGTGTTGGGCATGCAAATGTGATTATTACAGCGCCGAAAATGGTCAGCTGCGTGTTGCGGGAGGCCGGCCATTAAAGCCGACCTTCGTTTTTCCTTCTGGTTTTTTGTTGGAAAGGAAATGAAATGAGATGTGGGGGAGAGATGGTTAGTCGTCTTTCCCCCCTTTTGTTTTCCTGCATTAATGGGACTTTATGGTCGGGCGACTATCTGAGAGGCCCGTGTGAGCTGCGCGTGATCCTTGTACGATGGCGTTCGAACGGGTAACGTGTGTGTCGAGCCTGATACGGTTTTAGAAAGATTCGAAACTTTAGTCAGGTGGATGCATACGATCTGGAGTTTGGTTCTCAAGGGTTCTAGGAATCGACACTCGAGAGCTCCGTGACTGCTCCGGTTGCCCTGGCAAACCGAGTACGCTTACGTAGATAAGTACACTCACACTTTTACTACGTACAAGTAATTACAGAAAAAGAGAGACAATATTATTAACATAATCATAGACCTATTAGACAAACACCGATTTAGTCATGAAATCATTTAGTTTGGCTAATTTAGTCCTTGACGGCAGCCTACAAGAGAGGGCTGGCAAGGGTCAACCTCGCCAATTGCTAGATTATAGCGAGGTCGAGCCTCACCAGGTGACCTTGCTTGAAGCTAACAAGGTCAGCCCTCTAGATCCAAGGCCAGTTGCCAATATAAACCTTATAACTTACGTCGATAAGTTCATTCACACTTTTACTACATACAAGTAATTATAGAAAAAGAGAGCGAATATTATCAAAATAGTCATAAACCTATTAGAGAAACACCAATTTAATTATGAAACTATTCAGTTTCACTAATTTAGTCCTCGATGGCCGGCCACAAGTAAGGGCCGGCAAGGGTCAAGCTCGCCAATTGCTAGATTACAATGAGGTGGAGCCTCGCTAGGTGACCTCGGTTGAAGCCGGCAAGGTCAGTCCTCCAGATCCAAGGGCAGTTGCCAATATATATCTTATTTAGGAAATTCGGCGATTCTATATATTTCTCTTGATTGCTCCCAAGCTCGAAGCTGGCAAGGTCAGCCCTCCCAGATCCAAGGGCGATTGCCAATATAGACCTTATTTAGGATATTCCGTGATTCTATATATTTTTCTTGATTAATCCCAATTTTATTGTACTTATTTATTACTTTAGATAGCCTCATGTAAAGCCTATTTACTCTTTGATCCAATAAACGAAAAAAAGAAAAGAAAAAAGAGCCTCTTTACTCTTGTAATCTTCACTTGCAAATAAATAGAATATTACATTTTTCTATCATCCCAATTCTCAACATGATATCAGAGCCATCTATATAGTAACACCAATTGAGTTTCTCCATGGTGGTCATCACAACACCAGCTGCATTCGCCGCGCCACAGACATCGAAATATATCAAATTTCACTTTTTCGCGTTATTCTTAATTTGGTATTAGAGCAACACCGGAGATACTCTAAAGTATCACATGTGAATACAACAAATACCCATCGAGTAAAAATTATAAAATTTTTACTTTAGCTGCGTAAATATAAGCGTATCGGATTGTTAGTGACCTAAGATATTCTACTACATGAAAACCTATAATCTCAGAGATGTCAATAAACATGCCGGGCAGATGCCAACCGGCGAGGGTTGGTCTGGACTGTAGGAGCCCAAGGTGGGACTGGTCAAACGCCATGGCAAAGACGATGCTTGCTTCGAAGTGAACGTCCTGTGGGAAAAGCTAGGCATCGGGATTTGAATGGTGCTTGCAAGAGACAATCGATTTGAATGCCCTTAAATGACGATGTCATGCGTTTGGGGACTGGCTCTGCATTTTCCAACGCTGTCACCATTGCATTAGATGCATTGGAGACGACCACAAAAAAAATAAAAAAAATAAAAAGAAAATGACAACCCTACTGCCACAACTGCAATGCAATTTGTCCTTGTGCTGCAACTTATTGTCATTTGCAATTAAACATGAAATCCTAAAAACCATTAGCATTTTAGGTGCATTCCATTGAAATAATTGTCCGTAGGCTCATGAAAATGCCAAGGTGAATGAGACGATGCGTCCATATTTTTGGCTCGACTTTGAGCAGTTAATGCGCAGTTGGTAGAATTTGAATAGATCATTTCAATTTGTTGTTTTTTGAAAGATCACACGTGATGTAGAGTTCTTAGGCCAACTACATCCAACTTTTTAATTCAGGGGTAATCGAGTAAATAAGCAACGTTGCGGACGATTGATTATGGGCTTCCTAGTTGTGCGTGAACTCGATTAAAAAGAGAAGAAATGGCATCTCTTGTCAGGTAATAGAACTTTCCAAATAATAGATTAATAAAACGGGCGGATCCTCCACTGGCTTCATTCATGAGAATTAGCTTCGAGCGCCAAAGCTTCTGTCATTTTCGTGTTATTTTAAGGAGTGTACTCTAAATCCCTAGGGGATCTTCCAAGCGGTCCAACCCAGCATTCGACAATACTTTAATCCCCCCACCATGCGTGCTTATGAAAAAGGACAAAATCGCTGCATCGACTGCTTTAAACTATATAGCCTTTGTCCATTAATTAAAGTGTGCTTAGCAGAAAGGAGCTTCACTAACAACTGTTCTCAACACACGCTGATCAAGACATTAGAGTTAGTAAAAATACGTGCACTTTTATCACTTTTCATAAGGCACTGAAAAATGTAAGGACTAACTTTTTTTTTTGCCCTCAGAGGAGCGCATAGACTTAACTTTATAGAAGTCTTTTGATGCGCTTCTTAATAAAGTTACCCAAAAGAACTCCCATCTTCTTCTTTTTCCTTTTGATTTTCTCAAAAATAAAGTTACTTATGTTTTTCCTCCGCCGATTCTATTCATGCATATAAAAATCGTTCTGCCCACATATATCAAGTGAAACCCCATCTATCGGCCTTCTATTTTTCGTGTTATATGATGGATCTTGTTAACGAGTATTTTCTGGATATTGATTAAACATGTTAGTCAAAAGGATATTTCCAATAAACTTACTATACATATTAAGGAGTGATAAATATTGAAAATGACAAAGTATCGTTGATCATGTGTCCAACTATTGCCTCCCACGCTTGTGGACAAAACCCTTGTATCATTACGGCACTTATAATACAGTTGTCTGGTAATAAATTAAATTAAATGCATTTGCCTAGTTTCGAGCGTTAGTCAAATGAAGCGCAGGGAATCTTCATGATAGTTTAGTGGAGAGAGAGAGAGAGAGAGAGAGAGAGAGAGACCCTTTCATTTAAGCCCATTGAAGAAGGAGAACAGTGACTCTCTCTCTCTCTCTCTCCCTGTGCAATTATGGAAATGTGGCAAGCGAGCTGCAAAAGCCAATGCACATAAACGCAGTCAAAAGAAAAATGAAAAATCCGCTTCTGGTCTGTTGGTACGACAAAAGACGAGAATTATGTCAACTTGTTCTTTAGTCGGGACCAGTTTCTGGGTACAAAATCTAAATCTACTGAGCCCGATGGCTTCCTGAGTTCTCGTTTACTGCTCCCAGTAAAAGAAGCTTTATCGTCCACTTTACTCTCTCTCTCTCTCTCTCTCTCTCTCTCTCTCTCTCCGTCCCTCCCTCCGTCCCTTAGCTTTTGTGTGTGTAGTGGTCGGCATCTTTGTGAACAGAGCGAAAGAGCAAAGAAAATAATGAAGTAGCAACAGCGGAATGAAAGGACGGCCAGACGAAAAAAGATAAAATAGACGTGAATTCTGATTAAGTGTTTGATCCTGTTTTTTGCATATGATTCTAATTTATGCTTGGATTTTATTCTTCAATACATGATTAGAATCGCTTATTTTTGTCTAACATTTTATGCTCATGGTATAGGAGTCATTTCGCGAGAAGGAAGGCATGATACGTGTGTAGAAGTGCTTAAAGAGCCGCCCTCCACGGATGATTGTACATCCTAGCAAATGGTCGGGCTCCATTGCCACGTCAAGGGAAAATACGCATGTAGACCATGATCCACAGGCCATGTGCGGCTATAATCCAAAATTTTCGAGAGATCCACGTTATGAAAAGTCGTGATTGACGACCTGATTCGTCCGATTAACTTCAATGTGGGAGCCATTAATTAGTCTTTTTCGACTATCTTTTGTACTAATAAGGGGGAAAAAAGCAAAAAAGCAATCTTATTAAGAAGAGATTAGAAAGGACCACTAAAAGGCTAAAGTCCAAAAAGCAAAACCGCCCCCACATCTTTACTTTCTCTCTAAGGACGAAGATAATCTGAAATCCGCAGAACAAAGAGATCCCGGCCCCGTCCCTAAAGGACGTCCTCAAAAGGACCAAATCAAGACAACATGTAATCATAAGACACTGCAGCGCTCCCTCTTCTTTTCTGCAAAGCATTCCACGTTCGTTTGAGAATCGAGCCGCATCTGTCGTCCGGTCTCGTTGACCGTACCAACCTAAGCAAACCCTAAAAGCACTCGCGAAACCTAAACGCCGACTTCCGCGTGGTCCCGGCGGCCGGCGGTCGGAGGAAGTAGAATAAGCTCTAAGCCCGTCCAAGCCATGAATTTCAGAGAAGTTTTCTTTTTGACATGAGGGTCAGTCAAAAGGCTCCTATCATGCCTTGGTCCCCTAGACAAGAATGCGAACTCCTCTATGGCCTAAGGCGTTGAGATTGGCCCGCACTACCAGTTCATTAGTGACAAGGTACTAGGTAGGATGAGCTTCTTTCTCTATCCGTGTCTCCATTCATCAGTCCATGAGAACGTGGCTTGTTTTGTCAAATTTACATAGATATTATCGGGACATTAGTATAAACACCGGCACGAAAGGATACGAGATTTTCATCGGCAAGATAAGCCCAATCGAGAGTGTTTTGCGGTCATTTTGTTGTCATGGACTCGGTGTTCCTGTGCATATTGGAAAGCCGTGCATATGTCTTGTAGAGTGACACTGAAGCTCTTTCTTTCTCCTAAATGAATTCTTGGGAGCACTCTAATTACCTGACCGTACCAAATGGTATATACTTGCAGTGTCATGTATCAGAGCTTTCAAGAGGACATGTATACGCGATGATTGAAGGAAACAAGATTTGGTTCATCGAATGTTGGTGGATCTTTTATTGGGTATTTGAGCAAAGATTTTGTTAATAAGTGCTCTCTCATACTTATTAAAGATCTCTAATAAGCAAACAAAATTTCAGTAGCAAATAGCAATGCACTATTTATCTCGTGATATGAGTAATTGGAGCATTGAAAATCAAAACATGGTTTTAATAACTATTTTTAGCAAGTATCCTGAGCACTTATTAACAAGACTCGTTCGAAACGTCCAAGTCCTTTTTCCCTTGTGGGCCGAACTTCCTATCCAAGCCTCAAATGTTGTTTGACTCGTCGTGACGGGCCCATGTATTAGGCGAATTGTCCTGGGCCTAGAAGAGGTCTAGAACTCTTTACCTGCGAGCAAAGAACAATGCTCGATAAAGCATAGCATAGAAATTACTTTCAGGAATTATGTAGTACTTACGGAGTGCGGAAAAACCAAGTCCGAGAGCCATTAATTTCGCATGTCCAGGAATTACCCCGAGAGCAACTATCGAGCATCGTCACAGCAACACGCAATTCCTCAACGGAGATCGACTGGCCCGATATAACTCACGATCAATAGGACTAGTAAAGTCTAGCCACAGAGAAAGAAAGTGGGGGGAGATTTGGAAGCAAAGCAGATCCACATTGAAAGTTCTTCACGATCGGATACGCAAGTGGCCGTCGAATTCAATTAACGTGGGATCGGTCCCTGGCTTTAACAGCTAGAGGTCAGAATCAGATCGCTCCAGAGGGCACTCGATGAGACAAGATCTCACGACTCATAGAGAAAATATTGATGATGGGCCGTCTGAGAATTTAAAAGTTCAGGAGGCTGCGCGCGCATCGAGCGACGGGCAGAGTCATGATGGCGTGGGTCTTAAATGAGTTTTGTCTCACTTGTTTGAGCTGAAAAAGATAGGGCTTGTCTCGGCTTCTTGGCCGAATCGGGCCGCGTTTATTGCGATTGCTGCCGCGATCCTGCAGCATCCGCACGCATGGCCTTAATGCTGCAGCAAAGGTCGGTACGGTCGCCACTGTTCCTAGCCCCCTCTTTGGATTGAAGCGGAGACGTCTCCATATTAGAAACAAAATTGAAACAACGGGAGGGACATTTTCTTTACCAATAGCGGGATCAGTTCCCAATGCTGTCTGACTTACTCATGATTTGGACACTTGATCAAAAGGATCGGTTTTCAATTTTTGAAACCAAAGAGCGGACTGCCTGATCTTAGGACCAGACCTTGTTTTCGAGAGGTCCAATGAATTCAGTTAATTTACGAATAATACTCCTTTGGAATCAGGAAAGGAAGAAAGAGGAGAGCAGGACATCCGAGAAGAGAAGGGAAAGAATTTTGCGTGAGAAATGGAAAAAAAAAAAAAAAAAAAAAATCATTGGTCTGATCTCCTCAAAACCGAGACCAAATCAAAAATCACAGGTTTCAATTTTTTGAAATCGAAAACCGAACCAATGCTCCTAGGAACTACCCAGAATTACTTGGTCAGGTTTGGTTCAGATAGTTCTCGGTTCAGTCTCTTGGCGTTGCTCACTCTTACTAAGAAAATACTCCTCCATATTTGAAGTAGTGTACCAACAATTGTAACCCAGAGAGGATTTCCCTAATTAGTTAAAACTCAACTTCTAACGACGGCTTGGCTACCGAGTTGTCTCGAGCTCTGGCAGTTAGCTAATTGCATCGAGACGGCGAACTGCCGTGACCAGACAGGGGCATCCTGGTGCGCCAGACAGGGACTGAAATGTCGACGGGGTCGAGTTGAACACGGCGGCCGCTTTTAAATGTACTGGGGGCTTCTATATCACGAGCAGATCAAGATCAAATAGCCTCTAATGCCATTCTGATTGTCGAGCAGCACCTGAACCACTACGCGAATGTTCACGAGCCCAATCCAGGGGCCCACTTTTTGTTCTGTTTTGGGTAATGGAGCGTCATCTCCCTAGGTCCCAATGTAAAGCCCTCGGATCCAAGCTTTTCTTCCCCTTTCACAGATGTGTTGGAACGATAAGGATGGCGGATCGTCCTAATCCTAACACGGTAGGAAATCTCTGATTGGGTTGTGCAATACCTGTAGCTACCAAATCAATGAACCGTAACCCTTTGTATTGCTCTCTATTAAAGATTAACGAATCCTCCCTAAGGTAGGAGGATGACTCAGGGATTTACCACCGCGGAGGTAAGCTTCCAAGGAATTATTCTCTTGATCGTTGTCTAAACCATGTTAGTCATCGGATATTCCTCTTCTTTTCTTTTATCTCTCTTCTAGACATGATCATAATTAAAACATGTATCCTAGTGAAATACGATCCTAAGGTTGGCTTCATTGTCAGTGCTTGCACTTGTTTGTCAGTAACTAAGAATCTAAATTTTTCGTTGTTGTTGCAATAATGCATTGCCAGCAGCCCATTGTGAATTGCTTTTTTTTTTTTTTTTTTTTTTTTTTTTTTTCTTTATTTGCAATTTTAATCTTCGAAGCAATCTCTCTTAGTGGTTACCATAGCCTATGATATGTTCTGCACCATCCTAAAGAAATCAGTGTTCATTCTAAACATGGATTACACCCAAAAAAAGAACAAAAAAATTCCGGATCATGCAGAACATGTCATAAGCTAATTCTACATCATCTTAAGGAAATTTGTGTCCGTTTTAAATATAGATAAAATAAGATAAAAGCAATTTCATATGGTGTAGAACACATCATAGGCTATAGGAACCACCAAAAGAGATCGGTCCAAAGACTAAAATTGCAGAAAAATAATTTACAGCAGACTTCTAGTAGTGTGCTATTGCGACAACAGTAAAGAACTTGGATTCTCAGTCACCAACAAACAAGAGGAAGCATTGACAGTGGAGTCGACCATAAGATCATGTTTTGCTCCGATACCATATTTTAATAATAATCATGTAAAAAAAAAAAGAGATAAAAGAAGAGAAGAGGAAGAATGATCCCTTGGAAACCTACCTTCACAGTGGTAAATTCCCAATTCCTTTTTTTTTTTTGTTGAAAAAATTCCCCAATTCATCTTGTTATCTTTGAGGAGAATTCATTATACGAGCAATGCAATGAATTATAGCCATTAATTTGGTGGCTACAATTATTGCATAATCCAACCAGATCTTGGAACCACTGGGGGTTCGCCCAGTGGCCACCCTTTCAACATGAAAGGGGGAGGTGAGGGGTTCAAATCCCCACCTCCTCAGGGGATGGGGGTAAGGACGCGTAAGTTTCGAGAGTGGGTTGTGACTCCCACGCCCTACAAGAGGCATGGCATAAGTCTGCAAGTGAGGGTAGAGTAGGAATAGAGTAGGATTTAAAAAAAAAAAAAAAAACCAGATCTTGGGATTATGACGGTTTGGCATCCTTAATATTCCAATAGGAAAGACATTTTCTTCTAGATTCGCACGTATTCAACTGTACTCACGTCAAGCACTGCTCTGTCCAAGAGGGGGAAAAGCACACTAACTTGGTCTTCCCATCGGTCAAATAAGCTCGCATCAGATGCAAATTCGTCTTTAATTTCACCGAATGTGAAGACTAGCCTAAACCCTCCATTACATCTATCAAGTGTCTCCGGATTTGCAAATCAAAACTGAGGACGGCACATGTTCATCTCATTGAGATCACTGGTCCGGATCATGTCGTGTTTACGGGCCTTTAGAGCGGCGTAATTAATGCGAAATCACACATTGTTGCTTAGAGAAAAGCAGGTCACACCGAGCCCGATGCCGTTTTGTCGCGCATCAAATTTTAACACGGATTTTCTCGATGTTTCTCGGTAACTGAAGAGCTTATTAATGGGGACAACAGGGTCTTGGGTTAATAGCCACTTAATTGCGAAAAGGACGATTTAAATGTGATTGGGTTTTCCCAGGTTTTGACAAGCTATAGCCCGGAGATTAATTGTCTCCAATGCCGGTTTGTCTGTCTGAGCTGAGGCACAACAAGACCAATGGGGATATTAAGGATGCCTTTTTTTTCCTAATCCCATGTTCGAATCCTAGACAGGCGAGCCATCTGTTCGATCAGCAAATTACTAGAGGTACTCATCGTTTTTGAACTTACAATATTGAGGAACAAAAATGATCGGTTTAATGAATTTCACTATATGAAATATAAAGTTTTACACCAAAAAAAATTTGAATATGCTTTTCATGGTTGATAGTTGTAGAGATATCAAGCACTGCCGTGTCTTCAAATAGGTGATGATTATATAAATGACACTAAACTTCTAGTATCAAGTTCAATTGGTCACTAAACATTCCATGACGGATGGAGATGGACACGAAAGGTTTAGAATCAAGTCGAGGACATTTGGAATGGAATACATGAAAATACAAATATATCTGAAATATTGTGACATATTTTGTTTGAATGCTTGAACATGCAATTTAATAATAAATTGAAAGCTGATTCTCAGTAAATCAAATTAGAAAACCAATCTTCATCATCCCTAGAATCGGTTGAGCTTCAAAACTGCACCATTTGGAGTTCTCTGACTTTGATCTTTGTAGTGTTTTAAGTGAGGTTTTTCAAACTAACCCAAAAAGATATCTCCCCACATAGCAAAACATGGCAAGAATTTCCGAGCCCTCAAGATCATTAATTATCGAACTGCTAAAACCTATGAAGAGTCACAGATACGTAAAAAAATGTGAACTATCTTCAATGTCAGAAACGACAATTAATGTCTGCAGGAACCGGGAAGCTAAAAAAAAAAAAAAATACCATTTTTTATAGTACGGTAGATTTAAATAATTGGCAAATCAGCCCAACAAGCAAATTGTATTAAACTTGGGATTTGCATTGATTAAGGTGATGAGATTAGGAAAATGCGCCGGGGCACAAGGTTTAGAAGCTTCGCCGCTTTTGACCAGAATCTCATTAGCTCAGGTATTATATATATAAATATATATAAAATAATCTTATCATATAATAATTTGTCTTGAAGAGAGGACCCTCGTTGACAATTAATGTTTCGGCAATTCACATGATCATGCCCATTATTTTAGGAGTCTTCATTGAATGTTGACACAACGGATTACTTTAAATAATATTTCAAGGTACATATTAAGCATATTATTAAAATAAAAATTCGATATCCACAGTATCGATCACCCGGTATTCATGAAACACTATTCGACGAAGTCGTAATCGAATCTTTTCCCCCTTTCGTTATCTTCCCATTTGGTGTTGTAATGCTATTTCAAAGATGATGAAAAGGAAGCAAATGCCCTTTAGTGGAAAGACCCTTGTCTTCTTCAAGGTCTCCCTCTTGTAATTTGCAAAGAACGGACGGCGCCCGACAAGTCCCTAAGCAGATCAGGACATGGTTCATCGTTTTCCATTGAAAGTGCTCTCGACTAATCTCCCTCGCTCTCACGACTAATGACAGGATGGAGAGAGAGAGAGAGAGAGAGGATCGGGAGATTCGACAGTGAGTGAAGGCTTCGTGTTTTTAACCCTTTTCGGCGAGGGCGCCAAAGATATCGAGGGATCAAAAGAGAGGTCGAATACAAAGAAAGGCCTCGCTCTCTTCGCGCCCACTCCAATAAATTGCTGGCAGCGACATTCTCCTCCCCTACTGAGAAAACGTCCTTCTCTCTTAATCTATCCGAACCGTCATCTCGTGCTCGTGCTCGTGCTCGTGCTCGTGCTCGTGTCTGCCTCTGAGAGAGAGAGAGAGAGAGAGAGAGAGAAGAAGAAGTGATGAGGACCATCTTGGAGAAGGTCCCCCCCTCCCCGGGGCTTTCTCATGCAAAATTAAGGTCCAAATGGAGGAACACCAAGGAATGACAACAAAAGGAAGACGACCCTAAATTGAAAAAGAAGTTGAAAATACGCAGAGATAATACCCATGTTTTTATCTAGATGTCTTTCAGCAGCCATAGCAAAGGCTGAATGGCAGCTCGAAGCGCCCCCCTCTCCTCTTATGCTTGATTATTCAAGTTCGATTTTACCTCGTGGAACTACATGTTGACATCATCATCTACATTTGTACTGCCGTGTCTCAGCAATAATAGTCAGAGATTAGTAGAGAAAGGCGTTTCCTATGTTCGGGCCATTCGCCTGGAATTTGTGTGTCCTACGTGATTCGTATGGAGTTATAGTGACATATCATGAGTAGGGGAAACCCTCTATGGAAATAGAAGATTTAAAAATTTCGGGTTTAATATTCTTTGATAAGGCACAAGGGTGTTGATAATTGTCCAAATTGTCTAAAATCTATTGCATGGTGGATCGGTCCTAAAATTTTCAATTAGACCAATTTAATCTTAAATTTTATTATTATTTGCCACTATAGTTCTTTTAATCAATTTTGAACGGAAATCATTAACGTAAATACTGATTGTCCTATATAATACAATCGGCGTTGATGTGGATGGTATTTATATTTAAATTTTTTTGATTTTGTTTACCTTCCCTTTTCTTTTCTTTCCTTTTTCCTTTTTACTTTTTTTCCTATTTTCCTCTGCTCGCCATAAAGACTACATCGGCAAATCATAGCCAAAATTGAAAAGTTCAAAACTGCATTGATCGTACAATAAATTTATGATTTTTTAAGCAAATTTTTTCCTTGTAAGAGCCTATAGCTCGGCCCCAAATATTCTATGCCTAATATGCCATTTTGGCGATAGTTTGTGCTAAACAACGCACCCAGCTCTTGTGTTGCTCATGTAGCGACACCAAAAAGGTCTAATTGGACCAACCATAGACCAATCACGGAACTGTCCTGGAAATATTTGTAATTATAAAATTAATCTATTAGAGTCAATCTTAGTTTCCAATCACGTCTCGAAAGCAATGACACAAGGCGATTCAATTCTCAAATTGCGTCGTACGATCCATCGCGATTTCAAACCAGTTCTTTTCCTGACCCTCTTAATCGAAACGAGTACATATTTCAAACTCGATCTCAATAAGCTCTCCATTCGATGAAACTTCTCATGTATTTATGAAAGTACCCACCTTCATATTTCGCCATCACAACACCCCCCAACTTGTCAAGTAGAGACATTTTTTCCTTACCGCAACCCCCCAATTCATCTCTGGATCTGCAGCTTGCAGGAGGGCTGAATGAATAAGGGGGTGGCGGTCCGAGCTCACCGGGCGGGACCGCGCCAAGGCTCTGCGCTGGCCTGTTGCTTTCACCCTCCCGACGTTGACAACGAACCATTTTCAAATTCAACGGCCCCGATCTCCCGCCCGATCCCACGTCTCGGCTCCCCTCCGCCGCACGATCGGATTTCGGTTCTCCTAGATTTAATGTACGCAAAAGTGGCTCGGTCGTACCCGTTCCCAGAGCGCGGATCCAAGGGTGGATACGACTCTTCCGGGGCGGGTCCACGTGCACGTCCGTGATCGGCGGTGCACGAAAGATTGGCAACCCCCCCGTGGCACAGCAGCGATCATTAAATATTATAATCCCAGGCCTGGCAGGTTAGCTGAAGAGGGAGGAGGGGGAGAGAGGGAGCTCAGTAAATTTTCTCATCAGTGCGTAATAAATATTTGGCGATGCCGTTGAAGCAAAAGGACCAACCGAATATATAATAAAAATCTTTGTAAAGAGTGTCAGAGATTTGGACCATCTCTTTCACTCTCTCCCTCTCCCTCTTTTCCCTCCCTTCCCATATTTTTTTACGAAGATTTTAGCGATGATGGCCGTGCGGTGAAAGCAACACATCACATCGACCATGCAAATGCACGGTGAAATTTTCCTGCTCTGCCTTTCTCTTTTTTTTTTTACTGGAAATAGATTGAGCCATCTCCTTGTACGGGATGAACTTTCAGGGGGAAGACCCATTTGCATGATCCGGTCGACTCTATCTGGATATTTTCCAGACATCATTAACCCTAACGTTCGGACCGGATGCAATCCATCGGAACATGTGTGTGTTTGTTTTTTTTTTTTTTTTTTTTAAGATTACGAAAGCCAGAAACGTATACAGAGACGCAATGATGCCCCCCTGGACCACCAGCTATACAGTTGGTCCATGTTAGTCGTTCGTGTGACGAGCGTGGAGAAGAAGTACTGCATTCTCAAGAAGATCATTAGCAATGGAAAAAGATGGTAACAGGAATTTCCAAATTGCACTTAATCACATTTCATTACGCACTAATCTAACGATGAAGCATCGTGTCAATATGGGACAATGAGAGAGAGAGGGAGAGAGATGGTCATCGTGGCAGATGGGACTAATCGAAATCCTTTTTGGCTATCATTAGATATAGCCCGCGACCTAATGCAGGATACGTACATTGATTTTTCTACCGATTCTATCAATCAACGACCGATGAAGACGTTTGTCCTTCATCTTCCACCACTTCCAGAAAGGCTCCCGACAGGGAGCATGGCGTGCTCACGGTAATGGTTTCCTCCGCTTCCGAGATGGAGACGCAGCGGGCAGACAGGGAGGACGACGAAGCGGACGACAGCGAGGACGACGAGGTGTTGTACAGGGACAGCGGGGACGAAGGAGACTGGTGGCCGGGGAGACGGCATTGATGACGTTGACCGCCGCGGCGGCGGCGATCGCCGTCGACGATCAAGTCCACGAAGGCGCCGTAGATGTAGCCGTGGTTGTCCCGGTCGTTGACCCGCAAGTACCAGCAGAGGAGCTCCTCGAGGCACTCCCAGTCGTCGCCCTTGACGCCGTGAGCCTCCACCATCTCCTCCATCGACTTCCTGAAGTCCTCGTACGGGTCTCTCGACTCCATCTTCAGCAACGTCACCTTCTCCTTCTTAAACGCCACGTCGTCTTCGTCGTTCTCCTCCTCCTCCTCCGCGTTCGCCTCGCGAGCAT